>CM029644.1:27435805-28035805 GCA_017311315.1 Dendrocalamus latiflorus
TGGAATTGTCCTGGGTGTCGTCCCAGTGGTAAGTTAAGCGGCTATAACGCTGAAGGGGGCTGCTATATGGTGCAGATGCCATGTAACGGTGGATGGAATCTGAATCGATATTAATAATGCATTTCCTGGTACATTATGATTTGTTCCAAAATTGCTAAGTCATAGAGCTTTTTAATTAATTGTATTCAAAAGCACTCCTTGCAAAAACAAAATAACCTAAGCCTCTCCTTTGTTAAGCCATGCATACTATTTATTTGCATTGTGTGTATTGGCTCGCGGAGCACGGGGTCGGAGTGCTCATTCTCGCTCTTGCGATACAATTCAGAAACAGGAGTTCAAGAACATTACGCCTATGAGGAGGCCCCCGCCAACGTCGACGGAAGCAAAGGCGATAATTAAGGCGTAGGCCTCGGTGGTTAGGCATAGACAAGTAGACTCTAGGCGTTGTGTACATTTATGTTACCTGGACCCTGGTGGCATATATTGTACACATTACCCTACTGGCCGCTTGCCTGCGGATTTGGGTTTGCTTTTGCTGTATTTCCGCTGTGCGTATTCGTAATCATGATATTTGGCCTAGTCGGCCCCTTTTGTAAACTATCACCCGACGTGGTGTATTTCAGTTTATGTAATATAATGACTATGCGATGTATGAAATGATTCAGCAATGTACCTGTGTGCACTAACTACTGATCCAGGGATTAGTGCAGTGAAACACAGTAAGATTCGGATTGAAAAATCTGGGTCTGACAGGTAACAATTATGTTATTAATGGTTAATATGATAAAAGATTGGAATAACTAAGGATAAGTCCGAGTAAGGTTACGATAAGTGACATGATTGTTAAGGTTGAGAAGAAAAGGTATAATTTCCGATATGAGACAATAGAGGATGATACTATGGTGGTAGTGATCTAAGAATTACTCTAAATGTGCACTTTAACACAGCTTGCACAAGGGTTGTCGATCATCCAGGTTTTATTACGCGATAAGTGGTTATTAGTCAAGTTAATGAGTATCATAAATAAATCAGTCGAGGCTCAAAAGCAATAGCATATAAATAAAAGGTCAGGGAAGCAAGATATATAAATAAAGCAGCCCAATGTTAAAAGATTACTAGTGGTAAACCTAAATTCGAACATGCTTATACGCTGCCCCTATCAATGATTTAAGCATCAATTCTAATCACTAATTAAAGCACAAAATCCCATAGTTGAGCATTATAATAACCTAGAAGCATATAACATCAGCTAGCCTAGCACATCAAGATTTATCCAATAAAATAACAGCATACGGCCCGACAATCCATACAATGTTATAATTGAGCACTAAACTAATGGCGACAATCCACCACCACAGCCTCGCCGACCACCTGCGTCACCTGGCCACCATATGCATGCCACTGCTAGCTACCGCCGTCTCCGGCGTCGCCATGCACCTGCACTTGCGCCGCCGCCATACGCCCCTTGCGCTGACGCTGCATGCCCCTTGCGTTGTCGCCCATGCCCACCGCCAGTGCCAGTGCCGCCGCCGGTCGCCAAGCTGCTACCGTCGGCCCCTGCACTGTTGGGCCTGCTCCGCCTGCTGCCGCTTGCGCAACGCCGCACCGCACCCGAGTGTCCACTGGCCTGCGCCGCCACCAAACCGTGGCTATGCACCCACACGTTTTTCTGCCGCCGCACCGCTCTCGGCATCGCCTCGCCTCACCTTGCGTCATGCCGTGCCCAGGTGAAAGCATCTAGGCCCCTAAAAATAGTTTTGGTAATTAAATGACATCATGTGAATATGGGACTAACGTGTTTTATGAGCATGCAAAGATTAGTTTATATATATGTGCTACAAGATGCAAGCCAAAGGACATATGTGAAGACCAAAATTGGCTCAAGATAAAGGTATACTTAGCGTAGGATCCTTTTTATTTTTACCGGTCTTTGGTGAATGGTGGAAGACCGGATTATAGGATAGATGGTCGTACCATCAAGAGGGATCTTGGCAAGTAGCTTGAAAACATGACTCTTGAGTCATATGGATCAACATTAGAAATTTGCATTTATCAAAAATCTGTTTTAAATCAAAATCTGTGCTCTATCTGGAATAGCGGTAGTACCGCAGTTTAGAACGTCGGAACTACCGGAAAGCGGTAGTTCCGCGCCCAAATGCGGTAGTACCGGCAAGCGGAAGATCCGGTTTTGGAGCGGATCAATTTTTCCAGAGAGCACCCTTGGTCCATTCTAAAATCTTGCGGAACGGAAGTACCGGCTGGTTGAACGCTGGAACTACCGCATAGAGCGGTAGTACCGCATCCTTGAGCGGTACTTCCGGCGGAAGATCCGGAGGAAGAGCGGATCAACATTTCCAGAAAGCTCCCTCCGGATGGAGTCCGAATTTTCCTGGAGCGGAAGTACCGGTGATTTTAACACCGGAACTACCGCAGGTTGCGGTAGTTCCGCTTCTCAGAGCGGTACTTCCGGAGTCCGGAAGATCCTGACCCAGAGCGGATCAAGATTTCCAGAGAGCGCCAAAATTTGGGACCTTTCGGAGTTTGGCTAGAGCGGTAGTACCGCGCCGACTTTGCGGAACTACCGGCAAGCGGTAGCACCGCAAATGTCAACGGCGGTAGTACCGCGTCGCCAAATCCAACGGTCACTGCAGAGCTCTGACATAGCCGTTCTGGCGCGAAGATTTGGTTGCGGTAGTACCGGCCTCAGAGGGCGGTAGTACCGCTCGACCAGAAATTTTTCTGGAACTTGTGTCAAACGGCTAGTTTTGGTTGGTGGAGGCTATAAATACCCCCACCACTGCACAAGGGAATGTTTTAGAGATTCATTGCATATTCTTTGAGCCCAAGTGCATTCATTCCACCCATATTCTCACTTTGAGCATTAAATTGAGGTGGTTTTGCAATTAGTGCAAGTTTTCATTTGTTGATCCACATTGGCACTAGAATTGCGTTCAAGTGAACACCGGGGTTTATTACTCTTAGTGCTTGCCGGCACTTGGATGATCCGGTGGAGATTGGCTTGGTGATCTTCTCAAGAAGATTGTGAGAAGACCCAGCAAATTGTGAAGGTCGGAGCTCGCCTACCCGGAGTGGGGAAGAGCTACATTAGTGATCGAGGTGCTTGGTTCAATTCGTGAAGCCGGTCCGATTCGTTCGGGCTTACCTCAACGTGGACTAGGGGAAACCGGCAAGTTTCCGATCACCACGGTAAAAATATCGGTTGTGTCTCTTGTCTCCTTAGCTCTTGTTTATTTGCTTCATTGTGATCATTTGATTGTTTAGAGCTAAGTCGGTTAAGTTGTTAACTAGAATTGCATAGGATTAATTTCTTTACATCATTGTCACTTAAATTGTGAAGAATTAATCAAGTGAACAAGAAAATTTTAAAAACCTGCTATTCACCCCCCTCTAGTCGGTATCCTTGATCCTACAAGAGGCCGCCGCGTCGCCATCGAGCAAACCAGCCGAGAGAGAGAGGTGTATGGGTTGAGAAGAGAGAGATTAAATGAAAAAGAGATGGGAGATAGATAGGAGCTAGAGATGAGAGAGATAGAGATATATAGAGATAAGGTTGGACTTTTGAACGCTATTTTTAGGGTGCTACATTTGAGTTTTAACCTGAGAGCTCTTTTTAGTCTAGGAACAGGGGACCGATCAGACTAGCGGTTAGACTGTCCAGGTCCGGTCAGATCAGACCAGTCTTAAGCCGACAGTCAGACCGACCTAGTGAGGTTTTGGCCAGTTCGTTACTTCTTCTAATCTCTTAGTTTGTTGGTTTCTATTTTATCCTTGTTTCCACTGTGTATTTGATCTTACTAGTTTTTTATAGCTAATTGAGTGAAGAAGCCAAAAAATTTGATTTTATTAAAGTTTAAAAGAGACGAAAACCATTCACCCTTTTGATCTTCGCCATCGGTCCTACACGAGGTATCTTATGCAAAGTTACTTAGAAGTATGAACAGAAAGGAATTGCTCAGTTCTACCAACGGTTTCTCTCAGGTCAGCAAGTGTTTTGGTGCACACTCTCTTTCTCTCCTTTTGAGAGTCACATCCCCTTTCATTTTTGGTGTATGATGAATGTTGAGAGTGCAAGTTACTGAGAAAAATAAGAGGAGAAAGAGTGCAAGCCTGAAGCCTGTGAGGTGCTCTTGATTGAGGACGCAACATATGTGCACTTCGTCACATAGTTCTGCTCTTTTCATGATCTATCACAACTTTTGATGCTGTCAAATCTTGCTAACTTTGCTCGAGCAAGGTGCTCTTTTCAAAAGAACAGACTTATACTACACTTGAAAGTGAGCTTTTTGTTTGATATGGAGATTTTGTAACACCTATTGACATGTAGGCCAAAATGCACGGAGTCTTAGAGAATCCGTCAGATTGGCGATGCTATGGAATTTTGAAAGAGATGCTGTACGGAGTATCCTGTCACAAGGACAAAGTGGCTTTAAAAAACAACTCGCAGAAAATAATGATCCGTCTATATAAATCTGAAAATGTTGAAAAAAATGATCTACAATACATTGATGATAAATTTCTTAACGAGTTGAAAACCCACTTTGTCAAAAAGACAGAAGGGCTTTGAAAAAAATGATATGTATATATATGAAAGTGTGGAAGCTTGATCTACAAAATTCATTAACGGGTTGTAATATTTTAACCACATTTATTTTTAAACCTTTTATTTACAATTTTATCCCCTAGCCACTAATGTTTGAGTTTACTAATGCCACCGCATCATCAACGCATGTGTTCAAACCAACCAACTAGCTCTTTGTGTGGCACGGTTTGTAGGAGGAGACAGTGGCGGACCCAGGATTTTATCAAAGGGTATACCGCACCAAAATTTTCATATGCAATTCGGTAAAATCATTTGCCAATTCGGTAAATAATTGTAAAATTTACACCGTAATTCGGTATACAGACACTAAATAATATAATAAGTCTTAAATTCAATGATTAAGTTGGAAATTTGTACAAATTACAATATAAATAGTTCAAACACCATACTAATAGTCTCAAATATACATACAAGAGATTTACAATACTACTTGTCTGACTTACAATACAATAAATTCAATTATTCACATAACTAGATGAGCACAACGAGAAACTGCAAAATCACACGAAGAGCCCAAAAAGAGACACTCTCACTGCAGCTTGATAGAAAGGCTAACTGCGTTCCTTTTTGGGCAATACTCAAATAAACAAACCAGTTCAGCAATCCTACAATTCTTCTAAGTTCTAATCAAAATCTCAAATACACCAATGTGCAACTAGACACTAGTATAATGTTCCTGTAAGGCTGTAAACACACTGATTGCTCCATTCAAATACCTGCTTCTTATGCATCACCAATCTAAGCATGCAATTAAACATATACTAATTTCTACTTTGAGTAGCACACAACTGAACCTTTTGCACAAGTGTACAAAACTCTTTTGTAAGCTTAAAAAAAATCAGTGTAGACGACATTTGTTTGCAGTTTGCTAGCAGTTAGTAACTACAAAAGGAATTCATGAATGGCATTGGCTTATGAACACAAAAACCTGACAGAATGATCATAGCCAGCCTTTCCAGTGAGAAGATTTCACTCTGAAGTCTAAAACTATAAATATTAGAAATTCAGAGTGACAGTCCATTTCCCATCACCATGGTATGATTCCTCCACAATCCATCCTTGACAGAACTAATTTTCCCAGAGAACACAGGCGTGAATCTTCCGTATCATATTAGAATCTGCTCTATGTAGCACTAGTAATCTGAATGCCCCACAACACACATAGCTATTCTTTTTTATTAGGGATGTAACCATTTTCCATCAATCATAAACGGAAACAGAGTTTTATAGAATTTTTATAGAATTTGAACAGAGCGGAATCATCCTCCAACCATATACCTGTTTATGTTGTTGCTTATGAGAACTCTGAAAACACTGTGTTTACTTTGTTTCAATAAAGCTGTTTCCCTTTTACCCTTCAGTCCAAGATACTCCTATAACGCTGCTATCACATGTTTTGTGTTCACTAGCAGATTCTCATCCTGTTCCATTCCACCCCGCAAACTCATCTCGAGTATCACAGCAATAATCCACTAAATGCACTAAAAAACTCCAAAGATTGATTACCGGAACATGCCCAGACAGCAAAATCACTGAGTTCGACAATTCGAATCACCACGAATCCAAACATTGGCACACCCACAACGGCAACCACAGCCCGCACCACGAAATCATCCGAAACAGGCTAGCAAAAGTATTCTCGTAAAAAGAACAAAATGGAAGGAAATCTCGAGACCTCGGAAAGGACGGAGAGGACGATCAGGTTGCGGACGGCGTGGCGGGAGAACTGCGTCCGACGGCGCATCCTCGCGTGCACGGTGGCCTCCTCCTTGGACAGGTACTGCAGGCGCATCTCGTAGTCCTCGCGGTCGCGGCCGCCGAACAGCCCGCGCCATATCCTCCCTAGCAACCCGCCCCTCTTCCTCTTCTCCTCTTTCCCCTTCCCCTCCACCGGCTCAGGAGCCGCCACCTCGCCTGCCCCCGCCTCCGCCGCCGGGGAGGCCATTGCCGGGCCGCGCGGATCTGCGCGTCGCGGGATTCGATAGGAGAAGGTGGTGGGGCGCCACACGACGGTGTACTCCGCGCTGCCTGCCTCTGGACGGCTGGGCCCCAGGGTATGCCGTGGCCCACCCGGCATACCCTGTAGGTCCGCCCCTGGGAGGAGATATTTATATATAAATTTGAGTTAATCACGTGCGTGTTACCACTGGAGCTACCCTCTTAGCAAAGATAAAGGCTTGGTTCTTTTGAGCTATAGCGGCTTAAATTTTAGAATTCTGGTTGTTCGTGAGATGCAGTACGTAGAGAAAAATAGTTGCATATGATTTTAGCCGGTATAGCTGAACTCAGTGTGTTTTTTACTATAATCAAAATTAGTTACTATAGCATAAACTATAAACCAAAAGTTATGTGTGGAAAAGAAGGGTTTGGTGCCATATGTTCATTTTCTCGAGCAACTGTGAGGTAATGTTTTGTTCATAGGTTGGGTTGAAATGACCGAACAGGAGTAGAAAAAACCCCGATGGCTCTATGTACCCACGCACATCTTCTACTGTTATTAATCATCATTTCTTCACGGAGATAACACCTTGTTGATATTAGTGCATTTTTGAAGTTGAGCACAAGATCACCTGGAAGGCCTGCAACTCGTGTGCCAATTGCCGAGTGCGTCGTCCAATAGCGTGCCTTGCCCTGAATTTTATCAGGTCGCAGCCGAGAGCCCTCCACGTCAGCAGGGACCCAGGGATGGCGGAGCCAGAGGATTGGATTCCCCGCGCCGCGTGGCACGACGCGGCGGCGCTCGCAATCTCCTACCGGATAACCCACGCGCTTGGATCCCTTAAACTTGCCGCGCACCACACGCGCGGTCCCGTCTCACCAGCCACCACACAACTACTCCGCGACCACAACGTGCGCGCACACGTACGTACGTGCAGCAATGGCACTGGTGTCCGCCGCCTCCTCCTCCTCCACCGCCGTCGCAGCCCTGCCCAGGAACGGGCTGGCCGGTGGCGCGCGGACTTCCTTCCTCGGCGCGGGCGGGACGAAGCTGAGGGAGGCGGCGGCGCGGCCGTCGTTCGCCGTGCGCGCCGCGGCACCCAACAGGCCCATCTGGTTCCCCGGGAGCGTCCCTCCGCCGTGGCTGGACGGCAGGTCAGTAGCACGTACTTGTTGGACGCATGCATCGCGGTGTCAAAACTTGTAAGCTAGTAGTTGGTATCATACATGTGACACTGACAGTGTACATGGCATTGATGTTGATGCAGCCTTCCCGCCGACTTCGGCTTTGATCCCTTGGGTCTAGGTAAAGCTTCGATCAGTCCATCTCATGGCTTGTACCAGTAGAACCCTCCTTTTCGTCGTTAGTACAATGAATAAGCTGCTCAATTTAATTTGTTGATTTTGTTGTTTGCAGGATCGGACCCGGAAAGCTTGCGGTGGAACGTGCAGGCGGAGCTGGTTCACTGCCGGTGGGCGATGCTGGGCGCGGCGGGCATCTTCATCCCGGAGTTCCTGACCAAGATCGGCATCCTCAACACGCCGTCGTGGTACACCGCCGGCGAGGTGCAGTACTTCACCGACACCACCACCCTCTTCATCATCGAGCTCATCCTCATCGGCTGGGCCGAGGGTCGCCGGTGGGCCGACATCATCAAGCCCGGCTGCGTCAACACCGACCCCATCTTCCCCAACAACAAGCTCACCGGCACCGACGTCGGGTACACATACATGCCATGCACGCATCAAGCAAACTCGTTCGAAGTAATTAATAGGCTAATTGATGTATTTGTGTGTTGAAAATGCAATTAGGTACCCTGGTGGGCTGTGGTTTGACCCGCTCGGCTGGGGCAGCGGCTCACCGGAGAAGCTCAAGGAGCTGCGCACCAAGGAGATCAAGAACGGCCGCCTCGCCATGCTCGCCGTCATGGGCGCGTGGTTCCAGGCGGAGTACACCGGCACCGGCCCCATCGACAACCTCTTCGCCCACCTCGCCGACCCCGGCCACGCCAACATCTTCCAGGTACATACAGTTAACACACAAGCATTTCAGCTAATTAGTCTTGTGCTCATATGTTGCAAAGATAAAATAAACACTTTATTACAATGAAAAATAAATACTATGTAAATAGTATATCTCTAATAACTATAATCTATTTATTAACAAACTTGGTAATAATGTGATACTAAAAACTACGGTGAAAATATGCAAAATCAGGAGATCCATAAATGCGAGCGCGTCACGACCCACATATCAACATGATCTTTTTAATAGAGGGAGGGGAGACGAACTTATCATTTAATAACTTTCTCTTTTAATCAGAAGTGAGAGGTCGTGAAGCGAATGAATTACCATTCAATAACTTCCTCTTTTAAACAGCAGTAAGAGGTCGTGAAGAGAATGGATCATCATTAACTTATATTTTTAAATAGTAGATATAATGTGTATTGTGTCAATCTTGGTATGATTTGGATGCTCGTTAATTGGCGATTTTCTATTTGTATTTTAGGCCTTCACCCCCAAATGATGTGTACGTTGGAGCCAGCAATTCGAGGAGTGCTAGCGACCATGGGGAAGAAAGATTGTTGGTTGATGCAGCTAATTACTTTTTTTGGGGGGGAAGTAGATTGTGAATGATGATATGTAATTTGTGGAGCAATGCATGCTCGTTGATTGTGTACTTATACTAAGGTGTAACCGATCCATGTAAAAAACGTTAATACTCTCTTAGAAGTTATGTTCCCTTCACTGAATCGAAGTGTCTTGATTTGTGCAATACTCGTAATGTTGATGATATCTGGTATGGATCGATAGACATGGTTCGTGACAGCTCGAGGGCTAGTTCTTGATTCTTGCATAACAGGAGCTGACATCTCACACCACTTAAAAACTACACATGGCTAACGCTAATTCAATCTGGATGGGTTGATGCCGTTTTTTTTAAACGGCATATTTTCATCACAATATTAATTCGAACTTTTGAAGAACTCCAAAAACAAGTTAACGTACTTGTTCACAGAAATCAATTGAAGCATCTTATGACATTGAAAGCATGGCCCTGAGTGAAACACATGAATTTCGCATGAAGTTCACATAAATTTTGCACAAAATGTACATTCCCTAAAGAAAATGTGCAAAAAAAACCCCATGTTCAAAATGGGTAAAATATATAGGCTGTTTTCATTCCCTGAACTTTTACCTAACCTTTGCACAATACCATCGAAACAAGGTAAACACCACCTCACCAAAAAGCTAATACCAATAACAAAGGCTCCACTTTTATTAAAATAAAGGATGTTTGTGATCATCAATACTCATCTCTACCTCCCGGAGTGCGATTAGCCTTGAAATCAGTGGCGGAGAGGGGGGGGGGGGGGGGGGCGGGGGGGCCTGGCACCCCCCAACCATCTACTATTCCTTTGTGGCTTCTCAGCTCAAGGTGCAGGGCAGGAATATTTGGAGAAGGGAAAGCCCTATGACCTCAAGTGATTAGCGAAGAACCTGGGTTTGAAGCTAGGGAGGAGCCGGCGTCCTTTCCTTTTTCTGGGCTATCGTTCTAGTATATTGTGCTACAATTCTGGTTGTTTATGTCACTGTAGTATATGTTGCATTTCATTGGTTGATATTGCTTAAGCTGTCACATGCACATTTGTACTACATCAGAAACTGTCTGAAAATGCACCTGCTTGTCTGCTGCAGAAATCCAAGGTAGGTACTAAATAATTAAACCCTGTCATGCTTCATGCTCTTAATAGGAACGAGATGCATTACGCTTCTTTTTTTCTTTTTGAATGCCAAATTCTCGTAGCCAGGTATTTTGTGCATATATAATCAAGTAACATTAGGAACAAGATGTATATAACAGAAGAATATGCAAACAGCCAATGGCATGTGCATCTGAATTTGACACTTCACAGCAGAGCAGGCGTTCGTCTACTGCCAATGGCTTGGATGGCTTGAATTTGACACTTCACAGCAGGATTTGAGTGTGTTTCTGCTGTGAATGTGATTTGCAGTGTGCTTAAATGGGAGCGCGTCATCTGCAGAGAGGGTCTGGGAGTGGATCTCAGAGCTGGTTCATAGTTTCCTTTTATAATTTTAGATGATATGAAGAAGAGAAAGACAATTCATAGTTTTTGTGCCTCTTTGGATCCAAGGTTGGACACCTTCGACATAGCAAATATATGCACTCTTTGGATCTATGTTGCCCCCTCTATATCCAGTTCCTGGCTCCGCCCCTGCTTGAAATTGAAATAATTGCTTATTTACCGATTGTTTAGTTATAATACATAACTCATGGAGATCACACACACTTCTAAGCTTCACAAATTGCACATATATATCTTACATGTATATGGATCTATTTTTTTAGCTTATGATTTATGGCTTATGATCCCTTGAATAAACAAACGAAACAGCTTCTGCACTGCTATTTCGAAGCAGCTTATCGGGATAGTTTTTTAAAAATGGTTTATCGGTTTTTCGATTCGTTTGCATAATTCCTCATATTAGAGTCAAAAATTATAAGCTGCAGCTAGATATAGCCCAAAAGAATATGCATTATATCAGTGTAGGAATAATGGATGGGAAAAAAGAAGGGAACAGGAAACCTCGTCACAATTGACTTACATGGCTCTGCATTCTCCAAGGACCAAAAGGGGGAAATAATCATCAACACAGGGGTGCCTTTGCAATATCTTCATAATCCGAAAATAACGACAACATAGGGATCTGACTCAAAGTTTGACCACCCATCGCGAGCCAAAGTAGACCAAAAACAGAGGAAATGGGCATCCAAAAGATCAAAACCCAAACGAAATCGAATCGAGATATAGAAAAGTGGAGCACGCGCCGCCGCCAGCACTGTACCATGGCCGCAACCACCCGCCGCGCGTCGCAGCTGCTGGGGTCAGCCGCCTCCCGCCTCCTCGAAGCGCGGGGCTTCGCGGCGGCGGCGGCGGCCGCGCCCTCGCCGGCGGTGTTCGTCGACAAGAGCACCCGCGTGATCTGCCAGGGCATCACCGGCAAGAACGGCACCTTCCACACCGAGCAGGCCATCGAGTACGGCACCAACATGGTACGCCCCCGCGGCCCAACTCCGCCGCCTCCCTCTCTAATGTGATGTCTTCTTCGATCCGCGCGTTCCTTTCTCTGTAGCGCGCGGTTCTAGGGTTTGAGAGAGAGCCGATGCCGTGCGATCTCTTGGGTGTGTGCTTCCCGATATCCATTTTCTCGGGTTTTAGGGTTTCGTTTCGAGCCCGGTGGTACGGTTATGGTTAGATTCGAAACGGAAGAGACGAACGGTGTGAGCCGCATACTCGTAGCAGGGGGTGTTGGAGGCAAAATGTGCTATGATAATTACCTACTTATGTGGTAGAGGGCTTGCAATTTTAGGTTTAATGGCTAAAAACTAGGATTCGTTATCATTTGCTGACATACATCTCATGGCGCTTTTGTAGTGATGCTGTGTTCTATGTTGTCCAGTAAATTGTGGCGCTAGTGGTGTTCTTCATTGTGCAATATAGTGAGCCAGCACGTCAGTATGTTTGAAAAGAAATCCTTGAAGTAAACCAGTTTTTATGGATTCCTCGATGTTTTGTAAATCTAGGCACTGGTTGATCTAAAATAGCGTCAGAAGCCATCTCCATCATGCACACTTCGAGTCATTTTTAAGCTGCTCTTGGAAAATCCAACCAAAATAAATGTTATTTAAGATACCACCATTGTTCATTAAGTGGAATGGAGACACAGACACTGGTTTTGCTTGTGGTCTGTTTGATGTGTAAATCAGGCAGTGTTGTCAGCACAATAAAACTACCGAATATTTGAAGAAGGAGCTCAGTATGTAGAAGCCTGGGATTACCTAAAACATCCGGACAGCCTCCATGGACCTGGTGTTGTGCTTGGCAGCTTGCATGCTCTAATTTCACTATTATGTTCTTGACCAGCAGTTCACAGGGTTAACAGTGAAATTGGCTCAAATTTGTTTATTTTCACATGGTACACTACTAGTTGGGTTATGGATGCAACTCGAAAGAGGACCCTGCTTTACAAATTGTTTCATAAAAAAATTGGCATTTTTTATGGTGGTTTCAGCAATGCTTCAGTAAGATATTATAGTTTTGACTTCTAGAAAAAAAAGTAGTTTTGACTTATTAGCTTGTCCGTGTTATGCTGTTTATTTTTTTACCCTTTTTAATTGAAGTACTTCTCATTGCAACAGGTAGGTGGAGTTACTCCTAAGAAAGGTGGAAGTGAGCACCTAGGCCTTCCGGTGTTCAACTCTGTAGCAGAAGCTAAGGTGGAGACAAAAGCGAATGCATCTGTCATATATGTTCCACCACCATTTGCTGCTGCTGCAATAATGGAGGCAATGGAGGCCGAGCTTGATCTTGTTGTCTGTATTACTGAAGGGATACCTCAGCATGACATGGTAATTTTTATTTTTTTTAACAATCTCAGTACCTCATTAGTCACTTTAATGGCTCTCTATTTCTGAGCATGATAATTTTCTCATATGTTTTCTCTTCATCAAAAACTGTACACTTAAGCTAGAGAATTTTAGCAAAAACATTAGAAAATACAATGTGTGACCCATGTCATTTTATTCAGATGGATATATAACCATAGACCGATAGGCATACATGGAGCGGCATGAGCTAATTTTGGTAAATAATAAATAGGAGCTCCAAACTGTCATGAATTATAGCACGGCCCACTGAGCAGTTCACTTGCTGATATTCCTTTGACTATATTTTTTATGTGTGTACTGTAGTGTTAATAACTCATGCCACACCATAATTAGGTGTTTGTCTTTGCCACATTTTAGATATTTCCTTTCAGGTTTATTTTGATATATTTTCTGCTTCCTTACGGAACTTAATGAGATGATCATCATAAGGTTTCCTTTGCAAATTTCAGGTGAAAGTGAAGGCTGCTCTGAACAGACAATCAAAAACTCGATTGATTGGACCTAACTGCCCTGGTATCATTAAGCCTGGTGAATGTAAAATTGGAATCATGCCAGGTTACATCCACAAGCCTGGTCGCGTTGGGATAGTATCTCGTTCTGGTACCTTGACATACGAAGCGGTATGCCAATTATTATAGGGATGCTTTTAGTCTGGGAATACGCTTGCCTAAGATGTATTTCTTCCTTCATTGACAGGTGTTTCAAACAACAGCTGTAGGCTTGGGGCAGTCAACTTGTGTAGGCATTGGTGGTGACCCCTTCAACGGCACTAATTTTGTTGATTGCCTCGAAAAATTTGTTGATGATCCTCAGACAGAAGGTACACTGTTTGTGACTGAGGCTCCACTATCTTAAGCAAAAGCCAATCTTGCTTTCTTTTCACCTACTGCTGAGATATCCGAATGTCCCTTAATTTGGTATGTTGGTATGTTCTGCACTGCCACTGGTCTCAATTAGATCGGCATGATTGGTTTTACAATTTTTATTCTAATCGCTTTTAGGTTGCCATGAATTTGTAGGACAAATAAGTAAACCTTGATCTTTACTATAGCTTAAGTTATCTACCCCTGTATATGCCAACCAGAGGACTTCTCACAAATTGTTTGCTCTGACTCGTTTGAATCTAACAAGAGAAGAAACTTAATCATGTAGTAAGAATGGAGCTCCCTGCTTTCCACATATCTCTTTATCTTATCTTTGCACTCTTCTGCGTGTTGTTAATTCCTTATATTGGTTAATTAAGGCACTCAAATACGTTTTCTATATTCTTCAATACTGCTGTATGTATTTTAGTTATTATTCCCATCGGTCAATAATGCACTATCCCTTTTAAGTGTTGTTCTCATTGATAAATACTGTTCTGTGCCTTTTAGGTATTGTTCTCATTGGGGAAATTGGAGGTACTGCTGAGGAGGATGCTGCAGCCTTCATCCAGGTGAGGGTTTGTTGGCCTGTTGGGACTGGGATTAGTTTGTGTAACCCTTTTGTGTATTACATGTCCTATTTCTGTATTTACTTTGCATGTTGCAACACCCCGTCTCATGAACCAGTGAAGTATCATTCACTTTTTGTCATGAACATGACAGTCAAAATCATCATCTACCTATTTTGCTAATAGGGTTCATGATTTCTTATGTTCCTTATTGCAGTTCAAGCGTGATGCCAATTAAAGAGTCTCTCTCTCTTTGATTTTGAAGTATTTATACTTTATAGGACCCTCAATATTCAATAATATGTCCATGTATCTTTCCCAAAAGATTTATGATATGTCTCAATTGTCAATGCACGCTTTTTTTTTCTTTTTTTGCGTAGGAAGCTGCGGAGTTATCTAATGTTGTGATTCTCTTTTTTCTACATACTAAATAGGTGTGGAGTTATCTAATGTTGTGATTCTCTTTTTTCCACATACTAAATAGGTATAGTATCCATGTGTGTGATGTAGTTCACTATGATTTCACAAAATAGGTTTGAATTGTTGTAAGTCCGCAAAACTATTTCTGTTATCTTCCTAAAAATACTTTTTTTTTGTTTCGAAGACACTATGGAGCCAATACAAGTTCTAGATATATTGCCTAAAGGCCCTTTTACCCTAACTGTTAGATGGGCCATATTTTTTTTATTAAATATAATCTAGCTAATTAGATAAGCTATAAATATTGTTTTGAGTAGCTTGTAACTCTTGCAAACTTGTAAGCCCCATAAGCCACCCTCCCCTGTCTTCAGCTTCTGAGTGGAAAGCCCATAAATAAGCTAGTTGTCTGGGCCTAGCTTAAGCTAATGTGACGCACAATCCTAAGCTTTAAATATTCCACAGTCCCCAAACAAAGCTGTTTTTGGCTAGACAGGTCATGTGACCATGACTCTTTGGCACTCTCAAAGCGTTATGCACAAGAATTCAGTTTCAATAAGAGTCCAAGTGGGCCACCTCACTATTGTCATGGTCTCATGGTAGCTGCAGTGAACTCAGTTAGTTCTTCATGTGACATGGAATGTCTTGAGGCTGTACTTGGTCAGGTTTGGAAGTTAAAAATTATATTTTTATGCTTTATTAATGTTGTGAAGTGACAAATGTTCGTCAGTCATTGCTGATATTTCATTTTATAATATTGCATATGTCCAGTTGCATGGTTGCTGGAACTTTCATGCTTCTGTCTTTTCTTTCGATTAGATATGTGATGAAAAGTAACAATTATTATCAACTGATTTAAGTTGACAAGCAAATATTTCAGGAAAGCAAAACGCGAAAGCCTGTTGTTGCATTCATAGCTGGACTCACTGCACCCCCAGGCCGTCGCATGGGTCATGCTGGAGGTATCAACTTAATAAGAAGTTTATATTTGTTTTTTCTTTGTAATTCATGCTTTACTACATAGTACATATTTGCTCTTCACTCAATTGTAGTACATATTTGCTCTCCACCCAATTGTAGTCTTTGGAAGTATGAAGTTGAAACAATGCTCCTGGCAGTCTTAATGTTACCAGACTATTGTTCATGAGTTTTGGCCTTTGGGTGATTTTCTATTACTCCACATGACAATGGTAGTTCAGGAAAAATGTTTCTTAGATATGTAATTAAATTCACAAATATCAATAGATAAAAAGGTTAATACTTCACAGATTTTAGTATGGAAGTTTCACCAGGGTGAATGTGGTATTGATTCAGTTACTAATAGCTGTGGGGTTTGTACTTCTTCCTATCAGTATGGACATTTGCACAATTTAATTGGGTATCATGGCCTCATGGGTCAAGCATTATGATTGATTTTTGTTATGGTCTATAATCCCAGTGAGGTACAGCAGCACACGCGTGAACACGTGTGGCACTGCAGCATGTACATGGGTACTGTAGCGTGACATGCGGTACTGTAGAAATGCTATCCGTTGGATAGTTTTATAGCATTGGCAGCATATCATGGATTATGAATATAATAATTAGTTTTCTTATTATTTAGGTTTATTTTTTAGATTTATTCCATGTATTACAGATAAGTTTCCTATTATAGGGATTAGTTTCTTTATTATAGGGATATATTTCTTAGGGTTAAAGTGCTAGCCATCCTTATAAAAGAAACAACATTGTATCTGTTATCATTAAGCAATGAACAATCAATCAAGTCTCTAGTCTTCCCCTTTTTCTAAAGTCAGGCCTCAGAGCCTCTCTGCCACGTCAGGGAAGAGCCCTACCGGTGGCTAGATGAGGTCGAGCGTCCTACCTTCAGTTCTCGGACCTGTACCCAACCACCTGCAATAGTAACTTTGTTTCTTTACTATAACATGGTAGTTATGTATGGATTTTTTTTGCATTGCGCGCGTGCCACGGACATGTAGACAAAGTAGAGAAAATTGATTATATGCCTCTGAATAACATTACATGAAATTCATGGTGACAGCATGGTTTGCTTTCTTGAATTTGTTGCTGCAATTCTCAATGGAACTATCAGAACAACTGTAGTACTACTCCATTACTTTACAATGGCAGAGCATATGAATCTCAATCTTCCAGCAAAAGCATATGCTGTTATACATTTATTTGATCGTTTTGAATCAAGTTAAACTGCTACATGTACTAATCTACTTTCATTTTTCTCTTATGATGCAGCAATTGTGTCAGGGGGGAAGGGCACCGCCCAAGACAAAATCAAGGCACTCAGAGAAGCTGGGGTTACTGTTGTTGAGTCACCAGCGAAGATTGGCTCAACTATGTTCGAAATTTTCAAGCAGCGTGGAATGTTAGATAGAGAAGAAATGGTACAGTAGAAAAACATTGGGAAACTTCTTTTTGGTGCTCGTGGGTTAATAGCGAGCAATTCCTTGGTAGAGCCGTGTTGTTGACCGCGAAACTAAACTACTCAAGGTTCCTTTTATTCCTTCTTCCCTGCCTTCAATAAGAAAAATTATCGAGTCATGGACATGCTATTTTGCTTGAATTGGTGCGTATGCCTAATATGTTTCAAGTTTTCTTGTTCTTAATGACAAAATTTTCAATCCTGGTTATATCTGTTTACATGTATCTGCTCTAATATACTGTATTGTTTTCCTAGTTCAGCCTTGTGCGTGCAGATCTTGGAGTTTGCTAGCAAGAAGTCGGTTGTAACATTCTGGTTTTTTTTTGTATTTTTAAAATTTTAAAATAAAAATAAAAATTTGGATTTTTCTTGAATTAATTAAAGTTTAAATGGAATTTTAAAAATTAAAATGATTTAATATGAATAAAGTAAACTTTAATTAAATCAAAATCAGTTTTATTTGGGTTGCTTGTGTCCCTTTTCTGAAATTAAGAAATTCCTTAAAATTCGGATTTTATTCCTCGGCCTGAATTTCTCTCTTGGCCCATCTCCTTTTAATCTTAGCCTGGTCCAACCTTCCCGTCGGCCTGACCCTTTCTTTCTCGCCATGGTTTGCTTGCCCTGTGGACCTATTTTTTTTCGTTGAAGCTTATGGGCCTGTTCGGCTGGCCACAAGCCGGTCGACTTTTTGCAGCCGCTACAGGACCTAACTTTTAAACGGAGTATTTTCTCAAGACGGGATCTACAAGTTAAACGTAGTACACGTCAAAAGACCAACATCTGTACCAGCTAAAATTACAACTGAGTATCGATCTCTCCGTAATTTGTACTGTAAACAGCTAAAATTTAAAAATTTCAGCCAAAAGCCACAGCTAAAAAGAACAGGCCCTATAGCATTTGGCTGCGGTTTGTGGCTTTTGGGCTGTTTGTGTGAGAGATTACAGAGTAACAGAAACTCACGTGCGGTTTTTGTCGATATAAATGAAGTCGGTACAGTATGTACTACAATTAACTAGTAAATCCTATCTTAAAAAGATATTCTGTTTAAAAGCTAATTACTGAAGAAAAGTCAAAAAACAATTTTTAGAAGCTGAAAAAATAGGGCCAATGTCAGCCCAACCTTTTCCTCTGTGCGCCTGCTCGGCCAGCCTAGCCTTGCTCTGCACCATCACCTGCATGCACCATGCGTGCGATTTACACGTTGTCACTGATCGGTGGGGCCCACTTGTCAGGAGAATCATTTCTGAGTTGGACTCCCTTCTCCACATTCGTTCCGTCGCAATATTGTGTTCGCCATGGACTCCCCTCCGTGTCGCCTTTGCTGTGCATAAAAGGCTGTGCCGACGCCTCAGTTTCGTCGCCTCGCACCGAGAATCGGGATTTGGTCGTCGTCGCCACTTCTACTCCGGTGAGGAATTCCGCCGCGTCCTCCAAGTCCTAGTTGACGTCAAAACCACCTTTGACTTCGCCTCGTCGTTCTCCACCGCCCCGTCACCAGGGCGGACCCAAAGAGGGGGGAGTGAGGGCCCAGGCCGCCACTCAATTTGCAGGAACTCAGGTATATAGCCCAAGATTTAATACTAGTGTCCCCACTCAGCCCAACTAAAAGGCCCTCACTCATGCTAAAATTATGAATGAGAACAATTCAGCATACTATGTGTATTGTTGTGTCCCCTCTCAGATTTTGTCCTGGGTCCGTCCCTGCCCGTCACCTCACGGACCGTTGAAGATCGCCGGAGGTGTCGTCCTCAAAGACCCTATCCGTTGGCCGCTTTGAACTCTCTGCTGGTAGCGTCGCGCCACTCCTAGCCGTGCCGTCTTCACCGCCGAGTTCCCTGCGTCGCCCTCTCCGCATTACGCTCCTCCGCTGTCCTACCGCGCCTTGCTGCCGCTGGAGAACATTGGTCTAGGAGCCTCGTTGCCAGTGCTGACGTCAACAACCACGTGCGCGCCACCTCGCCTGACGCCTCCACTTCACGCCCTTGTCTCGCGCGGCAAGCCGTATGGCTGGATATGCAGTGTCTCCTCGCTGAGCTGCATAGACTACATCTACCACGACTCCACGAGCCAATCCATACCATGTGGAGCCCATGGCCCATAACACTATTTTGTAGACTGGGTCCATAGACCAAGGGCTCACCTCTCAGCCAAATACCTATTTCTCAAAATTATTTCCATCTGGGAAAATCCAAAATCAGTAGGACCCACATGTCAGATTTCCTTTTTTTTTCTTTTTCTTTCTCTTAATTTCAAAGGGAATATTTCGGAGAATATCCTCCTTTATCTCTCCATTTTTAGGAGTTTATTTTCTCGGCAAATCTTTTAAGAGTCCTTTCTCTTTCATACGAATTCTGATTGACTTGATTTTTCTTTCTAAATTCATCTAAAATTGAGTTATGTCTTGTACTTTAGGTTTTATCAATTTTTGATTTTATTTGGATTTATTTATGTTATGTTTGTTTTTTCTCTCATTAGATAATGACATCGAAGGAGAAAAGGCAGGATAGATCTAGCTAATTAATTTGTGATGTTTCAACTTTGGTTTCACCATTGAGATGAATGTGGGTCTGGTTGGAGCCATTGGACACATGGCACAATAGGGGATTTTCCAACTAGGTTGTAGCCTACTCAGCTGTGAAATCCTAGCGGATGGAATCGGATTGAGATTGAATATTGTAAAGGCCTTATGATAATCACTTAGTCGCACGTCTAAGGAAGTGTGTATTGGTCGACATCATAAGTTGATTATCTATTATGGATAAAATTCTACAACCTCTACGGAGTGTAAAATTATTCGAATAACCGTGTCCTCGGTTATAGAAAATGTTTGGTGATTTCACACGAGGGTTAGTTTTTCATAAAACTTTGGTTTGGTTAGAAAGTGAACGGTTAGTTCACTTGTGGTTTATTCAATTCTTTTGAATTCTTTACTTATTTACCTATTACTCATTTTCAAATTGCACTTTCAATTTATTTATTGTATTTACTGTAAATTATTGTTTTTTAATAAAATAACCATTCAGCAATCCTTTGATAAGTCTTGCATAATTATATGAGTTTACCAATAACTTGTTGAGTACTCTATGTACTCACGGCTATATACTTTGTTGCTCAGTTGCTGAAGGAGAATTATATTAAACAGAGGTATTTGAGGATGAATTCTTCGACGGCTTCACGAATTAGGATTTCGCTTTCCAGTCGATTGCCTATGGGCATATCGAATGGGTACCATATTTATTTTTACTTTTCGCTGTTATTTTTTGTTAGACCATTTAGGCTATTATTTGTAAATTTGACTATAAAATCATTACTTTGATAATTAATAATATTTACTTCTTTCATAATTATTCATGATTATTGTTAATATTTCATCTATATTTTTTTTACTATGTGCACTGTCTGAATTTATATATTAAGTCTTCGTGCACTATGTAAATAGAAGCATAACATTACTTATTGTTGATTCTTTCCTGACTGCCTATCAATATAGAAATTGCTGTGCTACTTTTAGTAAAGCAGTGAAAAATTGTCCTACAGTAGTCACGAAATTTTTGTACGGATAAACCATTTTTTATTCGAAAATACAGAAATATACCCGTGACAAAATTTTTTACACAAATAGGCTCCAGTCGCCCAACCATTGGGCGACTAGAGCTTGTCGCCCAACCAAAAAGCGACTGATGGAGAATCTGGTAACCGTTGGGCGATTAAATGCGATCGCCTCCCCGTTGGGCGATTAAACGCACTCGCCCCCCCCCCGGTTGGGCGACAGAGAGCGAATCGCCCAACGGGGGGGCGACTGCATGTGAATACAGCCCGACGGCCAAGACCTCTTTTCTTCCCCACGCTTGCTCGCCAATCTACTCTTGGCTGCAGAAATAATTTTCTATACGAAAAGAAGAGATAATAGCATTGTTTGAATTTAAATGAACTTTATAATATAACGCAGTAACATGCCGCGTATTTATCCATTACATGCATGACATACACCCCTCACTCCCCACCCTATGGTGCTCCGTCACCGCGCCCGCGTCCTCCCATACGGCCCCGCTTGGCCGTCCTCCGGTGCAACGGATTACGAGGCGGGTGATGAGGGTCCGAAAAGGTAAAACGATCAGGTGGGTTTCGCACCCGCGGCTGCGCCGGTGGAGTCAGCTGCACCTCTGGCTGTGTGGCCTCCGGTGCACCGGGGAGGCCACTGCCGGAGAGAACCTCCGGTGCTGCGTCGGAGGACGGCCCAGGCCAGTCCGCAAAAAACTGGTCCACCTCGATGTGGCCTTGGGAGAAGCGTCCCTGCTGCTGGTAAGGACCTGCAATAGTAATATCGTTAGTTCGTTGCATGTCGTCTTAGGATAAAAACAAGATCGGACGATGCGTACCCGTACATGGCGCCATGAAATCATCCGTGGGGAAGCCGGGGATGTACGTAGGAGGTGTATGAGGCCGTGACCAAGCAGAACTCCCTGGCTGCTCCGGGGGAGGTGGACGTGTCCACGTACTCTACGCCGGAGGACGGCCCAGGCCAGTCCGCAAAAAACTGATCCACCTCGATGTGGCCTTGGGAGAAGCGTCCCTGCTGCTGGTAAGGACCTGGAATAGTAATATCGTTAGTTTGTTGCATGTCGTCTTAGGATAAAAACAAGATCGGACGATGCGTACCCGTACATGGCGCCATGAAATCATCCGTGGGGAAGCCGGGGATGTACGTAGGAGGTGTATGAGGCCGTGACCAAGCAGAACTCCCTGGCTGCTCCGGGGGAGGTGGACGTGTCCACGTACTCTGCGTCGGAGGACGGCCCAGGCCAGTCCGCAAAAAACTGATCCACCTCGATGTGGCCTTGGGAGAAGCGTCCCTGCTGCTGGTAAGGACCTGCAATAGTAATATCGTTAGTTCGTTGCATGTCGTCTTAGGATAAAAACAAGATCGGACGATGCGTACCCGTACATGGCGCCATGAAATCATTCGTGGGGAAGCCGGGGATGTACGTAGGAGGTGTATGAGGCCGTGACCAAGCAGAACTCCCTGGCTGCTCCGGGGGAGGTGGACGTGTCCACGTACTAACTCCGGAGTAGTGCCACGCTGGTCGGGGTGGCACTGGTGGTCGGGGTGGCACTGGTGGTCGGGGTGCACTGGGCGTAGGTGTGGAGACCACCGGTAGCCTGGTGCAGGACAGTAGGCTGACGATACGTCTACACCTGGCCTCCATCCGTCGCGCAAAGCTGACGGCCTCCTCGCGGGTCAACTCCCCACCTGTGCCCCACCTCTGCACTAGTGCGGAGGACTCCGACCACATCGCAACACCGATGTCAGCCTGTACAAAAAGACATAGAATGATCCATCATCGAAACGATATTGCCATTTGAGAATTTTTGAAATTACAAGTTACGTACCGTAATGTGAGCGTCGCGTGCGAAGTGCGCAGGGTACGCGTCTGTCGGTGCGGCGACGTGTGGGGCAGATGGGTCAACGACATGTACCAGCCTGGTACGAGTCCGCCCCTGGTACCAGATGAGGTACTCCGCGTAGTCGGCTATGTCGTATGGCCGGTCCTCCTCCACGCGGTCATCCAACGCACCCTCCCACTGCGCAATCCAGGGCTGCATCCTCCTGGACCAGTCCGTGCCTTTTTTGACGCCCTTCGTGTTGTGCCTGTTTATGGAACCATTACGTAATGTAAGTACTTGCGATCACAATAGTAAGTACGTACAAAAATATCAGAAGCGATCACTCACGCGTGCACGCGCGGCGGAATCGGCGGCCCGACTGGTACAGGAAGTGCCTGCCGTAGCCCAAACTGCCGCATGAATCGCTGCGGTGCGTAGTCCTCAACGTAGACGCCGTACACGAGCTTTCGGCGGGTTAGCCAGAAAGCCTGGTCACGCCAGCACAGTGCAGACAGCCCGTCAGGAGCACGGGCCTGCACTGCCTCCTCTGCGTAAGGCTCGCAGCGCACGTCGGAGTCTGCGAGGCGGTCGAACTGCTCCACGAAGGGGTGGTACGCCCGCGTGACCTGCACGTGCGCGAACTGTACCTGCAAGAAAGGCAAATTGTTTAGTACGACGATCGTTAATAAGTTGACTATGATAAAATAAAACTCACTCGTCGACGACATCAAATAGAACCCAATAAGGCGCGCGTCAACGGTGTTGCCGTGGCTGGTGGTGAAGAGCACCCAACCAAACAGCCACAGCACGTAAGCCTCCAGGTGGCGCGCGACCTGGTAATCGTCAGCATCTGCAACCATGCGCTCAACCTGAATGCGAACAAGTTCTTATTAGTATGTATTGCACAAATAAGAGTTTCGAAGATGCGATCGACTTGAAACACCACGTACCCGGTACTGTGCTAGCCACCTCAGCGTGGGTCCATGCTTCTGCCTCTCGTCGAAGATGTGGTGGTGACCGGCCGGTGGAAGGACCCCCTGGAATCTGCCGAGCAGGTCATCGCGCCACTCGGCGGGAGCCTCCGGTAGGAAGGCAGCGTCTCCCGCGACCGGAAGGCTAAGGAGTAGGGACACGTCCTGCAGGGTCGGCGCCATCTCCCCGACTGGTAGGTGGAAAGTGTGCGTCTCGGGCCGCCAACGGTCCACCAAAGCCGTCAGCAGGGAACGGTCAAACGGGAAGCGTCGTGATCGCTCCACGCCCGCCTCGTCCCCCTCCCCGGCCAAGGCACCTCCGTCCTCATCCGTGGCCTGCACCATCCGGGCAAGAGGGAGAAGTCCGGCATCCCGCAGGCTGCAAATAAAGTGAAGGTCAGCATGAAATGTTCTTATGGTAATACTAAAACGTTGGCGTAGTGCAAACCTGGCAGTCCAACGGGGGTCGAGTCCCCAGGCCACACGAGGTGTGCGTGTCCGGACCACTCTCAGCTCAGTCGACTCGTCTGTGCTCCCCGGTGGCGGCGCACGAAGGGAAGCGCGGTGCACGCGGTCCAAGTGCTCGTCCAACAACGGGTACCGCCAGTCACCCGTCATAACTGCAAAATTATCTAAATGTAAATTTGTACACTACATTTTCTACAATAATACATGAAAAATAGTATACAAAATTTTGACACAACAATTTTCTACATTTAAATTTTCTTCATTTAAATTTTGTAAACTGCATCTACATTTGTACATTGAATGATCTACAATAAATTTCTAAAGTAAATTTTCCACAATAATGCATTACAAATATTATACAAAAAACTATATTTTTCTACATTTAAATTTGTACATCTAAATTTGTAAACTGCATCTACATTTCTAAATTTAATGTTCTAAACTAAATTTTCTAAACTAAATATCTAAACTAAATATCTAAACTAATTTTCTAAACTAAATATCTAAACTAATTTTCTAAACTAAATTTTCTAAACTAAATATCTCAACTAAATATCTAAACTAAATTTGTAAACTAAATATCTACACTAAATTTATCTAAAATTTTTTTCTAAAATAAATTTTCTAAAATTAGAAAAATATCTGCAAATCCCGCGGCTTCTCCTCTCTCTCTCCTTCTCTTCTTCCCTCTCCTCCCCCTCTCCTTCTCTTCTTCCCCTCTCCTCCTCCTCTTCCTTCCTCTCTTCTGCTTCTCTCTTCCTCGCGCGGCCGAGAGTAGATTGGCGAGCAGGCGTGGGGAAGAAAAGAGGCCTTGGCCGTCGGGCTGTATTCACATGCAGTCGCCCCCCCCCCCCCCGTTGGGCGACTCGCTCACTGTCGCCCAACGGGGGGGGGGGGGCGATTGCATTTAATCGCCCAACGGGGGGGCGATTGCATTTAATCGCCCAACGGGGGGGCGATTGCATTTAATCGCCCAACGGGGAGGCGATCGCATTTAATCGCCCAACGGTTATCAGATTCTTCTTCAGTCGCTTTTTGGTTGGGCGACAAGCTCTAGTCGCCCAATGGTTGGGCGACTGGAGCCTATTTGTGTAAAAATTTTTGTCGCGGGTATATTTCTGTATTTTCGAATAAAAAATGGGTTATCCGTACAAAAATTTCCAGTAGTCACTGCAGCTATGCACATCCAGTTCATCTATTCATTCGTAAGATTCTCCTGTCCATGTGGAAGCTCGCATTATCGGTTTTTGTTATGAAAGAATACATGATGACCAAAGGCATAAAAAGTTTTGAACCCCGCATGAAATAAATTCTTGCAGTCGTTGGATCTCCGTGTGACGTTAACAAAGTGAATTGCATGTAAACACAATACTAGATACCGCAGAATGTGATTTGCAGGAGTTTCTCAAGCCGAAATACCGTGCGATCAATGCACTAATTTAGAAGGGTCCTTTTCTTTTTTGCTTGGTTCGAGAGACCACAAGCCCAGATGTTGTACAACTAATGGTATCTCTTTCGAGACTACATACAATTCATGGTAACAAAACTATCTTCTAGAGAATACATACAACTCATGGTAACAAAACTATCTTCTAGAGAACTTTGACAAGAGATATACAACGACGAAGCAAAATAGAGCAAAAAGGACAACATGAACAACATGACTGGAGCCCTGCTGGATGATGCTCTTGTTCATCCTTCGCATGTTATTCTTCACTCCAGCCTGAGCTTTTATAAGGGTCATTTGCTGTCCATGCACAGACGATAACAAAATCAGAGCATAACTAGGGTAAAGATTGTTAAAGAACACGAGAAAATTATTTGTTGCAAAGGTAATATTGCTGAACTAAAACATTACATAGTAGTCTTTGAAAAGTAATTCAGGCATACATAATATCTAAGAGAGTTCAAACAACAAATCAAATTTTGAAGAACTCGCAGCAACAAATTCAATAATTAACATTTTACTACTGCTGATCAAAGGGCCCTTCGAGGTCATACACGATAAATGACTTCCAAGAGTATACAAAACTCTTGAAATGCAAATCTATTTCCTTGCACATAGAGAAAAAACATCAGGAAAATGGTAGAGAGAAATACATCATATCCTGAGGACTACTTGAAAAGATGGTAGGACTGAACAAGTGCATATGAGAAAGGGATAAATGTTTGTCAACTATCAAGGACAACCATGACATAACCAAGAAGTCAACAATTAAAAATATAGCAATTGCCAGAGTGAAACATGACATGACCAAGGCAAATAAGAAGGCAACCATTTGCCAGAGTAATACATAAACGTGACCAAGGGAAATAAGAAGGCAATAATACCAGTTGGTTGAGGAAATCATTCTGGAACTTGGCTTCAGCGTTTATCTCCTGGACAACCTGGAAAAGCAATGGAGATCAAATAAAAAAAAATAAGCTTTTGAAAATGTGAACAAAAACCAGCATCGACAGCTTATAAACAACAAATAGCAAAAACAAATAATCAAAACTTGAACTATTTTCTCATCAAATGGCCAAATCTATTACATGTTGAAACTTGAAACATTCGATATAAAACGGTGAAACCTAGATGCAGTATCATTGAAATATTTGTAAGATTGATTTTACGAGAAGACAAAATAACAAATAGTGCTGTCAACCAGCCATTCACTAATTCATAAGATTGTACAGAGGCCTAAAACCAGAGAAGCCAATGTAGTCAATTCCATATGAACGTTCAATGGAATCACTGCATGCTCATAGCAGCATATCTGAGGAAGTATAAATCAACCAGTATCTGCCAAGAAGCTAATCATAAACGGTAATAATGGGTCAGGGTAGTGACGAGCAAGCAAAGAAATCTGATAAGACAGATGGGATGCTGCAATGAAAGCTATGGCACATACTTAGGAAATGTCTTAAGGACCTGAGCAAGTGACTGTTGAGGGGGAAAAAATCCAGAGAAGATTGTATGACCTCAATTTAGACCAGGTTATGCATTGAATTTCCATACACCCCAAATCCAATAACATCACATCAGTTTTGAGAGTTTTGCCACGAGATTGAAAAACAATAGTGTACCAATTTGTCTCTATATTAAAAACATTAGCTACATATGGTGTTGATGTTAGCAACCCAAATCAAACAACTAATCTCTTAATTCACCTGAGATGGTTCTGATCTAAGTGACATCTAGTCTCTATTCTTCTTGGTTTAAAGACAATAAAAACAATTTAAACAAACTAACAAGCTGCGACACCACCAAGAACTAAATCCCTGATCAAATTACCAGTTGAAAACAAATTGAGAACCACGAAGCATATCTTGCAACGCCACATATAACATCTACAATGCATGCTTAAACGTACACACAATCCATAAGTTTCTAACTAGAAAATTGCGGCAACAAGACCTCAGTTGAGCATACGTAACAGAAATCAAGAACCGGATATAAACAAGGAGGGCAATGGAAATCGTACGCCTTTCAATAGGCGAACCCTTGAGTGAAGCCCATCGATCTCCTCGTCAAGATCGCCGTGCACCGGATCGATCCGCAGCTGGATCTCGTCCGAGCTCGACGCGTTCCTGCAATCCCGAAAGAACCCCAAATTTATCACGGACTCCGATCCAATTTTGCGGGACAAATCGACGGATTCGGACAGCAACGAGCAATAATTGGACCAAACAACCTCGGGGGCTCGGATGGGGTTTACCTGGATCGAAGCGGCCCGGAGCCGTACATCGGGTTCGCCATCACCGGTACGAGGGCAGATGGCGTTCGGCTTGTTCGCGAGTGACTTAGTCCGACCTTGTTTGAATTGACGAGGGATCTAGGGGCGGCGGCGCACGCTGCGACGCAGCGTGACGGCAACGGTCGGTGGAGACCGGAGATGAGGGTGGGAGGGGTGACGCCCGCAGCGGGGGAAGGGGAGAGGAGAGGAAGAGATGGAGGACGGGAAGGGAACGGGAGGGAAGAAGAGAGAAAGCGCGGTTTGGGTTGTAACAAGGTGGTTTAGAGTTAAAATTGTATCGTAACTAGTACAATGCCTGTGCGTTGCAACGAATTCTCAAAAAAGATGATATATAATATCGGTATGATTCTAAAATTTTCAATAAATATAAAATTTGCTTCACACGTGTAAAGCGAAACATAACTGAGCATCTCAGTTCATATTAGAGAGAACCTGCCTAAATAATATTAATTTTTATCTTCATAGGCGGTGTTCCTGGTTTTGACATGTTTGCAGCTCCTGCTTTTCCTTTCTTATCAGAAGACTCAAGGATCTGGAATGAACATGTTAGAGAGTCGTCGATGCTCATCATAGCACCAGTATTGTCGAACTCACCACAATAGTTCGGTGCAGAGAATATGGTTACCAGTTGGCGCTTAGCAAAGAATTCATAGCCATCCTCCACAACCTATGAAGAGAAGATTGAAGTATAAAGCAGTGAACGGTAAATAAAAACAGTGTCTCGATAACAAGAATTCACAATAGCACAGATCAACTGAGAATAGGTGCTCTAGATGCTTCAGTTATATCCCTAAAACACAATGGAGTAAACCAAGATAATTCAATTTGCTTATTCTAGAAGAAGGGGAAAAGCGGCAATGTGTGAGCGAGTTTAGATCGACGGTTAGCATAACTGTATGGATTAGACCTTATTATACCAGGCAATTTGATTGAATTTGAGTCTACAGTAAGTCTTAACCAAGTTTACGACCCATAGCCTGCACACAATAAATGGATCAACAATTCACAAGAGTGTTGGCACGATGAATAAAAAAAATCATCTGCTGCCTCCAATACCTAATGACAAATTCACCCTAAATAAGAACATGCATGTAGTTCCTATTACTATTATAGATTATATAGTTTTTTTTGCAACAATGAAAAGTATATTTTGCTATCATGTCAATGTTCTGAAACAATATACTGCTGTACTTTCAACAAAATACGTGCTCAATATGGATCAAAAGTTATGGTATCTTTACAAAAGGTCACTAAATTAAAAAAATCAGAACATCTTATATAAAGAGCTTTTAATTAAATCGGGAACAGTTTTAACTCAAAAAATTCAAGAAATGGTTGTTAGCTGTTTAATTAGGGATTGAAAAATTCTGGATACAACAGTTACTTGTTGTAGAAACATCGTTAATTGAGATGTCACATCGAAATATGCTCTAAGTCAAATGATGAACAAATTCACAGGTGAAACAATTGTTGTTACTTGCTTGAGAAATGTACTTCAAGATCAGTATGGATACCTGGTGAGCCTTGCAGATCAGATCCAAATCATGTTTTTGAAGAAACTCAGCAACCTTATCAGCTCCGAAAGTGTAAGACACACCCCTGTCATTCTCACCCCACCCCTTCAATTTCTTTATCAGGGTCTGACCATAGCAGATCACAGAGTAGACCATGGTCCGGAACATCCACAGGGCAAGCAATGCTACGTATTTGATCCATGTTCTTTAACTTAGGAGATAAACCCCATGCATGGCCTTAAGTACCCTGGCACTCCCAAGAAGTATCTTAGCAAATTGTAGCTCAGGTTCAATCCCCCAAGTAGCGGCTCAAGACGATCGTTTTCACACTGTATCTGAGACAAGCAACCGAGGCAACCAATTCCAGATAACTCGCGTAGGGAAGTTCAGGAATCCGAAAATCTTCAGGAAGCTGGGGAAAATTCTGCAAACAGAGACAAGCAAGTTTAGCAAGTCAAAACCATGGATGTTGTGAGTCACTTGGCGAATGACACCAAAGGCAAACGAATGACTAATACTACATCACCTTGATGTGAAGTTTTTCCAAGCTAGGAAAATAATTCAGGAACTGCAGAATCTACCTCAATTGAGTGACATCACATAAGTTCACACACAGAGCCAGCGTCTTGACGCTAGGGATTGGACTTGACACGGCCAGATGCATGCCCTACAGCACCAAAAAAAAGTTCAAAGAACGAAACAGGCAGAGTTAAACAGATGAAGTTTTATGCAAAGATTACCTTGTAGACAGTGTTGTAATGTCCACCTGCTCCGGGGTGTGCCCCTTGTGGTAACAGGACAGCAGCAGGCTCTGGAGCGCGACGCATTGGTCCATCAGATCGTGCAGGTCGCACTCCGGGATCTTGACGGCGCGGAGGGAGAGCTCCTTGAGGTGGGCGAAGCTCACCGGCGGCGGCTCCGGGGAGAACCAAGAATCCTTCATGGTCAATTCCTGTGACTTGAATTCTTTACAGAAAAAATTCAACAACACAGTAGAAATTTTGACAATGGCAAATGATTCGATCGCCCAGTCTTCAGTATGGGAAGAAGCAACTGTTCAAGATTACCTTTCTATTCTTTTTCATATTCAACAGTGATCTGGCTGCAGGATATCATCATTATCCCAGTAGAGCCAAACTGGAGAATTCAGCGATATCATCAAACGGACAAAGGACGAGGCCCTTTTCCCGCACCGGGAATATATTATATTCTTCAGAACAAATGTAACTTTATTCACAATATTGCAGTTAAAAAGGACTGAACCGCGGCAGCAGCAGCTCAACACACAGGATTTGGGCAAACGCCGCGGCAGCAGCAGCTCAACACACAGGATTTGGGCAAACGGGATAGCAGAGCACAATGGATTGAATACAAAAACAAATCCATGATGCGAGGGAAGAAGAAGAAACAAACGACCTGGTGCAGGGAGCGGAGCGGCGGGGCGGGGAAGAACTGGACGGAGTGGATCGAGTGGACGATGAGCTCCTCCACGCGCCTCGAGGCAAAGGCCTCGGCTCCCAGGCCGGCCCGTCGCAGTCACCGGCCCCCTAGAAGCCGGTCTTGGCGAGGCGGACGCGGGGGATGGGCCCGGTGTGCGCCTCCAGGATGCTGGTGATCGCGGCCATGCGCTTGGCGTGGAGGACGGACTCTGCGGCGGGTTGGCCTAGGCGGCGCCGGCCCACGCGCTCCTCGTCCAGTGCGATGGGGGATCACGCGAACACGCCGCTCCAGCGCATGGAGACCGTGGCGGTGCGGCCCGCCTCCTTGAGTGGCAGGAGCGCGAGGATCGCAGGACGCCATCCGGGAGCTCGCTGATGCAATCCAGGCGCAGGAGGGCGGCGCGGCGGCGGAGGAGGCGAGGGTGGAGCAGCAAAGGAGGCGAGGGCGGCGCGGCGGAGGAGGAGGCGAGGGCGGCGCGGCGGCGGAGGAGGGAGGGGAGGAGGCGAGGGCGGCGCAGCGGCGGAGGAGGGCGGAAGAAATGGTGGGGGGAGCCGCACGGATTCGCTGGGGGGGGGGTGGCGCGGTTACGTGGGGGAGACGCGGTTACGCGTAGAACGTGGGGAGACGGGGGAGAAGATGTGCGGGAGGAGAGAAGCCACGTGCTTTTGTGAGTTGGGTCCACATGTCAGCGCTGGGTTTTTTTTTGTGAGAAGAGGTGGGAGAGGCCGTACCAACCACCAACTCCTTCTTTTATATAGTAAAGATAAAGATAAAGATTGAGTAAAATTATACTGTAATTGATGATAGTTTATTTAGTATAATTAAATTTATAAAATAAAAAATAAAAAAATAAGTTAGCCTATCATAGACAATGCAAACGAATACAGAAAAAAGAACCGGTAAAAAACCTCAAAAAAATTAGAAAAAAGTAAATTTAGGAATAGTGAAAAATAAATCAAAACTCAAATCCAAATGAATGAGACTAAAAAGGTCTGGAGAAAAAGTTAACATTAAAAAAATCAAGCTCTGACATGAGGCTCTAGTTGTCAATGACTTGTGTTCTTCTATTGATTTCTGCAGAAGGTTGATGACGTGGAGGTATGAGGATTTTGTGGAGTAAACACTGTTGTGTTATCTTTGGTTGGAATATTACATCTGACAGCGTGGAAACATGAGTAGACCGCATAATTTCTCGGACATTTACATTATCTAACACTTTATCTTCTGGATTTTGTATATGTCCAACATTTGTTTCTAATCTTAACACTTCTTAACATTTAGCTCTATTAGAATTTCAAAATAAGTAAATTGCACATTAGCACCACCAAAGTCGACATGAGTTACACAGAAAACCAGGTGTTGCAAATCATTTCACATACATCATGTCTTTTTGCAATCTTGTATCGCTTTTGCACAATTTGAAACGTTGGATTGAAAATAGCCACCGGTGCACTTCTATTCATCCTATTCGCCGGTCTCCATTTCTTCGCCTCTCCTCTCTCTCCTGCGCTTGTGCCTCTCCACCAGCCCCTCCTACTCCCCCCTGCCATCCGTGACGTGCCCGTCGCCTTCACCTTCACCTTCCCCTCCCTCTCTCTTGTCTTGAATAACTTGAGCCGGACTTTGTTTGAATTGACGAGGGATCTTGGGGTGCCGGTGCATGGAGAAGTGGTGGCGCATGCTGCGACGTAGCGCAACCATTGGTGGACCCAACAAAAAAATGTAGCTAAGACGAAGTCAGACATGAGTGAAGCAATAACTATCATTCATATGCAAATAACTACAATTCACATGAAAAAAGAAGCGATAACTATAATTTGCACGTAAATATGTATAAATAATAGCAAGACATTAAAAAAATACCTTACTAACAAAGCTTAATCCACACTATGTGGTGATCTAAAAGACTAGGACCAAGCAAAGATCAAGATGCAAACAAATATATGGATTTCTTTGTTTGATATTGTGTTCTTTTGTTGTCTGAAACTTCGTAGATTTATTTTGTAATGTTATCAGCTTTTGGTGTTAAACTATGGAACTATATTTCTTAAGTAAAGGATCATACTAAATTCATCATTTTGTAGTTGGATATGTCCAAACTGATACAAAGCTAGAGCTAGGACTACGGGGCTCTATAATTTATAAATTGATAAAGATAGGCTTCCCAATGCAATTAACACATGCCCAAATCTTGTTTCCCATCATACCATTTTATACGCTAATGAAATTGGCCCATTTTGGAATCAATAGCTTACGTTGAAGTTAGAACTGCTGATTGAAAAAATGTGCCCTGAGTAATAACAAATGAACATGGGTGTACCGTATCAAATATGCTTGTGCGGTGAAAAAAATGCAATGCATTAACCGTATTGATTTAAGAGATGAGAAGATTAAAACTTATTAAGTAATCTTTAGCATTTCAGAACATTCGCCAAAAGAAATGCATAAGAAATACAAGTATCTTAAACCTCGTAAGAAATTTGATCAAGAATTACTATTGTGGTGTTTTGTTGAAGAAACAAAAGGAATAAGAACGATCTTCTTATTTCAAATAGAAATAATAGAAATGTGTTAGTTTCTTACCTATGCCACCCAAATTATCTCCTAACATTATACCAAGCTGGAAACTCAACCCAGCAAATAAATCCCCAAACTCAAGTCAAACTATCGAACGTTGAGGTTGATCACCACCCTAGTGACTGTTAACACCAAACATGAAACAACTAGCAATGACATTGCAAAACCTCTAATTCTCCTACCCTAACCAAGCACCAATTCACCATGCAGCTAATGACAAATCCCTTTGAGAACCAAGCAACCAGATGATCGTAACCCTAGAAACTACAATTCCCAAACAGGAATCTACTAACGCCAATACATCATTGAAAATCCTTGGGTTCCCCTATCCTACCAAGCGCCAATTCAGCCAGCAACTAATAATAAATTCATATATTTTTTCTCCAAAAGATGTATACTGAAGACACGGTGGCATTCATTAGTAATTGCGCCATCGGCAGTATGCAGAACCTGAAACCTAGGAGTGGCCAAGAATCAGTACATGTGGGGACTTCAACATTGGGGGACAGATTAAAGAGCGCAGAAAGAAGGCTGGCGTGGTGTGCTGGTGGACGGTGAGCAAGTACCAACATTCCCTTGCCACTCGGAGGCTGCAACTTCTCCAAATCTGAAGTAAAACTAACCAAATGGTAAGACACTCAATAGAGATGTCTTTTAGTAGTTACACTATTAATTTGTATAAGCTTGACTTGCTTGTGCAATGATCTCTTGACTGATCTCATGCCCTGCTTGTGCAAGTGAAACCAGCTGCACATTTCCATCAGGTTTAATGTACCGCACCAATTGCAAGAAAAGAGCCACATACGCAGAAGCAGAAATCAAATAAAAACTGACCCAGAATCATGGACAAACCTGCATAGCTATCATAAACTCCGAGAATCCAAGATAACCCTGACGTTTGGAATTAGCGATTGCCCAAACGACCAAACCTAAAGATTCAAAGGAAAAGTGTGGGTAACATGAGTCATGACGGCGAGAGCCAATATCAACTAGAGTCCCCATGCATTGATCTTGAACACAACAAGAATCAGAATTGGAAATAACATGACAATCATGATCAGTGAGCTAACAACAGATATGATCTACATAGTTAGTTTTGGAACATGAGAAACTGCAGGAACATGGAAAGAAGAATTCGAAAGAGTGCCTTGTCCTACGATAGTAAGAGTGGTACCATCTGCTGTCTAAACAGTGATAGGAGTAGCAAGAGGACTAATGGAAGTGAAACTAGTGGAATCAGATGTCATATGAAAGGAAGCACCAAAGTTAAGAATCCAAGGTGATATACCTGAGAGAGAAAAAATAGAAGGTGATCTCTCACTAGAAGACTATGCAGCAGAATCAGTAGAACTGAACGATGCAAAAGCAGCTATGGGATGTAGCAATGTGAGAAGCCCCTGGGTATCAGAGGGCCTGTTCTTTTTGGCTGCGGCTTGTGGCTTTTGGCTACGGTTGTGGCTTTTGGGCTGTTTGTACGAGAGATTACAGAGTAACAGAAACTCACGTGCTGTTTTTACCAATATAAATGAAGTCAGTAAAGTATGTAATACAATTAACTAGTAGACCCCATCTTGAAAAAAAAACTCCGTTTAAAAGCTAGTTACTGAGAAAAGCCGAAAAGCAGCTTTTAAAAGCTGAAAAGAACAGGGCCAGAAGCACTAAAGCTCCTCTGAGAGGAGGAACCTCCAGTACCCTTCAGAGGACGACCACCACGACGTAAGTCCTTCTTTTTGTAGCAGAATTGCTCCACATGTCCATCCTTGTTATAGTAGATGCAGTGGAGTCCCCTACCAACAGTAGCTATAACTGGTAGAGATGCCACTGGTGAAGAAGTAGCTAGAGCCATAGTAGGTGTAGAAGCTAGAGAAGTTGCCAGAACGGAAGGAAACAATAGTGACAACAGCAGACCCGCACAACGAAGGTGGATCTCTTCAGTACAAATAGCTATAAGGGCCTCCAATAGAGTTACACGAGGGTGACAAGCCATCAACTGAGTACGAGTCTGCTCATACTCAGCTCAGAGATATGTCAAAATGTTGTAGATGCAATGAAGCTCCAAGTGAGACCGTTGATGCTGATAGTACTAACAAGTGTGGCAAACATCTGGTCCTAAGGAATCACTAGACGGCTCGTAGTGGTTGCGAAGATGCGCCCACATCAACTATGTTGAATCCAAGCCAACCACATCCTTTGTGAGATGCACCTCCATGCTAACAACCAAAATAGAAAAGGCACGCGTATCCTCATCAATCCATGTCTTGTAGGCAGCATACTGAGTCTAAAAAGTCTATGACATCCTTAAAAGCATCAGATATCTCCTTACGAGCATCATCGGAAGCATCATTTGGGAGCATGGGCTCAACGGGTGGAACAAGGCGAGGTGGACAAGGCAACTCGCTGGTGAGAAAGATCCAAAGGCACTGGCTATGCATGTGGAGGCACATGTGCTGAAACCAGTTTGGGTAATTAAGACCATCAAAGATCCCCAGGTAGTGAGGAATAGAAATGATGCCCAAAGAGGATGACATTTTTTTCTCTTTTTTTCTCGGTCACTCAAGAAATAGATGACCAAAAGAAAACCACGAGCCACTCACAACCCACCATAGCATCACAATCCACGAGCGGAAGGTGGTGGCGACCAACCTCAACAGGAGTCTCGAGTAAAAGATACAGAGACGGGGGCTGGAGTGGTGGTGGACAAAGCGACGGCAGATAGAGTGCGATGGCCGAAGTGGCGCTAAATTAGAGGTAGTCGGCGGACACTCACAACCCGTCACGGTGTCACAACCCACAAGCGGAATTCAGCGGTGGCCTACCTCAACAATGACCTCGAGCAAAAGATCTAGAGATGGTGGTTGACCTCAATGGCGGTTGGAATAGCGGTGGATGAAGCAACACCAGATGAAGCAGCATCGGCCGGAGTGGTGTCGGATTAGAGGTAGTCAGCGGACGTCCTCCTATGCAGTTGGGGGTTAGACGCTGTCGAGAATGTTGGTGGAGGCGGCTGGGCCTAGTAGATCTGTGCGATGGTGCAGTGAAGAGGATCTGGGCGACAGCGATGGTTGGAGGGAAAAACCAGTGGTGGTAGGCAGCTTTATGAAACCCTACGTATGGCTCTACTATCATATTATGAATAGCACTTGTATTCATCATGAGGCCAATGGGCCAATATATATACAAGTATAGATATGACATATATGCAGGTAACCCCTTATACAATAGGAAAAAATACACATGTACACACATCTAACAGTTACAAGGATAAATACATGAGCCACAACTATTTGCAAAACACATCTACAAATACTAGAATCATGCCAAGGAATGCTACAACACGCACAATGAATTATCAACATATGACATACTTCAAGCTATTAGTCTAGACACCTCTTAATAGTATAACAATCTATATTAGCAATCCGGTCTCCTAACCAAACATCGAGACCGGTAAAATAACTAAGAAACACATTCTTAGCCTATGCTAGTTATACCCTTGCCTTGCGCATCCACTTAGAGCTTTACATGATAATGAACATTACATCCAGCTATTTGGATAGAAAATTGCACGCACTTGGCATAGAGTATGCTTGCATGCATAGCGCTCCTCTTCTAGCTAAGGTCCAATTTGGGGGGCTTAAAGTTGGCTTTTGCTTCCAAAAAGCCGAAAGCCTCCCAAACACACTAGGTTCTAAGTAACTTTGGGGATAAACCAAAAGCTAGCTTTTGGGATAATGTATTAAAAGACAAAAGATAGGAGAGATGTGTTTTCCTAGATGTTGGTGGGTTGAAGTTGGGACATTGTTGCTGAAAGTTGGTAGAAATTACCAATCAAATGCCACTACATAAAAGTCATTCACACCCCCTTTTCTTTCCGTCATTCTTTCATCCCCTCTCAGCTCTCGCTCTCTCTGGCTTTCGATTCCCATTCCCCCTTCACTCTAGGGCATCTCTACCACTGCTGTCTCCCCCCAACCATCCTCCTAACGCCACCGCCCCTCCCCTATTTGCCCACCCGACACAACTACCCCTCCCCTAGCTGCCCACCCGACACCACCGCCCCCTCTCCCAGCCCTCCTCCTGATGCCACTGCTCCCTTCCAACACTGTCTAGTCGCTTTCGCAGAAGAGTCTAGATCTGCAACCCTAAGCTAGCCTCCTCTTACTCCCCCAGGCCACCCACACTATCCTCCTCCTCCGTTGCCCCCAGCCTCCTCCATCCCTCCCTCCCCGTCAGTGGCCCCACAAATGGTCAGCGGATATACTCTCCCTCTATCTAGATCTGGAGGATAGGACACTGGGTGATGGTGAGGTTGATGATGGCCTGGCAATATGGGAAACCCACCGTTAAGGGGAGGCTTGGCGGTGGGAGTTCGACTCTGTCTATCCAAATATCCTCCTAGCTGCTACCACCCCATCTTGAGCCGCCAACCCTCTCCCAGAAGGTGCCACTGAATCCTTCCTCGTCCCCTTATGGATTGCCGTCGCCGCATCCATCCGTCCCAATAGTTGTTGCATCATCTGCTCTACAGATCTAGCTGACAACGATAGAGTCTGAGGGCAGTGCATTGGCATGGCTAGGCGGAGGTGGTAGCTCAATGAGTTGGCAGCCTGTCTAGATCTATTATTTCTTCTTATTCTTCTTTTTTTTATTGATTTTTGTGGAATTCCTCACAAATTTTTGAACGTTTGACATATTGATCAAAGAATTGTTTATGTGAACATTTGTCATATTCAAAGAATTAAAACCATTGTGTTCTTGCATGTTCTATTCATGGATAGATGTGAAATCATGTGTGTTCATGGAAATCGTATGTGTTGACGGATTTATTCACAACTATTAGGAAATGCAATATGGGTGCATGGAATATGTACATTTCACATTCTACATGTGATTTTAGATGTTGCAAAATGTTGCTCAATCATTCGTAACTTAGTACAATCAAGTTATTTCATTAATATTTCTGCAAAAATAATAAACATAACAATATCTTTACTATTATAAAAATAGGAGTTGGTGGTCTCATCCGTTCTCTCCATAGAAAAGTAACACTTAGAGATAATTACTCACAATGCTATCAAGAGGGAGTTGGTGAGTGGTAGTGGCAATGCGTCCTCCCCTCCACTCCCACGGCACCTAACAAATTCGCACGACCCACCCTTTACCCGCGCAAGTCCGCGTTCTTGGCAACCGTTCACCCTAGTCTGAGAGTTCCTCTATCCCTTTGAGCGCAAACGTCTTACCACTATCCTGTTCTCAACAACTACTGTTCCACGTCTCGAGTGATGAAAAATTGCGTCGTACTTCCCTCGTCATGCTTCTTTCTCTCTTTCTCTTGCAATTGTACATCCCATCACAATTTCCTCCTAATCCCAATGGCCAACATGCATGACGCATCTCCCTTTCCCTCACATGTCGATCTCTACCTCCCTCCCTTCGTTTCCTGATTTGTTGTAGTCCAATCTGGTGCAGACAATGCAGTGGCACTAGATCATGGTTTGGCGATGTTAGATTAGGGTTCGTGGGGTGGCAGCACAAGATACGGAGGAGGCAAGGGTGCATGGCTAGTGCATTAGACGGTGAAGGCCACCATACGAGTGGAAGCGTTCCTTGACGCCGTGTCCATGCTCCTCAGCGATGGTCGACGATGAGCAATGACGTTCTGAATTTGAGGTGGTGGCATGCAGTTGGAAATGACGTCATAGATCCGAGTTGAATGGCTCATGCTGTCGAGATGCAAACTGGCTGTTGCGGCAATGAGCCAGCGGCTTAACTGGATCGAAGGAAGGTCCATGGCCCACATCGTTCATCAATGGCAACGGTGTCATCTTTGTGTCGGTTGACCAGAGGAGAGAAGAAGAATGGATAGGGTGAGGCACAACTTTGGTACCGATGCAAGGGCACATGCACATAGCTGGAGCTTGGGCTTGGAAGCAGCGGTGTGCACGTAGTGTTCACTGGTCGCAGTGTATTGCTAGCTCTCAACTGACATCCTCTGGGTTATAACTACTCAAATGTTCTGCTCAATTTCTATTCTTAGCTTCTATTAATTTTTGATAGTTTCCCTCAGCTAGCGCAAACATTTGAATTATCTTAGTCGATTAATCAACTAATGCTTATTTTTTAAACTTGTAGTTTGTTTCTTCATGAAGAGAGTTGGTTTGTATGATGTAGCTCAAGCAAAAGGTGGTGACTGGAGAAGTAGGAACAATATACTTTTGGCTAGTTTAATTAGCTTCACCGGTGAGACTTAGTTAGCAGGTGGATGTTCTTTCTACTCACTTAATTAGCTGAGTTATTGATACATGATTATGAACAAATAGCACACCGATGTTCACGCAGTGTAGGAATCATGTTGGCTACATATTCTATAATAACCACTTGTTTAGTTGTCAATTTTAGAACAGTTGTCATTTGTTATGTATGCACTTCAACACTTATGCTTCGTCTTGTAATTTTATTTCCTTTTTGCCATTTCTTCTTTACATGCATTTCATATTTGCCAGTTTCCTTTAAATTTTAGGCTTAATTACTTTGTGAAATGGCTGAAAAATAGGCTTAACTACTGCTAATATTCATCATTGTACTTGAAGATTTTCAAAAGAATGAAAAGAGAATTAAAAACAAATGAAACAATATTCATTAGTTATTGATCTGGAACTATAGCATTAGTAAACCAGCGATGGGGATATGGAAATAGTTAAATAAATTATACTATCAACTAATGGAGCATATTTGTGCTGTAAAAAGAGTGTCATTACTCATGACATTGTTAGCACTCTATAGTAATCAGGTGAGTGCTGCAACAACACGCAGGCTTTCAATTAACATAAGAGTAGTTAGTGAGTACCGCAAAAACATGTGGTTTTGAACTATGCATAAGGAACTCAACAATGCAACATTTTTTTTATATGCTTCATAAAATGAATGCACATAGCATGCATGTATATTATTTGTGGTAAAGTTTAAGTTCCGTAGCAACATATGGACACTTAACTAGTTTACTCTAAATCAATAGATAAATGTGCCTTCAAAACCTTTAAGGGTATTTAAGACATTTCAACATTTATCTATAACTGAAGCAGCCATCCAACCTACTAAAAAGCCAGATTGCCAAACGATCTCTTTCACTTTGTATATGTGATTTTAGACGTTACAAAATGTTACTTAATTGTTCGTAACTTAGTACAATTAAGTCATTTCATCAATATTTCTGAAAATAAATAAAAACAAGTATATTTGCGCCCAATCAATAGATAAATATATCTGCAGGACTTTTAAGAGCATTTCAGATATTTTAATTTTCATTCACAGCTAAAGTAAATAGCCAGCCTCCCAGAAAAATAGACTGCCAGACGGTTTCTTCACCCGGTCACCGTCCACCACCGCATTGCTGCATGCCACTAGCGAGTCGACGTGCGGCACCACCAATTTCGAAACAATATCGTCTCGTCCAAGCGGGCCCCGCGGCTCCCCCACCTGTGCCTTTCTTCCCTCGTATTATTGTTCATCGGTCTCTTCCATTTCTTCGCCTCGCCTCTCTGCTGCGTCTCTGCCTCTCCGCCCGCCTCTCGCACTCACCCTGCCGTCCACGCGACGTCCCCGTCGCCTTCGCATCCCCCTCCCCTCTCTCCTCTCCTTCCCAAGATAGTTGCCGCGGCGATTCCTTTCTCGGGCGGATTCTGACCCCAGACAGCTCGGGCGGCGATCCTCGCCGCTGGAGGTGAGCTTGTGTATCCTCTGTTGGATCCCCCCCCCCCCCCCAAGATTGTTGCCTGTTGAATTGGAATTTGGGTGGGTGGTTGTTGCCGCAACCTTTGGTTGATCGGTCTGGGTTGTCTATCACTGACGGACTGACCCATGTGATCCGTGATGGGCTTCGTGTCTTGACATATAGTGCTATTTTTAGTGTGCAGCAGTCTCTGTGCAGTTTGGTTTAGAGTCTGTAGGCAGTTTCAGTGGACCTGGGGCTCCACAAAGTTTGTTCATTTGGTAAAACTCTAATGTACTTCAGCTATTTTTTGAATGTTTGTTGCAAAAGTTTGGGCAGGGTGCGGTGTATTTCTTTGTGTGTGTATGTGCACATGTGGAAATCTTCGTTTGGATTACGATTAGTTTGGAAGAAAAGGTGGAGAGGAAAGGGAAGGGGGGAAAGGGAGATAAGATGATGGCTCATAAAGTTGTGGAATGGAGGGGAGGGCCTGGTTAGTGGAAATGCGAATCTTTCTTTTCATGGGTCATTCCATTTCATCTTTAGAATTGAAGCAGTTACGTAGTTGGTAATGCCGTAGGGGCCCGGCAATATGTGTTCGATTTGGGTGGTCGTTTTGGAACACCAGTTGAGCTTACGCAACGGTTGGTTGCCTTAAACCTTCGCACACAACTGCTAAAATGATACATGAAAGCTCACTGTCAGGTGATGCCATAGCCGCAAACAAATGGTAGGATGTATTGGATTTTTGGATTTAATGATTTATACCGTGATTCTGTCCATCCTTTCAAAGATGCTGATGAATGATCGTTTTTTATTGAAAGATTTACTTGGTGTAGTTACTCCACAACAAAGAAATCAGAAAAGGAACCTTCATTTATCTTGTGAGACCGTCTCTTGTTGTTGGGATACGGGTAGACTACCTGGTGCAAATTAAAATTTCTACTACGTAAACTAGAAAGCCATGTGAGTAAAAGACCATGAATCATTACCACTAGACGCGCAGTGCAGCGGAAGAAGAGTTGAAGTAGCCCGGTTCAACATAGCGCTCGTCGATGCAGTGGAAGTTGTCGATTTCTATGAGCCAACCATCTCCTCCTTGTGATCGTCCCAATCAGCGTTACAATCATAGTAGCGCCTCTACCGAAGTCCACACATTCAAGAAGGAACACCGTGCGCCGGTGTGTTAGCACCAGCATGCACGACAGGGCCTATGAGATTTGGTGGCTAGGGTTTCGGTGGGTGTGCAAGATACATCTCTTAGCCCCACGCCTCTCTTAATATAGTCACTCGGTAGAACTCTACGTTAGAGACCCAACAAGGTGTGAAGCTCACTTGGCCCATTAGTAACGGATCCAATCCGAGTTGATGTGTTCTAACCCGTTAAGTGTGTGACCTGTAGGTTTATGTATATTCAGCCATAGTCCGAAAACTCCTTTTTTGTCCACAAGCCAGTACCGGTCCGTAGTAGAATATATTGACTCCCAAATACACATAAAGATCTTATCGGACGAATCTATATAGTGCTTATGTATCGATCCCTTTGCTTCATAACACCAGATCGAATTCAAGATGAGAAGCGTGCCATTCTATGATAGCTCAATCCGTTACTCGAACATGTAGTAGATTACTCAATTGTGATTGACTCCTCAACCACATTCGGTATGACCATGTACTTAACCCAACCACATCGAGGGGCCCAGAGATATCTCTCCCGTTATATAGGAAGGATAAATTCCATCTTGATCGCTTACATTTTTCCTTATGTTTCATAGTAAACCTGAAAGCTATGTTTATAATCACCCAGTTACGGAGTAGTATTTAATAATCTCTAAGTAAACTATTACATATATAGAAAATTATGACGATATCAGGTCTAAGAATCCTATATGCACTATATATGAAACTAATTGATAACACTTAAGAATATAACAATTCCTATAGTGTCTCATGGTAGGTCAATCCAATACCATGTTCTCTAATATGTGTCCACATTAGTGATTTGATATCTCCATATCCATGATCTGTGAAACATGATCATCAATTAATACATGTGCTGATCAATACGAAAGTAAAGAATTCCACGAACAAGTCACATACTTATTGATCAATACGAAAGAAATTTATTCAAGGGATAAAATAACATATTATTCAAAAGATCATAAACATAGAAGTGATACAATCGTCTTCATGATTGCCTCTAAGGCATATGACTAACACTTGTATGACTGTATGTTGTGGTTGTAAGGACCGATGGTAGGGCACTCGCTCTTGAACGGCCGGCCATGCCACTGCCAAGGCTCTTATACTTAGTTGAAGAAGAAGGGTAAAGACTAGGAAATTTGTTTATTTTCCTGCTTGATTAGAAAAGATAACAATGACGTGCTTATATAGTGCTGGTCTCATAACAATCCAATCTAGTCTCTCCAACTATAAAAGATAACCTTCTTAATAGATAAGATTCTATCCCTAATAATAATGTGATAGTTAAAGAATCCCAAAACCTACCTACCTAACTAATATTTTATACTAAGAAACCAATCAAATTGCTAACACCACTACAGTACATGCATGGGTATTATTCACGTGTTGCTACAGGTACTGTTCACGCACTTGCTAATCTTGGTCCACCTCAAGCTGTTAGGTGGCGGCCATAGACTAAGACCTTCGCGCCCCCATGTCGATGAAAGGGCACAATGATGATGTCGTGCGATGATGCGAAAGATGATCAGCGAAGCCCCGATGCACAACAATGAGGACAACAACCCTCTAGCATTGGCTGACGTCGCAGGTGACGCCGACGGCAAGAGTAATCGGCGTAGGGTAGCAGCATCCTTCTCACCTCGGGATGCAATGGTTGTGGGAAAGATGCGATGACATCATTGACGCCCACATGATAGTCATTACGCTCTGCATCTTCGAAGGAATGGCATCGGCCAGCCGCGTGGAGAAGACTACCACTGGACAATGACAACCTTCCTCCCTGGCAAAGGTACCAAAGGTGCAGCTAAGAACAGCAAAGCCTGGAAAGGAGTCGTCATTGGTGAAGACGGTAGTGGGACCAATGCCGATGACGGCGGTAGGGACGATGATGATAGCGCTGCTATTGCAATGGCAGGCATCGCCTCTTGCTGCTCTTCCATCTTGGATATGGTCGCAACCGACAGGGATGGCGACTTGACTAGCGGTGATGACACAGAAATTGCAACGACATGTTGTGCCTTCTTTTGCTTCGCCTTCTTGTCCCAGCCCGTCTTCAAGTCCAACAATAAGGCCTTGATGTTGGCATGGAACTCACTAGGGGGTAATTTGTCAATGTCAGCATTCATGGCCTTGATTCCATCAGCCTTAATTTTATCGGCAGCAAAAGCCATGGTGAGTGGTTCTGATAACAAATGATATGGCATGGGTTCGAGGATCGAGAGTAGAGTATTTGCCCTTGAACGGCCAGTCGTATCGCCATCAAGTCTCTGAGACTTAGTTGAAGAAGAGAAGGAGAGACTAGGAATTTTGTTTATTTCTTTGCTTAAATAGAAAAGATAACAATGACGTGCTTATATAGTGTCGGCCTCATAATAATCCAATATAATCTTTTCAACTATAAAAGATAACCTTCCTAATACATAAAATTCTATCCCTAATAATAACATGAATACATGATAGTAAGGAATCCCGAAACCGACCTAACCAACTAATCCTTTATATCAGGAAACCAATCAAACAAACACCGCTACAGTACCCGCACGGTCACGTGTTGCTACAGCATCCATTGTGCTGTTCACGCACCTGCTAATCCTACCCATAGCATTGCGCTAGCAGGAAATTTGATGCATCTCATCTAGGGTTGTTCAACCCGGTTTTGAACGGGTTGACAAAAACTGTTCGACTACTCGACCACGTTGGCAGCGGTCGCTCGCCGCGACCCCTGCTATGCTTCGCCGGCCACAAGATGGGTTGGGCAGATTGGCAAAACCCGTTTTGAGTAGCCCTAATCTCATCTATGTTGGGACTAATCAAACATGAACTCTTTTCTGGAGTCTAGCAAATATGGAAGACATCCCAATTGCCATTAGTAAGATGGTTAATGTCTTCTATTTATTGCAGAGTAACAGTACATTCAAAGTAAGGACCAGTCATGCAGTCAGAAATGAAACTTGAATCCCATAAGCATTTGATATAACTTGAAGCCTTCGCTAAGTACCACAGAATCTGTTTTATGCTGCCTGCTCGGTCAGTTCAGGGATCATGTACAAAATTCATAATTATCTGGTCATATAACTACTTCTTTGTCACTTGATTGGTACAAATATATTTCTGATAAGACATAAAATTCGGTTGTAAGCTGAGCAATTAATTTCTCGAGCCTCAAGAATAGCATGCAAAGATTTTCACTTTTCATGAAACTTACGAGTAGCAAGTTTGCTGTACAATTCTCTGTTCTGTACAATTCTCTGTTTCTTGGAAGTCGGAAGTGAGATACTGTGTTATTTACATACTGAATTTAACACGTTTTCCTTTGTGGTGTAGGTGATACTTTTGTAGTCTTGCAGTCTTGCTAACATCAAATAATGGTAAATATGACGGATAATGAGTCATCCAGTGAAGCACAACTGGATGAGCCTTTAGGGAGAGTGCCAATACTTTCCTATGGTTCTGGGCATATGCTAAATGACATTACATCATCTTGTTGGTTTACCTATTTGCTGGTATTCTTGACGGATATAGGGCTTAGTCCAAGGTAAGTGCTTTTGGGGGTTAGATTTCTTTTTTCTCCATTTGTACTGTACTATTATGTTCTGTTCTTCATATTGCTAAATCATATTGAATGAAGGCATTCCTGCACTCTTTTTTACCTGTAGTTTATCACTTTATGCACTCTATTCAATGAAGAATTCTACAAATGCATTGGAAATAAGTTCATATTTAACTTCAAAATGTCTTAGATCAGATGTGATGCAATAAGTGTGTCCCTACTCCCTAGTATACTGCATTTTTTTGAACTAGTATATACTGCACGAATGATCGTCCAGATTCCATTGATCTTTTTCATTATTAGTTCTATTGTGCTGTTTGAAAATTGACCACAGACCACTTCACCCAGGTCCAAGAGACTAACGAGGCAATAACAGAAATGTTTGGAACTCTGTATCCTATTAGGAAAATGTTTTAATTTTCTGTTCAAAGGCATGCCGTATACATATATTCTGCCTAAAGTATGGAATTGCTGGATCATAACAACTTTTATTAGTCATATTTTAAGAAATATTCTGCAAGAGATGTTGAAAGCTTGAAACGATTACTTGTTGCTTCAGGATTCTTTTAGACATTTCACTTTTTTATTCACCTTGCAGCGATGCTGCTGTTGTCATGCTTTCTGGACAATTGGCAGATGGCTTCACAACAATCTTTGTTGGAGAATTGGTACGAGTCAAGATAGAATAGGATTAATTATTATAGAAGTGCTATAAAATTGTGATATAATATCATTTTAGTTGCTTCTCTTCTCTTTAGGCATCCAGTGCTAGGTTTCTCTGCATTTACTGTGTATCGAAGTAGATACATGAATGTATCATTTTTGTTCCAGATCGATCGTTTTGGGCATTTCAAATTGTGGCATGCAGGAGGATCTATTTTAGTAGCGATTTCCTTCTCATCTGTTTTTGGTAGCTGTTTGCCTTGCAAATTTACGGGGACTATTTCATCTACTCTGGAGACTGTTGGTTATAGCATATTTGCTGCTATTTTTAATGTTGGTTGGGCAGTTACTCAAGTCGCTCACATGTAATGCTCCTTTCCTTCATTTCTTATCCATACTTCTCTTGTGATTTCAGCATTTCACTTGTATAAATATTTTACATATTTTCCAAGGTCAATGGTGAACTGCATGACATCAAACCCAACAAGTCGGGTTGCACTAGTAAGCTGTCGCAATGCCTTCACAATGGTTGGAAACTTGGAACCCCTTACTCTGACGTTCATTATACTCTGTCCAGATACCCTAACGACATCTGATGTACTCAATATTCATGCTTATGCTAGGTTGCAAATCTTAGCCTGTATGGCATTGCTTTGCTGATATTTACTCTACTGCAGTCAGTGAGCATAAGAGTTCAGGTACTCTCTTGTGTTAAGTAGTACAACTATTCACCTGACCTTTTGGATTTATCTTACATTTTGTAAATCCTTTGATCAGTATCGGTGGATTGCTTATGTGTCCATTTCCCTCGGATCTTGTTTTGTTGCTGTGTTCTTGATTGGAACAAAAGAGCCAGGGTGAGTGAAAACCTTCTTAGCACTTCTGGGTTTTATAGTTTTAATGTCATGTTCTTTTGAAAGTCACTAGGTATTTCCTCTCATTTTTTGGGCACCTTTTTTTTAATAAATTTTAATTCTTTAGGTTAAATCAACATTGTCAGAATAACAGCCTTTCCAGAATTTCATGGGCCCACTGGTTCAGGAAAGTATTGTACTACCAAGTTGCTCTAGTCTACATGTTCACTAGACTGGTGACCAATGTTTCACAGGTATCTAGTAATCTTTCACTATGTGATTATGAGACCGAAATCACCTTTTCTTGAGAAATTCTAAAAGGTGTTTCTATTTCTTTATTCCATTTACTTTGTTGCCTTGTATTTTACTTGTTCCTTTTTCAAGCCTATGATTATTCTGTGTCGAATCCCATGTATGGCAAAAGACATCTCTTAATGATTACAAATAATTATACTCAAGAGTAAATTGCCCTGTCAATTTTATGCCATGGCATGGGGAAGCATTGCATAATTTCTTGCATCTAATTCCAATTTCATACATTGATTATTAAAGAGCATAATATTTCAGATGTTGTAGGATGAAATTATATTCAGTTCATTCTTACATCTGGTGTCAGATACTCAGATATTACATATATCTCACATAAATTTTTTGACTAGTTTTCTGTTGTGCTGTAAATAGTTTATGATAACATTTGTTTCACCTTTTGTAAGAAAACAATAAAATGTGCCCATTTCAGGGGATACTAGCAAGTTGTCATTATATATTAGTATATTCATATATTACAGCCATGTATAACTGAATCTAAAATATGTTTACCGGAAAAATGACAAATTTTGTTTGATCATGGATGCAGTCTTTGTGTATATTTTTATTTTCACAACATTTTGGTTATAGGTTTTTCCCCTTATGCTTTGAACTTCAACCAGAGGACATAACAGTTAAATGTTTCTATATTTGGTCAGGCACTTCTTGCTTTCTACGTGATAAACGATTTGGAAATGCACCAATCCTCCAAAGCATTGGTAAGGTTTTCTTTTCCCTATTTGCTTTTTAAATAGCATTTTTGAGTTTTAGTTTTGTCTTTTGCATTTAGTTTGTTGGTCCTTATATTGATTGTGTCCTTGAGGGAGTTGAACTCATGTGATGCATATGCTATTGTACAAAATTTAAATGCCCAAATAAATGAAACAAATCCAATAAAACTGATCATCAATGATGTAGGAGGTGCCAAAAGTTTTAATAACCTAAACCAGCTGAAGGTCACTTTCTTTGCCGCGTAAAGTAGATGATGGTTGCTGCCTTTGCCGGAACTAAGCTAGCTTTGCATGAAATCCAGTACACTTGGTGGTCAAATTAAGAACCCCAATGGCTCAGAGTCAGGATAATTTGAATGCTGAAAGTGATGATAGTTAGTGACATTTTCTTCTTGCATTAAGACCCGTGGTTAATTTCATACTTCTGATCAGTTTAGAGAATTTCAAGGGCCATTTCATAATATGGATTTTTCATGAACTAATTATTGCTCACTCTATTTTTCAGGTACCTGCCATTATGTATGTCTGCAGCTTGATAGTCTCTGTCATATTACAGGTCAGATTATGGCCCTGTTCTTTTCAGCTTCTAAAAGTTACTTTTCGGCTTTTCTACAGTAACTAGCTTTTAAACGGAGTATTTTTTTCAAGATATGGTCTACTAGTTAATTGTAGTACATACTTTACTGACTTCATTTATATCAACAAAAATCGCACGTGAGTTTCTGTTACTCTGTAATCTCTCGTACAAACAGCCTAAAAGCCATAAGTCACAGCCAAAAGCCACAATCCGCAGCCAAAAAGAACATGCCCTATGTTCTTAATGTTTAATTTGTCTATTTTCTTACTCAACTCAATGTAATTCTAAATTGTTTACAGGAGACTAGATGGTCAAGCTGGCATCTAAAAATTTACTTTTCGGCTGGAGCAATGCTTTGGATATTGTCTGGTGTTGGAATTGTTGTTCTACCAAGCAGAATGCACAACTTCATGTATGCCCTGTCAATCACAATAGGAGCTGCCAATGCACTTATGACAGTAAGCTCTTAACTTTGATTCACACGTATTTTAAAGAGTTGATTTAGTATAATACTTCTATGCATAACTTTCGGGCAAAATCTGTCCTATGTATTTGGCTTAAGAAGTATTTGTCATTTCGTAGCTGTTAACCTTGTACAGCTGTATGGCATAAATGCCTTCCTGCGAGCATGTCGTAGCTCTTTTGATTTAAATACTGTGTTATTTTATAGACTTGTGATCTATTTGTCTACATTTGCGTATGTTATGCATAATGATGTTCTGGCTTGGAAGTTTACTTTTCATCATTCTTATATTTGTGGTGTTTCCTTTGTCACAGGTGACAAGTATTAGCATGGAAGGTGTTTTAGTAGGAGAAGATCTAAATGCTTGTGCTTTTGTGTATGGCTCATTAAGTTTTGTTGACAAAGTTTCATGTGGACTAGTTTTGTATATTCTTGAGTCCTATCAAGGTAATGCCTGTTACTAATATCTTGGCACTGACGCATCATAATAAGAAATTTTGAGGTAGTACTCTCCTAGTACGAAATTTGAGAGTTTGAAAATTTTCATGGCAGGAAGTACCAAGATCAGAACGAATCAAGGATTGGTATTTGGCTGTTCAGTTACAAGATTTGGTTTGGGGTTTGTTCCAGCTGCCTGTTCATTGGTTTCAGCGATAGTAGCTTATACTATGGACCTTCCTGACACTCGGCAAAGACCTTTAGTGCAGCCTCTTCTTGCATAACTCTGCTGGTAGCACGTCCACTGTAAACCTTTGATCATCAGTTGTACACATGTTCTGTGGCCAATGAATCTACTTCTGGAGCTACTAACAACCTTATAGGACACAGAAGGAAAGGAACTCAGAGAACTTGTCAGTTCATTTTGGCTCCATATGGTCTGAATAAGTTATATATGAGTGGATGACATACAGAGAAGGTACTCAGCAATGCGTTGAGTGTGGATCAAAAGTAGCATAGGAGTAGAATCCCGCTATTGATCATATTGAACTGTGTAAATTAATCTCCAATACCTTGCAATTGAAAATGTATCCTAGCCACACTGTTCAGAAGAATACATAGTAGCCACATTGTTCAGAAGAATACATAGCTTGTAAGTTTATTCATTCTACATTGTTCAGAAGAACATAGCTTGTAAGTTTATTCATTCTACATTGTTCAGAAGAATACATAGTGTTCTAGACCATCGGTTTCGTCTCTGATAAGAAGGTAGAAGGCTAACTGAAAACTGTGCATTTACATGTGTGGCGTCTTTAACTGGTGTAGCTCAATACGATCAAGTCGAGATTTAAGGAAAGACAAAAGGGAAGGAACTCAATGCTGGACTTAAGCGAGAGAGATGTCTCTCCCCTCCGCAACCCTCTCCCCTCCTGGCGCCTCAGCTTCCCAGTGCCCCACGTCGGCAGCCACCCCGGTGCCGGCGGCCACCCTCAAGACCGTTCCTCTCCCCGGGCTCGTCACCCAGCCCCCCTGGCGCCGGGTTCTCCTTCCCGCTCTTCTGCCCCTTCCGGCCGCTCTAAGGCGCAGAGGTGGAGGGACTCAAGTCCTGCCCCTTCGGTCTTGGTTGGAGGCTCTAGGGTTTCTGGCCAGGCTAGTTATCGTGACGTGCTTATCTCCCCTAAGCCCGCCGACGGATGGAAGGTTTTTGAAAGCCGGCGGACTCGCCGGAGGCGTCTTCGGCCGCCGCGTCATCCCCGTCGACCAGTTCCTGAGGTTTTGAGAGGAAAGTGTTTCAACTGCCTGTCGCCGTCGCACCTCGCCGCCGTGTGCCGTCACCCCACGCGCTGCCTGCGCTGCCGGGCTTCTGGTCATCGTTCTGCGGCGTGCCTTCGCCGGTCGGCTGCTGTTGTGCATCCTGCTACCACTCGGCCGGCGACGAAGATGGTTTGGCGCCGCGTTGTGCCCCCGCTAGCCAGTGAGCAGCCTTCCCCCGCGCCAACCGCTGGTGTGGCTGCAGGGCCGGTGCATGATGGCTGCGAGGGCGTGGTTGGGGATCGCGGCCGCAGGAAGCGTCGTCGGTCTCGTCGGCGGCGTTCTGGTGGCCGTGGCGAGCGCCCTCTTTCCCCGGCTCGTTCTTCCAGTGCTGAAGACGATGTTGCTTCCCCGCTCCCGGTGTCCTTTGGTGACGTCGTGGGCCGGGTGGAGGCGGATACTTCGGGAAGGATACCTCAGCGCGTCATCGTTCGTTCGTCTGGTCTGGATAGCATGGAGGATGATCTCCGTTGTGCCCTCGTTGTCACTGTCGTGGGTGAGTGCTCTGGCCTTTCCGTTGAGCTCCTCACGATGCAGATTGCCTCAAGGTTTAACCTAATGGAGGAGGAGTTGGTCGTGCGGAGGAACTCGTCTTCAAGTTTTCTCCTCTTCCTCCCGGATATGGCCTCTGCTGATCGCGTCTACAACGGCGGGCAACCTTTCATCTCGCCCTCCCTCAGGCTCCATATCATGCGTTGGTCCCGTTTATACCGCTCCAATGGTCTGGTTTGCGCCAGCGAGGTGGACGTCGCGATCTGTGGCATCCCGGCGCACGCCTGGGAGTTGGCCACGGCTGTGCAGCTCCTCGACGAGTTCTGCCTGGTTCGTGAAGTCCATCCTGACACTTTTGATCAGCGGGACGTCTTCCGTCTGCGGGCCTGGTGCACGAGACCTGAGCTCCTTCCTCCGGTCATGGAGCTGCTCGTCGAAGAACCGTCCCTGTCCCACGGGAGTGTTCCGCAAGTTCTTAGGACCTTGTCGTACCCCGTTGAGATCAAGGTCTCGTTCGCCTCCCCGGCATCCGTGGCGGCTCCCCCTCCGTCACCGCCCCCCGCCCCGGCTGGTAATGGCGATGGTGGCGGTGGTTTTCTGCAGCGTCATGGTGGCCCGGTTGCCCCCTCCCCGTCGCAAGCTTCTGGGACCGGGTCGGTGCCCCTCAGCGGCGGTCCTCGGGCGACAGTCCACTCTCGGTTGGGCCCACGTCCGGCTGGTGCATGCGTCGCGGCGACTTCCCCGGTGCTGAGGCGCCTCGGGTCAGGCGCTTCTCCCGCGCCATCGTCACCCGTTGGCGGTTCGGAGCGCATGCCATGCATTGATGTGGTGCCGGCGGTTGGCCTCCCCCAGGAGGATTCCTCCTTCCCCAGGGAGGATGTGGGCCTTGACTGCGGTGTGATGTCTCTTGCGGCTGCGGCCTCCCTCAGACCCGGTGCAGATGAGATCTCCGCCGCTCCTGGTGGATCCCCTGCAGTTTTTGCGTTTAATGCCGCCCCGGTCCCTGGTGGTGGGCTGGGTGGTCTGCTTTCTGAGGTTGAGCCTCCCGAGCTGGCTCCCTCCGTCGATGGGCCGGTGTCTCATGGCGCTGGGCCCTCTGAGGTTGAGCCACTTGGGTTGGCTCCCTTGGATGGCAGCGCTAATCCTCAAGCCTCTGGACCGGCTGCTTTGGCTAGGGCGGACCCGGTGGTTGCGCAGCTGATTGCCTCGAATGGACCTGCTCAGGCTGCTCCGGTCGCGGCGACTGTCTCCTCGGACACCCCGCGGGTGCCTGCGGTCTCCGTCCGTCCGCGCCCTCTCTTGGTCTACTCCAGGCGACGCTGGCGCTCCAGGTCTCCCTCTCAGTCTGCCGTCGGGGATGGAGCCGCTCTGCAGCAGTTCATCTCCAGCATCACCAAGCCCGTGCAGCAGCTGCTGCCTCGGCCAGCCGTTCGTAAGGGGCGCTCTAGGCCTCGTCCCCCTGCGTCCCTCCCCCGACGTAGCCGGCGCGTTGCTGGGGTTGGGCCTTGCTACCCGGGGCCAGTTCTGAATGATGCCCAGAGGCGGGTGCTCAAGTGCCTTGGGATTTCTTCGCATGATGAGAAGGTGGGTCATGAAGATCTGGAAAGATACAGCAAGCTGTTCGAGAACCCCCTCACCGACGCTCACCTCTCTGCTTTGGCGGCTCTTTTCGGATGGAAGGTGGAGGACGGTGATCAGGTTCGTGCTGTGGACGTCCTGTCTGTCTCTTGCTGATTCTTCTTGTGGTCGTCCCCGTCAAGTTTTTTCAATGAATCCCTCTTCAATCCTTGTCTGGAACACGCGGGGCCTTAATCAGCAGGGCCGTCGCAATGCTGTTCGGGATGTTATTTTGTCTGTTAATGCTGATGTAGTGTGCCTTCAAGAAACGAAGATTGCTGTCATGTCTCATGGGATTTTTCTCTCTGTTTTTGGTTCTTGCTACGACAAATTTTTTGCTCTGCCTGCTCACGGCACTAGAGGGGGTGTTCTGATCGCTTGGAAAAGCTCTGTTTGTCAAGCCCTGGCCTCTCGGATCGATCTCTTCTCGGTTTCCATCCTCTTCTCTGAACAAGAGGGGCGAAACTGGTGGTTTACTGGTGTGTATGGTCCTCAAGAAGATGAGGAGAAGGTGTTGTTCCTCCAGGAGCTGAGAGATGTGCGTGCCTTGTGTGCTGGCCCTTGGCTGGTCGCTGGTGATTTCAACTTAATTTATCAGGTAATTGACAAGAACAATGCAAATCTGAATCGGGCCTTCATGGGAAGATTTCGTCGCTTCTTGGATGACACTGAGGTTATGGAAATTCCTCTGCTAGGGCGGAAGTTTACTTGGTCAAATGAAAGAGCTTCTCCTACTTTGGTGAGGCTTGATCGAGCCTTTTGCTGTTCTGATTGGGATGCTATCTTTCCGGATTCCGTTCTTCAGAGTTCTGCGTCAACCGTTTCAGATCACTGCCCCCTTATTTTGGGTCTGAAGGTCACCACCCGTGGCAAGCGGCGTTTCCACTTTGAGAGTTTCTGGCCAAAGCTCCCGGGATTCTATGAGGCGGTGCAACAAAGCTGGTCAGCTCCTGTGCAATCTCTTTGCGCGGTGGAGCGGGTGTTCCTCAAGTTGCAGAGGCTCTCCAGAGGCCTTCAAAAATGGAGTCAAAGAAAGGTCGGCAATGTTAAGCTTCAGCTTGAAATGGCCAAGGAGGTCTTGCATCGTCTTGAAATTGCCAGAGATTCCAGGAATCTCGACCCGGGGGAGGAATGGCTGAGGAAGAAGCTCAAGTTGCATTGTCTTGGCCTCGCATCTCTGGAGCGAACTGTTGCCCGGCTGCGTTCCAGGATCCTCTACCTGCGGGAAGGCGATGCTAATACATCCTTTTTCCACCAGCAGGCCCGTTACAGAAAGAAGAAGAACTTTATCCCCAAATTTCAGATTGGCGACTCTGTGGTATCTTCGCAAGAAGACAAGCTTGCTGCTGCTTCTGGGTTTTATGAGCGTCTCCTTGGTTCGGCAGTGGAGAGATCTTACAGCCTGAACCTTCCTGCTTTCCTTCAGCATCATCAGGATCTGTCGGCCCTGGATACGTTTTTCACCATGGATGAGGTTTGGGCTGCTATCAAATCCTTGCCTTCGGATAAGGCCCCCGGACCGGATGGTTTCACAGGAAGATTCTATAAATCCTGTTGGGAAATTCTAAAGGATGACATATTGCAGGCCCTCGAGGCCATTCAGAGGGGTCATGTGTCCAAATTCAGATTGCTTAACACCGCTTTCATCACCCTTCTACCCAAAAAGGCTGATCCTTTGCAGGTCAAGGATTATAGACCCATTAGTCTCATTCATAGCTTTGCCAAGCTGGTTGCGAAGATTATGGCTAACCGTCTGGCTCCGATTCTCCCTGATTTGGTCTCCAAAAATCAGAGTGCTTTTGTCAAAGGAAGGAATATTCAAGACAACTTCTTGCTTGTGCAGCAGCTGGCCAAATGTTTGCACAAGAAAAAAGAGCCTCACATCCTTCTCAAGTTGGACATTTCGAAGGCTTTTGATTCGGTCTCTTGGCCTTTCCTGCTGGACGTGCTGCAGCAGCTCGGATTTGGTCGCCGTTGGTGTAATCTGCTTTGTTTGCTGTTATCTACTGCATCAACTCATGTTCTGGTCAATGGTGAGCCTGGGGATTTAATCCACCACCAGCGGGGCCTTAGGCAAGGTGATCCCCTGTCTCCAATGCTTTTTATTCTCGTCATGGATGTTCTTAACTCTTTGGTCAGTCATGCCTCTTGTGAGAACCTGCTGCAGCCATTGGCGGTTCCTCAGGTACAGCACAGGATTTCTTTTTATGCGGATGACGTTATCCTGTTCCTTCGGCCGGCAAGCAATGATATATGTCTGATCAAGCAGTTGCTGGAGGTTTTTGGTCATGCCTCCGGCCTCAACACCAATTTGGAGAAGAGCTCGGTAACTCCTATTCAGTGCTCCAATGCTGAGATTGGAGTAATTTCAGACTTGGTGCCTTGTGAGATTAAGAACTTCCCCATCAATTATCTTGGTATTCCCCTCAATATCCGCAAGCCTTCTAAATCCGAATTGCAGCCCCTTGTTGACAAGGTTGCCAACAACCTTCCTTCCTGGAAAGCATCGCTAATGAATAAGGCTGGCAGACTTATTACAGTGAAGGTGGTCCTTTCTGCTATCCCTATCTATCTCTTGATCGCCCTCGACTTGCCTAAATGGGTTTTCAAGGCCCTGGACAAGAGGAGGCGTGGGTTCCTTTGGAAAGGGCAAGAGCAGGCGAACGGTGGTAACTGTTTAGTTGCTTGGAGCAAAGTCCAGCTACCGTTACAGTATGGGGGACTCGGCATTCTTAACTTGGAAGTTTTGGGATGGGCGCTGCGTATCCGGTGGCTTTGGCATCAAAAAACTGACCCCTCTAAGCCTTGGGTGGGATTGCCAATTCAAATTCCACGAATTGCTCAGGCTCTGTTTGATGTTGCTATTGAATCTCTGGTTGGCAATGGTGAAGGCACCAAATTTTGGGCTGACCGGTGGCTTCAAGGAAAATCTATCTCGGAATTGGCTCCTAACTTGATCAAGTTGGTTCCTAAGAGAACTTCCAAGAAGAGAACAGTAAAGGAGGCGCTGAATAATAGAAGATGGGTTTTTGATATCAAAGGCGCCTTAACTGTCCAGGTGATTCTTGAATATTTGACCATTTGGGGTCAGGTGGATGATATGGTTTTGGATCCTGTTATTTCTGATCAACACTCTTGGCGCCTCTCTAAGAATGGCAGCTACAGCAGCAAATCTGCCTATGAGGCCTTCTTCATTGGTTCGGTCAGGTTTGCTCCTTGGAAGAGAATTTGGAAGAGTTGGGCTCCCCTGAAATGCAAGTTCTTCATTTGGCTTGCTCTCAACAACAGATGCTGGACGGCAGACCGTCTTGCAAAGCGTGGCTTGCCTCATCCCGCTGCTTGCCTTCTTTGTGATCAGGTCGGGGAGACCGTCCAGCATATTCTGACGTCCTGTGTCTTCTCTAGGCAAGTTTGGACAGTCATTTTTCTGAAACTGGGGCTGGTTTCCTTGTCTCCCCAACCATCTGATACTCAGTTCTCTAGCTGGTGGTGTAAGTCCATAAAAGGCTTGCCTAAAGATCCTAAGAAGGGCCTAAATAGCCTAATAATTCTGGTGGCCTGGGAGCTTTGGAAGCACAGAAATTTTTGTGTTTTTGAGGGAGGCTCCCCAAGTATCCAGCTGGTTCTTCAAAATGTCAAAGAGGAATGTGGACTTTGGTGTTCGGCTGGTGCTCGAAGTCTTTCCAAGTTGGTCCCCTCAGGTTTTCCGTGCTAAGTCAAGGGAGGGGGGGGGGGTTGGCAGTACCTTGTTGTCCTTGTTTAGGTGTTTGTGGGTGCGGTGGGCTGGGGTTGATGGCTAGGTCTCTTGACCTCTGCTGTGTAGCCCTTTAGTTTTGTTGGTCCATTGTAACCCTTTTTATTTCTTCTTCTTCTTAATGAAATGACACGCAGCTCTCCTGCGTCGTTCGAGAAAAAAAGGAAAGACAAAAGCTAGTAGAAGCCGTTTCATTCTGATTTCTGAATAATGGAGCTGTGAAAGCGTGAATGACGCGCGGTTGAAACGGAAAATGGCAGAAACATTCTTCCAACAAGGTGTTTATCGATGTCATCCCAGGCTTCAAATGGGAGATATATATCAATTCTAGGAAGAGGCCAAAAGAAACATCGTTCAACCTTAAAAGAAACATTGTTCAACCTTTTTAGGATCTGGGAGATATCAATTCTAGGAAGAGGCCAAAAGAAACACTGTTCAACCTTTTTAGGATCACCGTATTGCTTGGGAGTTTGTATTCACCGTCCTAAAGGAAATTAATTTTTTTTGAGCTACCGACTTGTTGGTCCTTTTCATATTGACGTTTGCTTCTGATTTCTGTTTTTAGAAAGCAAAGCCAACACAAACGCCTCAGTTTTTATAAACCGCTTCTATCAGACACTACTATTCATTAGCCACTACAATATGCTCTTTCACATATTGTGTTATGAACCTTAGTTCATAGGGGTAAACACCGCCGAAAGGATGGTCGGACGACGTTAGCATAGAGCGAGAGAGACTATAGATGAGAATGACTTTGTTATTTCTTACTTGATTTCAATAGCACGCGACAGCCTCTTATATAAATGAGCTTTCCTAACAGATAGAATCTAATCTCAATCATATCTCTACCAAATAGAAACTAAACCATATCTCTAACAAATGGAAACTAATCTCTAATTCAAATAGAAATTAATCTCTACTTCCTAATAATGACCGGTTGAGCCTATGGGCGTTCCTACGTCCATGACATGCAGCTCATCCTCAAGCTGCTAGGCGGTGCGCTGAACTTATTTTGCTGTGCCATCTAATTAACTTGGTCAACACGCCTGCAGGTGAACCCCATCCCAAGTCGCACAAGGAAAGGAGGGCGCGCAACTGTGGTCTTGGAGGCACTTGATCTGGAGTTTGGAGAAGGTGATGTCGAGGATGGAGATTGTTGACAAGCTCCACGTCGGTGAGCTGGAGAGGCAGTGGCAGCCTAAAAAACTCTCGTCTCCCGCAACGGCAGATGAGCTCAGGAGACAAGGGCGGTGGATGCGATGAAGCTTGGATCCGATGAGATCCGAGGTTGATGTTTGTAGGACCCAGATTTTACAATCCGGAATTCTCTGTGATTCCACCGCACTATTCCCTGAATCAGTAGATAGTGCTCACAGATACAGTATTGGACATCAAAATACATATCATGCGGAAGCATAAATATAATAATAGACCAACTCATGGGCTAATCAAGCCGAATCATTAAATTGCAGCAGCGGAAAAACGAAGCACACAAGTGGGACCCTCAGGACGTGCCCACAGGCAACCAACTGGAGGTTCGCGACCTAGTTCTTGATATCTTCATCTTCCTCTCCAATTGCATTCTGAAGTGTAGTGATCTGACTTCTGATTCTAGATTAATTGTGAGAGTGAGGGTGAGCACAAACCACCGTGCTCCGCGAGCCAATACACAGGATGCAATTAGATAATATGCAGGGCTTATCAAGGAAGGCACGGGTTATTTTATTTGCCATAAATTGCTGTTACAATATGATACATAGAAAATTTTCTGAGACCTAGCAGTTTGAGCTAAAACATAATTTGTGAAAGAATGCAATAATAATAGCGATCCAGATTCCATCCACCGTTATATGGTTTCTGCACCATATGTTAACTTTCAGCATTATAACCGCTTACCATATCACTGGGACGACACCCAGGGCAATTCAAACTAGGGCTTTCCACTGCCCTCCACTTATCCAATCTACCCATAAAGTATTTTGAAATAGAACTATATCTAGTAAGGTTCACATGTCCGCCCTTGACCGTGGGCACGGCTATTCGAATAGTTTTCTACTCTGCAGAGTTTGTACATTTTACCCACAAGAGATAATCCACTGGTTGCTCCACACGATACCTTAGACATGTGGTTGAGTAAATTATGACAGGACCTTTGTGATGCATAGTCCTATTGTGGTTACGCCCGCTAGGTTCTGCCTTCTGTAGGATATGTGCATCCCTCGAGAAGGGTCCCTCGTGAGCTATCACGGGCAAAGGCAGGGATGTGACCATCCATCCCTTTGCTCGTGTTCACACCTTCATGTAACCACCTTAAAGCTATACAAATTAGTTAGCCCTACCTACATTTTACCAGCTTGTGGTTGTACTATTGTACACTGAGAGGTCATCACATGATTCGGTCGTTAGGGCTATCTGGGCGATTCTACCACTATCCATTTTTTTTGCTTTCACTGCACCACTCACACCCTCGAACCATCCGCCCAGATAACTAAGCATGTTGGGGTTTTTGGGGACATAAAATATCCTCTGCCAATATATCAAACATTTTCACCATAACCTCCCCAAATAAGTTACTCATGATTAAAAGTGATGCTTAGGGCATTTTGGTGCCCCCGAGTACCTAAGCAATACTAAGCAGTAGCATATAATTACAGACTTATTTTTGAAAATTATAACATTATAATTTTGCTAGGGGTGACAAGGTTCAGGTATTTAGGTGTTCCAAATGAGTATAATACTAACAAGTACAGTAATGGGAATATAACTAGAAGCTGGAAATCAACATAACTTTTGCACATAAAATAACAGCATGCAAGTTGATAATTTAAAACGGAATTAATTTGCAGAAAATATAGGTTCAACATGATTAAAGTATTGACTCTCCTTGCGTGGTTTACCACGGTCTTGAGCTCACTCAAAGCTGTCTCATTCGAGGGGCTGAGTTTCTAGTCTTTATCTTCACTTTGCTCTTGATCTCGTTTGATCCCTTGATTCTCCAGGACTCCAATTTCTAATTACGTGCTAAATGATTGAATACAAATAAAGGAAAATAACTCAAAAGACACACATAAATCCAAATAAACTCAATTTAGTTTTATTGTGAGTTAATGGGTGATTCGGGTGGTTTGAGGCAGGGTCGGTGGTAGAATACGATGACTCGATCTTTTTATCAATAACCTCTTTTATTATTTTTGTATTTATCAACGAAGTTCCATGAGTCAAAGTTCCGTGAGTCAGGTTAGACCTATGAATCGGTGTACAAGTCTAGCTAGGTATTATTTTGTCGAGCGTTAATATTCAGAGCATATACTATATATGCGATGTATACAATTTTATTATTTTTGTATTTATCAACGAAGTTCCATGAGTCAAAGTTCCATGAGTCAGGTTAGACCTATGAATCGGTGTACAAGTCTAGCTAGGTATTATTTTATCGAGCGTTAATATTCAGAGCATATACTATATATGCGATGTATACAATTTTTAGCTTATCGAATTAGTCTTAGAGTCCGGGTTTAAAGCATTTTGTGGTGCGATGTTTTATGTATCCTTAGTTATTACTAGGCTTAGTTTAATTAGAATTAGGATATATTTATACGGGTCCTAGCTTGTTATATACATTTATGCACAGGGAGGACATTGTTTAGTGGCTTGGAGTACGGTGTGCAGGCCTGTAGACCTTAGAGGTCTAGGGATCTCAGATCTTAAGCGGTTGATTTGGTCTCTTAGAATGAGGTGGGTTTGGCTCAAAAAAACAGAACCTCACCGCCCATGGGCATCTCTACCTCTTCAAGTACCATCTCAGGTGTAGGCTTTTTTCTCGATTGCTTTGATCACTGAGGTTGGTAATGGCTCGAGAACGCTGTTTTGGGCAGATAGGTGGATCCATGGGCAGTGTATCGCTGACTTAGCCCCAAACCTGCTAGCTGCTGTGTCTAAGAGGAGAATCAAAATTGGCACCGTACAGGAAGGGCTTTCTAATAATACTTGGGTCACGGATTTGCGTGGAGCTCTCTCGGTGGTAGCTCTGGTTGAGTTTCTGCAGCTTTGGGATGTTCTGTCGGAATTTTCCTTGCAACCTGCTGCCGAGGATAAGCATGTGTGGAGATTCTCATCCAACGGAATGTACTCGGCCAAATCAGCATATGAGAGTCTCTTTTTGGGTGCTCAAACCTTTGGACCAGTAGAGATCATTTGGAAGACTTGGGCGCCGGCTAAGTGCCTAAGTGTCATTTCTTTATGTGGTTGGTTGCTCATAACCGCTGTTGGACAGCAGACCGCCTGGCGAAGCGAGGGCTGCCTAAGCCTGAGCAATGTCCGCTTTGTGATCAGGAGGACGAGGATATCAATCACCTCCTCACATCTTGTGTTTTCGCAAGACAGTTCTGGTTCCTCTTCTTGCGACAAGTTGGGCTCCACTCTCTTGCTCCTCAACCTGATGACCGATCCTTTGTGGCTTGGTGGGAGAGAGTCAGCGCAGCAACGTCCGGTCTAGTTCAGCGGGGCCTCAATTCTCTCATCATCCTAGGAGCTTGGCTCATTTGGAAGCACAGAAATCGATGTGTGTTCGATAAGGCATCCCCGAATATGACCCAATTGTTGATCTTAGCGGGGGAAGAGCGCCGCCTGTGGGCGTTAGCTGGAGCTAAGGGGATCTCTCTCTTGACTGCAGCTATGAACCTAAGCGCCTAGTTCTTGTGGTTGTTTGTTTGGTCTTTGGCCCAGTGTTCTTGGGTCTGTGTTGCTGGTTGTTGTTGGTGTTGGGTTTGTGTCTGTTGTATCTGGGATTCTAGCCCGTTTTCTTCTTATTTCAATGAAATGCAGCTCTCCTGCGTTTTCGAGAAAAAAATTATTCATTTAAATCTAACGTTAGGATTTAATTAATAGCACCATTATTATCTTGCCTATACTTTAGTCATTATTAGGCTTAGCTTTATTTTAAATTTTAAATTTATTTATTTGGGCCGAGCTTGTTATTCCGGTTCATATTTCAATATTGCTATTTAATTAAATCTATCATTGAGATTTGTTTAATGTTGGCATGATAAATGTTAGGGCATATATTTTAATTACAATTAAGGGTAATCTTTATTAAATTTGGACATTTAACCAAAATCATTTTTCTTTATTAATGCCTTTAATCAATAATTAGATTTAAAATAAATACTAAAGGCACAATAATTATTTATTATGATAACTAATCCAAATTTAAATCTAACATAACCTATTTTATATCCTAATTAAATTTTATTAGCTTCCTTGGATTATTTCCTAATTTTCCTTAATTTTTCCTAATTAAAATGGATTAAACAAAACAAAATAAAAAGAGATGAAAAGGTGCGGTCCTGCGAAATCGAACTCGGGACCTACAGTCTGAAAATCTTACACGCGCTCAGTTAGCCAAATGGGCGGGAGGCCTGGGCTGACAGAAGAGAGGCAGGGAATTGAGAAGAGTTGAGGCGCTACCGAGGCCAAAACAAAGGAAGAAGCCGGCGCTTGGCGCTAGCGTTGCCGGCGGCGGACGGTGGCCGGGGAGGTGGTAGTGACCGACAAAATGGGTTGTGGGCAAGGTGAGGGGGCTCTAGGAGGCACGCACTGGTCGGAGTGACGGCGAGGTGGGCGGGTGGCAGCTCAAAGCGGCCGGCGACGAGGTAGGCTCGGGGTGGCGGCGCGGGAGGGGGAGGAGGAAGGAAATAGGGCGAGCATGAGTGGGAGATGAGCAGGTGGATGCTTACCATCCTGCTAGTCGCGCCGGAGGAAGTCTGAGGCTGGCCAGTGACGGAGGCCGGTGGTGGCATGGGGGAGCTCCACGGTGTTGGCGAGCTGGGGTGGAGGGGTGTGACGACCCGCACTATTACCATGGGGTAATAATGCTAGTCAACATATTATTATTCGTTTTAGCCGATAAAACATCGCTTTAACGAATAATAAGCCAATCAGAGTGTTGCAACAGAACAATCATTAGAGATAGAAGATTACATACATTCACATTGCCACGCAGGGCTAAAATATTATACAACTTATTCAGTTTAGAAATTACAATACTAGAAAAGTAGCCAGAAGTCTAATTATACAGTAGAAATATACAACTACAATACACTAATGTCACATGTACCCTATGGGTCGAGTCCGAGCTGCTCCTAGCTCTGTAATAGTCCCAGTCCTCGTATATGGAGTAACCCTCAGACGACTCGTCCTCGAGACAACCTCCCTACCCTGGGGAGTAAGGCTCCTCTGTACAGGTCTTATCAGCACTTGAATACAGCCTGCTATCCTCTAAACAAAGGAAATAATAGCAAGGGTGAGTACAGAGTACTCAGCAAGCTTATATAACAAAATGCACTGGATGATCATGTTTTATCTCTATCATTTCCTTTCATTTCTGTATTAATTCCCAATCTCAACTTATAGAAAAATAAGGTTTTAAGTTATGAAAGATTTTCAAATTCATTACTTGTAAAGCTACTGAACATACGTATGAACAGCAAAAAACCCCATAAGTTTCCGTAGATCTCCTTTCCTAGAGACAGGCATGAATTCATGATTTGGATAGCATTGCGTAAGCGTGTATCACTTTACCCATCACCACTCTGATCCTGTTGGCTTCCTAGACCTCCGCCTTCTCCCTCGGTCCGACTCGGCTTGAGTTCAAGTTGCTTGCTATACGGTTTTGATTCCTCTGGATTTGTTCACGAGGTGCTAGGTATGGAGGTGCGTTGCCCCGGTTTGGTCACGGCCGGCTAGAGCCGCCCACACGCCGGGGGAGTGTGCGGTGGCGGTTATGGGTGTGGCTACGCTGGTGGTAGCACGCCGCCGCCTGCATCTAGGGTAAGCTCAATCCTATTTTTCCTCTACTCCTTTGCCCCCGGTTGGCATGCTCTATGTTGGTGCCATGGTGCTCTACTAGTGCTTGGTTGCTTGTTGTCTCTAGTTAAGTATTGTTTACCATGGATGAATGGAAGTTACTATTGTGAGCCCTTTGTGGTTTACCTTCGCCGGTCGATGGTTGGTTACTTTGAGTGGAATCAGGGTTGGCTTGCGGCTGTCGCCTTCTTGGTTGTGCAGATGTCCCTGATGGCGACCTCCTAGGGTAGATGGAGGTGGGGCTTGTGGTCTGGTCTCCTGCTGTCGCCGTCCCCTTGCTCTCGGTCGGCTCGCCTTGCCCTCGTCTTGCTGTTGGGTTCTACTCGATGGATGGGACTCTCTGTTGGTTTGCAATGGTTTGAGGGTTTGGGGGAAATGGGAACGAGAGACAGTGACAGTTGTCTCTGTTGTGCTCTTTCTGCCCTCTGCTCTGGTGACTATGCGCGCTATCTGGCTTGGCCGTGTGATGCTTCTTGATGTTGTGTTGTCCCCTACTGTGGCTGTGCTGGCCCTTTTTGTTGCGGTTTGGGCTGAAAAGTGGGCTTATGGCACTTTAATTTATTTTTGGCGGGTCTTTATAACCAAACAGGTTTGTTGTATTGAGTGATAAGCCTATGGTTGTGAGAGGTGCTGACTGGCCCCGAGATGGTCAAGTATCTTCATGAACGGATTGCCCTGTCCGAACTTAACCTCTAGGGCTCTGACGGCTATTTCTATTCTTTTTCCTTCTTCACTTATTTTTATTCGTTCTTTTGTTCAGTCTTTTTCGATATTGCAATTACTAATTGGATCACAAGTGGAATAGCGGTGTGATGGCAATTTGGCGGCAATTTCTAAGGTATGAGATGATCTGAATGTACTCGGCTTTCTCTTAATATTGATGTACACAAAACAATGAAACTTCTCTACTTGTACTTTATGTCCTCAATTATCCTAATGTAATATCTATGTATGAAATGACCAACTATTTGTATTTGCTGCTCTGTACTGTAATGATGTTGAGGAATAAACAATTCTATTGGTTTGGCGATAATCGAGTTTAAATAATTTACTCCCTAATGTTACTTTGGCCACTTAATTGTTATTATGAACCCTAATAACGACGTTTAGATTAATTAGAAAACGCGGGGTGTTACAAGGGGATCTGTGGCCGACGCTTTGGGAAAGATTAGGGCACCGAGGAGATGCTCCTAGTGCGTGGAATCGACCCGGGGTTTGCCGAGGAGGGGGTGGCGCTGGCAGCGGCGGCTTTGACCGGCGATGGGGAAGAGAGGCATTGCACGAGCTCCGGTACACCGGAGTCCAATTAACTCAGAGCAGATGTACACGGGGAGCAGGGACACGCCGTGACACGATCAGAGAGGCGGGGTGTCGCCGGAGGGCCGGGAACAGCGTGGAGGCTGCTACGGCCGGCGCACGGGCGGAGGCGGGAGAAGAAGCAGGGAAGGAAGAGGGGGGTGCAGGCGCAATGGGAGGAGTCACTGGCTACTTATAGCCGCAAGGAATGGTGGGGAAACCGTGGGCAATGGTGGTGGAGGGCGACGTGAGCGCGGTGGTAGGAAGCTATGTGCGTGAGGCGACGGGACAGGTCCTGGCGATGAGACGGGAGCAAGGCGTGAGTGTCGAGGCGCTGGTGAAGCGACGGAGGCGGAGCTCTGGCGACGCGGGCGCATGGGCGCTATGGGGAGGAAGAGAGCTAAGCGCAACAGAGAGAAGAAGGTGGCGCGGGCGCACCCGGGGGGGGGGGGGGAGAAGAGAGAAAGGAGGGCCTGGGCCCGGCTGCCAGTGCAGAGATTTGGAAGGGAGGGAAGGAGAGAGAGAAAAGGGCGGGGCCCTCATGTAAGTGAGGGAAAAATTGGAAAAGGGAGAAAATGAGAAGCTTTAATTTGGATTTTTAAATTTTTAATATGAACTTCTATTTCCTATTTAAGATTATTGATTTCAATTTTCTTTGGAATGACCAACCTTGGGTTGCTTAGGGGACAACTGTGTCCGATCTTTCTGGATTATGTGACTCGCTATAATCAGTGATGGATGCCACCCTGCCAACAATGCAGTCAACACTCGTAGTTGGATCAGATCTCATGAGAGATCCAGTCACCACCAATTTAGTTTAGATTGATTACTCCTACAGTGGTGGATGCCACCCTGCCAACAATGCATTCCCTTCAGGATTGTGTGTACCTATACCTGTCACAGCTGTCAAGCCAAGTATACAGATTGGATCACAATTTGGAGCAAGATTTGTTGCCAAGAAAGTATGTCTTGCTGTTCCATGTTAAAAAAATAGCTTGCAGCAAAGAGAATGACTGTACGTCCATATTTTGAACCACAATTTTGGTCACATAGCAAATGGTGAACCAACAAATTGACTGGAAGTTGCATTCTGATTCTAATTGGACAAAAGCATCAATTACAATTTTCATTTACTTCTACATGCCCATGAAATGTGTACCACAATGAAAACATCTCTGTCGTTATGCATTTCATAGTTATATTTGATGATGAGATCTATCTGCCATTCTATTTGCTAATTGATTTACAGTGATTGTTTGCTTTCCTATTTTGAAGTTGCACTTTCATACTCGGTTCAAATTATGGAGGAAGGCGTCATCCCAGTCAACTCAATAGATGTTCCCTTGATGCTCAGGTCACATCCTCTGGCGTTATTCCAATCGGTCCGGCAGCATTTGAGTCGATGTAATAAAGCTGATTGGTTTTCTCTGCTTTGACAGCATACTTCTCTTTCCTGAACTCTGCTTGCACGACTGATACTTCACCAAAGTACGGAATTTATGTCTGTTTCTTGTGAATTTATGTCCTATCGTTTCTTTTTTTTCGATCGAGTGTATTCAGAGACAGCGCATCTGCATTCTCAATGTGAGGTAATTTTTTATTTATATTGTAATGACGCCTTTGATCGAATAATCAATAAGTTCAATCTAATAACTAATATTCAGAGACATGCTGTGTCAGTTCAGATATATTGACATTTTACATCTTCAGAAATAGCCTGTCTAAAAAGCACCCTGAACTAGGGGTCAGATATTGCTTGCATTAACAGTTGTTAATGTGATTTGACTTGTGATGATTGCAAATTTGCAACCCCATCCCATGGATGTGTATCAAGCAGAGACTGCCTCTGAGATCTCATTGCTCTAAAACAATCTACCGTGGATTGCTCATGATTTTGCACTGAATTCAGTACTGGCAAAATTTGCCTCTAATCTAATAACTGTTCTGCTGACTGTAGGGTTTAGGGTTTGAGGTGCAGCTGAGAAACATAATCTGGTATGATATTTGAATTCAATGAAAGTTTGTACCTACTAAGCTTTCACTTCTCAATGACTTCTGACCAATCATCTTTACACTTCTTCTGGATTCATATTACTTCAGTTCAGAATAGGCAATATACGTCTGAATTTATTCATCTTTACAAACAGAGCAATTGCTCAGTTGAACAAAAACAACAGAAGATTTCTTAATTAAGCCACTGGTTCAGAACAAAAACTGCCAATGACATAATCAGTACCACATATTTATCGACTACAGATCTCGAACCCTAGGAAGAACCACACCAATCTCAGGATGACATGATCACGGCTTGAGCACGTCCTCGGGAGAGATGAAGGGGTCGTTGAACTCGACGGTCCTGACCAACTTGTCCAGCTCCCGCCGAGCCTCCTCCCACAGCAGGTAGATGTACCTCCGCCTGTGCAGAGCAGGGCGAGCTCTGGCAAGAGCTGCTCGCAGCGCATCATGCGCGGCGGAGGGATCCGGCCGCGCCGTGGGCGCCGGTGGCGGGATCTGCGGGCCGCTCCTCGTTGCACTCTCTTGCACGCGCTTGTTGGCCTTCTGCTTCTTGATCGCGTCGTCGCGGAGGGCGCGGGCGCTGACCTGGGTCTCATCCCTCGGGCGCGACGGCGCCTGCACCGCCGGTCTGATCCTGGTGCAAGAAACGTGCGCGACCGCAGAAGCGACGCGCGGCTCGCCCGCCTGCTTCTTGCTCGCGTGGGAGGCGTCGTCGCGACCGTCGTCACCTTGGCGGCGGCGCTTGGTGGGCAGCGACACTGGCAGGCCTTCCTCGAGGCAGGGCCGCCGCTTGCCTGCCCTGGCGGCGTCCACTGGCCTCGCGACGCAGGCGGGGTTGAGGGGGACGCGAGCGACGCACGACGACGCCGGAGCGCGAGAGAACGCCGGAGCGCAGGAGCCGCGCGGGCGCAAGGGAGCAGGGCCGTCCCGGCCAAAACCGAGGCCCTGTGCAAAGTCTAAAACGGGGCCACGTAGGCTAGCAAAATAGGACCATAAATTATATATAAACAATAATTTATTACATTAAAATGTAATATGTTATGAATTGTACCTATTCAACCCTTCGTCGCATAATGTTTACTTGAATATCATCATTCTTTTGGTGTTTCTTCGAAATGAAATCTTCAATGATAGACTCATAGTCAATCTTGTCCAGCATGTCGCCCTCAAGTGCTATTGTAGCCAAATCAGTAAGCCTTTCTTGCGTCATTGTAGAACGCAAATAATTCTTCAATAACTTCAATTTTGAAAAGCTTCGTTCTGCTGATGCAACAGTCACAGGAATGGTCAACAAAACTCTATATGCAATAGTTGCATTGGGGAAACAGTCATGTCGCTTCAAGAACTTTAGAATATCAACAGGGCCCATATCTTCTTTTGGAATAAAATCTTGAAGAAACCTCAGCTCCACATACAGTTCATTAGCATCAATATCTGATTTTCCATCTCTTTTAAGAGCGGCCTCAAGATTATCACAGGAAGATCTCAAGCTATTATTATCCAATGACTGCAATATATCGGAAGTAAATAAGAAACCAAAAATTCTCTGGTAACCTTGATACTGTTCAAATCTTGTTGTTAGTGAAGAAATAGCTTGATCAACAATAGGTATAAAATAGTTGATTCTAAATTATTCTTCTGCAGACTGTGTGGCAACATTTGTGTCATCTGGGTTCTCATCAAATTGCCTCTTTCTTTTAATTTCTCTGCTTTTACGAAATGTTGTACCAATATCCATCTCGAGTGCAATTCCTTTAGCTATTTCCAGTGCATTTAAGAAACCAGTTTCCCTGTACCCTTTGAAGAAAGAAATCAGCCCTTGCACTTTCTCAATAGCAACATCAATAAGCATATCCTTTGCTTGCAATTGTTTGCTTACTAAATTAACAGCATACAGTACCTCATACCAAATGACTATTGCCACTATAAATTCGTACTCCCCAAGTTCATTATTTACCAAACCTTTAGCCTCACTGCTCATTTTTACATCAGTATCCATGTCTGATACCTGAAAAGTAAAGAAAGAAAATATGTGTTAAAATTAGATATAACTAAAGAAAATACATTATTATCAATAGGACTTGGGCCAAAAAATAGAGACTAGGCTTATATAGTATTGGGCTGTACACAAGATATTGGGGGCCCCTGGAAATTGGGGGCCCTGTGCGGTCGCACAGGCCGCACTTGCCCAGGGACGGGCCTGAAGGGAGGATGGGGAACCACCACGGCAGCCATGCTCGTCTACTCTCTCTCACCTTGCTTGCTACCTCTAGGGCTTCGTGGAGATGGGACTTGGGAGAAGGCTCAAGGGCTCGGGATATTTCACGCGAATGGAATTGCTTAAAAGGAGCGCCGCACTGCAAGTCGGTTCTGATTCCAGTCCGACTCGGAGTCGGACAACACACCTACGGAGAAGGAATCCGTGCGCGCCACGGTTTGCCCATGTTGCGTGTTTTTCTCGTCCAACCCAGGCCCGTCCCTGGGCAAGTGCGGCCTGTGCGACCGCACAGGGCCCCCAATTTCCAGGGGCCCCCAATATCTTGTGTACAGCCCAATACTATATAAGCCTAGTCTCTATTTTTTGGCCCAAGTCCTATTGATAATAATGTATTTTCTTTAGTTATATCTAATTTTAACACATATTTTCTTTCTTTACTTTTCAGGTATCAGACATGGATACTGATGTAAAAATGAGCAGTGAGGCTAAAGGTTTGGTAAATAATGAACTTGGGGAGTACGAATTTATAGTGGCAATAGTCATTTGGTATGAGGTACTGTATGCTGTTAATTTAGTAAGCAAACAATTGCAAGCAAAGGATATGCTTATTGATGTTGCTATTGAGAAAGTGCAAGGGCTGATTTCTTTCTTCAAAGGGTACAGGGAAACTGGTTTCTTAAATGCACTGGAAATAGCTAAAGGAATTGCACTCGAGATGGATATTGGTACAACATTTCGTAAAAGCAGAGAAATTAAAAGAAAGAGGCAATTTGATGAGAACCCAGATGACACAAATGTTGCCACACAGTCTGCAGAAGAATAATTTAGAATCAACTATTTTATACCTATTGTTGATCAAGCTATTTCTTCACTAACAACAAGATTTGAACAGTATCAAGGTTACCAGAGAATTTTTGGTTTCTTATTTACTTCCGATATATTGCAGTCATTGGATAATAATAGCTTGAGATCTTCCTGTGATAATCTTGAGGCCGCTCTTAAAAGAGATGGAAAATCAGATATTGATGCTAATGAACTGTATGTGGAGCTGAGGTTTCTTCAAGATTTTATTCCAAAAGAAGATATGGGCCCTGTTGATATTCTAAAGTTCTTGAAGCGACATGACTGTTTCCCCAATGCAACTATTGCATATAGAGTTTTGTTGACCATTCCTGTGACTGTTGCATCAGCAGAACGAAGCTTTTCAAAATTGAAGTTATTGAAGAATTATTTGCGTTCTACAATGACGCAAGAAAGGCTTACTGATTTGGCTACAATAGCACTTGAGGGCGACATGCTGGACAAGATTGACTATGAGTCTATCATTGAAGATTTCATTTCGAAGAAACACCAAAAGAATGATGATATTCAAGTAAACATTATGCGACGAAGGGTTGAATAGGTACAATTCATAACATATTACATTTTAATGTAATAAATTATTGTTTATATATAATTTATGGTCCTATTTTGCTAGCCTACGTGGCCCCGTTTTAGACTTTGCACAGGGCCTCGGTTTTGGCCGGGACGGCCCTGGTCCAACCGGTAACGGATGGGAAATCCGCAGTGCGCGCGTGACATCCACGCGCTCGACATTTTTGCTAGGGCACGTCGGACTCGGCTACTCGGCGAGGCCGAGGCCGAGGCGTGCAGCCAACCGCCAAGGCGGTGCACACTCGCGCCACAAAACGTGGTTAGCCTTCGACCGTGCGCGAGGTTGAGTGGCATGGCATCAGGTGGGGAACCCACGGGCAGGGCAGCGGCTCACCGCTTACGGCAAGCGGAACTGTTGCCTGTTGGGCAGCATCAATGTCCCATGTGCTACGTGGTCATGCATCGCGACTTGCCCATGATGGGCAACTGCTGCGACGCTCAACACCGACCAGGGGTGAGTCCACCAAGTGGGTTTAGATGGACTCGAGCCCACTCTTGGCTGACATAGGACATCTCCTCGTAGACTCCGGCCGGCCAAGGCCATAGAAGATGGAGCTCGAAGCTGTGTTCCGTGATACGAAGTGAGGGAGGAGAGGAAGAAAATGCGGCATGGGCTGGGCACCCTTAATATTAAGAATGCTCATATATTGATATCAGTCCACAATCATAAGACCTAAAAGACTTAAAACATGAACCAAAACTAATCATGGCCTTAAAAACCTATTCAAACCAAAAATATTTAAAAAAACTTAAGAGAATTGACATCTTTCGATTCGTGAAACTCTGATGCATCAATATTGGGCCAAAAATCTAAAATTAAACTAACTCTCAAAATAAAACTCCAAATCACTTGAAATGTGGTGTGCACCTTCTCAAAAATGTCAAGAACCTATTCCAATCAATGATCAAGAAAATCGTTGCCAAAGTTCTGACAGTTTTTCATTTAAAGTAATGTTGCACCAAAAACGGATTAAAAATAAAAAATGATAAATATGACTTGCTCATGGGTGAATGATAGACAAGATGACTTTATATGTATTTCCATATATCATGGCAAGCTAAAACACCAAAGAAATTAAGATAGAAATAGCTAAATCAAGAAATTACTCGGAGAGGCAAAAAAGAGCAAAAACTAGGTTTCTTCGTGAACTTACCATGTAAATGTCTAGATGGATGAAGATTGATTTTTAGAGGTTATCTCCATCTATTACACATTCTTGACACAGCAAGATCAAGAAGGGGGAGAAAGGAGGAAAAACCAACTAAATCAAAAGCAAATCAATTAACAAAAGAGAGATTCATGGAGATGAACAAAGATTCATGTATTGCTTCTAGAGGATAAAGATTTTACAGTCACTTCACCTGAAAGACAAGAGAGCACACCACAACACTCAACTTCTTTCAAACCCTAACCCTAGAACTCATGAATACTTGGTCTCAAAAGACGATGGTTGGATGGTTAACTACAAGTCTCCATCCTAACCGGTTAAATAGATGGGCTAACCAGCTCCATTTAACCCTTAGTGGATATTATCCACTTATTACATATAGGGGAAAACATGATAACCCTACACATGGATTTTAATTTACACACTACAATTATGCAAGCTTTTCTAAGTGTATAAGCCTAAATCCGCTAAGTGCTTAGTCTTGATCTAACTTTATCTTCTTAGCTTCTTCTTGACCTAAATCACTCTCCCAAGCACTGTAATTTTGATCCAAGATAATTTTTGGCATTTTGGTCAAACTACCAAAATAAGCTTTCTTAACCCGGTCATCTCCTTCCATTACAAGCAATCGACATGCTTCCCACATGTAGGTGTACCACTGGCTTACCACACGTCGGCAACTCTCTCCCATTCTGGTTCTACCAGACTATGCTTCACTTGGACCGATCAAATCACATGATGCAGCCCATTGCTGGAACTTTCCTTCAATATTCTCGTCTTCCTTGTGCCATGCCTGAGCTCATCCATCTCACTCGGTATCCTTAATCTTTCTGAGCCTCAGCTCTTTCATGAGTGTAACCCTGATCCTTACCGTTGACCATGGTTGACTCTAAGCAACTCTGCATATCTAAAGACAAAAAATCATTTCCAGACACAAGTTCTTTACATCTTGACCCATATTAGCAATAACACGTCCCATGCAATCTATAATCACTAACCTAGGTCACCAAATCATCACATGACTCAGATTTCCTAAAATCATCCATTTCTACAAGCTGTCCAGAAAAATCTATAAATTTACAAATTCTAAATTTTCATTCCTCCAAAATAACAATGATTTATCACAATAAAACTATAGACCTTCTCACATGATCCTTCACTATGGTCCCAACAACCCATAGGACCACTGTGGTCCCGGTAAGCCATTTTCGAGGTTGCCAGAGCTCGCCAATGACAAGCAATGTAACGCCGCCTCATCTATAAGAAGAAGAGGAATATGTAGCCTGGTCATTAATTAATGGCTATAATTAATTAGAGTTAACAACTATCATTAGTTCAAACTAATTAGCCACTGGAATATGGGCCCAGGTCATTAGAAATCTAATTAAAGCCATGAGTCACTAATATACGGGCCTTTACTATGCCTGGGTGCACCTGTCAGTCACTCTTTCCTTTTCAGAATAATCCGAAAAGAAATTAAAACCCTAAGGGTCCCACTGGTCAGTCACTATTACATTTTCCTTAAAAACAATTCAAAAGCAAATTAAAAATAGTGCAACCATATGTCCATAATAGGTACGACCTGACTAATTAATTTGCATCGACCTCACACAGGTTGCACCATCCGGTGGACACGGGTTGAGAGTTGGATAGAAGCCTCAGTGCAGCACAAGAGGGGCTTCCAAAACAGGTGGATATAACCCCATGTCAGTGGAAACCTTAGCAGGTATAATCTCGCTAGAGAGATGCATTATAAAGACGCGTGGCAACGCGGTGGGGGGAGCCGCACAGTGGCTGGGTGATAGGCGCGTGGCCGCACGATGGTCTGGCGGTAGGCCCCTGTCACACGATGACTAAGCTCCGTTGGCCACATGTCACATGCACAGCACTGCCGCCTGGTGACCAGGCGGTAGAAGTGTCGTTTATATCATTCTTGCATGCATGTGGTTATTTTTGCAAATATGGGTTCAAAACGTACTATATGTGCCAAAAATTCCATGTATGTATATATACATGCATGATGTTATATATGCTCGATACCCTCTTCTCCTATGTCGATCGCTCTCCTTCTTCGACATTGGCTAACTCAATGTTGTGGCTTCCTCGCTAACCATGGTGACCTTTCATATTCACTGATGTCAGCATGTCTGCTTTAATCATTGTCTAACAATACGGAGAACCTTGTCGCCATCATCGGTGATGTCGTGCCCCTCATCAGCAAAGACATACTCCTAGCTACTCAATGGTCCCACATCGTGCATAGCCCATCCATGCAAAGCTTTATCTCTTCTCTACCAGGGTTTTCCCATCATCGAGGCTCCTTGGCCACTGGCAACTTTAGCAACCCCGATGCTCACCGCTCATTATCGTAGCCCTTAGCTCCTTCGACCTTGACCTTTCTCTTCAACAGCTCTGGCAAGCATCACGACATTGTCCTTCTTGAACAGCCAAGATGAGCAAGATGACATTGTCTTCTCTCAACGTTGCCACCACCTCAACACTTCACTTCCCCGTGGATCAATATCTTCTTACACGGACAGATCGATACCATTGCACTCTTTCATGGTCTCCTCCGACATCATTCGTGATATCCTCATTATGACTTTTATTTTTATTGAAAATTTTAGTTATTTTCTATTCGAATTTGTATACAAATCAAATTGATAATTTTATTTAATATATTCCAAATTTTAGTTATTTAGGGACTTTACTTTGGAATTGTTATGGAAATCAAATTGCTTATTTTATTTTATTTTCTATTCTAAAGTTCAATTATTTTGGTTGGAGTTCATATACAAATACAATTACTAATTTTTATTTATTTTTATTCTAAATTATAGTTATTTAAAGATTTTCCTTTGAAATTCATATCAAAATAAAATAGCCAACTTTATTTTATTTTGTATTCCAAATTTTAGTTATTTTTTGTTGGGATCTTATACAAATCCAGTTGCTATATTTAATTTAATTTAATTTCGAGTTATATTTATTTAAGGATTTGTATGAAAATAAAATTGCTAGTTTTATTTTAGGTTTTTATTCCAAATTTTAGTGATTTCCATATCATACTTAACATTGACTCTTTCTTTTAATCCTATTGTTATATTCTGGACCCATCAAAATTGATGTTGTAGATTTTTTTCTCTTTTCTCTTCAATTAACGTAGTAATTTCTAGCTGTTGAGGACACACGTAGTTGCTTCTTTTGCCTTTAGTTTAATAAGATAATAATAGATATATAGATAGATAAGATCGTCCACATTTGACCCTTATTTGAACCCTCTTTAAATTTGAAATCACATGGCAGACACACAACAAATACTACGAGTACACAGCATGCATACTTGGCGCATTGCGCTAACTTTGCAGGGGTTAGGAGCCAACTACGAACAGGATTTGATAGTAGAAAGGGTGAGTTAGCTTTACATGCGGCTCTGCGAGCCGCGCGGCACGCGGCCGACGCAGCAACTGTGGCGTGGCGTTCGTCCCCGTTCGTTTCGATTTAAGCTTCTGATTTATTTTTTACTATTTATAAATTTTATCTTTTTTTAAACTTTTTTGGTTTTTTTAGTTTCTTTGCCGGTTCTTTTTTCCCGTATTCGTTTGTGTTGTCTGTGATGAGCTAGCATATTTGTTGTGGCTACAGACCAAACAGAGAGAGAGATGGTAGTGGAGAGTGATGAAGATAAGTGTAATGGCCTGGTTCCTCCCCAAGACTTACTCATATATATATACACATGAGGAATGCTTTTACAGCTATACCCTTACATCTGGTTATCCCCTCTGGGGGCAGTTATGTCATTACACATGGCCTATTCTGGGCCTTATAATCTCCTACCAGGCCTGCTGGGGTTAGGTGGGGGCCACCCCTACGACAGGAGCCTCTCATGGTGAAGGGCTTCACAGGGCCGAAGCCATGTCATCGAGTCCTTTGGCCCCCTCTGTCCCCTGCGGCCTGTGAATTCCTCCAAGCTTGTGGTTGGGGAGCCTGAAATCTGGGATGGTGGTAGCGGAAGGTGGCGCCAAGTCGAAGTAGGCGCACGCGCTCCGTCCCCTACCCTTCGAACGGGTGGCAGCGAAGCTGGCGCCCAAGTCGAAGTAGGCGCGCGCGCTCCGTCCCCTACCCTTCGAACGGGTGGCAGCGAAGCTGGCGCCTAAGTCGAAGTAGACGCGCGCGCTCCATCCCCTACCCTTCGAACGGGTGGCGGCGAAGCTGGCGCCCAAGTCGAAGTAGACGCGCGCGCTCCGTCCCCTGCCCTTCGAACGGGTGGCAGCGAAGCTGGCGCCTAGTCGAAGTAGACGCGCGCGCTCCGTCCCCTGCCCTTCGAACGGGTGGCAGCGAAGCTGGCGCCTAGTCGAAGTAGACGCGCGCGCTCCGTCCCCTGCCCTTCGAACGGGTGGCAGCGAAGCTGGCGCCTAGTCGAAGTAGACGCGCGCGCTCCGTCCCCTGCCCTTCGAACGGGTGGCAGCGAAGCTGGCGCCTAGTCGAAGTAGACGCGCGCGCTCCGTCCCCTGCCCTTCGAACGGGTGGCAGCGAAGCTGGCGCTTAGTCGAAGTAGACGCGCGCGCTCCGTCCCCTACCCTTCGAACGGGTGGCGGCGAAGCTGGCGCCCAAGTCGAAGTAGACGCGCGCGTTCCGTCCCCTACCCTTCGAACGGGTGGCAGCGAAGCTGGCGCCTAGTCGAAGTAGACGCGCGCGCTCCGTCCCCTACCCTTCGAAAGGGTGGCAGCGAAGCTGGCGCTTAGTCGAAATAGACGCGCGCGCTCCGTCCCCTACCCTTCGAACGGGTGGCGGGGAAGCTGGCGCCCAAGTCGAAGTAGACGCGCGCGTTCCGTCCCCTACCCTTCGAACGGGTGGCAGCGAAGCTGGCGCCTAGTCGAAGTAGACGCGCGCGCTCCGTCCCCTAGCCTTCGAAAGGGTGGCAGCGAAGCTGGCGCCTAGTCGAAGTAGACGCGCAAGCTCCGTCCCCTGCCTTTCGAACGGGTGGCAGTGAAGCTGGCGCCTAGTCGAAGTAGACGCGCGCGCTCCGTCCCCTACCCTTCGAACGGGTGGCGGCGAAGCTGGCGCCTAGTCGAAGTAGACGCGCGCGCTCCGTCCCCTACCCTTCGAACGGGTGGCGGCGAAGCTGGCGCCCAAGTCGAAGTAGACGCGCGCGCTCCGGGGCTGTTGTGACCTTGTAGTCCCGTAGTGCGCTTTTAATGGCGGCTGGAATTACGCCGACGCCTGGCCTGGCAGAAGTCAGGCTGTCGCGTCGTGCAGTCTGCCATGCTGCAGGTGGGGCACGTGGCGACTCACGACTGGTGCGTCGTGGGATGTGAGCGGTTGCGTGACCGCGGCCGTTCGCCTCGTCCCCCGAGAAGTTGGACGCGTGTTGAAGAGGTAGGGGCGTTGTGCGCTGCTTGGCCACCTACCAGGCGCGGCCTTCTAGGTCCGAGCGGTTCTTCTTTCCAAATCTTGGACAGCCGAATCGCCGGGAATTTGATCCGTCTGTGCATTGAGCGCCAGGGCAGGCGAGCGGCCTTTATAAGGTGTTAGTGTTGAGGTGGAGGCACCCTTGCTCGCTTTGCTTTTTGACCTGCCGCCTTGCTTGCGCCCGTGCTAATTGTCACGCTAGTTGCTCCCTTGCCTGCTTCTTCTCTTTCCCTTGTCGCGGAGAGCGATGGCCAGCCACGACGACGCCACGTACCACCCCCGCAGCGGTTCCTTGCCTAGCCAGGGCGAGGTGAACCATCCTTCCCAAGAGTACAAACTGGTGCCGCGGGGGAGCTCGCGCGCCAACAAGCTGTGGAACGCGATGGAGCACTCGGGAGGCTCCTGCTCCCGTGTGCTGGGGAAGAGCCGCATGACGGAAGGGACGCTACAACGGCTCGTAGATGAGGGGAAGATCGCGGATCGCAATGGGGCTCGCTTGCCCCGCCGGGGCGAGACGGAGCCGAAGCCCGGGGCCCTGGAGGCAATTGTTTTCGTCGCGTTCTTCGATGCCGGCCTTCAGATGCCCTGCACGTTGTTTGTGGGCGAAGTCCTGCGGGCCTACCAGTTGGAGCTAGCCCAGCTGACGCCCCACGCGCTACTCCGCCTCGCTGTCTTCGCGTGGGCGATGCGGACAGAGGGGTGGCGCCCCAGCGCCAGCTTATTCGCCACCCTACACGATGCACACTGTCGACCCAGAAAGGTTGGCGGGGCGGTGTCCAACTTTGGCGGTGTGGACTTCGTGCTCCGGGCGTCCTGCGCGACGTTGTTTCCTGTGTCCGCCTCGTCAGGGCAGTGGGCGTCCGGCTGGACGCGGTGGTGGTTCTATTACACCGTGACCGACAAGAGCAGAATGCAGTGCCGAGGCGGGCCGATCTCATTTAATAGCACGCCGAGTCTGAAGGCGGAGATTGACGACACGCGAAAGCTACAGAGCCTCGTCGGTGTCGCCCGTCGAATGAGCGTGCGCGACCTAGCCGAGGAGTTCACGATGCATGGGCGGCGCCACTCTCCTCCCGGGGGAAGTATGTTGTGCCGAATGGCGCCCGCGAGGACGGGTTCGAACCATGTGTGTCTCGGGTGCTTCCGCCCTCCGCCCCTTGTAAGTCGCCCATCGTGTCCTTGTATCTGCTTGGCTTGCGCCTAACTGACGCGATCTCCTGCGCAGTGACTCGGCTAGGAGACGCGGAGCGCGTGGTTGCGGCGCTCCTTGGCCCGTATACGCTTAAGGAGCACCGGGCTCGCGAGGCCGCGGTGAAGGCGGCTAAGCAGGGGCGGATAAACCGCACCTGCGAGGCTGTAGGCATTGCCGTGCCCGAGCGCATGGTGCCGGAAGAGCTCCCCGCCGGGACTCCCGGCGCTCAGGACGGTGATAGCCCCGCGGGGGGCTCTTCGCGACGCCGGGCCCGTTCCCCGGCTGCCGTATGCGACCCGGCAGCCCCCCCGGCGGCTAGCTCGGCTGAGGCGGAGCGTGCGACCGGCGGTGGGCCTGGCCACACTGCTTCGGAGGGGCGCGCCGCCGCGGATCCCCCGACATTTTCTGCCGCTGCCCACGAGCCCGTGCCCGGGCTTGCGGCCACCGCTGAGTTGGAACCCGTCAACCCGGGGGGTGGCATCGTCCCTGGCGAGCAAACCACGGGGGACGACGCGTTATCAACCATAGCGGCCGACGAGGGCGTGCCCCCTGCGGAGGAAACCGCGGGGGCGGCAATGACCGGAGCTGGTTCTGCCGTGGAAGAATCGCCTGCGTCACCGCAGGCGAAACGCCCTCGGACGCAGTCCCCCCCGCCAACGGGGGGTCGATACACTGTTGCGGGGCCTTGCCGTGGGATTACGGCGGCTGGCGCGGCCGAGAAGACCTTCTCCCCAACCGTCGAGGCGCCCGCGTCCCCCTGGGTGGTCGACCCGGTGCCACTTCCCACCGTGACGAGGGGCGCAGGAGGTAGGTGTGAGTCCCTTTCTTCCCCTGACTTCGCGAGACTTTCTCCGATCTGCTCGCTCATTCTGCCGACATCAGGCGAGACGACGTCTCCCGTACGCGGCGAAGGATCGAGCAGCGGAGGTATGCGCGAAGTCGGGAGCCGCGTGCAGGATGCCCCGCCGGTGTCCATTGCTGCTGACGTGGCCGCGGCCACGGTAAATCCTGGCGTGTTGGGGCCGGGACTCGCGCGCTCGGACTTCCTCCCTCGCCCGGAGATATTTTGTGACCTCACCGCCGCCGCCGAGCGTGCCGACAACGGCCTCGATCGAGAGGTGCTGTCGTCATGCGCGGGGGACCTCCTGGCGGTCGCGTTGCAGGCCTCCGAGATGAGGGTAAGTACGTGCGCTTCAGCTTGTACGGTACTGCTAGACGCCTGCTGATTTGTTGTTCCTGTCAGACGCTTGCCCTCAGCCGGTCCTTTGACGAGGCCCGCGTTCGGGAGCAGAGGGCTCTGGAAGCCAACCTCCGTGAAGCAAACACTGCTATCGCCGCGAAGGATGAAGAACTTCGCGCGCTGGAGGACGCCCTGGTGGCCGCACAAGTTGCGGCCACGGAAGCGCGGGACGCCGCGGCTGGGGAACGCGCCGCCCTTGTGCAGCAGATCTCCGTCCTAGAAGGGGAGAACGCCCAGCTGGCGGAGGCTGCTGCCGAGAACCGCCTTGCCTTGGAAAATGCGTCTGCGTTGGCGTGGCGGGCCATGGAGTCTCTGAACCAGGCCCTTCGAGATCTGTGCGTCCGAGTGCCGGATACTACACACAGGCCGGAGGCCCTGTCGGAGACGCTCGGGCTGATCGAGGAGGGGGCCGACGTTGCTCTTCGCGGCGCCAGGACCTTTGGCGATTACTGCAGCTATGTTGGTGCGTGCTTCGCCCTCGCCCTGCTTCATACTCGTGGGTGTAGGCATACCCATGAGCTAGCGAATCCGCAACTGGATCTTCCCGATCGACCCGAGGTTATGTCGGACGCCATCCGCTCCATTGGGGCTAGCCTGCAGAACTTCCACCAACGGATCTGGGGCCGCTTCGGGGAAGGTGCAGCGAGAGTCGCCGTGCAGCAGACGTTGCATGGGGAGGGGGACCTCCTCCAGTGGCTTGAAGGGGTCCTTCAGCGTCGCGGCGACGACGGCGCGGGCTCGTCCGCACCGCGCCAAGACTGAGCGGTTGGTCGAGTGGTGCAGGGGATGATGTACTGGTTCTTACGCATGTGACCATGTAACCCCTTTGCTTTTGCAATGGAACCAAGTAGTACTTTATGCTTGGTGTTACCTGCCGCCGGACGCGGAGGACAGGTGTACGCATCTCGTTTATGCTTCGTGGAGTGGCGCGTGCGGAGGCAAATCTCGACGCTACGATTTCCTTTATAGTCCGGAGACTCGCGCGTGCGGAGGCGGACCTCGACGCTACGTCTTATTTAGAGTCCATGGACTAGTGCGTGCGGAAGCGGACTTCGACGCTACGTCTTCTTTATAGTCCGGAGACTCACGCGTGCGGAGCCAGGCTCGACGCTATGTCTTATTTAGAGTCCGTGGACTATTGCGTGCGGAGCTAGGCTCGACGCTACGTCTTCTTTATAGTCCGGAGACTCGCGCGTGCGGAGCTAGGCTCGACGCTACGTCTTATTTAGAGTCCGTGGACTATTGCGTGCGGAGCTAAGCTCGACGCTACGTCTTCTTTATAGTCCGGAGACTCGCGCGTGCGGAGCTAGGCTCGACGCTACGTCTTATTTAGAGTCCGTGGACTATTGCGTGCGGAGCTAGGCTCGACGCTACATCTTCTTTATAGTCCGGAGACTCGCGCGTGCGGAGCCAGGCTCGACGCTACGTCTTATTTAGAGTCCATGGACTATTGCGTGCGGAGCTAAGCTCGACGCTACGTCTTCTTTATAATCCGGAGACTCGCGCGTGCGGAGCTAGGCTCGACGCTACGTCTTATTTAGAGTCCGTGGACTATTGCGTGCGGAGCTAGGCTCGACGCTACGTCTTCTTTATAGTCCGGAGACACGCGCGTGCGGAGCTAGGCTCGACGCTACGTCTTATTTAGAGTCCGTGGACTATTGCGTGCGGAGCTAGGCTCGACGCTACGTCTTCTTTATACTCCGTAGAGTGCGCGCGAAGGCGTCCCCCCGCTGCGTCTTATTTATACTCCGTAGAGTGCGTGCGGAGCTACTTTGTTCTGCATAGCGCGGACAGGGGATGCTCTTGGAACAGCAACCTTTATTGAACTCCCATTTGCGCGGGCGAGCATCGCCTAACAATGGGCCGGTGGCTCTACGCCTACTGTGCTGCTTCTAGGCGTAGTACCGCCGCAACCAGTCCGTGTTCCATGTGTGCCGGAAGGCTTGTCCTTCAAGCGTGGCGAGGCGGTACGCCCCCTTTGGCAATGCCTCCGTTACGATGTACGGGCCTTCCCACTTGGATTCCAGCTTGCCAACGGTTTCCACCTGAAGCGCCACTCTGAGGACGAGATCCCCAGGCTTGAACCCCCGCGGGCATATAGAGCGGTCCCGAGTACGCATTGTCTGCCGCGCGTACTTCTCGACGTGGTGGGCTCCGTCTGCCCGTATCCCGTCGAGGAGGTCCAAGGACACACGGCGCTCCTCTTCGGGTGCTTGGACGAGGACCCTTCGCGAGCCTGCCTTAATTTTCTCGGGCGTTACTGCTTCGTCGCCGAAGAGGAGCTTGAACGGCGTGAATCCCGTTGGGCGCGTTACCGTTGTGCGAAGCGACCATAGAACGCTGTGAAGCTCGTCTGGCCACTTGCCCTTCGGCAATCCAACCAGGCGCTTTTTGATGGCGGCAGAAATGGCGCCATTCGCCCGTTCGACCGCCCCGTTGGACTGGGGATGCCCTACCGAGGCGAATCGGAGGGTGATGCCCATGCTGTCACAATAATCTTTGAAGAGGGCGGCGTCGAACTGCAGGCCATTGTCGACCGTGAGCTCCCGAGGTACCCCGAAGCGACATATGATGTTTTGCCATAGGAAGCGCTGTATGGCCGCAGAAGTTACTTTGGCCAGAGCGATCGCCTCCGGCCACCTGGAGAAATACTCCAGCGCGACTACCACGAACCGGAGGTCCCCTGGAGCTCGGGCAAGTGGTCCTACTATATCGAGACCCCAGCGCGCCAGTGGCCACACCGGGGGGATTGGGTTGAGGCTTGTCGGGGGCCTGCGGATGATGCGCGCCATCCATTGGCACCCTTGGCACCGACGGACGAGGTCCTGGGCGTCGGTGACGGCAGTCGGCCAGTAGAAGCCTTGTCTGAATGCCTTGCCGACTAATGACCTCGGCGCCAGGTGCGATCCGCATACGCCCGCGTGGATTTCCGCTAAGAGTTCCTTTCCTTCCTCAGTCGAGAGGCAGCGCAGGAGCGGCGCGCAAACCCCCTTCTTGTAGAGTGTCCCTTCAAACACCTGGAAGGACCGTGCGCGGTGCTGCAATCGTCGCAGCTCGGCAGGATCCTCCGGCTCGGCGAGGCCTTGTAAGAATTTGAAAATGGGCTCCCGCCAATCTCCTGGCCGATCAATGCGGTGGACGAGTGCCGCGTCCCGGTTGTCCTGCGCGATGGCCGCCTATGCTAACACCTCGTAAAATGCCCCCTCAGGGGGGGCAGTTGCTGGCTGGCCGCCTTGGCGAGGGCATCTGCTTGCTCATTCTCCGCCCGGGGGATGGCCTTGACGGTGACACCCAAAAAGTGTCTTTCTCTCGCCCGTACCGCCGCGAGGTACTTGGCCAACTCAGGGTCCTTGGCTTGATATGACTTGTCCACATGGCCGGCCACCAAGCGCGAGTCGGTGCGGACCAACACCCGTCTCGCGCCGACTGCCTTGAGCTTCGCCAGGCCAAAGAGCAGCGCCTCGTATTCGGCCGTGTTGTTGGTGGCGGAGAAGGCAAGGCGCGCCGAGTACAGCAAACGCTGTCCCTCGGGCGTGACAATCACCGCCCCTACGCCCGCGCCGGCGACGCTGTAAGCTCCGTCGATTGTAAGCGTCCAGATGGGGTCATCGTGCGTCTGGCCGGGTTGGGCCGGCGGGGTCCATTCGGCGAGGAAATCCGCCAGGACTTGGGACTTAATTGCCGTTCGCGAAGCATACGTCAAGGAGAAGGGAGCGAGCTCGGCGGCCCATTTACCGATACGCCCTGTGGACTCCTTGTTGTGTAGCATCTCTGCCAGGGGGAATGAGGAAGGCACTGTGATCGGGTGAGCCAGAAAATAATGCCGAAGCTTCCTAGAGGCCATGACCAGCGCGTAGGCGAGCTTCTCAAGCTCCGTGTATCTTGTCTTGGCGCCTTGAAGGGCTTCGGAGACAAAGTAGACAGGCCGCTGCATGGCGCCTTCCTCTAAGACGAGGACGGCACTGACCGCGGTAGCTGACGCGGCCAGATAGAGCAGGAGGGGAGCCTCTGGTGCTGGGGCGACCAGAGTGGGGAGGCTTGCCAGGTGCTGCTTGAGCTCGTTGAAGGCCTTCGCGCAGTCTCCGTCCCAACGAAACCCATCGCACCAGCGGAGTGTCTTGAAAAACGGCAGGCCCCGCTTCGCCGCCCTGGATAGGAAGCGGCTTAACGCTGCCATGCGGCCCGCCAGCCTCTGGACCTCCCTCGTTGTCTTCGGCGGCTCCATACCCAGGATAGCATCTACTTTGTCGGGGTTCGCCTGGATGCCTCGCCCGGACACGAGGAAACCGAGGAGTTTGCCCGCCTGTACCCCGAAGACACATTTGTCGGGTTGAGCTTGATGCCCGCCTTCCGGAGGTTGTCGAAGGTCTCCTAGAGGTCCCGGCCGTGTAGAGCAAGTTGCCGAGTTTTGACCACCACGTCATCGACATAGGCTTCGACGTTCCTCCCGAGCCGGGCGGCCAGGGCAATGGCGACGAGGCGGGTGAAGGTAGCGCCTGCGTTCTTCAAGCCAAAGGGCATTCTGACGAAGCAGAACGTCCCAAGCGGTGTGATGAAACTGGTCTTCTCCTCGTCGTCTTCGGCCATGTATACCTGGTGGTAGCCGGAATAGGCGTCCAGGAAACTCATGAGTCCGCACCCAGCAGTGGCGTCAACCAGCTGATCGATGCGCGGCAAGGGGTAGTTGTCCTTCGGGCACGCCTTGTTGAGTGCCGTGAAGTCGATGCACATGCGCCAGGCCCCGCTGGCCTTTTTGACTAGCACCGGGTTAGCGAGCCATTCTGGATGGTGGACCTCGTGGATGACCCCGGCGCGAAGAAGCTTCGCCACCTCCGCTTTGGCCGCCTGCTGCCGATCCATCGACATACGCCGGAGCCTTTGCTTGACCGGCTTGGCATCGGGGCGGACCGCCCAACGATGCTGGATTACCGCGCGATCCACGCCCTTGATGTCCTCCGGGGACCATGCGAAGATGTCCACGTTGTTCTGAAGCACTCGGAGTAGCTCCCATTCGACCCCCGGTGGGAGCCCCTCGCCAATGGAGACGAACTGCCCCTCCGCCTGGAGCGGCACCTTCTTGATGCCGCCTTCGAGCCGAGGCTTGGGCGTCCACCCGGGGGCGGAGGGCCCAGCACCGGGCGCGCCGGAGAGGGCATGCACCGGGCGATGCGAGACGCGGCTGCCGCCTTCGGCACGTCTTGCCAGGTCCTGGTCGCCGAAGATGGTGATGACACCCTCCGGGCCCGAGAGCTTTACACACAAGAAGGCGTGGTGCGGGATTGCCTCGAAAGAGTTGATGGCGGGTCACCCCAGTATGGCGTTGTAGGGGTGCGGGGTACCTACGACATCAAAGGTGACATGCTCGGTCCGGATGTTACCTTTGTTGCCCTCCTGACGGAAGGTGACAGGAAGGGAAACGTGCCCCAGGGCCTGCAGCGGTTGACCCCCGAAGCCTTGAAGTGGAGCTCCTGGCTGCTCCAGCCGGCTTCGGGGGATTGCCATGCGGTCGAGGGCGTCTGCGAATAAGATGTTCGCGGAGCTTCCCCCGTCGACAAGGACGCGCTTGACTTCGCAGCATGCTATGTGGGCCTGGATGACTAGAGGGTCTTGGTGAGGGTACTCCACGCCCTTGGCGTCGTTCAAGTCGAAGGTGATGTTGCGGGGCGGCATCCACAGCTGCGGCTGCTCCCCGGGGGCTTTTGAGGAAGAGCCTCCGGTGATGACGTTGACGGTGTGATGCTGCGCGCCCTCCGTTGCGGTGGCCCGTATGGGGCTATCCCTTGGGTGCCCCACATGGGCTTCGGCGGGGGGCCGAGGAGGCGGAGTCCGAGATCCGGCCGTCACCCTCCGCAGCTCCATCACCGCGATGCATGCCCTTGTGTAATGATCGCCGTAGCCGTGTACCTCGCACCACTTGCCATAGCGCAGAAGCTCCTGCTCTGCGCGGGGTTGGCTGCCGTAGTCAAATCCGCCCTCCGATCCCCAGACTCCCCTCCGTGAGGCGGGGTCGGGTCCTTGGCGGGTGCTCTCGGTGGCGAGGACGTGATGGGCTTCCTGCGACCGGCGCTAGCGGCGCCAAGGTTTGGGCCTACACCGTGACGAGCCTTCCTGTACTTCGTCCTCACTGCCTCGGGGAAGGCCTCCTCGGGGCTTTCGGCTACGGCCCGGCTTCGAGAAAGGGCCACCCTCCCCGACCTCGCGCGGGGGCCGCTCCTCATGGGCGAGGCCAAGGGCGGAGATGCTGCGTCTTCGCGCATCCTCCTCCGTCCGCGCATACTCGTCCATTTTGTCGAAGAGCTTGGCCACTGTTGTAATTGGCCTCCGCGCGTTGTATTCGGCCATCGGGCCCGGGCGAAGGCCCTGTATGGCTGCATTAACGACTGTGGTTTCATTAACATCGTGTACCTGGCCTCGAATTTTAGCGAAGCGCTTGAAGTAGTCCCGGAGCGTCTCCGAGGGTCCTTACTTCACAGCGAAGAGTTGGTCCGCATCGATTCGCTCGACATGATATCCTTGCAGTGCGTAGATGGAGCCCGGCTCTATGGTAAAAAACCAAGAGAGCGCCACTCCGTGCAGTGCGAGGGGGAGTCCCTTCGCCTTCGTGGTGTCGTCTCCGCCCGCGGCCTCGATCGCGGTTTCGTACACGCGCACGAACTCGCGAGGATCCGTATCGCCTTCGTACGGGTCGGTGATGCGAGGGAACTTGAAGTCTTCGGGCCACGCGGCCTGCTGCAGCCCCGCCGAAAGCGGGGATTCCGGATCTACGCATCTCAGCGGGACACGGCTAGCCGTGGGGGCTTCGCGGATGTCCACCTTCTCTGGCGTGGGCTCGGGCGCGACTACTGGCGCGACCTGCTGGCCCCGAGCCTCTTGTATATCTCGGACGGCTCCGCGAAGGTCCCCTAGTTCTCGCTGGAACGCGTTGAGAGCCGCCAGCAGGGCGCTTTCCATCACCGGTGCGGGCGGGGTCGCCGGTGCTTCCGACGGGCGGATCGGCGCGGGGACGACCGCGTCGCGGGGTCCCGAACTGCCGGTCGCTCCGTCGTGGCTACCTCGGACCGCCCGGTCCGCACCGCCGGCGAGGGTTGCAGCGGGGGCGGCGAGGTCGGCTGTTGTCGCGTCGGCGGGGTCGGTTGTCGCCGCACCCGTGTCGACATCTTGGACCGCCGGGTCCGTCCTCGCAACGCCGGTGGCGGGGTTGGTCGTCGCTGTGCCGGTGACGGGGTTGGTCGTCACCGCGCGAACGTCGACGTCTTCGGCCACCGCGCCTGCATCGCCACCCGCGTCCGCCGCTGCCGATGCCGAAGCTCTGGTACTCATACGACGCTCCGGCCCGGCCGCCTTCTTTCCCTTCGCCGCCGCTGAGGAAGCTTTATCCGGTGTCATCTTTTTCTTCGGTCTTCAGGCTTGTCTTCGTCCTCCCCACGGACGGCGCCAACTGTTGTGGCTACAGACCAAACAGAGAGAGAGATGGTAGTGGAGAGTGATGAAGATAAGTGTAATGGCCTGGTTCCTCCCCAAGGCTTACTCATATATATATACACATGAGGAGTGCTTTTACAGCTATACCCTTACATCTGGTTATCCGCTCTGGGGGCAGTTATGTCATTACACATGGCCTATTCTGGGCCTTATAATCTCCTACCAGGCCTGCTGGGCTTAGGTGGGGGCCACCCCTACGACAATATTTTTTCTATTTTTAATTTTTTTTAAATTTAATTACGCCAAATAAATCACCTTCAGTTACAGTGCAATTTCAACCGCTATAGTGTAATTTTAGCTATAAAACACAGCTTTTCAGCCCAACAAAGCTACTGATTAACAACGATCGTTCTAGTATGTATTTTAACAAAACTTTATGGGCAATGGGGAATGTTACATTCGCACTTGTGACTTATAAGTAGTACACGGAACAAGAGCACATGAAAAGCAAAATCAAGTATGACATTTAGATTCTATTAAAGGTATTGGTCTTGTTATTTTCCGTTTTTCAGTTGATTTTTTATTTTATCTTTTTTCAACAATCACTAATTATTAAACTAATAAATTATAGCTAAAAGTTATAAACTGCAATAAAAAAAACAGTCATTCTACAAGTCAAACGTTCACTTCAGCGATTGCAATCAATCAAACAGCATTGCATAATGAACGACAGAATTTTCCAAATTGAGATAATTTTTTATCGGAAATATGCTACATTATTTCCGAGTAGAACAACGCACATTTGAGTTCAGTCATCTCTGCTACTAATAGAAGAGCAATTACACAGTTCAAAAAAAAAAGAAAAACTATAAATTACTGACACTGAGGAAAAAAATTGCAAATGATTTGGTCACTAAACACATAACCCTACGACAAAATCCCAAGATCTCATGAGATCTCTCCTCCGACCCCTCTGTTTCTCCCACCAGGCCAGCACAGTATCATCGCCTGAGCACGTCCATGGGAGAGATGAATGGGTCGTTGAACTCGACGGTCCTCACCACCATGTCCATCTCCCGGCGAACCTCCTCCCTCTTGCGCTGAATGTCCCGTCTGTACTTGCCTTCGGCGTCTCCGGCCACCTCCATTTTCTCCAGTGGCGGTCGCCTGCCGAGATCGGCACGAGATCTTTCAATGGCCGCGGGGAGTTGACGTTGCGCGGCAGAGGGATCATCCAACCGCGCTCTTGGCTCAGACCACGAGCTCCCCGAGCGGCTCCTTCTCGTGACCTCATGCGCGCACTCGCCCTCATGCTTCTTGGCCGCGGGGCGTGCGTCTTAACGGCGGGCGTGAACGTCCGCGCCCGTCACCGGTAGCGCTGCCCTGATCCTGCTGAAAGAACTGCCTGAGGAGGAAACCCTCCGGCCATCGTCAGCGCTAGAGAAGCTCTCCCTCTTCCTTCTTATGTCCTGGGACGCGCCGCACGGGTCGTCACGCCGACGGCGCTTGATGGGGGGCGACCTTGGCGGCTCCTCGTCACGGCGGTGCCGCCGCTTCGCGTCCTTGGCTGCGTCCTCCGGCCACGAGAAGTAGGCAGGGTTGATTGTTAGAGTTAAATCTTGTTTTAGTAGGTTTGGTTTATTTTTAGAGTTTGTTTGGTATTTAAAAAGTAGGAGTGTATAGGCATCATCCGAATGTTTTTTTCTTTATTATCATTTAAATCTGTGACTTTTGGATTAGAGATCAAGGGGCCCTTTGTTTTTGAAGGGAAAGATTTTTTTTTCAAGGGGGGAGGTAGAATTTAAGAGGGGGAAGAATTCATGGTTATTTGATCTCTAATCCAATGGTTCTAAATCTAGATGATAGTTAGAAAAAAAAATATCCAGATGATGTTTAACAAAATCCTTAAAAAGTATATGCATAGAAGTAGGGAAAAGAAGTAATACCGAGTCAGTTTCTTAGTCCATTTCCATGGTTTCTTAGTCCGTTTTCGTGTGCATGTGTCAGACATGTATTAGTATATAAGCAAAAGTAATATATGCGTTAGGGAATAAGCCAAAAGAGATAAGAGAAGCGAACGAGTGGAGGAGATAATATAGAAAAGCGGAGTACTTTTATGCTCCGGAATATCTAGTTGTGCTCTCGACTTGTTTTCGTGTTGTTGCGGCCATACTCGAAGGTAACGAGTACCGAGTACTCGCTAATAGGTCGAAACTTTCGAGCGTTAACCAGTCAAAGTTTATGACTACACCATCGTAGTTGAAGTTTACGATCGGTGAAAGTCTACGACTGCGGATTGTTCAAGCATTGAGTGGCCCAAGTCTTCAAGAAAGTCTGAGTAGTCGAAAACCTTCATGGACTAAGAAGCGATCGAAGTCTATAGTTATGAAGAAGCGGTCGAAGCCAACTACGAGAAAGCGGTTATAGGCCCCGTTTGGCACAGCTCAGCTTCACTAGTGAAGTTGTTTTTTTTTATTTCAGCTTCACGAGCAGCTTCACCGGTGAAGCTAAAGCTGTTTTGGAAAACTGTTTGGCAAAACAGCTTCACCAACAGCTTCATGCATGGCTGAGAGAGGGCAACTGTCCAAGATGCCCCTGTCTACCTGACTTGTTCTAACATTTGGAGTTGTATGTTTGTATATGGTCATATGAATTAAAAAATAATATATTTGAATGAGTATGAATTAAAAAATTAAAATTAAAAAATTAAAATCAGTGTGAACGGTAGAGAAGTGCGAACGGGAGGAGAGGAAACAGGCGTGGGGACCCAGTGGCAAAGTGCTGTAATTTCTGTCAACTACAAAGGCAGTGAGTTCCTAGAACTGCGAGCCTGAGGGAGAGAGATGTGAAAAACTACTATTTTCAGTTTCACCCCACCCCATTCCTTTGTGAGAGCATGATTTAAGGAGCTTTATCCATGAAGCTGTTTGCAAAAAGGGTGTTTGGCAAAAAACAGCTCACAACAGCTCATAAAGCTGTTGGTGAAGTTGTACCAAATAGGGCCATAGTAGTAGTCAACTACGAGGAAGCGGAGAAAAACAGCAACGGACGGCCGAGCACGGTCAGCGTGATTCGAGTAACCGAGAGCAGAAAGAATCAAGGATAAAATTCCAACATTGATGAGTACGCGGGAGGCGCACGACGGTGGAATGATCGGGCTGCGCGAGCGCGCAACGACGGAGCGGTGGGAAGCCACCGCGGCGGCCATGCTAGTGTCGAGCGAGCCTGCCTTGCATTCTCTAGGGTTTGAGAGGTTGGGACTGGAATGCACGTGCCTGGCTTTGGTGCTATGCGATTTGGGAGATGGAACCGGAACAAGAGTAGGAGTGGGAAGTTAGCCTCTGGTTATATGGACGCGCGGCGGCTGTCTCTTCCGTTTCCGACTCGGGCTCGGAGGTTGCCGCCGTACGACATACGAGAAGAGTTCGTGGGCGCGAGTCGCGACGGTTCGTCCATGACGCTGGACTTTCACGCGCGTCAGAGGAAAAGGCGTACTCAGCGCCGCCGACCGGAGTGGTGGTAGCGTAGGTTGGATTGGACCTATGTAATGTGTTTCCCATGTCATCCGACTAGGCTCACAGCCCATCATCGGCCCATTTAGACATGTTGAAGCCTAGCTGCGGCCCGTACATTTTCGTATTTGAGGACAGTCCGATGAAGTGTGAAAGAACCGGGCTATTTTGGGTTGGATTGAAATAAGCTAATTTATAACTGAAATTATACTATAGTTGATGATAGCTTATTTGGTGTAACTAAATTTTAAAAAATTTAAAAATAAAAATACATGTTAACCTATCACGGACAACGCAAACGAATACGGGAAAATAACCAGCAAAAAAAGTTAAAAAACTATTAAAAAAGATAAAATTTAAAAATAATAAAAATAAGTCAGAAATGTAAGTTAAAATAAGTGAGCCTTAGTTAGTTGGCCAGCAGAAGGTTGCAAGAGCCCAGACGATGGCACGAGGACAGCTTACAGTTCGCTCGCGTCCGTTTGTGTGCTACGGCCGCCGATTGCAACGGAGTAGTTCGGCAATCTGCCCGTCCCACGGAGCACGCCCCGCACGAAACGCTGCGGCACGCTTACCACACGCGACACGCGGCCGGGCGCGTGCAAAGGCAACGCGCAGGCGCGCGGGCACGTCGTCGTATAGGAGAGCGGAGCACGACGGCGCGCGTGGCGTTGCCGTAGCACGCGCGGACCACGCAAGAAGTTATCCGCGCGGCCCCTCATGCAGCCAATACGGCACGATTTTTTATCCTTGTCCGCCCCCAATGGCCGAAAAAAGATGAACAGAGAGTTAAACGTTTGGACTTTGAATAGATGCTTATTTAACTTTGGCAGATAACGTTCGCAGACAAGAGACAATGTTCATCTAACTTTGGCAGATAACGTTCGCAGACAAGAGACAACGTTCATCGAACTTTGGCAGATAACGTTCGATCTTTCTGGATTATGTGACTCGCTATAATCAGTGATGGATGCCACCCTGCCAACAATGCAGTCAACACTCGTAGTTGGATCAGATCTCATGAGAGATCCAGTCACCACCAATTTAGTTTAGATTGATTACTCCTACAGTGGTGGATGTCACCCTGCCAACAATGCATTCCCTTCAGGATTGTGTGTACCTATACCTGTCACAGCTGTCAAGCCAAGTATACAGATTGGATCACAATTTGGAGCAAGATTTGTTGCCAAGAAAGTATGTCTTGCTGTTCCATGTTAAAAAAATAGCTTGCAGCAAAGAGAATGACTGTACGTCCATATTTTGAACCACAATTTTGGTCACATAGCAAATGGTGAACCAACAAATTGACTGGAAGTTGCATTCTGATTCTAATTGGACAAAAGCATCAATTACAATTTTCATTTACTTCTACATGCCCATGAAATGTGTACCACAATGAAAACATCTCTGTCGTTATGCATTTCATAGTTATATTTGATGATGAGATCTATCTGCCATTCTATTTGCTAATTGATTTACAGTGATTGTTTGCTTTCCTATTTTGAAGTTGCACTTTCATACTCGGTTCAAATTATGGAGGAAGGCGTCATCCCAGTCAACTCAATAGATGTTCCCTTGATGCTCAGGTCACATCCTCTGGCGTTATTCCAATCGGTCCGGCAGCATTTGAGTCGATGTAATAAAGCTGATTGGTTTTCTCTGCTTTGACAGCATACTTCTCTTTCCTGAACTCTGCTTGCACGACTGATACTTCACCAAAGTACGGAATTTATGTCTGTTTCTTGTGAATTTATGTCCTATCGTTTCTTTTTTTTCGATCGAGTGTATTCAGAGACAGCGCATCTGCATTCTCAATGTGAGGTAATTTTTTATTTATATTGTAATGACGCCTTTGATCGAATAATCAATAAGTTCAATCTAATAACTAATATTCAGAGACATGCTGTGTCAGTTCAGATATATTGACATTTTACATCTTCAGAAATAGCCTGTCTAAAAAGCACCCTGAACTAGGGGTCAGATATTGCTTGCATTAACAGTTGTTAATGTGATTTGACTTGTGATGATTGCAAATTTGCAACCCCATCCCATGGATGTGTATCAAGCAGAGACTGCCTCTGAGATCTCATTGCTCTAAAACAATCTACCGTGGATTGCTCATGATTTTGCACTGAATTCAGTACTGGCAAAATTTGCCTCTAATCTAATAACTGTTCTGCTGACTGTAGGGTTTAGGGTTTGAGGTGCAGCTGAGAAACATAATCTGGTATGATATTTGAATTCAATGAAAGTTTGTACCTACTAAGCTTTCACTTCTCAATGACTTCTGACCAATCATCTTTACACTTCTTCTGGATTCATATTACTTCAGTTCAGAATAGGCAATATACGTCTGAATTTATTCATCTTTACAAACAGAGCAATTGCTCAGTTGAACAAAAACAACAGAAGATTTCTTAATTAAGCCACTGGTTCAGAACAAAAACTGCCAATGACATAATCAGTACCACATATTTATCGACTACAGATCTCGAACCCTAGGAAGAACCACACCAATCTCAGGATGACATGATCACGGCTTGAGCACGTCCTCGGGAGAGATGAAGGGGTCGTTGAACTCGACGGTCCTGACCAACTTGTCCAGCTCCCGCCGAGCCTCCTCCCTCAGCAGGTAGATGTACCTCCGCCTGTGCAGAGCAGGGCGAGCTCTGGCAAGAGCTGCTCGCAGCGCATCATGCGCGGCGGAGGGATCCGGCCGCGCCGTGGGCGCCGGTGGCGGGATCTGCGGGCCGCTCCTCGTTGCACTCTCTTGCACGCGCTTGTTGGCCTTCTGCTTCTTGATCGCGTCGTCGCGGAGGGCGCGGGCGCTGACCTGGGTCTCATCCCTCGGGCGCGACGGCGCCTGCACCGCCGGTCTGATCCTGGTGCAAGAAACGTGCGCGACCGCAGAAGCGACGCGCGGCTCGCCCGCCTGCTTCTTGCTCGCGTGGGAGGCGTCGTCGCGACCGTCGTCACCTTGGCGGCGGCGCTTGGTGGGCAGCGACACTGGCAGGCCTTCCTCGAGGCAGGGCCGCCGCTTGCCTGCCCTGGCGGCGTCCACTGGCCTCGCGACGCAGGCGGGGTTGAGGGGGACGCGAGCGACGCACGACGACGCCGGAGCGCGAGAGAACGCCGGAGCGCAGGAGCCGCGCGGGCGCAAGGGAGGATGGGGAACCACCACGGCAGCCATGCTCGTCTACTCTCTCTCACCTTGCTTGCTACCTCTAGGGCTTCGTGGAGATGGGACTTGGGAGAAGGCTCAAGGGCTCGGGATATTTCACGCGAATGGAATTGCTTAAAAGGAGCGCCGCACTGCAAGTCGGTTCTGATTCCAGTCCGACTCGGAGTCGGACAACACACCTACGGAGAAGGAATCCGTGCGCGCCACGGTTTGCCCATGTTGCGTGTTTTTCTCGTCCAACCGGTAACGGATGGGAAATCCGCAGTGCGCGCGTGACATCCACGCGCTCGACATTTTTGCTAGGGCACGTCGGACTCGGCTACTCGGCGAGGCCGAGGCCGAGGCGTGCAGCCAACCGCCAAGGCGGTGCACACTCGCGCCACAAAACGTGGTTAGCCTTCGACCGTGCGCGAGGTTGAGTGGCATGGCATCAGGTGGGGAACCCACGGGCAGGGCAGCGGCTCACCGCTTACGACAAGCGGAACTGTTGCCTGTTGGGCAGCATCAATGTCCCATGTGCTACGTGGTCATGCATCGCGACTTGCCCATGATGGGCAACTGCTGCGACGCTCAACACCGACCAGGGGTGAGTCCACCAAGTGGGTTTAGATGGACTCGAGCCCACTCTTGGCTGACATAGGACATCTCCTCGTAGACTCCGGCCGGCCAAGGCCATAGAAGATGGAGCTCGAAGCTGTGTTCCGTGATACGAAGTGAGGGAGGAGAGGAAGAAAATGCGGCATGGGCTGGGCACCCTTAATATTAAGAATGCTCATATATTGATATCAGTCCACAATCATAAGACCTAAAAGACTTAAAACATGAACCAAAACTAATCATGGCCTTAAAAACCTATTCAAACCAAAAATATTTAAAAAAACTTAAGAGAATTGACATCTTTCGATTCGTGAAACTCTGATGCATCAATATTGGGCCAAAAATCTAAAATTAAACTAACTCTCAAAATAAAACTCCAAATCACTTGAAATGTGGTGTGCACCTTCTCAAAAATGTCAAGAACCTATTCCAATCAATGATCAAGAAAATCGTTGCCAAAGTTCTGACAGTTTTTCATTTAAAGTAATGTTGCACCAAAAACGGATTAAAAATAAAAAATGATAAATATGACTTGCTCATGGGTGAATGATAGACAAGATGACTTTATATGTATTTCCATATATCATGGCAAGCTAAAACACCAAAGAAATTAAGATAGAAATAGCTAAATCAAGAAATTACTCGGAGAGGCAAAAAAGAGCAAAAACTAGGTTTCTTCGTGAACTTACCATGTAAATGTCTAGATGGATGAAGATTGATTTTTAGAGGTTATCTCCATCTATTACACATTCTTGACACAGCAAGATCAAGAAGGGGGAGAAAGGAGGAAAAACCAACTAAATCAAAAGCAAATCAATTAACAAAAGAGAGATTCATGGAGATGAACAAAGATTCATGTATTGCTTCTAGAGGATAAAGATTTTACAGTCACTTCACCTGAAAGACAAGAGAGCACACCACAACACTCAACTTCTTTCAAACCCTAACCCTAGAACTCATGAATACTTGGTCTCAAAAGACGATGGTTGGATGGTTAACTACAAGTCTCCATCCTAACCGGTTAAATAGATGGGCTAACCAGCTCCATTTAACCCTTAGTGGATATTATCCACTTATTACATATAGGGGAAAACATGATAACCCCACACATGGATTTTAATTTACACACTACAATTATGCAAGCTTTTCTAAGTGTATAAGCCTAAATCCGCTAAGTGCTTAGTCTTGATCTAACTTTATCTTCTTAGCTTCTTCTTGACCTAAATCACTCTCCCAAGCACTGTAATTTTGATCCAAGATAATTTTTGGCATTTTGGTCAAACTACCAAAATAAGCTTTCTTAACCCGGTCATCTCCTTCCATTACAAGCAATCGACATGCTTCCCACATGTAGGTGTACCACTGGCTTACCACACGTCGGCAACTCTCTCCCATTCTGGTTCTACCAGACTATGCTTCACTTGGACCGATCAAATCACATGATGCAGCCCATTGCTGGAACTTTCCTTCAATATTCTCGTCTTCCTTGTGCCATGCCTGAGCTCATCCATCTCACTCGGTATCCTTAATCTTTCTGAGCCTCAGCTCTTTCATGAGTGTAACCCTGATCCTTACCGTTGACCATGGTTGACTCTAAGCAACTCTGCATATCTAAAGACAAAAAATCATTTCCAGACACAAGTTCTTTACATCTTGACCCATATTAGCAATAACATGTCCCATGCAATCTATAATCACTAACCTAGGTCACCAAATCATCACATGACTCAGATTTCCTAAAATCATCCATTTCTACAAGCTGTCCAGAAAAATCTATAAATTTACAAATTCTAAATTTTCATTCCTCCAAAATAACAATGATTTATCACAATAAAACTATAGACCTTCTCACATGATCCTTCACTATGGTCCCAACAACCCATAGGACCACTGTGGTCCCGGTAAGCCATTTTCGAGGTTGCCAGAGCTCGCCAATGACAAGCAATGTAACGCCGCCTCATCTATAAGAAGAGGAGGAATATGTAGCCTGGTCATTAATTAATGGCTATAATTAATTAGAGTTAACAACTATCATTAGTTCAAACTAATTAGCCACTGGAATATGGGCCCAGGTCATTAGAAATCTAATTAAAGCCATGAATCACTAATATACGGGCCTTTACTATGCCTGGGTGCACCTGTCAGTCACTCTTTCCTTTTCAGAATAATCCAAAAAGAAATTAAAACCCTAAGGGTCCCACTGGTCAGTCACTATTACATTTTCCTTAAAAACAATTCAAAAGCAAATTAAAAATAGTGCAACCATATGTCCATAATAGGTACGACCTGACTAATTAATTTGCATCGACCTCACACAGGTTGCACCATCCGGTGGACACGGGTTGAGAGTTGGATAGAAGCCTCAGTGCAGCACAAGAGGGGCTTCCAAAACAGGTGGATATAACCCCATGTCAGTGGAAACCTTAGCAGGTATAATCTCGCTAGAGAGATGCATTATAAAGACGCGTGGCAACGCGGTGGGGGGACCGCACAGTGGCTGGGTGATAGGCGCGTGGCTGCACGATGGTCTGGCGGTAGGCCCCTGTCACACGATGACTAAGCTCCGTTAGCCACATGTCACATGCACAGCACTGCCGCCTGGTGACCAGGCGGTAGAAGTGTCGTTTATATCATTCTTGCATGCATGTGGTTATTTTTGCAAATATGGGTTCAAAACGTACTATATGTGCCAAAAATTCCATGTATGTATATATACATGCATGATGTTATATATGCTCGATAGTCGATACCCTCTTCTCCTATGTCGATCGCTCTCCTTCTTCGACATTGGCTAACTCAATGTTGTGGCTTCCTCGCTAACCATGGTGACCTTTCATATTCACTGATGTCGGCATGTCTGCTTTAATCATTGTCTAACAATACGGAGAACCTTGTCGCCATCATCGGTGATGTCGTGCCCCTCATCAGCAAAGACATACTCCTAGCTACTCAATGGTCCCACATCGTGCATAGCCCATCCATGCAAAGCTTTATCTCTTCTCTACCAGGGTTTTCCCATCATCGAGGCTCCTTGGCCACTGGCAACTTTAGCAACCCCGATGCTCACCGCTCATTATCGTAGCCCTTAGCTCCTTCGACCTTGACCTTTCTCTTCAACAGCTCTGGCAAGCATCACGACATTGTCCTTCTTGAACAGCCAAGATGAGCAAGATGACATTGTCTTCTCTCAACGTTGCCACCACCTCAACACTTCACTTCCCCGTGGATCAATATCTTCTTACACGGACAGATCGATACCATTGCACTCTTTCATGGTCTCCTCCGACATCATTCGTGATATCCTCATTATGACTTTTATTTTTATTGAAAATTTTAGTTATTTTCTATTCGAATTTGTATACAAATCAAATTGATAATTTTATTTAATATATTCCAAATTTTAGTTATTTAGGGACTTTACTTTGGAATTTTTATGGAAATCAAATTGCTTATTTTATTTTATTTTCTATTCTAAAGTTCAATTATTTTGGTTGGAGTTCATATACAAATCCAATTACTAATTTTTATTTATTTTTATTCTAAATTATAGTTATTTAAAGATTTTGCTTTGAAATTCATATCAAAATAAAATAGCCAACTTTATTTTATTTTGTATTCCAAATTTTAGTTATTTTTTGTTGGGATCTTATACAAATCTAGTTGTTATATTTAATTTTATTTTATTTTGAGTTATATTTATTTAAGGATTTGTATGAAAATAAAATTGCTAGTTTTATTTTAGGTTTTTATTCCAAATTTTAGTGATTTCCATATCATACTTAACATTGAATCTTTCTTTTAATCCTATTGTTATATTCTGGACCCATCAAAATTGATGTTGTAGATTTTTTTCTCTTTTTTCTTCAATTAACGTAGTAATTTCTAGCTGTTGAGGACACACGTAGTTGCTTCTTTTGCCTTTAGTTTAATAAGATAATAATAGATATATAGATAGATAAGATCGTCCACATTTGACCCTTATTTGAACCCTCTTTAAATTTGAAATCACATGGCAGACACATAACAAATGCAGGGGTTAGGAGCCAACTACGAACAGGATTTGATAGTAGAAAGGGTGAGTTAGCTTTACATGCGGCTCTGCGAGCCGCGCGGCACGCGGCCGACGCAGCAACTGTGGCGTGGCGTTCGTCCCCGTTCGTTTCGATTTAAGCTTCTGATTTATTTTTTACTATTTATAAATTTTATCTTTTTTTAAACTTTTTTGGTTTTTTTAGTTTCTTTGCCGGTTCTTTTTTCCCGTATTCGTTTGTGTTGTCTGTGATGAGCTAGCATATTTGTTGTGGCTACAGACCAAACAGAGAGAGATGGTAGTGGAGAGCGATGAAGATAAGTGTAATGGCCTGGTTCCTCCCCTAGGCTTACTCATATATATATACACATGAGGAGTGCTTTTACAGCTATACCCTTACATCAGGTTATCCCCTCTGGGGGCAGTTATGTCATTACACATGGCCTATTCTGGGCCTTATAATCTCCTACCAGGCCTGCTGGGGTTAGTTGGGGGCCACCCCTACGACAGGAGCCTCTCATGGTGAAGGGCTTCACAGGGCCGAAGCCATGTCGTCGAGTCCTTTGGCCCCCTCCGTCCCCTGCAGCCTGTGAATTCCTCCAAGCTTGTGGTTGGGGAGCCTGAAATCTGGGATGGTGGTAGCGGAAGGTGGCGTCAAGTCGAAGTAGGCGCACGCGCTCCGTCCCCTACCCTTCGAACGGGTGGCAGCGAAGCTGGCGCCCAAGTCGAAGTAGGCGCGCGCGCTCCGTCCCCTACCCTTCGAACGGGTGGCAGCGAAGCTGGCGCCTAAGTCGAAGTAGACGCGCGCGCTCCATCCCCTACCCTTCGAACGGGTGGCGGCGAAGCTGGCGCCCAAGTCGAAATAGACGCGCGCGCTCCATCCCCTGCCCATCGAACGGGTGGCAGCGAAGCTGGCGCCTAGTCGAAGTAGACGCGCGCGCTCCGTCCCCTGCCCTTCGAACGGGTGGCAGCGAAGCTGGCGCCTAGTCGAAGTAGACGCGCGCGCTCCGTCCCCTGCCCTTCGAACGGGTGGCAGCGAAGCTGGCGTCTAGTCGAAGTAGACGCGCGCGCTCCGTCCCCTGCCCTTCGAACGGGTGGCAGCGAAGCTGGCGCTTAGTCGAAGTAGACGCGCGCGCTCCGTCCCCTACCCTTCGAACGGGTGGCGGCGAAGCTGGCGCCCAAGTCGAAGTAGACGCGCGCGTTCCGTCCCCTACCCTTCGAACGGGTGGCAGCGAAGCTGGCGCCTAGTCGAAGTAGACGCGCGCGCTCCGTCCCCTACCCTTCGAAAGGGTGGCAGCGAAGCTGGCGCTTAGTCGAAATAGACGCGCGCGCTCCGTCCCCTACCCTTCGAACGGGTGGCGGGGAAGCTGGCGCCCAAGTCGAAGTAGACGCGCGCGTTCCGTCCCCTACCCTTCGAACGGGTGGCAGCGAAGCTGGCGCCTAGTCGAAGTAGACGCGCGCGCTCCGTCCCCTAGCCTTCGAAAGGGTGGCAGCGAAGCTGGCGCCTAGTCGAAGTAGACGCGCGCGCTCCGTCCCCTGCCTTTCGAACGGGTGGCAGTGAAGCTGGCGCCTAGTCGAAGTAGACGCGCGCGCTCCGTCCCCTACCCTTCGAACGGGTGGCGGCGAAGCTGGCGCCTAGTCGAAGTAGACGCGCGCGCTCCGTCCCCTACCCTTCGAACGGGTGGCGGCGAAGCTGGCGCCCAAGTCGAAGTAGACGCGCGCGCTCCGGGGCTGTTGTGACCTTGTAGTCCCGTAGTGCGCTTTTAATGGCGGCTGGAATTACGCCGACGCCTGGCCTGGCAGAAGTCAGGCTGTCGCGTCGTGCAGTCTGCCATGCTGCAGGTGGGGCACGTGGCGACTCACGACTGGTGCGTCGTGGGATGTGAGCGGTTGCGTGACCGCGGCCGTTCGCCTCGTCCCCCGAGAAGTTGGACGCGTGTTGAAGAGGTAGGGGCGTTGTGCGCTGCTTGGCCACCTACCAGGCGCGGCCTTCTAGGTCCGAGCGGTTCTTCTTTCCAAATCTTGGACAGCCGAATCGCCGGGAATTTGATCCGTCTGTGCATTGAGCGCCAGGGCAGGCGAGCGGCCTTTATAAGGTGTTAGTGTTGAGGTGGAGGCACCCTTGCTCGCTTTGCTTTTTGACCTGCCGCCTTGCTTGCGCCCGTGCTAATTGTCACGCTAGTTGCTCCCTTGCCTGCTTCTTCTCTTTCCCTTGTCGCGGAGAGCGATGGCCAGCCACGACGACGCCACGTACCACCCCCGCAGCGGTTCCTTGCCTAGCCAGGGCGAGGTGAACCATCCTTCCCAAGAGTACAAACTGGTGCCGCGGGGGAGCTCGCGCGCCAACAAGCTGTGGAACGCGATGGAGCACTCGGGAGGCTCCTGCTCCCGTGTGCTGGGGAAGAGCCGCATGACGGAAGGGACGCTACAACGGCTCGTAGATGAGGGGAAGATCGCGGATCGCAATGGGGCTCGCTTGCCCCGCCGGGGCGAGACGGAGCCGAAGCCCGGGGCCCTGGAGGCAATTGTTTTCGTCGCGTTCTTCGATGCCGGCCTTCAGATGCCCTGCACGTTGTTTGTGGGCGAAGTCCTGCGGGCCTACCAGTTGGAGCTAGCCCAGCTGACGCCCCACGCGCTACTCCGCCTCGCTGTCTTCGCGTGGGCGATGCGGACAGAGGGGTGGCGCCCCAGCGCCAGCTTATTCGCCACCCTGCACGATGCACACTGTCGACCCAGAAAGGTTGGCGGGGCGGTGTCCAACTTTGGCGGTGTGGACTTCGTGCTCCGGGCGTCCTGTGCGACGTTGTTTCCTGTGTCCGCCTCGTCAGGGCAGTGGGCGTCCGGCTGGACGCGGTGGTGGTTCTATTACACCGTGACCGACAAGAGCAGAATGCAGTGCCGAGGCGGGCCGATCTCATTTAATAGCACGCCGAGTCTGAAGGCGGAGATTGACGACACGCGAAAGCTACAGAGCCTCGTCGGTGTCGCCCGTCGAATGAGCGTGCGCGACCTAGCCGAGGAGTTCACGATGCATGGGCGGCGCCACTCTCCGCCCGGGGGAAGTATGTTGTGCCGAATGGCGCCCGCGAGGACGGGTTCGAACCATGTGTGTCTCGGGTGCTTCCGCCCTCCGCCCCTTGTAAGTCGCCCATCGTGTCCTTGTATCTGCTTGGCTTGCGCCTAACTGACGCGATCTCCTGCGCAGTGACTCGGCTAGGAGACGCGGAGCGCGTGGTTGCGGCGCTCCTTGGCCCGTATACGCTTAAGGAGCACCGGGCTCGCGAGGCCGCGGTGAAGGCGGCTAAGCAGGGGCGGATAAACCGCACCTGCGAGGCTGTAGGCATTGCCGTGCCCGAGCGCATGGTGCCGGAAGAGCTCCCCGCCGGGACTCCCGGCGCTCAGGACGGTGATAGCCCCGCGGGGGGCTCTTCGCGACGCCGGGCCCGTTCCCCGGCTGCCGTATGCGACCCGGCAGCCCCCCCGGCGGCTAGCTCGGCTGAGGCGGAGCGTGCGACCGGCGGTGGGCCTGGCCACACTGCTTCGGAGGGGCGCGCCGCCGCGGATCCCCCGACATTTTCTGCCGCTGCCCACGAGCCCGTGCCCGGGCTTGCGGCCACCGCTGAGTTGGAACCCGTCAACCCGGGGGGTGGCATCGTCCCTGGCGAGCAAACCACGGGGGACGGCGCGTTATCAACCATAGCGGCCGACGAGGGCGTGCCCCCTGCGGAGGAAACCGCGGGGGCGGCAATGACCGGAGCTGGTTCTGCCGTGGAAGAATCGCCTGCGTCACCGCAGGCGAAACGCCCTCGGACGCAGTCCCCCCCGCCAACGGGGGGTCGATACACTGTTGCGGGGCCTTGCCGTGGGATTACGGCGGCTGGCGCGGCCGAGAAGACCTTCTCCCCAACCGTCGAGGCGCCCGCGTCCCCCTGGGTGGTCGACCCGGTGCCACTTCCCACCGTGACGAGGGGCGCAGGAGGTAGGTGTGAGTCCCTTTCTTCCCCTGACTTCGCGAGACTTTCTCCGATCTGCTCGCTCATTCTGCCGACATCAGGCGAGACGACGTCTCCCGTACGCGGCGAAGGATCGAGCAGCGGAGGTATGCGCGAAGTCGGGAGCCGCGTGCAGGATGCCCCGCCGGTGTCCATTGCTGCTGACGTGGCCGCGGCCACGGTAAATCCTGGCGTGTTGGGGCCGGGACTCGCGCGCTCGGACTTCCTCCCTCGCCCGGAGATATTTTGTGACCTCACCGCCGCCGCCGAGCGTGCCGACAACGGCCTCGATCGAGAGGTGCTGTCGTCATGCGCGGGGGACCTCCTGGCGGTCGCGTTGCAGGCCTCCGAGATGAGGGTAAGTACGTGCGCTTCAGCTTGTACGGTACTGCTAGACGCCTGCTGATTTGTTGTTCCTGTCAGACGCTTGCCCTCAGCCGGTCCTTTGACGAGGCCCGCGTTCGGGAGCAGAGGGCTCTGGAAGCCAACCTCCGTGAAGCAAACACTGCTATCGCCGCGAAGGATGAAGAACTTCGCGCGCTGGAGGACGCCCTGGTGGCCGCACAAGTTGCGGCCACGGAAGCGCGGGACGCCGCGGCTGGGGAACGCGCCGCCCTTGTGCAGCAGATCTCCGTCCTAGAAGGGGAGAACGCCCAGCTGGCGGAGGCTGCTGCCGAGAACCGCCTTGCCTTGGAAAATGCGTCTGCGTTGGCGTGGCGGGCCATGGAGTCTCTGAACCAGGCCCTTCGAGATCTGTGCGTCCGAGTGCCGGATACTACACACAGGCCGGAGGCCCTGTCGGAGACGCTCGGGCTGATCGAGGAGGGGGCCGGCGTTGCTCTTCGCGGCGCCAGGACCTTTGGCGATTACTGCAGCTATGTTGGTGCGTGCTTCGCCCTCGCCCTGCTTCATACTCGTGGGTGTAGGCATACCCATGAGCTAGCGAATCCGCAACTGGATCTTCCCGATCGACCCGAGGTTATGTCGGACGCCATCCGCTCCATTGGGGCTAGCCTGCAGAACTTCCACCAACGGATCTGGGGCCGCTTCGGGGAAGGTGCAGCGAGAGTCGCCGTGCAGCAGACGTTGCATGGGGAGGGGGACCTCCTCCAGTGGCTTGAAGGGGTCCTTCAGCGTCGCGGCGACGACGGCGCGGGCTCGTCCGCACCGCGCCAAGACTGAGCGGTTGGTCGGGTGGTGCAGGGGATGATGTACTGGTTCTTACGCATGTGACCATGTAACCCCTTTGCTTTTGCAATGGAACCAAGTAGTACTTTATGCTTGGTGTTACCTGCCGCCGGACGCGGAGGACAGGTGTACGCATCTCGTTTATGCTCCGTGGAGTGGCGCGTGCGGAGGCAAATCTCGACGCTACGATTTCCTTTATAGTCCGGAGACTCGCGCGTGCGGAGGCGGACCTCGACGCTACGTCTTATTTAGAGTCCATGGACTAGTGCGTGCGGAAGCGGACTTCGACGCTACGTCTTCTTTATAGTCCGGAGACTCGCGCGTGCGGAGCCAGGCTCGACACTACGTCTTATTTAGAGTCTGTGGACTATTGCGTGCGGAGCTAGGCTCGACGCTACGTCTTCTTTATAGTCCGGAGACTCGCGCGTGCGGAGCTAGGCTCGACGCTACGTCTTATTTAGAGTCCGTGGACTATTGCGTGCGGAGCTAAGCTCGACGCTACGTCTTCTTTATAGTCCGGAGACTCGCGCGTGCGGAGCTAGGCTCGACGCTACGTCTTATTTAGAGTCCGTGGACTATTGCGTGCGGAGCTAGGCTCGACGCTACGTCTTCTTTATATTCCGGAGACTCGCGCGTGCGGAGCCAGGCTCGACGCTACGTCTTATTTAGAGTCCATGGACTATTGCGTGCGGAGCTAGGCTCGACGCTACGTCTTCTTTATAATCCGGAGACTCGCACGTGCGGAGCTAGGCTCGACGCTACGTCTTATTTAGAGTCCGTGGACTATTGCGTGCGGAGCTAGGCTCGACGCTACGTCTTCTTTATAGTCCGGAGACACGCGCGTGCGGAGCTAGGCTCGTCGCTACGTCTTATTTAGAGTCCGTGGACTATTGCGTGCGGAGCTAAGCTCGACGCTACGTCTTCTTTATAGTCCGGAGACTCGCGCGTGCGGAGCTAGGCTCGACGCTACGTCTTATTTAGAGTCCGTGGACTATTGCGTGCGGAGCTAGGCTCGACGCTACGTCTTCTTTATAGTCCGGAGACTCGCGCGTGCGGAGCCAGGCTCGACGCTACGTCTTATTTAGAGTCCATGGACTATTGCGTGCGGAGCTAGGCTCGACGCTACGTCTTCTTTATAATCCGGAGACTCGCGCGTGCGGAGCTAGGCTCGACGCTACGTCTTCTTTATAGTCCGGAGACACGCGCGTGCGGAGCTAGGCTCGTCGCTACGTCTTATTTAGAGTCCGTGGACTATTGCGTGCGGAGCTAGGCTCGACGCTACGTCTTCTTTATACTCCGTAGAGTGCGCGCGAAGGCGTCCCCCCGCTGCGTCTTATTTATACTCCGTAGAGTGCGTGCGGAGCTACTTTGTTCTGCTTAGCGCGGACAGGGGATGCTCTTGGAACAGCAACCTTTATTGAACTCCCATTTGCGCGGGCGAGCATCGCCTAACAACGGGCCGGTGGCTCTACGCCTACTGTGCTGCTTCTAGGCGTAGTACCGCCGCAACCTGTCCGCGTTCCATGTGTGCCGGAAGGCTTGTCCTTCAAGCGTGACGAGGCGGTACGCCCCCTTTGGCAATGCCTCCGTTACGATGTACGGGCCTTCCCACTTGGATTCCAGCTTGCCAACGGTTTCCACCTGAAGCGCCACTCTGAGGACGAGATCCCCAGGCTTGAACCCCCGCGGGCATATAGAGCGGTCCCGAGTACGCATTGTCTGCCGCGCGTACTTCTCGACGTGGTGGGCTGCGTTTGCCCGTATCCCGTCGAGGAGGTCCAAGGACACACGGCGCTCCTCTTCGGGTGCTTGGACGAGGACCCTTCGCGAGCCTGCCTTAATTTCCTCGGGCGTCACTGCTTCATCGCCGAAGAGGAGCTTGAACGGCGTGAATCCCGTTGGGCGCGTTACCGTTGTGCGAAGCGACCATAGAACGCTGTGAAGCTCGTCTGGCCACTTGCCCTTCGGCAATCCAACCAGGCGCTTTTTGATGGCGGCAGAAATGGCGCCATTCGCCCGTTCGACCGCCCCGTTGGACTGGGGATGCCCTACCGAGGCGAATCGGAGGGTGATGCCCATGCTGTCACAATAATCTTTGAAGAGGGCGGCGTCGAACTGCAGGCCATTGTCGAACGTGAGCTCCCGAGGTACCCCGAAGCGACATATGATGTTTTGCCATAGGAAGCGCTGTATGGCCGCAGAAGTTACTTTGGCCAGAGCGATCGCCTCCGGCCACCTGGAGAAATACTCCAGCGCGACTACCACGAACCGGAGGTCCCCTGGAGCTCGGGCAAGTGGTCCTACTATATCGAGACCCCAGCGCGCCAGTGGCCACACTGGGGGATTGGGTTGAGGCTTGTCGGGGGCCTGCGGATGATGCGCGCCATCCATTGGCACCCTTGGCACCGACGGACGAGGTCCTGGGCGTCGGTTACGGCAGTCGGCCAGTAGAAGCCTTGTCTGAACGCCTTGCCGACTAATGACCTCGGCGCCAGGTGCGATCCGCATACGCCCGCGTGGATTTCCGCTAAGAGTTCCTTTCCTTCCTCAGTCGAGAGGCAGCGCAGGAGCGGCGCGCAAACCCCCTTCTTGTAGAGTGTCCCTTCAAACACCTGGAAGGACCGTGCGCGGTGCTGCAATCGTCGCAGCTCGGCAGGATCCTCCGGCTCGGTGAGGCCTTGTAAGAATTTGAAAATGGGCTCCCGCCAATCTCCTGGCCGATCAATGCTGTGGACGAGTGCCGCGTCCCGGTTGTCCTGCGCGATGGCCGCCTGTGCTAACACCTCGTAAAATGCCCCCTCAGGGGGGGCAGTTGCTGGCTGGCCACCTTGGCGAGGGCGTCTGCTTGCTCATTCTCCGCCCGGGGGATGGCCTTGACGGTGACACCCAAAAAGTGTCTTTCTCTCGCCCGTACCGCCGCGAGGTACTTGGCCAACTTAGGGTCCTTGGCTTGATATGACTTGTCCACATGGCCGGCCACCAAGCGCGAGTCGGTGCGGACCAACACCCGTCTCGCGCCGACTGCCTTGAGCTTCGCCAGGCCAAAGAGCAGCGCCTCGTATTCGGCCGTGTTGTTGGTGGCGGGGAAGGCAAGGCGCGCCGAGTACAGCAAACGCTGTCCCTCGGGCGTGACAATCACCGCCCCTACGCCCGTGCCGGCGACGCTGTAAGCTCCGTCGATTGTAAGCGTCCAGACGGGGTCATCGTGCGTCTGGCCGGGTTGGGCCGGCGGGGTCCATTCGGCGAGGAAATCCGCCAGGACTTGGGACTTAATTGCCGTTCGCGAAGCATACGTCAAGGAGAAGGGAGCGAGCTCGGCGGCCCATTTACCAATACGCCCTGTGGACTCCTTGTTGTGTAGCATCTCTGCCAGGGGGAATGAGGAAGGCACTGTGATCGGGTGAGCCAGAAAATAATGCCGAAGCTTCCTAGAGGCCATGACCAGCGCGTAGGCGAGCTTCTCAAGCTCCGTGTATCTTGTCTTGGCGCCTTGAAGGGCTTCGGAGACAAAGTAGACAGGCCGCTGCATGGCGCCTTCCTCTAAGACGAGGACGGCACTGACCGCGGTAGCTGACGCGGCCAGATAGAGCAGGAGGGGAGCCTCTGGTGCTGGGGCGACCAGAGTGGGGAGGCTTGCCAGGTGCTGCTTGAGCTCGTTGAAGGCCTTCGCGCAGTCTCCGTCCCAACGAAACCCATCGCACCCGCGGAGTGTCTTGAAAAACGGCAGGCCCCGCTCCGCCGCCCTGGATAGGAAGCGGCTTAACGCTGCCATGCGGCCCGCCAGCCTCTGGACCTCCCTCGTTGTCTGCTTTGTCGGGGTTCGCCTGGATGCCTCGCCCGGACACGAGGAAACCGAGGAGTTTGCCCGCCTGTACCCCGAAGACACATTTGTCGGGTTGAGCTTGATGCCCGCCTTCCGGAGGTTGTCGAAGGTCTCCTGGAGGTCCCGGCCGTGTAGAGCAAGTTGCCGAGTTTTGACCACCACGTCATCGACATAGGCTTCGACGTCCTCCCGAGCCGGGCGGCCAGGGCAATGGCGACGAGGCGGGTGAAGGTAGCGCCTGCGTTCTTCAAGCCAAAGGGCATTCTGACGAAGCAGAACGTCCCAAGCGGTGTGATGAAACTGGTCTTCTCCTCGTCGTCTTCGGCCATGTATACCTGGTGGTAGCCGGAATAGGCGTCCAGGAAACTCATGAGTCCGCACCCAGCAGTGGCGTCAACCAGCTGATCGATGCGCGGCAAGGGGTAGTTGTCCTTCGGGCACGCCTTGTTGAGTGCCGTGAAGTCGATGCACATGCGCCAGGCCCCGCTGGCCTTTTTGACTAGCACCGGGTTAGCGAGCCATTCTGGATGGTGGACCTCGCGGATGACCCCGGCGCGAAGAAGCTTCGCCACCTCCGCTTTGGCCACCTGCTGCCGATCCATCGACATACGCCGGAGCCTTTGCTTGACCGGCCAACGATGCTGGATTACCGCGCGATCCACGCCCTTGATGTCCTCCGGGGACCATGCGAAGATGTCCACGTTGTTCTGAAGCACTCGGAGTAGCTCCCGTTCGACCCCCGGTGGGAGCCCCTCGCCAATGGAGACGAACTGCCCCTCCGCCTGGAGCGGCACCTTCTTGACGCTGCCTTCGGGCCGAGGCTTGGGCGTCCACCCGGAGAGGGCATGCACCGGGCGATGCGAGACGCGGCTGCCGCCTTCGGCACGTCTTGCCAGGTCCTGGTCGCCGAAGATGGTGATGACACCCTCTGGGCCCGGGAGCTTTACACACAAGAAGGCGTGGTGCGGGATTGCCTCGAAAGAGTTGATGGCGGGTCGCCCCAGTATGGCGTTGTAGGGGTGCGGGGTACCTACGACATCAAAGGTGACATGCTCGGTCCGGATGTTACCTTTGTTGCCCTCCTGACGGAAGGTGACAGGAAGGGAAACGTGCCCCAGGGCCTGCAGCGGTTGACCCCCGAAGCCTTGAAGTGGAGCTCCTGGCTGCTCCAGCTGGCTTCGGGGGATTGCCATGCGGTCGAGGGCGTCTGCGAATAAGATGTTCGCGGAGCGTCCCCCGTCGACAAGGACGCGCTTGACTTCGCAGCATGCTATGTGGGCCTGGATGACTAGAGGGTCTTGGTGAGGGTACTCCACGCCCCTGGCGTCGTTCAAGTCGAAGGTGATGTTGCGGGGCGGCATCCACAGCTGCGGCTGCTCCCCGGGGGCTTTTGAGGAAGAGCCTCCGGTGATGACGTTGACGGTGTGATGCTGCGCGCCCTCCGTTGCGGTGGCCCGTATGGGGCTATCCCTTGGGTGCCCCACATGGGCTTCGGCGGGGGGCCGAGGAGGCGGAGTCCGAGATCCGGCCGTCACCCTCCGCAGCTCCATCACCGCGATGTATGCCCTTGTGTAATGATCGCCGTAGCCGTGTACCTCGCACCACTTGCCATAGCGCAGAAGCTCCTGCTCTGCGCGGGGTTGGCTGCCGTAGTCAAATCCGCCCTCCGATCCCCGGACTCCCCTCCGTGAGGTGGGGTCGGGTCCTTGGCGGGTGCTCTCGGTGGCGAGGACGTGATGGGCCGCCTGTGACCGGCGCTGGCGGCGCCAAGGTTTTGGCCTACACCGTGACGAGCCTTCCTGTACTTCGTCCTCACTGCCTCGGGGAAGGCCTCCTCGGGGCTTTCGGCTACGGCCCGGCTTCGAGGAAGGGCCACCCTCCCCGACCTTGCGCGGGGGCCGCTCCTCATGGGTGAGGCCGAGGGCGGAGATGCTGCGTCTTCGCGCATCCTCCTCCGTTCGCGCATACTCGTCCATTTTGTCGAAGAGCTTGGCCACTGTTGTAATTGGCCTCCGCGCGTTGTATTCGGCCATCGGGCCCGGGCGAAGGCCCTGTATGGCTGCATTAACGACTGTGGTTTCATTAACATCGTGTACCTGGCCTCGAATTTTAGCGAAGCGCTTGAAGTAGTCCCGGAGCGTCTCCGAGGGTCCTTGCTTCACAGCGAAGAGTTGGTCCGCATCGATTCGCTCGACATGATATCCTTGAAAGTTGGTATGAAGCCGGTCGCGAAGCTGCTCCCACGCGTAGATGGAGCCCGGCTCTATGGTAAAAAACCAAGAGAGCGCCACTCCGTGCAGTGCGAGGGGGAGTCCCTTCGCCTTCGTGGTGTCGTCTCCGCCCGCGGCCTCGATCGCGGTTTCGTACACGCGCACGAACTCGCGAGGATCCGTATCGCCTTCGTACGGGTCGGTGATGCGAGGGAACTTGAAGTCTTCGGGCCACGCGGCCTGCTGCAGCCCCGCCGAAAGCGGGGATTCCGGATCTACGCATCTCAGCGGGACACGGCTAGCCGTGGGGGCTTCGCGGCTGTCCACCTTCTCTGGCGTGGGCTCGGGCGCGACTACCGGCGCGACCTGCTGGCCCCGAGCCTCTTGTATATCTCGGACGGCTCCGCGAAGGTCCCCTAGTTCTCGCTGGAACGCGTTGAGAGCCGCCAGCAGGGCGCTTTCCATCACCGGTGCGGGCAGGGTCGCCGGTGCTTCCGACGGGCGGATCGGCGCGGGGACGACCGCGTCGCGGGGTCCCGAACTGCCGGTCGCTCCGTCGTGGCTACCTCGGACCGCCCGGTCCGCACCGCCAGCGAGGGTTGCAGCGGGGGCGGTGAGGTCGGCTGTTGTCGCGTCGGCGGGGTCGGTTGTCGCCGCACCCGTGTCGACATCTTCGACCGCCGGGTCCGTCCTCGCAACGCCGGTGGCGGGGTTGGTCGTCGCTGTGCCGGTGACGGGGTTGGTCGTCACCGCGCGAACGTCGACGTCTTCGGCCACCGCGCCTGCATCGCCACCCGCGTCCGCCGCTGCCGATGCCGAAGCTCTGGTACTCATACGACGCTCCGGCCCGGCCGCCTTCTTTCCCTTCGCCGCCGCTGAGGAAGCTTTTTCCGATGCCATCTTTTTCTTCGGTCTTCAGGCTTGTCTTCGTCCTCCCTACGGACGGCGCCAACTGTTGTGGCTACAGACCAAACAGAGAGAGAGATGGTAGTGGAGAGTGATGAAGATAAGTGTAATGGCCTGGTTCCTCCCCAAGGCTTACTCATATATATATACACATGAGGAGTGCTTTTACAGCTATACCCTTACATCTGGTTATCCGCTCTGGGGGCAGTTATGTCATTACACATGGCCTATTCTGGGCCTTATAATCTCCTACCAGGCCTACTGGGCTTAGGTGGGGGCCACCCCTACGACAATATTTTTTCTATTTTTAATTTTTTTTAAATTTAATTACGCCAAATAAATCACCTTCAGTTACAGTGCAATTTCAACCGCTATAGTGTAATTTTAGCTATAAAACACAGCTTTTCAGCCCAACAAAGCTACTGATTAACAACGATCGTTCTAGTATGTATTTTAACAAAACTTTATGGGCAATGGGGAATGTTACATTCGCACTTGTGACTTATAAGTAGTACACGGAACAAGAGCACATGAAAAGCAAAATCAAGTATGACATTTAGATTCTATTAAAGGTATTGGTCTTGTTATTTTCCGTTTTTCAGTTGATTTCTTATTTTATCGTTTTTCAACAATCACTAATTATTAAACTAATAAATTATAGCTAAAAGTTATAAGCTGCAATAAAAAAAACAGTCATTCTACAAGTCAAACGTTCACTTCAGCGATTGCAATCAATCAAACAGCATTGCATAATGAACGACAGAATTTTCCAAATTGAGATAATTTTTTATCGGAAATATGCTACATTATTTCCGAGTAGAACAACGCACATTTGAGTTCAGTCATCTCTGCTACTAATAGAAGAGCAATTACACAGTTCAAAAAAAAAGAAAAACTATAAATTACTGACACTGAGGAAAAAAATTGCAAATGATTTGGTCACTAAACACATAACCCTACGACAAAATCCCAAGATCTCATGAGATCTCTCCTCCGACCCCTCTGTTTCTCCCACCAGGCCAGCACAGTATCATCGCCTGAGCACGTCCATGGGAGAGATGAATGGGTCGTTGAACTCGACGGTCCTCACCACCATGTCCATCTCCCGGCGAACCTCCTCCCTCTTGCGCTGAATGTCCCGTCTGTACTTGCCTTCGGCGTCTCCGGCCACCTCCATTTTCTCCAGTGGCGGTCGCCTGCCGAGATCGGCACGAGATCTTTCAATGGCCGCGGGGAGTTGACGTTGCGCGGCAGAGGGATCATCCAACCGCGCTCTTGGCTCAGACCACGAGCTCCCCGAGCGGCTCCTTCTCGTGACCTCATGCGCGCACTCGCCCTCATGCTTCTTGGCCGCGGGGCGAGCGTCTTCACGGCGGGCGTGAACGTCCGCGCCCGTCACCGGTAGCGCTGCCCTGATCCTGCTGAAAGAACTGCCTGAGGAGGAAACCCTCCGGCCATCGTCAGCGCTAGAGAAGCTCTCCCTCTTCCTTCTTATGTCCTGGGACGCGCCGCACGGGTCGTCACGCCGACGGCGCTTGATGGGGGGCGACCTTGGCGGCTCCTCGTCACGGCGGTGCCGCCGCTTCGCGTCCTTGGCTGCGTCCTCCGGCCACGAGAAGTAGGCAGAGTTGATTGTTAGAGTTAAATCTTGTTTTAGTAGGTTTGGTTTATTTTTAGAGTTTGTTTGGTATTTAAAAAGTAGGAGTGTATAGGCATCACCCGAATGTTTTCTTCTTAATTATCATTCAAATTTGTGACTTTTGGATTAGAGATCAAGGGGCCCTTTGTTTTTGAAGGGGAAGATTTTTTTTCAAGGGGGAGGAGGTAGAATTTAAGAGGGGGAAGAATTCATGGTTATTGGATCTCTAATCCAATGGTTCTAAATCTAGATGATAGTTAGAAAAAAAAATATCCAGATGATGTTTAACAAAATCCTTAAAAAGTATATGCATAGAAGTAGGGAAAAGAAGTAATACCGAGTCAGTTTCTTAGTCCATTTCCATGGTTTCTAAGTCCGTTTTCGTGTGCATGTGTCAGACATGTATTAGTATATAAGCAAAAGTAATATATGCGTTAGGGAATAAGCCAAAAGAGATAAGAGAAGCGAACGAGTGGAGGAGATAATATAGAAAAGCGGAGTGCTTTTATGCTCCGGAATATCTAGTTGTGCTCTCGGCTTGTTTTCGTGTTGTCGCGGCCATACTCGAAGGTAACGAGTACCGAGTACTCGCTAATAGGTCGAAACTTTCGAGCGTTAACCAGTCAAAGTTTATGACTACACCATCGTAGTTGAAGTTTACGATCGGTGAAAGTCTACGACTGCGGATTGTTCAAGCATTGAGTGGCCCAAGTCTTCAAGAAAGTCTGAGTAGTCGAAAACCTTCATGGACTAAGAAGCGATCGAAGTCTATAGTTATGAAGAAGCGGTCGAAGCCAACTACGAGAAAGCGGTTATAGGCCCCGTTTGGCACAGCTAAGCTTCACTAGTGAAGTTGTTTTTTTTTGTTTCAGCTTCACGAGCAGCTTCACCGGTGAAGCTAAAGCTGTTTTGGAAAACTGTTTGGCAAAACAGCTTCACCAACAGCTTCATGCATGGCTGAGAGAGGGCAACTGTCCAAGATGCCCCTGTCTACCTGACTTGTTCTAACATTTGGAGTTGTATGTTTGTATATGGTCATATGAATTAAAAAATAATATATTTGAATGAGTATGAATTAAAAAATTAAAATTAAAAAATTAAAAAATTAAAATCAGTGTGAACGGTAGAGAAGTGCGAACGGGAGGAGAGGAAACAGGCGTGGAGACCCAGTGGCAAAGTGCTGTAATTTCTGTCAACTACAAAGGCAACGGACGGCCGAGCACGGTCAGCGTGATTCGAGTAACCGAGAGCAGAAAGAATCAAGGATAAAATTCCAACATTGATGAGTACGCGGGAGGCGCACGACGGTGGAATGATCGGGCTGCGCGAGCGCGCAACGACGGAGCGGTGGGAAGCCACCGCGGCGGCCATGCTAGTGTCGAGCGAGCCTGCCATGCATTCTCTAGGGTTTGAGAGGTTGGGACTGGAATGCACGTGCCTGGCTTTGGTGCTATGCGATTTGGGAGATGGAACCGGAACAAGAGTAGGAGTGGGAAGTTAGCCTCTGGTTATATGGACGCGCGGCGGTTGTCTCTTCCGTTTCCGACTCGGGCTCGGAGGTTGCCGCCGTACGACTTACGAGAAGAGTTCGTAGGCGCGAGTCGCGACGGTTCGTCCATGACGCTGGACTTTCACGCGCGTCAGAGGAAAAGGCGGACTCAGCGCCGCCGACCGGAGTGGTGGTAGCGTAGATTGGATTGGACATATGTAATGTGTTTCCCAGTCATCCGACTAGGCTCACGGCCCATCATCGGCCCATTTAGACATGTTGAAGCCTAGCTTTGGCCTGTACATTTTCGTATTTGAGGACAGGCCGATGAAGTGTGAAAGAACCGGACCATTTTTGGTTGGATTGAAATAAGCTAATTTATGACTGAAATTATATTATAGTTGATGATAGTTTATTTGGTGTAACTAAATTGTAAAAATTTAAAAATAAAAAATACAGGTTAGCCCATTACGGACAATACAAACGAATACGAAAAAAATAACCAGCAACACAAACTCAAAAAAGCTATAAAAAAGACAAAATTTAAGAATAATAAAAATAAGTCGGAAGCTTAAGTTAAAATAAGTGGGCCTTAGTTAGTTGGCCAACAGCATGTTGCAAGTGCCCAGACGATGGCACGAGGACAGCTTACAGTTCGTTCGCGTCCGTCTGTGCGCTACGGCCGCCGGTTGCAACGGAGGAAATTTGGACCTATTTGGACCCCTGGACACCACAAATTCCGGTTTTGGCCCCGTATGGAAATTTATTCCACTTCTGGACCCCTGTTGAGCGCGAAATCACGGGAAGGCGACACGTGGGCGGGTCGTGCAGAAGCTGGCCGCACGACCGAGCTGGCGGCGCGCCCGGGCGCGCGACTCCCCGCCGACCGCGCGACCGCCTCGCGCCAGCGCGCGACCGCCCCGCCCAGCGCGCGTCCCCGGTCCCGCGGTCGCACGAGAGCGCGTTTGCTCCCCCGACCGCATGTCCCCGACTGCAATACTCGTGAATATTTGTATGGTTTCGCAATTTTGTAGTTATAAACTGAGAAAAAAATAGATAAAATTGCAATAATAATTTATGTTCATTGTTAGTTGCAGATGTAAAAAAAATTTGGATAAATTTTTTTTAAAAACGATTAATCATAGAACGATCATTTCGTAAAGTGGTAAGTGATATTTAGGGTTTCGTATGGTTTTTAGGTTTGCAATCACCATGTTATTTGTATGTTTTGTCAATTTTGTAAATGTAAACTCGGAAAGAATCTGACCAAGTAGTAATAAAAGTTTATATTCATTATAACTTGTAGATGCCAATAAAATTTTGGTAAATTTTTTAGGAACAATTGACCGTAGAATGATCGATACAAATAGTGGTAAGTGACTTTTAAGGTTTGCTGTGTTTTTAGGGTTTGCAATCTCCGTGATTGTTTTCAGTTTTGGCAATTTTGTAGTTATAAACTGGATAAAAATCAGATAAAGTTGTAATAAAAGATTATGTTCATTGTAAGTTGTAGATGCATAAAAAATTTTGGTAAATTTTTTTTAGGAAAGATTGACCGTAGAACGGTCGATACATAAAGTGGTAAGTGATATTGTGAAGGTGAGTAACATGGAATGCGATACATAAATTTTGGTACATTTAATATTGTTAAATGAGGTGCTACGTGAATCATGGAATGCGAAAATACTAGATATTAAATTTCATAATACAGTTGGGAGTAACATGCCGCATAGATTTTTATTACATGCATAACATATAGCATGATATGCGACTAACCCACCCAACTGCTCGTACGACCTACTGTGTGGACCGGGGCCACTTTCCCTTCCTTGCCCGCTCGGCGTTGAACTCCTCCGCGGCCTCTTTTGCCTTAGCCGCAATTTCCCTCTTTCTCTCGCGCTCCATCTCGCGAGCCTCCCGCTCCCTACGCGTGCACGCTTCAAGATGAGCTTGCGTCTCGCGCTGTATACGCAGGGTGTGCTCGTGCTTGCGGCGCTCCTCCTCCAGCAACTCCTTCTCCTTTGTGACATTCCACTCCTCGAAGTCGAGGGTCCATTGGTCCTCAGGGTGGATCTCAAGATCGATCCATTTGCGGTAGGCACATAGGGGCTCCGGAGACTGTAAATAAAAGAGAGATATTGTTAGTGCGTGTTGTGAAGGAGAAAAGGTAGGGGAAAATGGTGCATGTGGTCGTTACCGGCTGCCGATAGGTTGCGGTGTCAAAACGGCGGTTGGGGTAGTCACTGGAGTAGTTTGCGCAACCCCAGTATCGCATACCTAGACTGATGCGGTGCTTAGACTTGAAGAACTTGCACACGTCCCCGCACCAACAAAGGGGAGGTGTCTCCCCCTCAGGTGGTAGTTGTGGCGAACGCTCGGTGGGGACGTCCGGGATGGGGTTGTTGCTACGCGGGCGCTCTGGGGGGACCTTTCATCGTAGCACGATGGGCTTGTTCTACCCGGGCCTGTATCGCCCTTATTTTCTCATCGCGGGCGGCATCGCGGGCTGCAGCTGACCGTGCTATGTCACGGGTCTCCTCCCAATCCTTCACCATCTTGTCCCATTGCTTCTTCTTGCCTTTGTCCATCCCGGTTGGGTGAGGGAAGCGCGATGTAGTATGGGGTTTGGATGTGCAATGTTCGCTGGAAAATGGAATGCATACCAATTTATAGGGGCCGTTTTGTCTCTACTCGTACGTGTAAAGATGGTCCGCGTGGTCGTAGCAGTGAGTAAAGATGGGAGTGCTGCGATATCACTGAAAAAGGCCCCCGTTTTGTCATGTCACTGCCCAAAGCTGGCATCTTTTGTCATCTCACTGAGCAAAGCTGACCTCTTGTTGTCATGTCACTGAGCACAGCTGCCCTCTTTAGTACTGTCGCTGCCCAAAGCTGGCATCTTTTGTCATCCCACTGAGCAAAGCTGACCTCTTTTGTCATATCACTGAGCAAAGCTGCCCCGTTTTATCATGTCATTGCGCAAAGCTGGCATCTGTTGTCATCTCACTGAGCAAAGCTGCCTCGTTTTGTCATGTCTCTGAGGAAAGCTGCCCCGTTTTATCATGTCACTGCGTAAAGCTGGCATGTGTTGTCATCTCACTGAGCAAAGCTGCCCCGTTTTGTCATGTCTCTGAGCACAGCTGCCATGTTTTGTCATCTCACTGAGCAAAGCTGGCCTCTTTTTGTCATTTGACTGAGGACAACTGCTCTCTTTAGTAATGTCACTGCCCAAAGCTGGCATCTTTTGGCATCCCACTGAGGACAACTGCTCTCTTTAGTAATCACGAATTGGCTATACTCATGCCTTTTGGCATTGTTTAGGTGTTTAGCTCTCGCCAATGGCCTCTTATCTCTAAATACAGAGCATCAGTGCACACTCAGTCACCCAAGCTAGAAATGATGTCCTCCTTATTCAAGCCACGGGGAACCGAAGATGATAGCCTCATTCGGTAAGAGGTGTTATTTGATCCAATATTAAAATTTATTTCATTGTCAATATTATGTACATCTGTCCCGGTATGCATTTTATGCTTTCTTATGTAATGCCTTTTGAATGTGATGTGTATCATTGCACTTGGGACTTTCAGGGAATGACTTATTGACTTTGACACTAGCTCAGGGACTGAAAATGGATAATTGATGAGATAGGCTCCTCCCCTGAAGACCTGCAGGAATTTGTGCATTCACTCTCTTACGTGTACGTAGAAAATTGTACCACACGTCATTCTGCCAAGTTAAAGTATTAGCCTAATATGTATATGTCGTAATGGCCTAGCCAGAGTCATCAAGCAGCTCGGTAGGCGGTAGCTCAACAGCAGCCCGTTTTGTCTAGTCACTGAGCAAAAGCTGACCTGTTTTGTCTAGTCACTGAGCAAAAGCTGACCTCTTTTGTCATGTCACTGAGCAAAGCTGCCCCTTTTTGTGAGGTCACCTCAAAAGCTGGCATGTTTTGTCTCCTCACTAAGCATGGTGTGGGGTCCAGATTTGTGTTGTCTGTGGTCTTTGTGCGTGAGGCTACCCCCCACACAGCCTATAAAACGGAGCCATCCCTCACATACTCCCTGGCCATGTTATCAGTCACCTCCTGAGTAAGTTGTTCACAATCTGTGTAGTTTTATTTCGTGCTCACTCCCCCAGACTAGGCAATGAGTCAGCTCAGCACGTCTTCATGGGCACCCACGGTGATGTGCCCAAATTGCAACTTGGTGGTTAGACGTAGGACATCACAGACGGCCAAGAATCCCGGGCGACACTACTACAAGTGCCCCAATCACTCGGTGAGTCATATTGTTTCGGGTTCATTCAAATCGTGGTGGTATGTTTAAAAATCTTCTTGTCATGGAATCGCAGGAAGCTCATGGTGGTTGCCGATTCTGGGTGTGGGAGGATGAAATGGGAAATAGGAATGACAGTGTTCGCTGTGAGAGAGTTGTCGTGGGGGGTTGCGACCCCGTCGGGATGCAGCATCGTTTCGACAGACTAGAGTGGAAGATAAATTTAATGTTGTGTGCTATTTTGTTTCTTGTGTTTATTGTTATCCTCAAGTTGTAGTGCTGGAGGTTATCCTCGTGTATGTTCGCAATGTTTTATGCTATCTTGTCGTCAAGCTCTTTTGGTAATGTTTTATGTACGGTTGTGTTGTATTTTAGTTCTTGTGTTCGTTGGTGTGTTGGTGGTTGTACTACTTGCTACATGTCATGTACGTGAAATGTATGAGTTGTTCGTGTTGTCTTTGCCTGATGCCTTCTCCTCGTATATGTTGGTAATTGTTTATGGAATTTTTTGTACGGATAATCCCTTTTTTATTTGATATATACATTGGTAAGTGATATTTTTATGTTACTAAGAATTAGTGTACCAAGAGTATGTTAATATTGTTAAATGACTTGCTATCTGAATCATTGAATGCGAACACACGAGATAATAACCTTATGTGAATAGAAATAAACTTCATAACATGCCGCGTACAATTTTATTACATGCATAACATATAGCATGATATGCGACTAACCCACCCAACTGCTCGTAACATTTTGTCTACTGGGTGTAGCGTGGTTGTTTCCCCTTTTTATCGCGCCTTGAAGATGGCTCCGCTGCATCCTTTTTCCTGTCATTGCTGCGACTTCTTCCGCTGGATCGACCCTCCTCATGAACGGTATATTGACCGTTATGTGGGTACTTTATGGGACCGAATAATGGACTTGGAGTACCGAATGGAGACTCTCAATGAGGAGAACAATGAGCTCCGCCAACAGATGCAACGCGAGAGGGGAAACGAGGAGGCTGGGGCTTGTTGCAGGTGCAAGATGCTTCATCACCAATCGTGCATACCTGCTTGCGCTCCCCTCTAATGTGACCCATGACATACTTCTGCCTTAGGCGGACCTCAAACTTCCTCCTTAAGCCATCAATAGGCTGAGCAATGTGGGTTCGAGCCTTCTCCATCTTCCTGTCCATGAAGGCCTGCATGACCTCAGAGTATTGCTTGTTTTCCTCAACGTGCTTCTGCGCCATCCTGGCTCTATTCACAAAGTACCCGACGGTACGGTTCCAGGTCTCGGCCACAATTGCCGTGATCGGCAGGGATCTGACGCCCTTCAATACACCATTGTAAACCTCGGACATGTTGGTTGTCATGATCCCATACCTCGCCCCACCGGTGTCGTGCAACAAAGACCACATTTTCAAGTCAGGTGCATTGGACTGAACCCATTGTGAGAATACCCCGACTCTTGTGGAGCCTCCCTCCACGGCCCCTGCTTCTGCATGCACATGCTTCGTAGCCTCCTGATCGAGCTGCTTCCGCAGGGCGTCGAACTTCCGCTTCTGGTTCTGCATGCATAGCTTCTTGAACATCTTCATGAGGTCCTTGCTACGGAACCTTCTGTGGAAGTTCGCTGCAATATGCCTCATGCACCAGCGGTTCTTCACATCAGTCCACTGGACGGGGGCCTGCGTCCCATTCTGCAACGTTCCCAACGCAGACAGCAAGCCTGCATTGCGGTCGGAGATAAGGCACACTTCAGGCCTGTCTTGCACTACGGCATTCTTCAAATTGCAAAGAAACCAAAGCCAGCTATCTGTATTCTCGTTCTCCACAATTGCAAATGCCACTGGGAGTAACTGGTCATTTGCATCGGCTGCAACTGCGGTAAGGATAGTGCCCTTGTACTTGTCGGATAGGAACGTCCCATCTACGGTTAGCACTGGATGGCACCACCTGAACCCTTGTATCGCCTGATGGAAGGCCCAGAACACTCTGTCAAGAATGAAACAGTTCGGGCCCTCCGTAGGATGGACCCTCTCCTGCCTGTTTATGTAAGTGGCTGGGTTTGATTGTGCAATTTGATTCAGCATTCTTGGGACCAGGTCGTACGCCTCCTCGTACGTCCCATACATTCCGTGCAGCACCTTTCGCTTCGCCCGCCACACCTTCTTGTAGCTCACTTCGTAGCCCGCCTCGCTCGCTACTGCTGCCATCAGAACCTTCGGGGTAATTGACACATCCGCCTGAACGAGGTGCGTGACCACCTCCGCAACATAACGTGATGTCATGTTGCGGTGTCTATGTACTGGCCCCGCAAGCTCGCAACTGTGATCTTGCAGCACCGTTATCCGGAACTCCGTGCCAACGCCCTTGTACCGTTGTGCACGGACTTTGCCACCACATGACCCGTCCACACACTTCACAACGTACGTGTCCGGCTTTGACTTGTGGACCCGATACGTCCGGCTTATGTTGACGGCATGTCTAGCAATAGCCTGCTGGACAGCACTCTTATTATGGAAGCATTGCCCCAGAAAGAGTGCGCCCTCGCTGAACCCCCATTCTCCCTCCTCCGCCTGTGGCAGAACTAGGGCTGCCGCTGCGATGTCGTCCAGTCTGGACGACACATATGCACCGTCCGTCGTAACAACACGACCTACCACCCCTCCAGGTGCACCTTCGCCATCCTCGTCCTCTCCAAAACTGCCTGTTTCCACCTCCTCCTCCTCCTCGCTTTCCTCTTCTTCCACCTGGTCCCCCAGATACTCATGACAGTCAATACGGGCGGCCCACCACCTCTCGTGCACACCTTCGTTGGGCTGGAAATTCTCCGCACGCCTCGTATTGTCTTCATCACCCACTTCCTCGCCCACATGTTCTCCCGCAGAAGCGTCTTCATGACCGCCGGCCACTACATTTCCACCAGCGGCATCACAACCAACCATGGCTGATGATTCTGCCCTCTCCACGAACTCGACATACACCATTGGCCTGCCATATATCGCAGCATCAGGGTTGCACACGACCTCCATGTAGTTCGCCCATGAGGCGTCATTGGTCACCTTCAGAAGTTGCCATATGCTCCCCCTTCCGTCATCCACCATTGAGGCATAGACTGCCTCGATCCGTAACTTCTTCCTTGCGGTCTGTCGATCGAACGCTGAACGGACACACCTCCGTAGCTCAGACAAGCTCATGGCGCTCAGACCGGGTGCTCGGATCACGGTCCGCTCGCAATTTGACAGGTCCGCCCCATACGGCCCATCACGTACGAGACCACTCCCATAAAACACCATCAATTGTTCAATGCCAGCCATTGCGTACCTAACATAAGTGCATAATCAACCATTTTAGTACACAGCATGTAACAATCGTACCATCTAATTAACAGTTTCGATTAGTATATGTTTTGTATTTCTAAATCTACGATTTATTTGTAACTATTTCACTTTCTAATTGTACCATACATCAAATTAAATATACATATCATTTTTTCATCAAATGACCTTCATACTACGGTCATTCACTAAGCATACTAATTATACAAATTGTCTCTAATCTAACTACTACAAATTTACCACCTACAAATGCTCCAACATAAATATTTACTTTTTCAACACATACACATTATTTAAACTACAATCTTTTCTAACTATGGACATAAACAGTCTATGTAGCAAACGACATTTGGACGCAGCAAATATTTCTAAAAAGTAAATGTCTATGTAAATTTCTAGTGGTATATAGATAGAAAACGACATAAACACTACAAATAACTACGGTCAACATTTTTCGAGACGCAGCAAACGACATAAACAGCGTATATAGATTTGAAGTGTGTAAACCATTCGAAAAATTCACTTCAAAAGGTATCCGTTTATTTTGATTTTGGGATAAGTTCAAAGCGAAAAGATGCTGGGCTAGAGTAGAGTAGAGGTGGTGGCGGGTGCCATGCCATTTCTGATTTCTTTCTCCTTCCACCACCTCGATTCTATACGATACAGTACAGCCAACAAGCGCACTAGCACGCAGACCAAGATCTTCCCCACTTGCAAACTTACTGCACAGTCCTCACCTGCTCCTCCCCACACCATACCTGTTACTTTGCTCAGTTACCACTTCTGTACCTTTCACCCTCCATTATTTCTAATCTATCAAATTTATTTCTAATTTATTTTAATCCTAGTACTATTGTTATCACCTACAATTGCTCTAACATAAATATGTGTTTTCTCAACGTATATTTTCCACCTAACTGAAACTACTTTACAGTACATATGTTCACAAAAAAAAATGAAACCCTATATACACTACAATACATCATGCTAAACATATGCAAGATTTCCTATACATACATAGCGTATAAAATATTGACATAAAATAACAGTAACACACGATGGTTTCGTTAATTCAGGCCTAATGACATACATAAAATTATAGTTGCATGGGCACAAAACTTACCTCTTGTTGATGCTCACGAGACGATCTACAACTTTTCTACTTGCCAAGTCCACTGATTCCAAACGAAAACAATTCAACTCTTCCGGCTTTCGCTCCTCTCTTTTCTTCAGCACAAACTAACTACATTACAACACGTAACTTCAACATAAAATACAACATTATCTACACTACAATAAAGCATGCATCATATGTTGATTTTTACCTACACATACACACTGTATGACACATTGACTTATAATACATATATTCACATAAAGATTACCTACAAATACATAACGTACCAAATATTGACATCGCGTATCACACATTCACATAAAATAACATTACCAAACGATGGTTTGTGCTAATCGACTAATTATGGACTAATCACATACATAAAATTTTAGTTTCGCGGGCACAAGACTTGCCTCTTCTTGAAGCACACGAGACGATCTACAACTTTTGTATTTGCAAAAACCGCAGATTCCGAACAAACACAACTCAAATCTACGGGTTTTCACTCGTCACTTTCCTTCGCTTCCTCACTCTCTCGCTCTGGCTTTGTTTCAGCTGTGCTTGAGCTTCCTGGCTGGCCAAGCATTTCTTCCCTCTCCTTGCGCTTTTAAGTCTGCATGCGCGTGTGCTCCTGAGGGGGGCCGTTTATGGGCTTCTGACGCGTGTGCGGTTGGATACAAGAAAAAGCCTTCCCAGCGTGCTCGGGCGAGGGACACGCGATCGGAGCGGGGGACACGCGGTCACGCGCCAGGGCGGTCGTGCGGTCCCCAACCGCACGACCGGGCACGTGGCGGCAGCGGATAGACGCGCGGTGAGGAGGGGTATAGATTTGGAATTTATTTCAAAAGGGGGCCAAAAATGGAAATTAAATTGTTTAGGAGTCCAACAGTGTCCAAATTTCGCAACGGAGTAGTTCGGCAATCTGCCCGTCCCACGGAGCACGCCCTGCACGAAACGCTGCGGCACGCTTACCACACGCGACACGCGGCCGGGCGCGTGCAAAGGCAACGCGCAGGCGCGCGGGCACGTCGTCGTATAGGAGAGCGGAGCACGACGGCGCGCGTGGCGTTGCCGTAGCACGCGCGGACCACGCAAGAAGTTGTCCGCGCGGCCCCTCATGCAGCCAATACGGCACGATTTTTTTATCCTTGTCCGCCCCCAATGGCCGAAAAAAAGATGAACAGAGTGTTGAACGTTTGAACTTTGAATAGATGTTTATTTAACTTTGGTAGATAACGTTCGCAGACAAGAGACAATGTTTATCTAACTTTGGCAGATTACGTTCGCAGACAAGAGACAACGTTCATCGAACTTTGGCAGATAACGTTCGATTTTATAGTTATAAATGCACTCCCTTCGGCCTCCGCCAGCATCACGGATTCTATAATCACAAAACTTCATTCTTCACTCTCTCCGTCTCCGGTCTCCGCTCTGCAATTTCTTCCCAGCAACATAGAGAGCTCTATTTCTTCACTCTGCATCATATTTCTTCACCGAGCTTCTTATTTATTTCTTCTCATTTCATAAGTTTATTTCCTATATTTTCTGCATTTATACTCTTTATTTATTTATTACTTCTAATTTCGCAAGCACATTTATTGTATTCATATTTCTTATTTATTAATTAATCACCATGCTACCAAGAAGTCGCAGTACCAGGGAGCAATCAAGCAGTGTGCAGAGGAATCGAAACTCGAAAAAGACAGCGGGACGACTTAGTGTAAGCTCTCGCCGTCGCTCCCCTAGTCCTCCTCCGACCCCCATTGATGCTCGTCGGCTCTCGCCAAGCATGGGAGACTACGGCATGGATGACCGTCATATGGACGGTACAGAGGGCTATGAGGAGTACCAGGGCGCAACGGGCACACCAGAATTCTCTCCACCGTCCACGGACGTCAACATTAGCGGGTCTGCACGAAGGGCGGAATGCTGGAAGCATATGACCTGGAGCTAGGAAATCCGAGACGGTGAAACGATAGATATCGCAGCTTGTAATTATTGTAATGCTAAATTAAGAGCTCGTACAGCTGTAGGGACAGGACACTTGAACCGCCACTACAAAGCATGCTTACGCAAGATGGCGGCACAGGGCCGAGGAGGAGGAGGAGTACAAACACAACTAAATTTCGAGGCCGATGGCTCTGTAAGTACTTGGGTGTACAACCCGCTTAATGCACGGGAGGAAATTGCTAGATATATAGTTTCAGAAGATCAGCCGATTAGGATGGGTGAAAGCCGCGCGTTCGAAAGAATGATCCAACACGGCTTTTGCCCACAGTACCAACATGTTAGTAGGAGGACTACTACATCCGATATTTTACGGATGTATCAAAAAGAACTGGTAGAGTTAAAACAACAATTCCAACAAGTTCAATATTCTTTTGCCATAACCTCCGATATTTGGACATCATCCCACCAAAGAAGTGCATACCTTAGTGTTGCAGCTCATTATTTAGATGATAATTATAAACTAAACAAAAGAATCATAGGATTTAAACTAATAAATGAATCGCACACGGGAGAGGCAATTGCAGAGCGTATATTATATGTACTTGATGATTTTAAGATAGACAATAAAATTGCTTCTATAACTCTAGATACCGCATCGGCAAACACAACGGCTATGAACATCCTCACCCCAAGATTACAAACATATATTGGTGGTTATGTCCTCCACCAGAGATGTGTATGCTATATCTTGAATCTTGTTGTTCAAGATGGCATGCAAGTAATTGGTCCATATCTGAACAGTATCCGTGATGCTATTCGTTACCTCGCAAGTTCTCCACAAGTGGTAGCTAGGTTCGCGGAGTACTGTACAGCTAATGGGAAAGAGCCAAGAAAATTTGGCCTTGACATGAAGGTGAGGTGGAACTCAACATATATCATGCTAAAAAAGATACAAGGTTACGAAAATACCATATCCGTTTTTGTCAATGCTAACTGTCAAAATAATGAATTGCTAGTTACTAATTCATATTGGCAGGTTGCTAGGCATTTTCGAGAGTTTTTAAAACCTTTTTATAAAGCAACAAAGATTTTATCTGGTATTTATTATCCTACCTCTTGCTTAGTTATAGAGTTTATTTGGTTAATTGCAGATAAAATTGCTAAATCTAGGGACGATGCTATTTTAGGCCATGCCGTCGTAGCAATGGAAGAAAAAATTGTTAAATATTTTGGTTCCCTTTCACACCTTTATTGTTTTGCTATTATTTTTAATCCTACAAAAAAGTTGGTAGGTTTACAGGAAGCTATGGAGGGAATAGGTGAATGTTTTGGCTTAGATTTTTCAGAAGCTTTCAAATATGTCAAACAGGAGCTTTTTCGTGTTTTTTGTTTGTATCATGATAAGTTTGCCAGCAGCGGAAGATCGGAGGCCTCACAGCAGATGCAACAGGGGAAGACAAGCTTCGGACACTTGTGGAAGAAACTAAAGAGCAAGTCTACTTCTTCGTCCTCTCAGTCTCAGGCATCCTCCAAGTGGAATTCTATCTCGGAGTTGAACCACTATTTGGAGCATGATTTTGCAAACATTGATCCTGATCTTACTGATGGACGCAAGATAGACTTGCTCGAGTGGTGGAAGAACAACAAGCGGATCTTTCCTGTGCTGTCACATTTCACACGGGATGTTCTCCTGGTACCAGTGTCCACTGTCTCTTCAGAAGCGACGTTCAGTACGGTAGGGAGAATAATAGAAGAGAGAAGATCATCCCTTACGCCCAGGATGGTGGAGGCAATCACATGTGCCAAAGACTGTGAATTAGCCAAAGAGCGAGAACAACATCAACTGGAGGATCCCGAAATCGTACAAGCGTATGCTGACCTAGACATTGCCGAGTAGATATTATCTACGCATGTTGTAATATTTTGTATATACATATATTGTTACTGTACTCTTTTTCCTTACTCGGGAAACCCCACTCTGGGGCGTAAGGTTTTTAACGAGGCAGTAACATTGTATTTCTAAAATATTAAAGAAATTTCACTTTTTCCCGAAATATTTATGTTGTTGCGTGCCTATGTTTTTATGCAATTAATTTATTTTCAACTAGTTTTAAATGAGGCGGGTACGAGAGAAAGGAAGATGACGATCGTCGCCACCGCGTTCGCGTATAGTAATTTCGGGCTGGGCTTGGGCTGGCACGGCACGAACGCTGGCACGGTGGGCTTTGGGCCGGGCTTGGGCTTGGCCGGAGACGACGTGGGCCAGCACGGCGAGATGACTGGGCCGAGCCGGCACGGCACGAAGCGGCACGAAGCACGATAGACCCAGGCCGTGCCAGCACGGCACGGCCCAAGTCCCAGCTCTACCAATGGGTAATGGGCTGATGCCAGGTACCAAGGGAGCAACACATCGACAGACAAGTGTTGAACTTAGCAAGAAGGAACCGTTGAAGCAAATGGCACTGTTGTCATTTTTTTAGAAAAAAATTAGCCTTTGTTTTCACAAATCTAGTCTTTTCGTAGACCTATCAAACTTAGTAGATACTTACCGAGCTAGGGGCTATAGCTCAGCAACACCTGTTGATTTCTCCTAGCTCGGCAGTTACTGCCAAGCCATCCTCTTGCGGTACGTGTGCTGTTCAATGTGCTAAATGCTAATCATTTTGCCTAATTGCATTGCTTAATTAATTCAGCCACATCCCGTGCAGGGGCGCTTAAGTTACTGTAGTTCTACAGGTACCTACTGAGCTTAATAGTTTCATGGAGAATGTGAATTTGTAGAAACAGATGTTTAGATATTAAATTGGAAAAAAAATAACAGAACTATTTAGATGAACAGTTCAGCAAGAAGCACACCAATCCTGTGAAGTGTCAAGCGCGTGCGGAAGGGTTTGCCAATTGCCATTCCCTGCAGCACATGTTTGGTGTCTCAGAATATTTTTACGACCGAGGTGTGCTGCCTTTGGTGGCTGTTGATTGTTGAATACATGGACACCGCCTGTTCTTGGAAATGTCTACACAGTGCTCACACAGGTTTCACTTGCATGCGCAACAACAAATGCACTGATTTGATTCCTGAGGTAAGACCGTGTGGTAAAATTCAGGTAGCTACAGTGCCTCCTGACACCACATCCACTGTGACCACCGGGCTACGCCCAGGGCCCAGGCAGCGCTGTGTAAAACTAGTCGTATGCGCATCGTATCTGCGAAAATAGCATTTCTACCGTCCGGTGGGCTGGCGGCAGCGCCGACGAGACCATCAGCGTCAGGCGTCTGCTGCCCCCTCATCAGGCGGCAGGCCGCCTGATGCCCGGTGGGCGACGGCAGGCTGCCGTCGCCTGCCGTCTGGTAAGGGAGCGGTAGGTGATTAAGCTGACTTAATTACCTACCTTAATTTTTTGCATTTAGTATTTATTGAATTTTTAAATATATCAAATAATTACAAAAATTTATGTACAGCCTCCCGACATAACGTACCTCCTAGTGTAATTTTTGGATAATTTCATCTATTGCGAATGCTATTTAAAAATTCATACAATTTTGAATATAGCAAATGAGCCTCAAAAGTTACGAAATACTATGTAAAGCCTCCTAACATAGTCATAGTTATTGCATAATTTTTTGTGAATTTTATGTGCTCTGAGTTTGTTATGTTTATTCGGATTAATTTAATCATAAATTAAATTCACGATTAAATTCATCATCCGTAAATTCATGATTAAATTAATCCGAATAAACGTGGCAATTTTATATCACATAAAATTTTCAAAAATTTATACAATAACTATGATTATGTCGGAAAATTTCACATAAATTTCATAATTTTTGGAGCTTATTTGCCATATATAAAATTCATACAAATATCAAAATTGTATGAATTTTTAGCAATATTCACAATGGATGAAATTACCCAAAAATTACACTATCGAGTACGTTGTATCGGGAGATGTACATAAATTTTTGTAATTTTTTTAGCTCACTTGTTATATTTAAAAATTCAAACAAATGTTAAGTAAAAAATTTGAGGCGGTAATTAAGCCGGCTTAATCACCTGCCGTCTTCTCACCAGGTGATAGGTGATTAAACTGGCTAATTAACCAGCTTCATTGAATGATTATTTGAATTTTTAAATATAACAAATGAGCTCAAAAAATTATGAAAATATACATATAGCCTTTTGACATAACGTACTTAACATTTTAATTTTTGGGTAGTTTTATTCATTGTGAATATTGCTTAAAAATGCAAAAAAATTGATATTGTATGTGTTTTTATATATAGCAAACGAGCTCCAAAAATTACAAAATTTTATTTTAAGCCTCTTGACATAGTCATAATTATTTCGTAATTTTTGAAGAATTTTATGTGTTCCAAATTTGCCACATTTAATCGGGTTATTTTAATCATGAATTAGATTCACTGACCGTAAATTCATAAATTACCATAGCAAATCCGGACCACATAAAATTCTCAACAACTTACACAATAACTATGAATATGTCAGGAGGCTTCATATAAAATTTTAGAATTTTTGGAGCTTGTTTACTATATGTAAAGACTCGTACAATTATCAAAATGTTATGAATTTTTAAGCAACATTCACAATGGATAAAATTATTAAAAAATTACAATATAAAGTACGTTATGTCACGAGACTTTACATTAATTTTTGTAATTTTTAGAGCTCATTTGTTATATTTATAAATTCAAACAAAAACTAAATAAAAATAGGGCAGGTAATTAAGCTAGCTAATCAGCCGGCTTAATCAACTGCCACCCCCTCACACCTGCTGTCCCCCCCCCCAACGGGTGGCAGGCGCCGGCGACCTTGCCACCTATCGTCTCGCACACGCTGCCGCCTACTCTCCGGACAGCAAAAGTGATATTTTTATAAATACGCTCGGCATACGGCTAGTTTTATAAATATGGTACGAAACAGTGCTAAATCTGGCTTTGTCTCCATTTGGTCACCAGTGGATACTTCTACAGATAATTGTTAGCTTACTCATGAATGAGGCTGCTAATGAGCACATTGTGCCTGGGTGTGTGCTAAACACAATTACACAACCAATCAACTAGGGCATCTTCCTTTTCATTTATAATTTGTAGTTTATAGTTTATACTATAGTAATTAGGTTTCAAGCTGTACGTTTTTTAAAACGGAGTCAACAGAAATATTATAGTAAAAAATATATTAAGTTTAATTGTACCGACTAAAATCACATACAACTATTTTTCTCTGTATACTACTTCTTGTAAACAGTCAAAATTCAAAATTTTAAATTATAAATCATAAGATACACCCAACGCACTAGGCAAACAACCTACAGCGGTCGCGGGCCGTTGCGTAGAGCGTTGCTACATTACAACCGGATTTTTGTCACCAACAACCGCTCCAGCCACAGGTGGGTCGCGATGCACGAGCGGCATTAGAAAACGCCATCATCCGTCGGTCGGTGTTTGCCAAAATCCATCAGAAAATGCGTGCATCCATCGCCGTCCGGCGCGCAGCTGTGCGACAGCGACGTGGTCTCGCTGGGCAAGCCCACATGCGCCGTGGGGGCCCCATGTACCCGTCTGCTCCCAATCGGCGGCGGGGCGGCCGGCCGGAGCATGCACGCACGCAGCCATTGGGTGGGTGCCCTGTCACAGCACAACTCGACCCGCTGGCGCTAGGCCTGGACACACCCCATATGCAATGCTGCCCGAGCACGCACACGCTGCATGCCTGCATGATGTGGAGGAAGGACGGATCGGCTGCGGTTTGAGGCCGGTGCCACCGTGCCAGTGCAATCGGGATTGCGCGTGTTTTGGCCGAATCTAAGTTTCCTGTCTCTTTTTCTATGTTTTCTCATATATATAACAGTAGTTTAGAAGGAGTAAGTGCTATTACAGATCCTACAAAAAGTAAGATAGAACAAATAAGTTATTAACATATATGAGAGAACAAAGACGAAAACAGAAAGAGAAAACAAGGAAGCTGCATTCGTTTTGGACAGTCCGAATGTCCGATAACGCGATGGAAGGCTCAAATTAAGCGTTCTCTTGGGGAAAAAAAGGCGAGTTATATGTACACATCTATCTGTCCAGGGCTGTATGTCCAGAACGTTGATGTCTATTCTAGTAGTGTATGTATACATGGATTGGCAACACGACTGCAATAGATCCGAGAACATTATGTCTGCTACAGGCAGGACACTGTAGGATAGGAACCGGGCAGCCATAACGCAATAAATGGTCTCTGATTTGAGGTGTTTTCGACCTGCTTTAACCATAGAAAGCGGATGTACGTGCCAACTGTGGCACTGTGTAATGACACTATTGTAGATACCTCGGCCCCGCCAAGGCACATCAAGTATGCAAGTACATACAATGACTATTGGATGCATTCCACCGCTTGGCGCCAACCAGGCCAGGCTAGAGGTAAAGATGCACCATCGTCCAAATAGCTGAGAAAGATTACTGAAAGAACTAGAGAGGATATGCCGCGTTTTTCCAATGATTCGGTAGGGTAATTAATCGTGATTACTGATTTTATTTAGGTATACTGCTTATTTAATTTTTTGTAGATATAAAAAATGAACTCTAAAAATTACAAAATTTTATGTGAAGCATTCCAACGCAGCATACTTGATCATGTAATTTTTCGATAATTTCATCCATCCTAAAATTCACTGCATAATTCATTTAAGTAGACTCTTCCTATGAATTTTTTAATGTAGCAAATGAGCTCTAAAATTTATTAATTTTTTAAGGTTCCTTGCACGGTTAATTTAATTCTATAATTTCTCGAGAGTTTTACATGTTCAAAATTTTCTCAAAAATCAAGAGTTTAGGTTTCTGAAAATTGGATTTTCGTTTTCCAAAATTAGTGTTTCATGATTTTATGTGACTTAGAATGTGTGAAGTTTAATACGACATGACTGCTCTATGTCGCCCCATCGGTTCGGACAACTGTTTGAGTTAGGGTTTCATGGTTTACTTTTTATTGTATTACACAAGGAATAGACAGCCTCGAAACTATTACTTTGAGCGTAAGAGGTTTGCTTACAAAAGAGGTACAACTAGAGAGAGAAAGTACTTGCAACCCAAAAGACTGCCTAGCAAGTACTGCTGACTAACCTAACTACAATTGACTAGTCCTCCATAAGGTGACTCCTACCACAGTTAGTACAATTCCCCAGGGAGCGAGAGCAAGAACGGCTCTGATCGAAGCTAGGAGACCGGGAGCGAGAGCAAGAACAAGAGCGACTCAGGCTGTAGTTGGGCGACCAGGAGCAGGAGTGGGGGCGAGAGAGACGACGTCTTCCATTGGATCCTCTAACGTCGATGTCGGGCGGCAAACTCTGGTGGCGTACGCTCTTTGCGTGCCATGAGCCTGGTGCGAGGCCCCTGGGGTCAAGTCGGTGCAGCGCTGTTGGGGGCGATGGCAGGTGTTGGTGCTGGCACTAGCGAGGACGAGGTGTAGGTAGCTGAAGACCAGAGGCGCTCGAGCTCTGTGCCGACGGCAATCCTCTCGCACTCGACCACCTAGAGGGTGGCCTCACAGCGGGTGAGTTGGGTACGGAGGACATCCGAGTGCTCGTAGCTGAAGGTCAGAAGCATCTGCAACTGACCAATCTTTTCCAGGGCGTTGGCGTAGGTGGCCGCCAGGGTTTAATCTTTCGGGGGGATTTTTTTCGTCCACAGGCGAAAGAAACGAAACACCGAAATTTCGTTTATTTCATTCAGATTTCGGACGAAAAAATTCAAATTTGTGATGAAATTTAATCAAAATTTGAATAAAAGTTGACCAAATTTTAAATAGTACCAAATTCAGCCGAATTTTAACCGAATAGAAGACATTTCGCTGGGGGACCAAAGGGACAAAATTTCGTCCGAAATGCGAAATTTCGGACGAAATTGAGAACCCTGGTGACCGCCATCGCGTGAGTCAACTGGACCTAGTGCGACAACTAGGCCTAGATATCGAGCTGGCTCGGCTCGGTCTGGCTCGGTAGGATAACGAGCTGGCTCGTTATTACTAACGAGCTAAAAAGCTAGCTCGGCTCGGCTCGACGACAAGCTCGAGCTAGCTCGTTTGGCTCGTGAGCCAGGGCCAAAAAATGTAAAATCTTACATTCCAGTGACAGTGAGTCATAGTAGCTCGGCTCGGGGAGGGGATGACGAAGACTAAAATGGATTGAGTGGAGGGTGAGGGGGCTATGGGAGGCAGCTCACGGGTTGGAGCGACGGCGAGGCGGGCGGGCGGCTGCTCGAAACGGCCGGCGGCGAGGTGCGCTCGGGGCGGCGGCGCCGGCGTGGAGGAAAGGAAAAATCGAGGCGCGCGTGAGCTGCAGAGAAGGGAGGGGAATCTTACCGAGCCATTGGCCTAGCCGGAGAGGCACCAGGGAAGGCCGGCGGCGTGCATTGGCGGCGGCGGGAGCGAGTCGCCGTGGAGGGAGAAGCTCCGGCGATGGGAAGCTCGGCCGGCGGTTGGAGGGGGTTCGGGGCACCGAGGGGATGCTCCCAGCGTGAGTAATTGAATGGAGGTTGACCGATGAGGCGGCGGCGGTGGGAATGGCAGCGGCGGCCGGTTCTGGGGAAGAAGGCCGCTGCGGTGGACGTCGGCGTGGAAACCCGATTAACTCGGGGGGAGGATCTGGGGTGTGTGCGGGAGGCTATGGTGCCCTTCCTCGGCTTTTATAGGCGCTAGACGAGGCGAACATCGTGGAGCTCCGAGCGGCGTCCAGGCGGGGTGGCGTCGGCTCGGCATGGCTACAGCCTACAGGGCCGGGCGACGTGCGTGAGGGGACGGGGCGGTTGGCTGACGCCGTGCCGACGCGGGAGCGCAGGCAAGGACGTGCGGTGACGCGGGGCTGGACGGACGGCGATCTGCTGTCGGAGTGAACAGAGAGCAGAGGGGATGGGTGTCAGACCCAGATTTTGTAATCCGGAATCTACTGTGTTTAACTGCACTATTCCCTGGATCAGTAGATAGTACACACAGTTACAGTTCTGAATATCAAAGTACATATCATGCGGAAACGTAAATATAATAGTAGACTTACTCATGGGCTGATTAGGCCGAAATCAATAAATTGCAGCAGCGGAAGAACGAAGCACACAGGTGGGACCTTCAGGACATGCCCACAGGCAGCCAACTGGAGGTTCGCGACCTAGTTCTCGACATCTTCGTCTTCTTCGCCATCGTGGTCCAAAAGTAGTGTTGAAGCGTAGTGATCCGATTCCTGCTTCTGAATTTGCCGCAAAAGCGAGCGTGAGCACTCCGACCCCGTGCTCCGCGAGCCAATACACAGAATGCAAGTAGATAATATGCATGGCTAACCAAAGGATGGCTTAGGTTTATTTTATTTTTGCGAAGAGTGCTTTTGAATACAATTATATAAAAATTCCTAAGACCTAGCATTTTGAACAAAAGCATAATGTTCAAGGAATATTAATATGCATTTTTCATACATATGGCATCACACCATATGCCTAATATCACCATAATTTCTTCATACATACGGCATCACACCGTATGACATTTTTCAGCGTTATAGCCGCTTAACTTACCACTGGGACGACACCCAGGACAACTCAAATCTGGGCTTTCCTCTGCCCTTCCACTTTTCCATTCCCATTTTTCAAACATTTTTGTTTTTTTTTTAATAGAACTATATCTAGTTAAGTTCCCATGTCTGCCCTTGACCGTGGGCACGGCTATTCGAATAGTTTTGACTCTGCAGAGTTTTGCACACTTTACCCACAAGAGATAAATCCACCCGTTGCCCCACATGATTCCTTAGCCATGCGGTTGAGTAGAATATCACAGGATTGTTACAATGCATAGTCCTACTGTGGTTACGCCCGCTAAGGTCTATCTTCCGTAGGATACGACCATCCCTCGGGAAGGGTCCCTCGTGAGCCATCACGGGCAAAGGCGGGGATGCGACCATCCATCCCTTTGCTCGTGGTCATACCTTCACGTAACCACCTTAGAGCCACACAAATTAGTAAACCCTGCCTACATTTTGCCAGCTTGTGGTTGTACTGTTTTACACGGGTGACATGACAAGATTCAGTCCTTAGTGGTATCTGGGCGGTCTACCACTAACCCACCTGTGCAATCACTGCACCACACACATACACACCATCGAACCAATCCGCCCAGATAATTAAGCAAGTTGGGGATCTTGGGAGTGTAAAATAATCATATCCAACATATACCAGTCATTATCACAATGACTGCCCAAACCAATTTCTCATGAATAAAAGTGGTGCTTGGGACAATTTCTTGCCCCGAGTTCCTAATCAATGCTAAGCATGGCATACGGTTACAGACTTATTTTCGAAATGCTACTAATATATTTTTGCTAGGGCGACAAGGTTCACACATTCAAATACTCAAAGGAGGGGTAATATTATTCAATGTAAACAATGGCATATAACTAGAATATCAAATCTAGCATGCATTTGCATAAAAATAACAGCAATGCAATTTGTTAATTTAAAACAAAGTAATTTGCAGAAATGTAGGTTCAACATGATCAAAGTATTGACTCGCCTTGCGCGGTTTACCGCGGTCGTGAGCTCACACGATGCTTTCTCTTGAGTTTCTGTCCTTTATCTTCGCTTCGAGCTTAATCTTGCTGGATCTACTGAATCTTCACGACTTCCAGTTTCTAATTACGCGACAACAACTGAATCCAAATGAAAGCAAATAACTCAAAAGATCCAGATAAATTTGAATAAACTTGATTTAGTTTTATTATGAGTTAATGGATTATTTGGGTTATTGGAGGTAAGGTCGGTGGTAGAATACGATGACATGATCTTTTTATTAACAATTTCTTTTATTTATTTTTATATTTATCAAGGAAGTTCCATGAGTTAGGGTGGACCTATGAGTAGGTATCATTTTGTCGGGTGTTACTTTTCAGGGCATATGATGTATATGTATATCTATATGAGTGATGTTTGCAAACCTTAGTTTACCGAGTTAAATTTATAGCCTATGTCTATAACCTTTTGTGGTATGATATTTCATGTGCCTCCATTTATTACTAAACTATGGTTTATTTATACGAGTCCCGACTTGCTGTACATATATAATTATACTTCATATAAATATATACTAAAGCTAGTGGTAAGATTTAATTGACGGCGCTACTGTTATGTTGCTCATACTTTAGCTACTATTATGCTTTATTTTAAATTAAACTTAGCAATCTGAACAGGGTTTGATATGTATCATTTTAGGTGACCCTAATTACTTGTGTTAATGGCTTAATGTTTATTTTAGAGTATATACACATATTGGTTAGGTCATTATAATGTACGACATCCTAGGGCTATTATATTTTAGTAATTGTATATTAATATGATCTCTAACTTAAATTTTTATGGTAACGCCCCACTGTTTAGTTTACTCTATGAAGAGACCTAATTTAATTAATCCTATTATTAAGATTTAATTAATAGTACCATTATTACTTTATCTATGCTTTTAGTTTCTATTGGGCTTAGTTCTATTTCTAATTTAGATATCTGGCAATGCTGGCTATATAGGGTTATATTTTTATTTTTACAAAATCTACGTCTAAGGTTTATTTAAGATGGCAATGCCAAAGTTGTTTCTCTTTAGCAATGCCTTAACTAATATGTAGGTTAAAATAAAAAAAATGAGAGCACAATTATTCATACATGATAACTATTCCATATTTAAATACTAAACAATCTGGTTTTATGACCCAATTAAAATTGTTAGCTTTTCTAGATTATCCCTAAATTTATCTTGATTTTTATTAATTAAATTGTATTACAAAAATCTAAAATTAGAAAAACGGGGTATCGTTGTGCGGCTGGCAGATTCGAACTCAAGACCAAGGCACAGGGACTACCACTTTCGCTCGGCTAACCAAGTGGGCGGGAGCGCTCGGCTGACATAGAAGGTTATGTTTGGCTAGAAGAGGTAAGGGATCGGAGTGGCTCAGAACAGAGCAAGGCGGCGCGGGTGGAAATGGCTGGCGGTGGCACCGAAGAGAAGCGGCCGGGGAGGCGCCGGCGACCATCAAAACGGGTTGTTGGGTGGGCGAAGAAGCCGATGAGGGTGATGGCATGGCCCGAGATGGTGCCAGTTGGATGGGGCAGCGGTTTGGGCGGCCGACGGTGGGGTGGGAAGAGGCGCCAGCGGTCGGGGAGGAGAGGGGTGAGGGCGGCGCGCGCATGAGCACCGGTGAAGCGCCTGGGACTTACCAGAGTGGGCGAGGTGACTGGGGAAAGGCCGAGGTGAGCCGGCGGTGGAGCTCCATGGCGGCGCGGGCATGTACACAGTGCCAGCGACGCACGGGCAGCGGGAGCTTCGGCTGGCGGTCGGGATGGAGTCGGGATGCCGAGGTGGTGCTCCCACCCCGCCGAATTGACCCGGGGTCTGTCGAGGAGCGAACGGCGGTGGAAGCAGCGGTGGCGGCCGGTGTTGGGGACGAGGGGCGCTACGGCCGTTTCCGGCTATGAGACTCCAATTAGACGCAGTGGGAGGAAGAAGAGGGGTAGAGGCGCGAAGTGGCGCTGCCGGATTGGGAGGAGTTTCGCCGGAGGGCCGGGACGGCGTGGAGGCGGCAATGGCGGGCGTGCTCGGGCGAACCCGGCTTGAGGGAGGAGAAGGGGGCGGCAAGGAGGAAGGGAAGGAGAAGGCTAGGGGAATTATAGGCGAGTGCGGGCGCGGGAGACCGGGCGGCGAGGAAGACCGGCGCGGGGCTCGGTGCGCACGGGGAATGGACGCGGCGTGGCGTGCGCGGAGGCGCGGGAGCGGGTTGGCGCAGAAGGGAGACAAGCGCGCGGCGGAAACGGGATTCGAGGGGGGTCCGGACGTGATGATGGCGCCGCGCGCGTGCTGAGGCCGGGCGGAGCGGGGCCGTGCCTCACGGTGGCTGTCGCGCGGCGTGGCCGAAGCAGAGAGGAGGGGAGGTGGGGGTCCGGCGCTCGCGGGGAAGAGAAAGGGGAAGAAGAGAGGCGCGCTGTGCAGGGAGAGCAAGGAGGGCCCAGCGGCTAGTGGAAGAAAAGGGGAAAAAGGGTGAGGGGAAAGAAAAGAGGATGAATAAAAGGGATGGGTCCACTTGTAATAGAGAGTAGGAAAAAGTATAGGAGAGTAGAGAGAGGATTAACCATTCTCTGAACTCAAGATTTTCTGATTTTGAACTTTCAGTTTGCATTAAAGTTCTACTGATTTTTTTTTTGAATGACACTAAGGATTTAAGCTTTTAAATTTTTAGCTATCGAATGAGAGTGTTTATTATTACTATTATTATTTCTGGTTATATGTGTGTGTGCAAATATATATATATATAAAATTCCCTGCACAATTGGTGTATATATATATATATACCCATATATATACATATTAATGTTTGTATATTTTTTTAGGCATGTACTTTTATTGCTATTTATGCCAATATTTTCAAAATGAGGTTTCATATTTTTAACTCAGTTTTCTCTCTTCTTATACTGGATCATCTTTTCAGATTCGTATTTAAAATTTTAATTTTCTATTATTTGCATATTCCGTTATGGCCTTACTAATGTTTGCCTTTATCTTTTATGAATTTATTCATTTCTCTTTTTTTTATCTCAACCGAATTCAGAAAAACACCACAAAATCCAAATCCCAATAATTTGAAAAAAAAATAATTCAAGGAATTCAGATTTTCAATTCAGATTTTTCAGGATGTTACAAATCTACCCCCCTTAAATGAATCTCGACCCCGAGATTCCGGTGGAGCAGAAAGAATGGAGGTGGGTTATATTGGCTAGCAATGGGTTCCGGGATGTTGCTCGACGTATAGTCTTTTAGCTCCACGGAGAGATGAAATTCTGCACGATAGGGGTTAGCACTTGGAGAAGTCAAAAGGGAAGAGAGAAACCTTGTTCTCCTGAATATGTCGTAGACTTCCAGATGCTTGCTCTTTGACATCGTCGTCTTCACATCCTTGGAAAATGGGATAGTTGCATCGTCTATTGGACATATGGTGGTCATAGAATTCACACTGATAGGTGGGTAGCAATGGTCTGCGCCCTAGGGAATAGACGGCCTTAGGGATGCAGGGGTGACGATGGGCCTATCTAGGTGATGGTCCTTCATTTCTACTGGGATCTTGTTCTTAGACTTTAGCTTTGCCCAGCACGACAGTTTTAGCTAAAGGTACGTCTTGTGGTCCTCATCACCAGAAGATTTCTGGCCTTGCGAACCTCCTTGTACTGGTCTGATTAGCTCTAAACCTAGGTTGTTGCAACTCCAATTATACGTCGCAGTAGTTCTTCGACATTTCTGTCTCAATGCTACCCCCCTTAAATAAATGACGATTGTCATTATTCATCTGTTGTACTCTTAGCTATCTTGGTCAGCAATAGATTCAAGGAGCAACCTTGGGGCAAGAGTCTTGTTCTTCGCGGGACTAGGAGACCTCGCTCTGTGGACACTCTCCTGACGGTGGTCTTCTTCATAGTGATGTTGTTTTCCTTAAATACTGGAAGGTTGCAGAGTCTTTACTTCTTCTTGATTGCCCTGGTTTTGGGTTACTTGTTATTTCGTTCCTTTGGATCCGATGGGGTTTTCAGAAAAAGGTGAGAGGGAATAGCATGAGGTAAGGATAGAATCGTGGGGATAAGGTAATCCAAACCCATCCTAATTTTAAAAGAGCACATCCAGGAAACTGGAGTGATACTGAGCCACACAAATTTTTAAAAGCAAACATTTCCTGTGACTGCGAAATAGGACGCCCGAGGGCAAGAAGACAGTGCACAGGGACCAATGAAAACCTTGTAACAGTACAACGTCTACTCGGGAAAGCACACATAAGAGGGCACAGGGTTTATCTGCATAGTCCGTTTAAAACGAGACCACCTTATCTTCATGACCACTGTCAACGATCCTAATCTTAAATTTTGGAGCAAGGGTAAGAGAACGGAAAATAAAATTTTCTCGTGAAATCCATGGAAAGAAGAGAAAAGTATTGGGAGGTAATTAGTTCTCATTCCTGTAGTTATTTTGATAATGCAAAACCTTGTATATGTATACATATATTTTTATCAAGGTGTTCTAATCTCTTCCAATGTCCAAATATCCATCGATGACTTGGTTCACTCCCATATGATTTTTTTTTTACACAATGCTTAGAATCCAACGATCTTGATTATTTAACCTTCACTTTTGTAGTTTGTACATATGATTTCTTCCTTCATTATTTAGTCACGGTATTATTGCCGTCGGAAACTCCAAACAGCGAGCATCGTTATTTATTCGACCCACCGATGATTTTTTTTTTATCGAGACTTTCTAATAATCCAATCTTGTGTCATTGATTCAAATCCATAGTTTGCTTCTCCAATGATCAACCTGAATCTTTATTGTCTATCTACTCCTCAATTCTGAATTCTAATGATTATCCAACTTATTACTTTTAAATCCACCAGTGTCATGTGTATCAGAACTTCCTAATAATCCAAGATTGTACTCAAAATCATAATTACTCCTCTAGTAACCACCTAAATTTTCGGTGACAACCTCCGAATTAATTCATTATTATGAACATCTTCCAGGAATAATGTTATTAATCAAGCCTGTACTCTAATAATCGTTATCATTTCTCCAATTTCTCAAAACTCTATCAATTTATCTAGCAATCGATCATATTCCATTATTCCACTATTGTAATTATCTCCCCAGAATTATGTTGTTTATCAATGTTGTACTCCCGCAATTATTTTCATATTTCCTCTTTTTTTTCAGAATAACTTAGTTCATCCATCTAGTCAATCTAATCCTTTCCATTAGGCTCCACCAATTTTTTTTTTCTTTTGTTCTTCTAACTTCCACCCTATTGTTTTACCCCCAAAAATAAAACAATCTTTGATACTAAGCTTCAAGGTTAAGCACCATGACTCTTGGCCCTAAGTGCGTTTTCATAGAAAGTTTACAATAGAAGTACTGGATTTTCATCACTTTGAATTTGGGTAAGGGAGCTCCAGAAGTAAAATGGCTAGGGCAGCATATGGATGAGAGGAATCATCTAAGAGAGATGAGAATGAGCAACACTACTTATATATTTGCAAATAGATTTTTAAGAAATAATTTCTAGTTATGAAACTAACGGCCAGGCTAACTAGGTCACGACTTGCAGTCGATATGCTCTGATACCATCCCTGTCAGACCCAGATTTTGTAATCCGGAATCTACTGTGTTTAACTGCACTATTCCCTGGATCAGTAGATAGTACACACAGTTACAGTTCTGAATATCAAAGTACATATCATGCGGAAACGTAAATATAATAGTAGACTTACTCATGGGCTGATTAGGCCGAAATCAATAAATTGCAGCAGCGAAAGAACGAAGCACACAGGTGGGACCTTCAGGACATGCCCACAGGCAGCCAACTGGAGGTTCGCGACCTAGTTCTCGACATCTTCGTCTTCTTCGCCATCGTGGTCCAAAAGTAGTGTTGAAGCGTAGTGATCCGATTCCTGCTTCTGAATTTGCCGCAAAAGCGAGCGTGAGCACTCCGACCCCGTGCTCCGCGAGCCAATACACAGAATGCAAGTAGATAATATGCATGGCTAACCAAAGGATGGCTTAGGTTTATTTTATTTTTGCGAAGAGTGCTTTTGAATACAATTATATAAAAATTCCTAAGACCTAGCATTTTGAACAAAAGCATAATGTTCAAGGAATATTAATATGCATTTTTCATACATATGGCATCACACCATATGCCTAATATCACCATAATTTCTTCATACATACGGCATCACACCGTATGACATTTTTCAGCGTTATAGCCGCTTAACTTACCACTGGGACGACACCCAGGACAACTCAAATCTGGGCTTTCCTCTGCCCTTCCACTTTTCCATTCCCATTTTTCAAACATTTTTGTTTTTTTTAATAGAACTATATCTAGTTAAGTTCCCATGTCTGCCCTTGACCGTGGGCACGGCTATTCGAATAGTTTTGACTCTGCAGAGTTTTGCACACTTTACCCACAAGAGATAAATCCACCCGTTGCCCCACATGATTCCTTAGCCATGCGGTTGAGTAGAATATCACAGGATTGTTACAATGCATAGTCCTACTGTGGTTACGCCCGCTAAGGTCTATCTTCCGTAGGATACGACCATCCCTCGGGAAGGGTCCCTCGTGAGCCATCACGGGCAAAGGCGGGGATGCGACCATCCATCCCTTTGCTCGTGGTCATACCTTCATGTAACCACCTTAGAGCCACACAAATTAGTAAACCCTGCCTACATTTTGCCAGCTTGTGGTTGTACTGTTTTACACGGGTGACATGACAAGATTCAGTCCTTAGTGGTATCTGGGCGGTCTACCACTAACCCACCTGTGCAATCACTGCACCACACACATACACACCATCGAACCAATCCGCCCAGATAATTAAGCAAGTTGGGGATCTTGGGAGTGTAAAATAATCATATCCAACATATACCAGTCATTATCACAATGACTGCCCAAACCAATTTCTCATGAATAAAAGTGGTGCTTGGGACAATTTCTTGCCCCGAGTTCCTAATCAATGCTAAGCATGGCATACGGTTACAGACTTATTTTCGAAATGCTACTAATATATTTTTGCTAGGGCGACAAGGTTCACACATTCAAATACTCAAAGGAGGGGTAATATTATTCAATGTAAACAATGGCATATAACTAGAATATCAAATCTAGCATGCATTTGCATAAAAATAACAGCAATGCAATTTGTTAATTTAAAACAAAGTAATTTGCAGAAATGTAGGTTCAACATGATCAAAGTATTGACTCGCCTTGCGCGGTTTACCGCGGTCGTGAGCTCACACGATGCTTTCTCTTGAGTTTCTGTCCTTTATCTTCGCTTCGAGCTTAATCTTGCTGGATCTACTGAATCTTCACGACTTCCAGTTTCTAATTACGCGACAACAACTGAATCCAAATGAAAGCAAATAACTCAAAAGATCCAGATAAATTTGAATAAACTTGATTTAGTTTTATTATGAGTTAATGGATTATTTGGGTTATTGGAGGTAAGGTCGGTGGTAGAATACGATGACATGATCTTTTTATTAACAATTTCTTTTATTTATTTTTATATTTATCAAGGAAGTTCCATGAGTTAGGGTGGACCTATGAGTAGGTATCATTTTGTCGGGTGTTACTTTTCAGGGCATATGATGTATATGTATATCTATATGAGTGATGTTTGCAAACCTTAGTTTACCGAGTTAAATTTATAGCCTATGTCTATAACCTTTTGTGGTATGATATTTCATGTGCCTCCATTTATTACTAAACTATGGTTTATTTATACGAGTCCCGACTTGCTGTACATATATAATTATACTTCATATAAATATATACTAAAGCTAGTGGTAAGATTTAATTGACGGCGCTACTGTTATGTTGCTCATACTTTAGCTACTATTATGCTTTATTTTAAATTAAACTTAGCAATCTGAACAGGGTTTGATATGTATCATTTTAGGTGACCCTAATTACTTGTGTTAATGGCTTAATGTTTATTTTAGAGTATATACACATATTGGTTAGGTCATTATAATGTACGACATCCTAGGGCTATTATATTTTAGTAATTGTATATTAATATGATCTCTAACTTAAATTTTTATGGTAACGCCCCACTGTTTAGTTTACTCTATGAAGAGACCTAATTTAATTAATCCTATTATTAAGATTTAATTAATAGTACCATTATTACTTTATCTATGCTTTTAGTTTCTATTGGGCTTAGTTCTATTTCTAATTTAGATATCTGGCAATGCTGGCTATATAGGGTTATATTTTTATTTTTACAAAATCTACGTCTAAGGTTTATTTAAGATGGCAATGCCAAAGTTGTTTCTCTTTAGCAATGCCTTAACTAATATGTAGGTTAAAATAAAAAAAATGAGAGCACAATTATTCATACATGATAACTATTCCATATTTAAATACTAAACAATCTGGTTTTATGACCCAATTAAAATTGTTAGCTTTTCTAGATTATCCCTAAATTTATCTTGATTTTTATTAATTAAATTGTATTACAAAAATCTAAAATTAGAAAAACGGGGTATCGTTGTGCGGCTGGCAGATTCGAACTCAAGACCAAGGCACAGGGACTACCACTTTCGCTCGGCTAACCAAGTGGGCGGGAGCGCTCGGCTGACATAGAAGGTTATGTTTGGCTAGAAGAGGTAAGGGATCGGAGTGGCTCAGAACAGAGCAAGGCGGCGCGGGTGGAAATGGCTGGCGGTGGCACCGAAGAGAAGCGGCCGGGGAGGCGCCGGCGACCATCAAAACGGGTTGTTGGGTGGGCGAAGAAGCCGATGAGGGTGATGGCATGGCCCGAGATGGCGCCAGTTGGATGGGGCAGCGGTTTGGGCGGCCGACGGTGGGGTGGGAAGAGGCGCCAGCGGTCGGGGAGGAGAGGGGTGAGGGCGGCGCGCGCATGAGCACCGGTGAAGCGCCTGGGACTTACCAGAGTGGGCGAGGTGACTGGGGAAAGGCCGAGGTGAGCCGGCGGTGGAGCTCCATGGCGGCGCGGGCATGTACACAGTGCCAGCGACGCACGGGCAGCGGGAGCTTCGGCTGGCGGTCGGGATGGAGTCGGGATGCCGAGGTGGTGCTCCCACCCCGCCGAATTGACCCGGGGTCTGTCGAGGAGCGAACGGCGGTGGAAGCAGCGGTGGCGGCCGGTGTTGGGGACGAGGGGCGCTACGGCCGTTTCCGGCTATGAGACTCCAATTAGACGCAGTGGGAGGAAGAAGAGGGGTAGAGGCGCGAAGTGGCGCTGCCGGATTGGGAGGAGTTTCGCCGGAGGGCCGGGACGGCGTGGAGGCGGCAATGGCGGGCGTGCTCGGGCGAACCCGGCTTGAGGGAGGAGAAGGGGGCGGCAAGGAGGAAGGGAAGGAGAAGGCTAGGGGAATTATAGGCGAGTGCGGGCGCGGGAGACCGGGCGGCGAGGAAGACCGGCGCGGGGCTCGGTGCGCACGGGGAATGGACGCGGCGTGGCGTGCGCGGAGGCGCGGGAGCGGGTTGGCGCAGAAGGGAGACAAGCGCGCGGCGGAAACGGGATTCGAGGGGGGTCCGGACGTGATGATGGCGCCGCGCGCGTGCTGAGGCCGGGCGGAGCGGGGCCGTGCCTCACGGTGGCTGTCGCGCGGCGTGGCCGAAGCAGAGAGGAGGGGAGGTGGGGGTCCGGCGCTCGCGGGGAAGAGAAAGGGGAAGAAGAGAGGCGCGCTGTGCAGGGAGAGCAAGGAGGGCCCAGCGGCTAGTGGAAGAAAAGGGGAAAAAGGGTGAGGGGAAAGAAAAGAGGATGAATAAAAGGGATGGGTCCACTTGTAATAGAGAGTAGGAAAAAGTATAGGAGAGTAGAGAGAGGATTAACCATTCTCTGAACTCAAGATTTTCTGATTTTGAACTTTCAGTTTGCATTAAAGTTCTACTGATTTTTTTTTTTGAATGACACTAAGGATTTAAGCTTTTAAATTTTTAGCTATCGAATGAGAGTGTTTATTATTACTATTATTATTTCTGGTTATATGTGTGTGTGCAAATATATATATATATAAAATTCCCTGCACAATTGGTGTATATATATATATATACCCATATATATACATATTAATGTTTGTATATTTTTTTAGGCATGTACTTTTATTGCTATTTATGCCAATATTTTCAAAATGAGGTTTCATATTTTTAACTCAGTTTTCTCTCTTCTTATACTGGATCATCTTTTCAGATTCGTATTTAAAATTTTAATTTTCTATTATTTGCATATTCCGTTATGGCCTTACTAATGTTTGCCTTTATCTTTTATGAATTTATTCATTTCTCTTTTTTTTATCTCAACCGAATTCAGAAAAACACCACAAAATCCAAATCCCAATAATTTGAAAAAAAAATAATTCAAGGAATTCAGATTTTCAATTCAGATTTTTCAGGATGTTACAATGGGTAAAGAACGGAAAAATGAATGGAGGAGGAAGAGCCACCGTGCGGCTGCGAAGGAAAGAAGAAAAAGGAGGCATGGCTCGTTTGGCTCGTGAGCGGCTTGCGAGCTGGCTCGAGTTGGCTCGTTATAGCTAACGAGCTAAAATCTTGGCTCGGCTCGGCTCGGCTCGTTATCCTAACGAGCTGAGCCGAGCCGAGCCAGCCACGAGCCGAGCGAGCTAACGAGCTTCGAGTTTTTCGTCCAGGCCTAGCGACAACTGGGGGTCGTCCACCTTGGCGTTGGGGCACTCTGCGAAATGCCCCCCTCACGGAGGCACGGGAAGGAGAAAGGATATTGTTGCAGCTTCTTCTTGTGCAACTGGCACAAGTGAGATGTAGCTAAGCACGCCACGTCCTAGATGGCGTCAGAGCAGTGCGTAAGAGGGTGCTCGGCTGGGAAGGTGTGGGACTAGAATTTCCTGTAATTCTATGAATTAAATTCACGATTAAATTTTTTGTGCAAACTGCACAAGGAAGGGGGCAACGGGAACGGCATAGACGAGCCAACATATATTCGAACGAGGGAGGGGTAAGGGGGCGCCATGGACAAGCTGACATATGTGTGAAGGAGGGAAAGGACAAGCGGGAATAGCAGCAAGAGGGCAACATATGTGCAGAGGAGGAAGGTGAAGCACCGCAAAAGACGGCTACCGCACGATGGCCGTGCGGCCTACGAATTAAAGGAGCATTGTATGTCGTTAATTATGATTAAATTAACATGGGAAATTCAAAGCACACAAATTTTTCATAAAATTACACAATTAGTTTGACTGTGTCGTGAGTCTCCACAAAAAAATTTTAATTTTTGGAGCTCGTTTAATATATGTAACAATTTCGACAAATAGCATAATTTCAACAAATGTTGGAGTGAAATTTAGGGTAGATAAAATTACAAAAAAAATTACACAACCAAGCACACTGTGTTAGGAGACTCCACACAAAATTTTATAATTTTTAGAGCTCATTTGTTATATATAAAAAAATCAAACAACAGTGCACCTAAACAAAATCACTAATAATGATTAATTACCTACCTAATCACCTCATGCATGGTGGCCAAGCAGCAACCGTCTGCCAAACAGTGGTCATCTGTGCCTCATGCTACCACAGGTGGTCGTGCGGCAAAGACCACATGTCACCCCCCTCCCCAAGGCTATCGTACGGCCACCGAACGATAGATGTTCCATATCTGTAAATTCTGTGCAACTACGCCTATTTCTATAAATATCGGTTCAAAATATGACATATATGCTAAAAAGCTTGTTTATCTCGGAAGTTTATCCGGTACTAATGGTCTATTCTGTGATAAGGTGCTTACATAGGCTCGGATTGAGGCATAAGGCAGTGCCTCACTTGTTTGGGTTTAGGTTTCTGACTTCCGGCTTATTTTTTACTATTTTTAAATTTTATTTTTTTCATAACTTTTTGGTTTTTTAGCTTTTTTGCCGGTTCTTTTTTTTCCCATATTCGTTTGCATTATACGTGTTGGGTTAACCCTTTTTTCTATTTTTTATTTTTAAAAAATTTAATTCTACCAAATAAGTCACTATCAGCTACAAACTAACTCATTTATGCACTTTTTCATAAAACTCTCCGTGCAGCTATTTTTCGCAAAGAAGTCCTCTCTCCCTCCCTCTCGCATGCTCTCCCCCTCGCGCCGCCTACACTCGGCTTCTGCCTTCCTCCCCCTCCCCCCTAACCCTTCCTCTTGCTCGCTCTCCCTCTCGCGCCACTAACACCCGGTCATCACCGTGCCAGCCCCTTTACCCCGATGAACGAGTGAGGCGGCCGCGGACCCCGGAGATAGCGAGGAATGCAGCGATGGGTACCAGCCAACGAGGCAATGGTAGCACCACCAAATTCGACGGTGGGGAGGCCGGTGAGGACCGGATACGGTGGCGGGGAGGCCGGCGAGGTCCAGATACGTTGGCGGGGAGGTCGATGGGGTCGGATTCGGTGCTGTCGTCCACCAGCGAATCCGAATGCGAGAAGGCCAGGGAGGGCTGATTCGATGACGGTGAGATCAGATACGGTAGATTCGTCCCCGTCTCCGTCCTCTGTCGACAAGGTCAAATCCAACAGTGTGGAGGCTGCAGAGGTCAGATCTAGGCATCGTCCTCATCTCCATCAACAAGATCCGATCATCTTCGTCGATGGGCACGTTCTCTTCATCGCCAGCACTCGGAGGTGCACCCCACTTCTTTACTGTCGTCAATGTGCATCTTGTCACTCGCCAATGCGCCAAGGCACACCTCATCCACGTAGTGGTGGAGGGCGACGATGTTGTCGGGGATGGGTTGGAGGGCGGCGCTAAGGGCATAGTTGGAGGTAGGGCTGTAAAAAAAGCTCGAAGCTCGCGAGCTACTCGAGTTCGGCTCTTTCTAGGCTCGATTCGAGCTCGGTTCGAACTTTAAACGAGCCGAACTCGAGCTTGATCTCGAGCTCGCGAGCTTCACCGAGCCGAGCTCGAATAGTTTCCGAGCCCCGATTCGAGCTTAAATAGTAATACATATTACTTCTTACCGAGCTTATTCGAGCCGAACTCGAGCTCGAGCTTGTCTTATTATTGAAAATTAATGTGTATTTGAATTATTTTGACTGTTATCGAGCTTATTAGAGCCGAGCTCGAGCTTAAATTTTTCTTATTATTGAAAAATAGTGCATAATAAATTATTTTAGTTGTTATCGAGCTTCAACGAGCCGAGCTCGAGCCTATTCGAGCTTAGGCCGAGCCGAGCTCAAGCCCAGGTCCAGGCTCGGACCCCAACTCGAGCTCGGCTCGAGCCTCTACCGAGCTCGATCCTGGAAGGCCAAGCTCGCTCGAGCTCGGCTCGTTTACAGCCCTAGTTGGAGGGGCCACCTCGCTCGTTCGCCGCGTGCAAGCGACGCGAGAAAGGGAATTTGTGAGAGGGAGGGTCGGGTGGGGAGGAGGGTGGTATCAGGGGCCAGGGAGTAGAGCAGCGCCTAGGTGTTGCCGGGTACAAGCAGCTCACTAGGGAGAGCAGGTGAGAGGTAGGATTTTTTCTAAAAAATGGACGTGCCGTTTTTTTACAAAAAAAGTGGGCCTCCCACCTACCTCAATCTGAGCCGGATTAATCGGACAACCCTAAATCATATTAGCACCTTATCATCAAACAGTCTATTAGCAGTAGATACTCCGTTTATCACCCCCCCCCCCATATATAGTATAAATAACAGAGGCACCATGGTGCCTAGGTTCCATAATTGAGACTTTCCATCCATGATTAAGACTTTTCATCCATGATTAAGACTTTCTATCCTGATATATTATATATCATTGCACCTGCACGTATCTAAAATCACTACAAAGGCAGAGAGGCTTGGTGTCCGGACACCATGGTGCCCTATTTCAAAGTCATGTGTGTGTATATGTATAGTAATATAGTTAACCATGGTGCTCGGACTCCATGATTGAGAATTTCCATCCATAATTATGACTTTTCATATATGATTGATTCAACATGCTAAATCAATGAATTCCTTTAATCGATGTCTTTTCGAATTAATGAATATTAACGAGTTTACTTGATATATTATATGTCATTACACTTGCACGCATCTAAAAGCAATCTAAAGACAGGGAGGTTTGGTGCCCAAACACCATGATGCCCAGGCTCTATGATTGACTTTCCATCCATAATTGAGACTTTCTATCTATGATTAGTTCATCATGCTAAATCAATTACTTCCTTTTCAAATCGATGCATTTTTGAATTAATAAATATTAACGTGTTTGTCTAATATATTATGTATTATTGCATTTGCACGTATCTAAAAGCTGTCCAAAGGTAGAGAGGCTTAGTGCTCAGATACTATAGTGCCCTATTTCAGCGTCCATATATATATATATATAGTTTTTCTGGCAAATTACATGATGCTGCTGATTTCGGCTTGTCAACACTGCCATTCTCAGAGAACCTAACAATATACTCAGAACTTGCTGGCAGCTCTGGAAGATTAAATGTAGGAAATGCCCTAGAAGTTGCATAGAACATTCTCAGAACTTGCTGGCAACTCACAGAGAACATGATCCACATTTACACCATCACAACCAATTCAGGTACCCTTGCAAGCCTAGAAGTGCAGCATCTGGGTGATTTTGAGTACCTCATCAAGAATAACTGAACATTCCTCAACAAGATAATGTGCCCAAACAAAAAAACATATCTCAATTAAATTCACAAACCATATTTACACATTTCACTTGTCATAACAATTCCTCAACTGCCAATCTGAGAATGCAAAAAAAAATTAATGATAAACAACCTTACAATCCATCGATCTGACAATTCCTCAAATCTTCCAATTCAAGCGAAAATAAACCTCATAATTCCTCAATCCCTTAAAAGACTCAGACACTCCATCACCAAATTTGAAAAAAAAAACGACAGGTCTCTGGCGTCGATGGAGTCAGCTGTGGACGAGAGGGCGAGACGACGGTGTCGGGGAGGCGGAGGCGTGGCGACGGGAGGGTTGATGGTGGCGCGGACTGGCAAGGCGACGGGTCGGAGGGCGGCGCGATGGTCCGCCGCAAAGCCTGGGGAGAAGGGTGGCAACGCCGGGGAGGTCGGCGGCGCTCAGGGAGGAGCTCCAAGGGGGCAGGTTCGCCAAACCCTAGAGCCGCGCGGGAGGAGCCCAGGGAGGTTGGCGGCGCTCAGGGAGCAGACCAAGTCGGAGGGCGGAGACGCTCGAGGAGGAGGTTGGCTCGGAGGTCGGCGGTGCTCGGGGAGAAGGGCGGTGTTGCTGAGGGGGAGAAGGGCGGCGACGCTGGGGATGGAGGGAGGCGACGCGCCGAACCCTAGAACTGGAGTCGGGAAGGGGACGGCGCGCCTGAGCAGGAGGCGCAGGCGAGGGCAAAAGCGGAAAAAATTGATGCCACACGGGGAGTTTTCTGCAAAAACACACCGGTGGATGGATGCTCCCGCCTGACTCAATCTTAGCCACACGCGGGAGATCGGATGGCCCACAGGGGCGTTAGCACCTTATCACTGAATAGGGCATTAGCACTAGATATGCTCCTATATATATATATGTGTACACACACATACGTGCGCGCGCCAGATGCCTAGTTTGCTACGGAGGTAAAATCATATAAAGAAAATACGGACAAGACTAATATATATATATATAGCAGCTAATGGACGGGTCAAAGCTATATATATTAGCCTTGACAAATTCAAAGCTATATACAGAGAATAACGGCAAAGCTAATCCATAATGTATCCTCAGAAACAGAAGGTGCGAACGAACCATCTTGAGATGCAATCTACCATCGTTCTAGCTCAAGGCCTTAGTTCCTTTCAGCTTCTTGCTTATAAAGTTTTACAAATAAATAAACAGGCTTCTTACCCGTTTATTAAAACGGTTTATCGAAACAATCTTTTAGAACAGTTTATTAGCATTCGATTCATTTATATAAATACTCACATTAGAATAAAAACCATAAAACATAGTTATAAATCACAGTTAGAAAGAACCCAGAGCTAGACAAATCCCAGACGAAGAAAAACAAGAAACCACGGTTCAGTGTAAATTTCTACCATCATTTTCAGTTTTTCACCATGGCCAGTGATCTCCAATCGGACAGACCCTCGTGCTTGAGACAGACATGCCATCGCTTGATGGTGACGGTAGAGAATCTGAACCTGCTTGCTCGTGTTTACAGTGTCGATGCTCCCATTGTAAACTGTAAAGAAAGCAAAAGTGAAAACGATAAACTGCTAGCTCATTGTACTGGTTTACCAGCACGTCGAAGGGAGATAAGATCACGTCACAAAGTTCAACTGCATCAACCTTTTTACTCTTGAACTCACAAGCTAGGTCACACATTTTGACACACGACAAAGAACCAGCTACTTCTGCCATTACTTCTGCCATGAATTAACGAAACAATCAATGATCAGCACAGATGAACAATTGTTTCTGCACCATTTCCCCATGTCCAGGAATCAAACAACATCCCATAAACCTAGAAAAAAATGACCAAATCGCAGCATCAATGCATAGTCACACACATTTACCACTGATCGCACAACCACAATCAGCTGGTACTCGCGGTTCATGAAAGGAACCATCTTTTGCTCATGGCCGAACTGGTGGGCAAGATCTGAGCCAGTACAGTGCTCAGCGATGACGGTCATTTCGCACCGACGCCGAGCGTGAGCTCGAGCTCCTCGGCGGTGACCTCATGGATCCTCTCCCCTTCCCACGGCGTCACCCTCCCCTTGTCGAACTCGAACTCCGGGCCGCCTCGGCCCCTCTCCACCGCCATTCCCTCGATCTCCATGAAGTTTGAGTTGGAGGCGCCAGCGTTGACGAGATTGTATGTGGGCGACGCCGGCGCCGTCGTGGCCATCTGGAAGCTGATCCACCGGCCGGAGTCCACCGTCGAGACGTCCGACTCGTCGCACTCCGGTATCGTGTCCGGGTGCTCGAGCCGGCGGCCGCGGGTGGGGCTCGCCGGCGCGGAGACGGCGAAGAACGGGTGCCGGAAGGGGTCGACGTCCCAGTCCGGCTTCCGGACCTTGGGCGGCCGGGACGCCGTCGGCGACGAGAGTGGCGGCGTAACCGGCGCGCTGCTGGAGACGCGGAGCAGCGGGAGGTTGGGGAGCCCCCGGAGGAACGGGAGGAGACAGGACGGGCTCGGGTTGTCGAGGCGCGTGGGGCTTGGGAAGCTCGACGACGCCGGGCTCGCGTGGTAGGACGGCACTGGGCTCGGGAACGACGACGACGGCGCGCTCAGGAGCTGCGAGGACGAGCAGGGGCTCATCCCCGCCGACGCGGCGCCACTAACCGGCCCCGCCGCCGGCGGCTTGCATCCCTGCAGCCAGGAAAGAACAACCGGAGCTCAGGCTCAGTTCGGTCCAGATCTACACGCCCAAGATCCAGGAAATGGAGAGAGAACAGCAGATCGATCGAGAGGCCAGATAGAAAGCTCTCACCTTGCGGTAGGTGCTACCGTCGTCCTCGACGACCCAGCCGGCCTCGCGGCAGAGCGCCTTGAGCACCTCGTTGTTGTCGCAGTGCTTGGGGAGCTTGTAGTTGCCGAGCGCGCGGAGGCCGGTGAAGATCTTGGCGGCGATGGCCCGCCGCCGCCGCTCCCGCCGCTTGTTGTTCTCCCGCTCCTTCCACGTCGGCGCCCGCCCGATCCCTCCCGCCGCCGCCGCCCCCGACGTCATAGTAGCCCCTCTGCTCTCCCCTCCTCTCCGCTCCCCTCTCTTCTCTTCTCCTCCACTTGGCCTGTTTCTTTAATGGCGAGGTGGGTGCTACAGTATTGGCTCCGGGGAGAGGAGAGGATAGGGAGGTGGCTGCTGTGGACTGGTGTGCTGCTTTGAGCTCTCTCTCTCTCTCGTGGGCCTGGCTGGCTTTGTGTGGGGGCCCACCTGGGTTGGCTCACGAGGAGGGCAGGGCATGAAACGGCGGGGGCGGTAACTTTTTCACCTCGCCCCCGCGTTAGGAACTATGTTTAGAAAAATTACTATAGTGCTTAGATCCTCCATACATCCTAATCTATTTGCCCAGCTTCAATCAGCTGCAGCCATTATTTTTTTCTAAAATTATACTGTAATAACTATTAATTTTTCTGAGTTATTAAATTAAAAAATAAGAAAATAAATAAATGAGAAAACATTATATCTCCACAAGTAATGCAAAAAAAAACAAAAAAGCTAAAAAATGAAAATTAAGAAGCCAACACATCCATTCCTGCTTTTGGCTTCTGGAAGCTGAAATCCAAAGCCACTTAGAGCAGGTCCTATGGGTCCCATACCCTAAATAAAAAAACAAAAAAGAATCTCGTCCTATCACCTTATTATCTCTCCTGCACCCACCATACTCCTCTTTCTCATTTCTCTATCTCATTCTAACAATGCTGACACCGTCGACGATTTCTCCACATCGGAGTGGCCGTCGTCCTCCTCCCATGTAGATCCGGATGTCCTTGATGTTGATGTCCATGGCAGCCGACAAATCTAGAGACAACGGCTTCGGAAGCAACGACAATGGCTTTGGCCGGTCAAGGTCAACGGTAGCGCAGCCGTGCGGTCGAAGACGTCAAGGTCCACAGTGGTGCAGCCATGCGGGTGGACGTGTCGAGGTCAATAGCGGTGCAACATGCGAAAATTCCTATAAAACCACCCAAATTTCTCGAAATCTCTCCTCTCACCTTTGGTCCGTTTCTAGCTTGGCCCGTAGCCAATCTTTTTATTCTTTCATTCCTTCTTCCCTTTTTCTCCCGAGGTCGTAGCCCATTTCCTTCTCTCATTTTTTTCTTTCCCTTTGCTCGTCTCCTTTCTCCCTCTCTCTTTTCTTCTTTGCTCGATAGAGAAGAAGAACAGTGTCGATTGGCACTATGCACCGGAATCAACTCCAATCGAGCCAGTGCGTAGCACTGTGTGCATGCGATCGAGCTAGACTACCTCACGCTAAGCCGAACCAGACCTGAACAGGTTGTAGACAGAGTCCGAATTGAGTCGAAGTTATTTTAGCCCATGTTGATCCTGTTTTCCACCGATTCAACCCGGTTTAGAACCAATTTGTGACCGATTCACATGTTTCCAGGTCGTTTCTCACCGAGTTAGCACTTGTTCTGCATAGTAGACAAACTCTAGACCCAAGTAGACCACTCGATTGCCATTATTCACGCTCCATCTCCAAATTCACAGCTTTCCAAAGCTGGTTCTTATTGGTTTTCACTTCCGATAGCTTCTTGGCTCCGTTTTCTATTTCCTTTTAGTAATATTTTTATTTACAAGTGTTGTAGCCCTATAGTAGGCTTCTCTAGCTTTGTTCGTGTGTGCATATGCTACATTATGAAGAAGAACTCCATATGACAACTAGAACTAGACGTGACAACCCTAAATCCTACAAAGGAGTGAAAGTCGACTACGAGTCGCAAGGCAAGCCACATTATTTGATCATGTTGAATCCCTTTTAGTTGGGATATATTATGCATGGATTAATTTTTGCATTATTGACTCGTCAATGTTAATTGTTATCAGTTACTTTTGAATGATCCTATTTAATTAGTTAATACCTTTAATTATATCGTTTACATGCCACCCTTGAAAATAATCTAATCTTGTTTTTCTCGATAAACTTGGAGATGATATATTGTACTTTAGATTAATATAGTAGTGAACATGGATAACAATAATCTCATTATGTCATGGTCCACCATCATAAGTTGACATGTCAGAATTTATGACTACTATGGTATGATGAATAAAAGTGTTGAATCACTCGTCTGGAATGATATTGTGGGAAATGCTATCTGCGGGTGGATATGAGTTTGTGGTTTGGAAGTGACTGTATGCATATGCTATCTAGTGGTTGCGTGCACAAGTCTCTATTGTAAAGGTGGTTCCGCCCGAAGCATATAGGTGGTTCCATAGGGACGATCATTCGAACTTGATTCAACTACTGTATTAGTTTCTTTGGTATTACCACTGGTAGGTTCGATGCTGGTGTGGACCACAGGCCGACTTATGCCATAGTATTGACCCCTAGGAGCAGCAAAGGAGTCACCTGTACCTAGCCCTGGTAAGAGACCCCCTACTAAGAGGGACCTTCTCCGTACGGCGTAGTATTAATGTTGTAAATCAGTGATGAATTTTGTTATTCTGTCTTTGATCAAGTCATGGATATCGTGTAGTTAAAGATCAGTATTCTCTGCAGAGATTAGATTAAACTATTCGAATGTACCGTGCTTCCAATTAATGGAGTTGTGTTAGAAGGGTGATTCATAAATCAAGGAATAAATAACATTATCGGTTAAAATTATGATAACTTGGAAGTGAGATAACTTGTTGATATATAACCCCTTTAACAAAACATTCTTTATGAACATGTTTTGATTTAAGTTAAATATTTACAAATAAAATTATATGGGTACTAGTGATGGTAGGTTCAAGACAAACTCTCCTTCGTAGATATTTCTCTTGAAATCCCCAATTGTATTATAAGACTTTATCACCATGACTTGTTGAGTATAAATTTACTCTTTCTTGCATATTTTAGTTCAGACAATGAACAATATGAAGAGGACATACCAGCAGATGAGTACTATGATTGTGACGATTTCATATTTTAGGTCGACCCTACACTCAAGTGTTGCATGTGGTGTGGTTTTCTTTCACCATTTTTTATCTACAATATAAGTAAATTTGGCTTGGAAGTCTTAACACTTTTGTAATCGACTGCTATGTCATACTTTATGTAAGAACTCTATTATGATAATGTAATTATAAACAAACTGTTTATCAATATATGTGCAACTAAAATCCTAAATAGTTACGTGAATACAGAGATTCATAATAAATCTAGGATCCTCACAATGTTGGGCAACGTTGGCCATGGCTCCAAGATCTGACCTCCAAGACTTCTGCATCGACAGATGAGCCCACTTGATTTTTTTATCATATTAGGCCCTGTTTGGATCCACCCAGATTTTAAGAATCTGGCTTTTGGAAACTGGGTGGGATCCAAACAGACCAGTTTTTGGGGCAGTTTTTAAAATCTACCTACCCAGATTCTTAAAAACCAAGAAGCTGTTGATACCCAGCTTTTGCCAGTTTTTTTGCACAAATACCCATTTACCCTCATTAAAGACCACGCATGGCTGTTTAATGTGCTGTTCAAGAGCAATAAATGTAAGGGTATAATAGTCTATTAGCACCAATCATAAATGAAACTAGCTTTTAAAAACTAGGAGATCCAAACACCCCACCAGTTTTTGCTTAGAAACCAGCTTTTAAAAACTAGAAGTAATAGCTGATTTTTAAGAATCTGAAACTGATCCAAACAGGACCTTAGTCTTGAACCTTTTATTTGCTTGGACTTTAGCAGAATTTTTCTTAGCCTCTCCTTGTGCAATGCTTAGAACCTAGGCCAAGGCACAAAAAGTTGCTCTTAGCTATGGTTTTGGGATCACGTTGCACAAGTTGCTCTTTGGGTATTTTTTTTAATAGTGTCATCTTAGCTATTTCTTATCTAAATAAAATAAGTAAAATTCTATATAAAAGATAAAGGAGAAAATGATAGATAATGTATTGTTTCTTATGCAAAAGCCGATTTAAGTCACCAAACTAACGTAAATAGTGAAAAAGTATGAGACAAAAAAATATAATGTGGTGGTGATTATTTGGACTTTTTTTGGTGACTTATGGCTGAAAAGCACTGTAGCTGACAGAGCCTTATTTAGCATAATTAAATTTAAAAAATTGAAAAATATAAAAAATATGTTAGCCCATTACGTATAATACAAATAAATACGGGAAAAAAGAACCGGCAAAAAAACTTAAAAAAACAAAAATTCAAAAAAAAGATAAAATCTATAAATAATGAAAAATAAGTCAGAAGCCAAGGACGAAACGATCAAAGTGGTATTCTCTAATGCTAACTTTACACGAGATAAAACACTCAAAATTACTTCGAAACAGATAATGTGCCCTTAGCTCCGGGTTTGGGAGCACTCTACTCGATTGCAGCTGGATTGGCTATCTGCTGCTGGTGGTGTGGCTACGGTCGGGACCCACTTTTTCCGCGCCTTCTGCCAGGCTCGGCTTTTGAGGGCGTTGTAGGGCCAGTGGTGTGTGTCATGTGCTGCTGCGTCGGGATTTGCCCGGCTGTGAACTGTGGTACTGTTTGGTATACCGTAGCAACGCGTGTAGGTGGGTTTGGGAGTAGGGCTAAGCGTGTAAGCGTGTCTCTGATTGGAGCAGCAAGGGAAGGGCCTTGGAGGTTAAGTGTGTCTGATTGGAGCAGAGCTAAGTAGTAGCACGCGAGGCTGGAGCTCCTCACCTTGGGACGTTAGGGTGTGAATGGGTTAACTAGTCACGGGACGAAGGTAAACTCCACTAATTAGGGGAGACTGGAGAGACAGAGCTGGCAGCGCTAACTGCTAAGCCGGCCGGTGACAGTGTCCTCGATTCAAAGCTCGGTTGCTTTGACTGGGCGGTGCTAAAACTCATGATTTTTTTACGACTTCACGTACGTACGCCTGCCCCCCCCCCCCCCCCCCCCCCCACACACACTTATTTATGCGACGGCGTCCAGTCAGTGGTGCGAGGGGAGGAATAATTAGGCGGCAGAGGAAGGGGACCATTAGGCGCCGTGGACCGTGTGCCGGATCCCGTTCTGGAGGTTTGACCGTGGAGTTTACGGGCCATCCATCCACTAGACGTGGCACGCGAGACCAGCCCGTGTGGTCAGCGTGCGCCGTGCGGCCCGTCCGTCCCTCTCGCCGCGCGGTGGGTGGGTCCATGCTGAGCGCCCGCGGCCCATCCTTGGACGGCCCATTATGCTACCGAGCGGCCCAAGTCTGAGGTATCAGGGGCCACGAGGCCCAGGTCTGAGAGACGCACCGTCAGCCGTAACACTGGTGTACTCTAGTAGGCGTGAAGTGATAAACTTTGACGCGTGTTTCTGAGACTCGTTCCATCCTGCGCATCACTTGCATAAAAAAATGGGCGTCTTTTCATGACCGTCTAGGATGCACGTCTCAGAGACTCACAGTGCAACACAAGAGAACGTAAGTGACGAGTATCGAATACATCTCTAAATACAATTTTAATATATAATTATAGTTAAGATATCTTGTGATCGTAAATCTTCAGAGGTTGCCCTCTGAGTACCTTGGTCGAAGAAATATTATACGTATTGCTCAATCATATGATTGCTCGGAGAATCTATGAACTAGTCCCTGGACCCGATTCCAGTATATTTCTTCCGTACGATGGATAGAATACGTGTCTTATCTACTCCAAATAGCACGATGCTTCGACTCTTAATCTCTGACTACTGTCACACAGTTGTTGCCCACATTCGCCTCTTGCTAACAACAACCTACGATCAGACGCCTTCTCCCTAACAATAATTACCTCCCCGACCAGGCACGCTGGTTTCACAAGACGTCTTTTCCGGCGGGCAAACATGCTCTCTTCCTTGGGCAAACAGGTCTTCATCGCCACGTCTTAGATGACCTTCATCATCATGCTCTGGCGGGGGATCATGCTCCAGGTGCACGGGCTCTGGGATGCCGTCGATACCGACAGGGTTGAATTCCGACAGGACAGGATGGCACTGGAGGCCATCCCGCGCGCCATTCTGTCGGAGATGATCTCTACACTTGCCGTCAAGGCAACCGCTAAGGATGCGTGGGATACCCTGAAGACCATGCACGTTGGTATTGATCGAGTGTGCAAGGCTAATGCTCAGAAGCTCCACAAGGAGTTCTAAGAGCAATGCTTTCCATGATAGGGAGTCTATCGACGACTTCATGTTGCGGCTTACCGGGCTGGTGAACCAGCTTAGCATCCTCGGCGACACGGAGCCGCCGCACAAGGTCATCGAGAAGTACCTACGTGTTATCCCTTCTAGGTTCTCTCAAATTGCTCTGTCAATTGAAACTCTGCTTGATCTCTCGATGCTCTCGGTGGAGGAGGTGACTAGTAGACTTAAGGTGGCAAAAGATCGACTAGACTCAACCCCCGTCACTGGTGCTAGCGGGAAGCTACTCCTAATTGAGGAGGAGTGGTCTGTGCAGATGAGGGAATGGCAGCAGGGGGAGGGATCCTCTAGCAGCTCCAAGAAAGAGCGGGCTGGCGGAGGAAAAGAAAAGAGGTTGGGTCAGCAGCTAGGTTTCGGCTTAAAAGCAAGGGAAGGAAAAGAAAATGATTTAAACTTTTATTCAGGATTTAATTTGGAATTTGTAATTTGAATTATATACGGTGTTTGCACATAGAAATTTTAGGGAAAATCTATTAGCACCCAATTACCTTTTAGGAATTTTGAAATTACATTGTTGGGTCTAGGGAGTTATTTTATAATCTTAAAACTCAAGCAAGGCTTAGGGAAAATTTTAAAAAATGCATCAAAAATTTTGAACCCGTGAAAATCATGCTAGTTTTATTTTGAAGCAAATTTGGGCTGTTACATCATTCTTCCAGTTTGTTTACATTTTCAAAGAAAACATCAGTAACAAAACAAATATGCAATGGCAGCTAGCTCATACCTTTTATTTGTTAAATCAACATTGCGCACATGTTGAACACTATTGGCCTAAAAGTTGCTTACAATTTTTTGTAACGCTGCATGTGTTGTAGTCCACATGCACTTGGTTGCCCAAGGACCCAAGGAGGCTTAATGTGTTTTGGTGACGGATCGCCAGGGACATTAATTAATCACGACACATAAGTCTTGCATGGTAAACTATTGGAGGGTGCCCTACAAGTGGAAGTCAACAGGATCTTCCATATGCATCGGTGGTAAAGAACAAAATTGGTTTCAATGAACCATTCAGAGATGTTCAAGCACAACAAATCCTACCGCCTCCCGATGTTAATGTACCACACAGCAGAAGACTTTCAATTTTCAAATTAGTTATCATAGGGATTAGGAATTAATAATTTCAATCAACCTCAACAAAAAAAAGGTTATGTGAACATGCCCTCTTTACCTAAACATTCTAGCCTGCAAGGAACACAGCAATGATGTGATTCTTGCAATTCAGCAACTGTCAAAGAAAGGAAACAAACGAGATGTTTGCTCTTTAGAAATCAAGCGATTGATTATCATTCAGCAAAATATAGGCCAAAAAGGCTGATTTTGATTATACTGTTTTGACCATCTCAATGGGACGTTGATATTTGTCAACTAAATATTCTCATTACACAAAGGTAGAAAACTTCTTGAAATCCCAAGCTTAATGATCTTACAAAGTTACAAATCAACAATGAACAATGGAGTAACCGTCACCTCAGTTCTGCCGATAGGCAATATAATTGGCCAAGTGCAACAGTGGTGCTGCCTTCTCTTTGTCGAATTCTGCAAGTTGCTCCCTTGCATCACAAAGCAACTTTTCTGCAAATTCGCGTGATTTATCCAGCCCCAGTAACTTTGGGTATGTCGTCTTGTCACTTGCCAAGTCCTTTCCCGCTGTTTTGCCTAGCTCCTCCGAAGACTTGGTCACATCAAGTATATCATCAACCACCTGGAACAGCAAACCTATTGATCTCGCATATTTCCGCAACCGCTCAATCTGCTCATCCGAGCCACCCCCAATGATTGCCCCAGTTACCACCGAGGCCTCAAGCAATGCAGCAGTCTTGTGGAGGTGGATGTACTCAAGGCGGTCAAGGGGTACAGTTTCAGTTGAGCCAGTCATCTCAAGATCAACAACCTGACCAAATGTAGACAATTATTTTTCAGAAATGTGATCACTTTTAAGGTACATTCTATCTTAAGAGTAGTTTTCAACCACTAATTCAAATGTATATAGATAGCCATGAAAATCATCATTCTTAGGAAGGCATGGGATTCACAGAATTAATACATTGCCTAATTTGCACCCTTTTTTTTTTGGTTTGCTCGATGGCATAATGGAATAGAATCTGATCAATAATAGACCTGGCCGGCGACGAGGCCCTCTGAGCCGATGCAGCGTGCGAGCTCGCCAACGGCGCGGACGACGCGGGCAGGGTGCTTGTCAGGGTCGACATCCGCAGGGTAGGAGTCGACGCTGGCCATGTGGCGGAAGGCCAGCGAGAGCAGGGCGTCGCCGACGAGCACGGCGATGGGCTCGCCGTAGACGACGTGGCAGGTGGGCTTGCCGCGGCGGAGGTCGTCGTCGTCCATGCAAGGGAGGTCATCGTGGACGAGCGACATGGTGTGCACCATCTCGACCGCCGCGGCGGGGGGCATCGCCCAGGCCTCGCGCCCGCCGGCGACGCCGCAGGCGGCCAGGCACAGCGCGGGGCGCACGCGCTTGCCCCCCGCAAGCAGTGCGTACCGCATCGCCTCGTGGAGCACCGCCGGGGGCTCGCCGTCTGGGATGGTCGCGTCCAGCGCGCGGTTCACGGCCGTGGCCCGCTCCCCCATGTACACCTTGAAGTCAAACTCCGTCGTGGCGGAGGCCGCCGCCGTGGCCACGATGGCGGAGAAGCGGCGCCGGTGGGCGGAGGGCACCGCCGCGGCGGCGGGGGCGGCGGGGAGGAGCGGGGAGAGGTGGACGCGCGAGGCGGCCAGGGGGTGGAAGGGCGCCATTGCTTTGGGGTTAAGGGGGGGTGGGAGTTCTGTGCGGGTGAAGGGTGTTGTACTGTTGTGATTGGAAGTGACCCGTCCGCTTGCGTTGCGATCTTCTTATCTAGGTGGGGAAACTTTGCGTTGGGTGGTCGCGTGGACGGCTCTAGGTATACTATGGTCTGTTTATGTAAGTTTTTTTCTCCGCCTCAAAAGCTAAATGTTAAAATTTAGAGTAAATTATATTTTACACTAAGTAAATTATCACTTGTTTAATTTTGTATTAAAGTTTACACATACTTTCACTTTATACTAGGATAGAGTAAATGTTGTTTCACTTTACACCAGAATGAAAGTTGAAGCCAGGATCATGGTCGAAGCTCGGGCCGACACCGAAGCAATAGTTGAGGGGCCATGGTCGAAGGGGGTCATGCTCGAAGTCGAAGTCGAAGTCTTGGTTGAAATAAAACCGTGGTCAAAGAGGCCGTGGTCGAAGTCAAGGTCATGGTCAAAGTCGGGGCCGTAATCAAGGGGACCGTAGTTGAAGTCGGGATCTTAGTGCAAAGTGAAACAACATTTACTTTACCCTGGTGCAAAGTAAAAGTATGTATGAAACCTGATGTAAAATGAAACAAGTAACAATTTATCTGATGCAAAGTGTAATTTACTCTAAAACTTAAATAAAAAGATAGTTTTTAAATTAGACTTCTAAAAATATCTAAGCCGCCCTATAACTATAAACCAAAAGTTAATTAAGGGGTATAATGATAACCTCCACGCCGACAACCAACGACAGCGATCACTTCTCCCGGCGCCACCATCCTCCTCCATTACGCCTCCGTCCTCCCTGCCCCGACGCGCAACCATCGTCCCCGTGCCCATCGTCCGACGTCTCTGTCTTCCTCGCGCCTAGGCTGCAGACGCGCCATCCTCGACTCCTACGTCCTCGGCACCGCCTCCCCTAGGCTAGGTTGCGCCTCCTCCTCCAGGCTTCAAGTTATATAGAGAGGCTTTAAGTTATATAAAGAGCGCCCCCCCCCCCCGGATGCATAAGGCATTGAAGTCGTTAGCCACTAAAATCCCCTAAATAAAAGGGGGATTTGATCATTTGCTCCATCTTATATTGCATTTGATAAAATGCCTTGTGATGTGTCACTTACATGCGGGCCCTGAACCCACATGTAAGTGAGACATCACAGGACATTTTATCAAATGCACATAAAAGATAGGGCAAATGATCAAATATTTCTAAATAAAAAGGTCAATCAATTACATAAATCTCCTAAGAAGAAAAGTCAGTTACTAATACGTATGGATGTTCCAGCTAGTTTGGGATGGTGCGAAATTGGAAGGGTATCAGAGGATTATGGTCTTGCAAAAGATTTTCTTTTGGAGAAATAGACTGTAGATCTTGCAAAAGATTTTATTTCGAGAAATAGGCTGTAGGTTAGCTCAAAGAAATTGTGCGGAAAGTTTTAACTCCCTACTTGTTTGAGAAGCAAATATCAGGTTGGATCCGATTAGGATCTTATTAGGAAACTTCACTTTGGAAGGGTCGTATTGTAGGATCGACTTAAAGGAATTTTGTGAGAAATTTTCCTTTGTGGGTCGTTCAATGCAATCTCTCTGTTTTCTTCTTTATACCAAACACATTATCCTCGAAAATCCATGTAACTTTTCCTACAAAACATTTGAACAAAGGTTTGAATAATGCATGCGTTTTAAATTTTGATAGGATTTCACTAGATGTGACATTTTAATTTCTTTTTTGTTTCATAGTGTTTGAAACGAGCTCTTAATATTTGAAAAATGAATTGGATAACTTTCCGAACAAATTCAAACATGGTGCATATTGGATCTTTTCCCCACCGAATAGCAAACTTAGGTCATGTTGGGTCGGTTATGATTACTTATTTGTTTGAGCACCTTCTTATGTGTCTGACATAAGAAGTTCTCCAAATTCCAAATGCTAGGTTAAATAGGATCTATCCAAAATATATTTCCCGTTAGGGAGCATGTTTTTGTATTTGTCACTTTGTATTTCAAACCAGTCGATAGCAACTTAGCAAGCAATAGGGGTGCGAAGGGGGTGGGTCAGCCCATTGGCCCCACTGGCCCATCTTTAAATTTTGGCTTCATAGGGTAATGGGTCGGACCATGAAATTAAAAGGTCTAATATGGATTGGACACATCGACTCTTAGGGTCGATCCACCCCAGACTCACTTCCCTTCGACACTATTCCATGGAGTTCAGAAGCGGCTATGGGGGTGATACACGGCGGCAATCCGCGACACGGAGAGCCAACGATGGCAAAAGTAATGAGGCGGTGCGGTCTGTTCAAAGAACCGGGAGGAGATGTCAGCGCCGAAGGGGAGGGTGCGGCTGAGGAGCGGCGCCAAGCAGGGAGAGGCGCGGTGGCAGCAAGTGTGCTGGAGGTAGATGGAGAGATTGTTAGTACATTAGATGCTACTACTAGTCTACTAGTTATGTTTTGCTTCTAGACTCTAATTTTATAGAGGATCGGGCCAACCCATAGATTCAGTACTGTTCCACATTACAGAGGGTCGGGCCAACCCACTACCCTAATTTTTTGTAACGGACCATAGGGGTCGAGTACAGGGTCGGCCCATCTCACCCCCTTTGCAACCCTAGCAAGCAGCCCAATTACACCTTTTGGCATGCCATTCTTTCACTTTTTTTTGTTGATTCACATTTCAAACCTTTTGATAGTACACGGCCTATTCGCGCCACCTGCGAATGCCAGGGAACTCGGTGTGATTCACACTAGCTCCGTGCATGTAGCACATTTTCTTTTGTCGCTCCTTGCCATTTCAAGCAGTGCACTTGCCCCTTAGCGCACGATTTGATGGCGTGGTTTCGCTCCATCCTAAATTGCATCCTACCAGATTCTATTCTTTTTAATTTATAATTTTCCTCAAACAAATAAATGATCAACTCTTTTACTGTCTTTTCGAAACGTTTTATTGGAGTAGCTTTTTCGAAGCTTTTTGTCGGAACAACCTTATCAAAATGGTTTATCGATATTTAGTTTGTTAGTACAATCACTCGTTCTAGAGTTAGAAGCCATCAGCTACAGTTATCAGCCGTAGCTAAAAAATAGCCTGACGAGAAAAGCTTAAGCACTACTCAGCCCGGGAGTTGACTCATGTATCGACCAGGAATCTGGAACTTAAGAAGAAAGCATCCAACTGAATCGAACCCACCCATTTTCACCCGCAGCATTGAGGCGATCACGTCCAGAAGAACCCAATATCCAACCACATCGACAAAGTTGGTTCGACAAACAACTACGGACTCCACAAGAACAAGTTAAAATCAGTAGCAGTACAAAATTACTCGCAGGGAAGGGTATTCTTGTAATTGGTTCGGGCTTTCCTCGCTAGGCCGGCCGCCGCCCGCCGTCCACATCCTCTTTGCCGACCGCCACGTGCCACCGGCAAGCCCCACCATCTCCACTCCCATCATCCAATGTGAGGAAGGCAGCTCCGGCAAAACGCACGATACCGACCCACATCGCTCATGGTGCGACAAACCACAATTCCCACAGCAAAAGACGACAGCGAAACCTAAAAAAGAAAGCAGCATCCACTGGATCCTAGGACGGGGAAACACATGTATTCCGTTATAAGTCCCTCGTCATCCATAACAACACGCCATCGCGAATTTACATGGCTCGGCCCTTGGAAATTTTTGTACGGATAACTTTTTTTTATTCAGAAATACAGAAATATACCCGTGGTTTCATTTTTTACAAAAATAGCCTCGAGTCGCCCAATGGGGAAGCGTCTCGAGAATTTCGCCCACCCGAAAAGCGACATTTAAGGAATCCGCGAACCGTTTGGCGAATCAGTGCTGTCGTCTGCACGTTGGACGACTTAATATAAGTCGCTGTACGGTTGGGCGACTGCAATGCAGTCGCCCAACGCTAGGGCGACACAGGGGGGTTAAGGCTGCCTGCCCAGCCGGCTCCCACTACCAACCACCTTTTTCACTCATTCAGCAAACACATTCAGCGCACAGAGAAGAGGAAGAAGGAAAAGAAACAAGGGGGAGAAGAGAGGAAGGAGGGGAAGAAGAGGAGAAGGAGAGGAAGGAGGGGAAGAAGAGGAGAAGGAGAGGAGGAGGTGAGGGAGGAAGGAGGGGAAGAAGAAGAGGAGAGGAGGAGGTGAGGGAGGAAGGAGGAGTAGAAGCTATTCCATCAATTTGGATCCAGATATTTTTCTGGATTATGTTGTATTTGCATTATTATTTATATGAAATATTGGTGTTAATAAAAAATATAGATGTAGAATAATTAGTACCATGTTAGTATGGAAATATTATTGTAGAAAAAGTTTGGTATGCAATTTGTAGTATGGTATAGGAAGTTTAGTATTGTGCGATATTATTTGACATGTCGCAAAATTGAAATATATATGCAGGCCGACATCATCAATGTCCACTACATTGAGAGTGTATTACGGAGCTGGAACCATTCGTGAAGGTCCGAATGGTGTGGATTTGAGCGATTTTTCGCAAGTCACTCTCGTACTTCCGGATGACGAGAATGCTCGAATGGGAGATGTGCAGCTTTGGCTGACCCGGAATTTTTCGTTGAACCCCGAGGTGTACAGCGTCGTCGTGCAAGGGCTTTGGAGCCGGTCTCCCACGGACATCAGATGGGAGTTGAAGATATTGGTGCGCTCTGCCACATGGAAGGGCTTTGTGCTAGGGTGCCGACGTCGTGGATACGAGTGTGTGCTGCTTGTGCAACCGTGCTCAGTACAAGCAGCTGAGGAAGCTCGTGCAACAGCCGTTGTTGTGGGAGGTGCTAGCAGCTCGGGCGGGCCGCATGTTGGCGGACGTGATGAAGTTGCTCGTCATGAAGCCGATGCGGTACATGAAGGAGAGTTACAGCCGTCAAGCCATAGAGAGCCAACTGGGCAAGCTGATGAAGGAGAGTATAATGAGTACATTGTGCAGCAGATGAACTCTGATGACGAGAGGGCATGGGATGAAGAGGAAGCTGTAGAGGACGACGACGAGGACAGTTCCGATGAGGATGAAGTTCCTATCCCCCAGGAATGGAACCAGTTTAATGCGGAGGGTCTTTCCGCACATGATGAGCATGAATCACAATGGGAGTACCATGAGACAGAGGTTTGGTTGCATGCTATGTTTGCTGACAAGGAAGCGCTGCAGGATGCCATCAAGCTTTGGGCCCTTTCAATGCAGCAGACATTTCGCGTCGTCAAATCAAGCCAGGAGCAGTACACTGTGACGTGCGAGCAGACTGGTTGCCCTTGGCGGGTGCACGCCCGTAAACCTAAGTATGAGACTCATTGGATTGTGTCCAAGGTTGAGCCGCACTCCTACATTCTAAACACTGTGTTGTCGAGACATCGTAACCTGACGTCCGGATTTATAGCCAATGTCATGTATGGGGAGATAGTGCAGAAGAAGGACATAGCAGCCACGCATATTGTGGTAGCTATTGAGAATAAATTCAAGTATAAGATTAGCTACGCGAAGGCGTGGCGGGCCAAGCAGAAGGCGTTGGAAAAACGTTTTGGCACTTTCGAGGCGGCGTACGACAACCTTCCTCGTATGCTTAATGTCCTGCAGGAAAGGAACCCGGGCACATACATCGCCCTCCACGAGAAGCCGTCCATAAGTCCGCCAGGGTATGCGGTGTTGCAGAGAGCAATGTTTGCATTTGGTGCTAGCATCGAAGCATTCAGGCATATGCTGCCAGTGATCTCAATTGACGGGACCTTCTTGACAGGCAAATACAAGGGGCAGATCCTGACGGCCATAGGCGTTGACGGTAACAATCAAATATTGCCGCTGGCCATTGCATTTGTGGAGAGTGAGAATTACGAGAGCTGGCTGTGGTTTCTCAGACATGTGAGGGCTGGAGTTGTAGCCACTCGGCCTGGTGTGTGCGTAATCCATGATCGCCACGCCGGTATTATCAAGGCAATAAGAAAACTTCAAGAAGACCCCGAGGAGCCCTTTCCTTGGCCGGACATGAGGAACCGGTGGTGCAGTCGTCACTTAGCGGCAAACTTTTTCAAGCAATTCCCTAAACAATCTTTGATGAAGCTATTCAAGAGGCTGGCTAGGCAGAACCAACAGAGGAAATTTGATGTTTTGTGGAGGTTGTTGGATGAGCACACTAGGAAGAACGTCGAAGAGAGGAGCAAGGAGCCGGTCACTCCTGGGGCGGCACAACCACAATGCTTGCCGCCAATCGATACGCCTAACCCAAGAGGTCCAAGAAGAAGGAGCTCACGAAACATCAGGTGCTTCGCGCAGTGGATCGAGGGGGAACCGTTGGAGAAGTGGTCGCTGTTGCACGACACGGATGGCGCAAGGTACGGAATAATGACAACTAACTTTGCCGAGGTGTACAATTGGGTTCTAAGGGGTCTCCGTTCTCAGCCCCTTGTCGCCATCGTGGAAGGTGTTCTTCACAGCACAATCCGGTACTTCAGGGAGAGGCATGCGAGTGCCGCACTTCATGCGGCCAATCCCGGAGCATTGTATTCGGCAAAAATTACTGCTTACATGGAGATGAAGGCACAAAAGGGTCAGTTGCACACAGTGCAGGTCATGGGCAACAGGGAGCATCGTTTTGAGGTGATACTCCGTGATAGAGCCGGATTTGGGACGGCTCGTTCACTTGTTACCCACGAGGTATGTCTTGCAGATATTGGAAATGAACCTAGCTGCACGTGCAACAAGCTTAAGTTGTTACACAAACCATGCTCTCATGTCCTCGCTGCATGCGGGACCGTGGGTATGGATCCTTCGAACTTCATGTCCGAGTTCTTCTTTAAGGGGAGGGTACTGCAGGCTTGGTGTGGGGAGCTCCGAGGGTTCAGGGTGGTGGGAAACTTCGCCACTTTGGACATTGCATCGAGGACCTGGGTTCCGGATGTTAACATGTTGAAGGGTGGGAAGGGTCGGCGACAGAGCCGACGTATTAAGAACGACATGGATGAATCACAAGCTGGAACACCGGGTGCACGTTGTGGTCGATGCGGTCAGGAGGGGCACACAGCTAGACGATGCATGTCCTGATCAGTAGTTACATGACTTTTCTGTAATGTACTTGGTTATGTACTTATTTAGTACATGTATTTGCTGTTTGTTAAAATGAGATACTTTTGTGGCTCGTGCACAAGACAATCAATTCATGACATGCTTAACAACATTGCGCATTATTTCGATCGACCCTCGTACATACTACGGTACAACCATACACATCGTTGCTTATACGCCAAATGAGCCTCGTGGCACCCACATGGAGAACTGCTGAAGTGGACGCCTCGGACGGGGCTGGCCATCGTGGTAGTGGCACGCACATATGCAACTTGGGTTTGCACAGCAACATGTCGGATCGTACGAGCTTCCTATGTTGATAACCTCCTCGTTTCCCCTCTCGCGTTGCATCTGTTGGCGGAGCTCATTGTTCTCCTCATTGAGAGTCTTCATTCGATACTCCAAGTCCATTATTCGGTCCCATAAAGTACCCACATAACGGTCAATATACCGTTCATAAGGAGGGTCGATCCAGCGGGAGAAGTCGCATTTCGCCATCTGCGAAAAAGGACAGTAAACATGGAGGGTCCATAAGCAATAAAAAAACGTACTATTAGTAGTTTGTACCCCGGAGCGTGGGCATCGGAAGAAACGGCGCCCGCCATCGTTCGGCCCTTCCAGGACTTGCACGACCACGTACTCATTGTGTCTGCATTTCGGCCACGCTGGTTGCGCACGCCGGCTTGGTACCAAGCGGCACTGTGGACCGAACATCTCCCTCCTTTCCAAGGGAAGGTCTTCCTTCGGTGACCCATATCCGACTGGCCCCTCATCTTCCGCCATGGTATGTTCCACCACGAAATAGAAGGTACTTCTTTGTTCGATTTACAGGGTTTTCTGGCTACAACTTCATGGGACCTCAACCGTGCTATTTATATCGAATGGCGGGACAAAAGAGGGTTGCTTTGCCCAGAGACATGACAAAAGCGCTCAGCTTTACTCGGTGAGATGACAACACATGCCAGCTTTACGCAGTGATATGACAAAACGGGGCAGCTTTGCTCAGTCAGATGACAACACATGCCAGCTAAACTGCCTACATAAAGACTACGATCTGAAAAGCCTTCATAGGAACATTTATTGCTACTCTGAAAAGCCTACATAGGAACATTTATTGCTACTCTGAAAAGCCTATCGCTACAGAAACCAACAAATTAGGGGCGTAGGCTGTAGCCTTTACAGTGAGTGTTCACGTCATAGGCATGTATTCTTTCCAGTGAGTTTTCATGTCACATTTCCTTGTTGTTTCATAAATACAGGATACAGGCTCTGAAAAGCCTACATAGGGACATTTCCATGGACTATGTCCACTGCACCAGATAACCTGCCTACATAAAGCCCTCCTATGTCTTCCATACCACATCTCCTCCTCAAGTCTTCACAATACTACTACACAACACAATACTACTACACAACAATGTCTTCCTGGAGGTCCGACCCGTTTGGAGTGCCGGAATGGCATGAGCGCCCGAAGTGCCATTGCGGCTTTAGGACGATGTTGGGAGTCTGGACGGATCGAGTACAACGAGCCAAATACGGCCGTAGGTTCTTCAAGTGTCCAGACCTGGATGACGACTTCGTGGTAACGACAACAACTAAATCATTTGTTTCTCGTTATCGTTTTTCAACTTGATCCATGACATCTACCATGCCACACATAGGCTTGCACGTTCATCGAATGGGTGGATCGGGTGCCGCCGGCATGGCCACAGAACCGGGCAGTGGAGGTGGAAAACAAAGGACAATACTTTGTCAAGATGACTCAGGCTCGCGAGGTGGAACGACAGATGCGGCATGAGCAAGAGCGCCGCGTGAGGGTGGACCAAATCCGTCTGAAGGGCAAGGAGGATGACCTGCAAAGGAGGTGGGAGCAGCTAAGTCTGCGTGAAGCAGCCATCAAGCGTCAGGAGGAAGAGCTTCAAGCTCGTGAGGCAGCTCTCAAGACCAAGAGTGACCGGAACAAGGATGCAGCGGAGCCATCTTCAAGGCGCGATAACAAGGCGAAACAACCACGCTACACTCAGTAGACCAAATGTAATAGACCTAGCAAGTTTTATTCCCTAAGGCAGTACTGTCGGAGTTGCTCTTAGTCGCATATCATGCTATATGTTATGCATGTAATAACAATGTACGCGGCATGTTACTCCCAACTGTATTACGAAGTTTATTTCTATTGACATAAGCTTATTATCTAGCATGTTCGCATTCAATGATTCAGATAGCAAGTCATACCGGTTCTCTCCATAAACTCTTTCTCAGCAACATTAAAATATCACTTACCACTCTATGTATCTATCGTTCTACGGTCATTCATTCTTCAAAAAAATATTGAAATTTTTTTTATGCATCTACAACATACAGTGCACATAAACTTTTATTACAACTATACCAGATTTTTTCTCTGTTTCAAACTACAAAATTGCCAAAACTCTACAAATTTCAGGGGGACTGAATGAAGTCGCCTACCGATTGGGCGACTGCATTACAAGTCGCCATTGGGCGACTTCGTTAAATCGCCCAGTGAGAAAGCGACTCCGTGATGTCGCTTTCCCGTGAAGCGACATAGTTTCTTGTCGCTTTTCGGGTGGGCGAAATTCTCGAGTCGCTTCCCTATTGGGCGACTCGAGGCTATTTTTGTAAAAAATGAAACCGCAGGTATATTTCTATATTTCCGAATAAAAAAAAGTTATCCGTACAAAAATTTCTCTGGCCCTTGTCGGCCGTGACAACTTTTCTAAATGGTCGTCTACGTCGATACCGGCCGGGGTCATCATCATACCTATGAACTCCCCCCCCCCCCCCCCCCCCCAAAACAAGTGGCAAAATTAAACACGCGTCGATAGCTTCAAGGGCTCGCGAACGAACAATGTGGATTAAACACGTACAAAAGAACAAGAAGAAAGAAAAAAATAATGATGATCAGCTAGCTCTTCATGTCGCCTTCCTCGAGGTCGAGGTCAGACGAGGGAAGGCCGCTCAGTCTGGCCTTCAGCGGCACGTCCTCCCCGTCCAGCATGTCGCTCTTGTTCCGCGGGATCGGGGCGGATGCCTTCTTCTCGGCCTCCACGGCCCAGCTATAGACCACCATGCCCAACACGGCGAGCAGCATCCCGAGTATGTTCTTGACCGTGAGAGCCGAGTCGAATAGGATCCAGCCGAGGATCAGCACGCACACGGTTTTCATGTGGCCCAAGACCTGGAAGGAGGTTGCAGAGAACCGGCCGATGCAGAGGTACTGGCTCATGTTGCAGAAGACAGCCAACGAGCACGAAAGCAGTATGAAGAACTGCAAAATGATTAAACATAGGAAGTTGTTAGGACATACAGGAACAGCTCCAGTCAGAGCATTAAAGCAGCATGAACTCATGAAGAACTGCATAACGATTAACAGAAAGCAGCAAGAAGAACAGCGTTGATGATTGCAAAGCCAACATTTTTGTTTGGACATCAGTACATTGCAGCTTAACAGAGTAGACAAGCCATAGAATAGAAATCAAGCAATAAACAGATTTCTCAGGAAGAGCGTTATGCACAACATATAAGAAAAATCAAGAGAGAAAATTTGCTGCTACTTGCTACAGTACCATGACAGGATCAGTTAAGTTGGGAAAAGAAATTGCAGATTCATTACAGGTGGGGTACTAATGGTGACGTCCACTCCAGTAGGAGAATGGGAAAAATCATAGATGAAGCAAATCTATTAAAAACTCAAGAACACTGGCACGAATTTAAAGCGGAAGACAAAATAACATGGGAAAAGTAGCATTCGTCGGGAAAACATGATTTCAAGAATTAAAAATGGTGTTACAGAGGTGATAACTTACAGTTGCCCCTGATGAAAAATTGTAGTTTAATAGCGACCGCCCATTGAGGTAGTAATCCACAAAGGGACCCAGTATAATAAGAGACAATGCCTGTATTGGTGCGGTTTTGCTCAGCAGCTCAAATGACCCAATGTTGTACTTCTTCTGAAAGGAGCCAATTGTCTAGAACAAGAACAATAATTGTCAGAACTCATAAAATAATGGAATTTATTAAACTACATGGGCATTATAATGGAAAATAATTTACAAAGAAGGGTCCTCTTTAGCATTCAATTTAAAAATGAAACTCTTCATCAACAATTTAGCGGCATTACTAGAATTCAGAAATCATCTTCCAAAACTGCCAAATACATTATCATTTCTAGATGTAACAAGAGGAATGTAAACAGTAAAAAAGTTGCTTCAAATTAGCTGTAGATCTTTAAAAAGGATAAATAACTAGTAAGGAAATTCCACAATGCAAGGCAAAAAAAAGGCAAGAGATTACAGACAAGTTATCTATCAAGAGAACTGCAAATCTGCAGTGTATGATGCAATTTTTCTCCAAACGGCTCCATCTTCTGGTTTATTTTGGCTTTCGGATTATTTAAGCCAGAAGTTATTTGGAAGGCATCGGTTTCTAATTTTGGGTTTTTGGGTTTTTTTCTTTTCTTTTTCCCCCTCATTTCTTTACATTATCTGTGACGATATAACAATTTTTTCTTAAAAAAACTAACAGCCGCTACAGGCCTGTTCTTTTTTTGATTTATGGCTTTTGACTGAAATTTTTGAATTTTGAGCTGTTCACGGCAGGAATTACGAAGAGAGATACCGGCTTGCAATTTTGGCTGGTACAGATGTTGGGCTTTTAACGTGTACTGCGATTAACTTGTAGACTTCGTCTTGAGAAAATACTCTATTTAAAAGTTAGGCATTGTAGTAAAAGCCAAAAGCCGCAAAGAACGGGCCCACAGTACAATTTCCGCCATAAGCCAAAATTCACAGCCAAAAGCTTAAGCCATAAGCTAATTGGAGCAAGATATTACACTATTACTGTGTTTCAGAACTGTTGTTGCAGAGTTTTAATTCCAGGGCCTCAATTACCTGGCTCTAGTACCCACACCTTGGCTTGAGTGTTATCACAACTAGCAATAATGCTACGAGCCTACAAAAGTAATGGCCAAAGCAGCTTAACAGGTTGCAAAATAAGTGACACCAGAAAGTGAAGGCTTGATATGAGCGGAAATATATAATCCCCAACCAATGAAAATACGACTTGTTTGGGACATTGTTCCACCAAAACATCCAATTTTGTCGTTTCTCATCAGCATACCTTATCGTCAATGGTCACAGAAGATTCAAATATTGTCAATTTCATAATTAATCATATAACGAAAATCTTAGGGCACACTGCCAGCTATGGTATGCACAGCTAGTATTTATCAATTATCATCCTACACAGGAATGTGGAATGCACAAATGTAGTATCAAGACAGACAGAGAAAAGAAACTCACAATCTGTTGAAGTGAGGTGCAGAACACAGCCACGCAAGCGCAGATGAATCCCTTGGCATTGACCTCCACATCCGTGACCGTGCAAATCCCAACACCAGCCGCCACGACAACCACCGCCGATATAACCTTGGTGGTGTAGTGCTTGCTGTTCAGTACCCATTCCATCAAACAAACGACCGGAATCATGCTCAATTTGGAGATCTACAAATTTGCAGAGTTTTCGCACATTCAGCTACACAACCAGACCATACACTCATGGCCAATAGCCAGCGTAGACATAAGAAAGCAACATCGCATACCTGATAGAACCCAACGGAGTTGAGCATGAGGCTAAGGTTCATCCCGGTGATGGACGTGTTGGCGACGAGCGAGAACCAAACGAGCTCCCAGAGGGGAACGTGCTTGGAGACGGAGTAGCCGGTGGCGTTGGAGATCCATCCGACGAGCGCCGTGACGGTGAAGTGGAACCCGGTCAGCGTGGTGGCTGCATTCGCAAAGAAGCAAAAAAAACATCACATCAGATCCGCAATTTCGCTGCAACAATCCAAAGCGGCGGATCCAGATCTGGAAGGAAAGGGGGAGGGAGCGAGAGGGAGGAAGGGCGCTCGCGGTACCGAAGCAGAAGGCGTAGCCCGAGGAAGACATGAGCTGCTTGTTGGCCATGATAATGCCGACGGAGCTGACGACGTTCATCGCCCAGGCGCCGACGTCGGACACCGCCGGCGGCTTCTTCTCCGCTTCCATCTCCTCCTCCCCTTCTCGCGACCTGACACGAACTCGGAGGAGGAAGGGTTCGGCACCGCTCGCTCGGCTCTACCCCCCTCGGTGCCTCGCGCGGGAGGGGCCACTCGGTTATGAGGAGGGAGCCGTTGCCGCGTGGGCAAGGAAAGCGGGGTTCGAATTGTGCTGCGGCAGTGGCGGAAACGTCAACGGCACGGCGGGAAGTGGTGAAAAACCTGCGGTTTGCGGAGGTTGGAGGGGTTAAGACGACGGGGAGGGGAGGGGACGGGGCGGCGACGACAGGGCGGAGGTGTCCTCGGCTGGATCTGGGCGCGGTCGCGGTCGCCGAGCGGGGCCGCCTTTTGCCTCTGCAGTTTACCCTCTTTTTGCGCGTTGCTGTACAGGATTTTTCCCTGCTTTAGAGCAAGTTTAATAGAAGAGGTGGCTGCCACCTCTAGGACTAGTCAAATCTATCTATCTAATCTAAACTAATAATGCACCTAAAAAACAATCCTAAAGCCACACAGAAAATTGTACCACACAGTCATTAGCTATCCTAAGTACACCCAGAAATTTACCACCAAACCCAACCAACGTTTGAAATGAAAGGACAAGATCTCATCTAATCTTGTCTTTCTCTTACTCACTCAGATCCAACGGATCAGATTGCTGGGACCAAACTTCATCACTCATCGTTGAACCCAGAACCCCACCCCGCGTGAACTACGCCGCCGTGGTGGCCTTCGCGCTCGCGGCGTCTCTCCTGGCCCACCCTTTCTCTCTCCTCATCCTCCTGGGCCTCCTCGCCGTCTGGTGCTTCCTCTACCTCTTCCGCTCCTCCGACCGGCCTGTGGCTCTCTTCGGCCGCACCTTCTCCGACCGCGAGACGCTGCTGGGGCTCATTGTCGCGTCGTTCGTCGCCTTCTTCTTCACGTCCGTCGCGTCGCTCATCATTTCCGGGCTGCTCGTCGGCGGCGCCATCGTCGCCGCGCACGACGCGTTCCGCATGCCTGAGGACCTCTTCCTCGACGATGCGGACGCCGCCAGCGGCAACAGCGCGGCCCAGGGGCTGCTATCCTTCCTCAGGGCACACGGATCTAGGGTTTGAGGCGGCGAACGACGAGATCTGGTAGGCTCCTCCTCCCCCGCACCCTGCGCCGCCGCCTCCTCCTCCCCCCACCCCACGCCGCCGCCTCCTCCTCCCCCCACCCCCTCCGCTCCGCCGCCGTCTCCTCCCCCCACCCCTCCGCTCCGCCGCCGTCTCCTCCTCCCCCCACCCCGCGCCGCCGCCGCTTGTGCTTTGATATCTCTACTACCGCACTACCGTCGCCGCCGCCTCCTCCCCAGCGACCGACCGAACCGAGCGAGGCCGAAGAAGATGGGCGTCAACTCCAAGGCGGAGGCTGCCCGCGAGCGCCGCTCCGCCGCGGAGGCCGACCGCCGCCAGCGCGTGGAGCGCGCCAAGGAGGAGCAGTACTGGCGCGAGGCCGAGGGCCCCAAGTCCCGCGCCGTGCGCCGCCGGGAGGAGGACGCCGAGAAGCGGGCCGAGGCCGCCGCCCGCAAGGCCGAGAACCACCGCATCGCCGAGGAGGAGGCCGCCGTCGCCTCGGCCCCGTCCAAGACCGCCGCCCGCAAGGCCGCCCGCGTCGGCGCCCCAGCGCCCAAGGTCACCGAGGCCGACCTCGCGCGCCGCCGCGAGGAGGAGCGGATCCGCCTCGAGCGCGTGGCCACGACGGGAGCTCCGGGTCGTCGTCGTCCGGTGGGTTGGACCTCGGGCTCCACGAATCGCACCTCCGCTACAACCGCAACCGCGCCTACCTCGAGGTCTCCCCAACGCCGAAGATGGGAAACCTCCTCTTCCTCAACTCCCCAATGTCGTAGACGACGGACGACGAGGTGCTCATCATGGATGGCGTGCTCGTGGCCGACGGCTCCGCCTCCACTCCCAGGCTACCCACCTCCTTCACCGACCTCGGCTTCGTCTCCACCGGCTCCCCCAGTTCCGGCGGCAGCGATCGCTACGGCCCCAATCGCCAGGTAATTGATTCACTTTTCACGTTGTCATTGGCTTGTGTGGGAGCCACGTTTGCCATTGGCTTGTGCTGGGAAGAGTTCGTGATGTATTTTTTCAAACCAGAGTTCGTGATGTGTTGCCGTGGGATAGTAGGATACCGTCGGTTAATGCTATTGTTTCATGATAGAAGTTGATGAATTTGAAAAACGAAGTAAAATCGTGAATGTATCCTTACTGTAGAGATCTTTTACAGGATTGCCTTCTTTGCCCAACTGGATTTTCTGCCAATTTGGTTGTTTTCATATGCATCCCCGAAATGCCGCCGTGGCGTTAGCACGGGCACTATACTAGTAAGCAAAAAGAGTACATGTGGCTCATGATGGAAGTAGCTAATACAATAAGTTGAGTAGATGTTATCTCTACTAAAGCACTCAAACATTTAATACTTGCATAAATATATCAATTAGGCCCACAAAACGCGTGGAGGTAGCTAATACAATAAGTTAAGAACTAGCATCGCCTCCAAGCTGCCCCTAACTCCTCGTATGATGTGCTAGAGGTCACCTCTTATATAAGGGGCAGCTTGCCTCTCTCTCCTCTTTTCTCTCTCTTCCACTTAGGATTGTGCTGACGTGGATTTCACTAGAGGCGACCTAGTCAGCATTATTGTACTTGCTCTTATTGCTCAATTCAAAGCGTCGCGAGCCGCGATTGTTTCCGTTAGGCCAGTCTCAGTGGGGGTTTTATGAAGTTTCATGGGTATTAAATACGCTGACATGGCACTGTATTGATGAAGAGAGAGATGATAAAAGTTTCATGGGAGTAGAGAGAGTTTCATGGGGATGAAACTCTTCTGCACTGTTTCCAAAATATGGGTGTGTTGGAAACTGGGACATGAAACCTCTACTGAGACTGGCCTTAGTGGGGGGCGGTTAAAGGTGAAAGCTCTTTTTTTACCACGAGGCCCAACGAACGAGTTAAGTTTGTAATTAAATTTAAAAAATTAAAAATTAAAAAGAACATGTTAGTCTATCACATAGTGTGTGAAAAAATATATAAAAAAGAAAGACAAAAACATTTAAAAACCAGAGAGACGAAATTAAGGGATAGTAAATTAAAGTTAGAAGGGAGAAGCTAAAACTGAAACGAGTAAGTTTATTTTCAACACATTTGAAGCGCAATCAATTGTAGGGACAATCGAAACGTACCAATCCTGCTCTAGTGCTCTGCTAGCTAGGGTTGGTTTTGAGAAGCCAAGTCCTATTTTCTGAAGCATATATTTGTATAGTAATGCTACTATACTATACTATACTATACTATACTATACTATACTATACTATACTATACTATACTATACTATACTATACTATACTATACTATACTACAAAAGAAACTTAGGACTGCATCACTGAATAACCTTTCCTGTCGTGGCAAGCAAGAACACGATACTTTTCTGGTTAAGGTGGCATCATATAAAGGGCCTGCTCCAACTATCTTTTGGTTTAAGATTTTGATTGTAGCTTTTTTATTTTTAGCTAAAATTACACTGTAGCGATTGTTAACTTTTTCTAATAAAAAATAATAAATCATTATATCATTACGAACAATGCAAAGGAATAAACAAAAAAGAAAAGTCAAAGAAAACCGAAATTAGAAACCGGCGCATTCTAATTGGCTTATGGTAAACCAAAAGCTAAAACCGTTTAGAGCGGACCCAAAGCTGGGTACAATTGCTTTGTTAATTTAATTGTCTACACTCTACGCCCCTGAGATCCACCACCATATTTACGCTGGTTACATACTCCGCTTACCAAATTACAAGTAGAGGGGTCTTTGGGTGTGTTTTTTTACTGTGGTTTATAGTTTTTGACGTTAATATGAGCGTTTGTGAGAACGAATCAAATTCTGATAAACTATTTTAAAAAGGCTATTCCAGTAAACCACTTTAGAACGATGATAAAAATGTTATTTTGTTTATTTATTCGAAAAATAATAATAAGTAAGAAGCTGTAAAGAATGGTGACTTTATATTTGGTTAGGTTCTGAGAATGTGGTAGGAACTAAACCTGGATGCCAATTGCGGATTTGCGGTAAGGGTTTGTCTGTGAAAGGATCTCATCACCCCATCAAACACAATCAATGGACTGATGCATTATTATCAGATCAAATTAAGTATTGACAAATCTCTGTATGCGAGTACTTGTCAGGCAGCGAGCAATCTGCTGACCACCGGGGATGATTGAGATTCCAGGCCCAGTGGCCCACCACGGCTTGTTAAGTATAAAAAAAGAGTGTTGATAAAGTTTCCTTTCAGTGATTCTTAGTCCACTGGACCATTGAACTTGCCGACGAGTCCCGGTCTCCGGAGCTGGGATCGAGTCTCCTCCCCTTGTGCCTTTTGACCCCCCAAACTCGGCTTACTCCACGTGTCACAGGGGCCAGTTCATTTGACTTGGCAAGCACATTCGTGAAGCAAAGCTCACATGCGTAGGCAGATGGGTCATGGGTGGGCAGAATGAGGGATTCACGTTGGGTGCATGGCTCGTTCATCGCTTTCGGTATGTACAGTTTTTTTAGGCGTCTTTAGGGTCTGTTTGGGAGAGCTCCACCAGTTCTAGATCCACGAAAAACAGTTTCACTCCACGAAATTTTACCCAAACGCTCCAACTCCGCGAAATCTGGATCCACCAAAATCCTGGATCTGAGGGCCGGATTCATGGATTTCATAGAGCTCCTTAAGGAGTGCTCCACCGTGGAGTTGAGTGGTAATTACCCACCAATGCCACTGGTTACACACCCCATCCCACCAAAAGTGACCATTCCCACCAAAATCTCAATTTCGTGGATCTGGAGCTGCTGTACAAGCCAAACACTCCATGGTGAGATCCCAGATCCACGGTGGAGCTGCTGCTCCAGATCCACGTTTTCGGTGGTGGAGCTCTCCCAAACAGGCCCTTAATTCCAGATCTTTTAGAGACTATTCCTGTTGATTTTTGTTTAAAATTACACAATTATTTTAATTTTTCTTAAACCATTCAATTAAAAAATTAAAAATAAAATTCCAGGTCCCCGCCCGTCGGAGGGAGGGAACATCCTGTTTCGTGGCAAGCGGGTTTTTGTCTCGTCTGCCGTTCCAAATCTTGGAAGGCCACGGGCGTTTGTTGTCGACGGCGATAGCCGATGGCGTGCACCGCGCCGCCCCGGCCACAATGCGTAAGTGTTATTTTGGCTTGGGAATGATTTGTTCGTTTTGGTTTTTGATTGTAGCTAGGTAAAATGCTGGCAAATCAAAAGATTGTATATTTATGGCCTGTTTGGATGGACTAGGACTAATTGTTAGCTGACTAGTAGTTAGCTGGCTAAAGATTAGCTCAGTCCTGTTTGGATCCAAGGACTAATAAGTACTACTATCTCAGTACAAAGTCTGTTATACCCCTATGCATGGCGGTCTGGGAGGGTTGGCGTGGGTATCAACGTCTTTTTTTCATCCTGCTGGTCCTTTAGCCCTCATTAGTTGGGTTTGGCCAACTAGTTGGCTAACAACTAGTTGGGGCTTTGGCTAAACTTTAGCCTACTCATTAGCCCTCCTGTTTGGATCCATAAGGACTAAAAATTAACAACTAGTTGTTAGCTCATAGGATCCAAACATACCCTTAGTTGCTAGATCGATAGTTCATACGCCCAAATCTTCGTTTGCAATTGCAGCCGATACGTTCGCCACTACGAGTGCTTGATAGTCGATGCCAGAAAGCACCGCCACACTAGCTATGCTACATCGATAACATGTTTGCATAGAACCGCAAACACAACGATATGATAACACGACGCCGGAAAGTTTGATAATCAACTAGTGATCCCATCCTAATCGACTAATGATCCCAACCACTAAGGCCGGCCTAACAACGTTGAAGTGGAATACTACTGAAACATCAAATCAGAAACTAACTACTACTAACTAAAAGATAACACGGAAGTCTAGCCAGTGATTTTTACTCCAACTTTGAGCAGCACCAGTTAAAGGCCTGTTTGGCACAACTGCGACTTATGATTTTTGGTTGAAAATTTTAAATTTTAGCTGTTTGTGACAGAGATTATAGAGAGATACTCGCTTGCGATTTTGGTTAATATAGATATTGGGCTTTTAACACGTACTATAATTAACTTGTAGACTCCATCTTGAAAAAATACCCTGTTTGAAAGTTATATACTATAGCAAAAGCTAAACGCCGCTAGTTTCTGTCGAAAAGAATAGGTCCAAAGTCCCACCGATTCCGTAAGATCCTGCCCGAGAATAGCCTTCCAGACAAGCCCTAATTGTGTTTTGATAATACCTAGCCCAGACAATTCGTGTAAATAAACCGGTGCTAGAAAGTAAAAACTGGTTGCAAGCACCGATGCATGTTGTTGGGCTATGTTAATGCTAGAACCAAGATTTTGGAACTGATGCAAGCGGCTGCTTCGACACCAGCATAATAAAAAATTATTGTTTTGCCAAACTGACAACATGACATAAGAGGAGAGGCATCTCTATCTCCATTGCTTTCCTCTCTCTTTTCTCACCTACAGAAGTCAGAGGAGAGAAGCCGCTTGCAGAAGCCGAAAGGGACAAAGGTGACGGCGCACATCGGGGCATTGGAGAGGATGGAGGTGATGGCAGCGTGCATGAGGGTGCTGGGGAAGCAAGAGGGGACAGAGGCGGTGGCGTGTGGGGAAGCCGGAGGGGATGGAGGTGATGATGTGAGGGGAAGCTGGAGGGGACAAAGGAAGAGGAGGGGAGGACTAGGAGCCACATCCGAGAGGGCGACAGGCAGGTGAGGAGGAGATGAAGGAAGAGAAGAGGTGGATTTGTTGATTTGGATATCAGATTGGGGGTTTGTTTTTTTCAGCTTTTGACTTTTCTATAGTAAATATGTTTTAAACGGGATGTCTTTTTAAGATAGGGTCTACTAGTTAATTGTAGTACATAATGTATCGACTTCATTTATATCAGCAAAACTTGCACGTGAGTTTCAGTTACTCTGTAATCTCTCACATAAACAGTCAAAAGCCACAAGCCGTAGATAAAAGAGAACATGTCCTGGATTTGGGTTGGAAATGACGCGAAGAAACCAAGGGGAAGAACTTGCACGAAGACACTAAAGGTGAGTATTTTTATTTGATCGTGGGTCCCGCCTTGCAGCTCAAGCTTGAGCTAAATACTGGAGAAAAATAGTAAACCTAGCTCCTGTATGACGTAATGGTGAGTGGGAAAACTAGCACCTGCTACATTGTACATGTAGCCTTAGGTAGTTACGGGGGTGTTCGGCACGGCACAAGCCAGGTGGCTTTTGGCAGCTGCTACAATACCTAACTTTTAAACGGAATATTTTCTCAAGACGGAGTCTACAAATTAAACGTAGTACACGTTAAAAACCTAACATTTGTACTAGCCAAAATCACAAGTGAGTGTCGATCTCTTCGTAATCTATACCGTAAACAGTCAAAATTCAAAAATTTCAACTAAAAGCCATAAACTGCAGCTAAAAAGAACAGGTCCGTACGTTTGCCCTCGCTGCACAAAGTTAAAATAACACATGGGCCAGAGCTATCTAGGCCTAGTAGCAGTGGCTAGAGAAGAATTCTGAGAAGGAAACAACAATAGTGCCCATAACGAAATAAATGGCCCAATATTAGATATGGGCCGATAGTATTGGGCAATTTACTGTCATCAACACACCTATTCGCATCCTTCCCTCTCGCCTTAAACCTTCACTCCAGCCGCCGCCCCAAAAAGCGAAACACCGAAGCGGCGGGCGGGAGGTAGTGAACATGGCGGAGCTGAAGCGGCTGTCGGAGAGCCGCGACCTGACGCGGATTGAGCGCATCGGCGCGCACTCCCACATCCGGGGGCTGGGGCTGGACGACTCCCTGGAGGCGCGCGACGCGTCGGAGGGCATGGTCGGGCAGCTCCCGGCACGCCGCGCCGCCGGCCTCATTCTCCAGCTCATCCGACAGGGGAAGATCGCCGGCCGCGCCGTCCTCCTCGCCGGGCAGCCAGGCACCGGCAAGACCGCCCTCGCCATGGGCATCGCCAAGTCGCTCGGCGCCGAGACGCCCTTCGCCTCCATCGCCGCCTCCGAGCTCTTCTCCCTCGACCTCTCCAAGTCCGAGGCGCTCACCCAGGCATTCCGCCGCGCCATCGGCGTCCGCATCAAGGAGGAGGCGGAGATCATCGAGGGCGAGGTCGTCGAGATCTCAATCGACCGCCCCGTCTCCGCCGCAGGCGCTAGTGGCAGCTCGACCACGCCCTCCGGGGTTGCTGCGGCCGGGAAGACTGGGCGGCTCACGCTGAAGACGACGGACATGGAGACGGTGTATGAGCTTGGTGGCAAGATGATTGAGGCCCTGGGGAAGGAGAAGGTGCAGAGCGGGGATGTGATTGCGCTCGACAAGGCATCCGGCAAGGTCACCAAGCTTGGCCGCTCCATCGGGAGGTCGCGGGATTATGATGCTGTTGGCCCGCACACCAAGTTCGTCAAGTGCCCTGAGGGCGAGCTCCAGAAGCGCAAGGAGGTGGTGCACTGCGTCACCTTACATGAGATTGACGTCATCAATAGCCGGTAACTTCACATCCCATTCCCTTGAATTTGTCCATAGCAAGAATTGAGTAGACACACATTGACACATACAATTAAGCAATATTTCCTACCTTTAACAACTCCGATGAAGGAAGTTATGTTGAAGCTTTATAATGTAGTAGAGATGTTAAAGGGCACTTGGTCTTGCAAATTGCTGCAACGAGAAAACACATACAAGTAAAATGACTCCATAAAGGATTTGAAATTCTATTAACTAGGATAATTGGCAATCTGGCATTGACTTTGAGCTACCGTTGCTATGCTGAGTGTGTGTTCGTCACCTGTCCACCAATGTTTTTTATAATATTAGAAAAATCTGTGCAAAGAAACGTTTTTAAGGTTTGTAAGAACTTATTTGCTTAACAAAGGATCACTTGTCAGTCCAAATTAATGATTGCCTTATAGTGCACTTTTTCCATTCTGAATTGGAAAAATATTTGATGTAGTGTGTCAAGCTATTGTTGTGCTATGTCTGAGCTATGTTGATCCAAACATCATTATATTTATATGTTGATTTATGAGGATCACCAAAATTTATAGAACTCAAGCTAGTGTCACACCGAGTTTTCATTTATAGCAAATTTAACCAGCGTCCTGTGGTTAATGTTTTGATATTTGTCGGCAAGTGACTTGAGTATGCATGACAATGACATAACCAAATGGGATTCAGACATTCTAACCTGTTTTGGTATTTTCATGTACTACAAATTTAAGAATAATACTGACATAAATATAAGTATAAAACACTTTGGCATGTTTATCTTGTCATTTGACTGAATGTTAACAAACAGAGCTTTGCTTAGGTACTCCTCTTTTAGAAAAGTTTACGAATCATAAATGAAAGTAATTAATATTAGGTGGGTACAAATCTGTACCAACATAAAAAAGATAATTCAAATTGAAGATTAGATATAGATGTAGATTTGAAATTAAGGTGGAGGCAAATCTTTGTTTTGATTTATATTTTTAGGTTAATATAGATTTGTCCCTACCTAATATTAACTCTTTTGCTTTAAAATTCAAAACTTCTAAAAAAGAGGAGTACCGAAGCACACCTATAAGTAACAAATATTCCTTGCAACAGAACTGCCATATACAAGATGCTAATCGTTACCTCCCACAGTTGTAATGTGCTAATTGGTTCAGCAAATTATTTCTGGGTTCAAATTCCAGGCAACCAAGATCCTGCGACGAGTATTTTCTACCATAGGATACCCCGATCCCATTGAATAATTGTGGAATAGAATAGAGTTTTACCTACTAGCTTAAGCATCCCATAAGCTTAGCCAGTAATTTAGAAATGATTGTCCAATGTCCACTTGGACAACATATCTGATATTGTGGGCTTGGAGCTGAAATACGCTCCAAAGTACAATTCTAATTGTGCTGCACTTGGAGTTGGAATATGCTCTAAAGTACAATTCTAATTGTGCTGCACAGACTGGGATCTGGTCTTTTGGCTTATAGAGAAATAAGGAGTGCTATGCTATCCAGCAGGCTCCTGGAACTCTTGTCAAAGAAAGGATCTGCAAGATCTTGCTTCAGCGTCCAGTTTGATGCAAAGGTGCCCATGTAAAGAACGACAATAAGTTAAGTCTATTGGTACAATTTAGTCGATGCCACGTGCCCATGTATATAAGGAAATGGACCCTGTGCACAAAGATGAGCTACATGGATATCTTGCAGCCATACAATCTGCAGATAGCTGCAACCATTAATTTCTCTTAACTAGCCTTGATGCTATCTAAAGGTCTTCTCCACCAAACTATTGACTTTGTTCTATCTTTCTATTAGATGATACTGTTTGTTCGAATCGTTTTGAACTTTTTCAATTTTTTTGCATACAATCTTCTTTACACTAGCATGGTATTTTTTTTCTAATCATTGAGCACATGATATAAAAGAGTATTGGGTTTCATATTGTAATTTTGAATGTAATTTACTGTGAGAATAAAGTGTCCCAACCAATTCATTTCTATTGTCTTGTTATTTGTTGTCCAGGACGCAGGGTTTTCTTGCACTTTTCACTGGTGACACTGGTGAAATTCGCGCAGAGGTTCGAGAACAGATTGATACAAAAGTTGGAGAGTGGAGAGAGGAAGGAAAGGCTGAGATCGTTCCTGGTGTTCTGTTTATTGATGAAGTCCACATGCTAGATATTGAATGCTTCTCCTTCCTAAACCGTGCTTTGGAAAATGATATGGCTCCAATCCTAGTTATTGCAACAAATAGAGGGATTACATCCATACGTGGCACAAACTATCGATCACCACACGGGATACCACCGGATTTCCTTGATCGCCTCTTAATCATCACAACACAGCCATACACGGAGGATGAGATCCGGAAGATCCTAGACGTCAGGTGCGACGAAGAAGATGTGGAAATGTCTGCGGATGCCAAGGTTTTGCTCACAAAGATTGGCGTGGAGACCTCTCTGAGGTATGCAATCCACCTGATCACTTCCGCTGCCTTAGCTTGCCAGAAGCGCAAGGGTAAGGTGGTGGAGATGGAGGACATAAGTCGGGTCTACCAGCTCTTTCTGGACGTTAAGAGGTCGACGCAATACTTAATGGAATATCAGAGCCAGTACATGTTCAATGAAGTGCCAGGGGAAGCAGAGGGAGATGAAGCCATGCAGTCTTAGATGAATAGTGTTACAACGTAACTGGGTGGGTTTGTATGGTTCGTGTATCTTGGATACTTCTTGCTCGTTTAGATGACTAGTGTTAAACCTAAGATGGTGTTACCCCGACAACCATGCTTGGTGGATGCAATGGACTATGCTAGCTACTGTAGTTAGGCTCTATAGTTCAATGTATCTTGTGGTGATCGGTTCGGCTGAAAAGCTCATGGTTTATGGCTAAAAATACTGTAGCTGGCTGAAAAAAACACTGTAGCTGACAGAGGCTTATTTAGCATAATTAAATTTAAAAAAATTTAAAAATATAAAAAATATGTTAGCCCATTACGTATAATACAAACAAATACGGGAAAAAAAGAACCGGCAAAAAAGCTCAACAAAAAACTAAAAGTTTAGAAAAAGACGAAACTTATGAATAGTGAAAAATAAGTCAGAAGTCGAAGCCGAGTTGATCAGAGTTTCATCCCTGATTGGAGCAGTAGTTTGTTTTGCTTAGATCTTTGTGACACCATCGTATGTGTACGGGCCTACCGGGCCAGTTGTTATGCCCAGGATGCGTATGATTGTGTGATTAGTTCAGGTTGCTTTAAGTAGCTTCGGTTTCTGGTCCCAAAAAAGTATAGCCTAGTTCAGAATAAGTACTCAACAACTACTTCAAATCTGAGTATTTGATAGCGAAACACACATTCCCCAAAAAAGTATCATCCTTATATTTTCACGAACAAAACAGTGAAATAAGAAAAAAAACAACAAAACCGAAAAAAGAAAAAAAATAAATAATTAATTAATCAACGTACCGAAAACCAAAATACAGAAGAGTTCTGGTTCGGTACATTCGCTTGTTCTCAGCCGTCCAATATAGCTCATCCAACGGTTCTCGTGATCCTCCGGTGTCTCTGAGTGGTGTGCAGGAGTAGTGCTAGGTAAAGTGGGCAAAGAAGTAATTTCATCCGAATAATTACAACGCCGCCAAACCTTTTCGTTGTCCCGCATGCCCACCGAGTTTATTAAGTTGAGTTCCTCTCCTCTCAGCCGTCATTTTTTCACCACTTAAGCGTCTAATCAACGTGGGTGCACATGAATGTACAACCTTGCCCTTGCAGATGGACGGTCAGATCTGGTGGAGGTGTTAGCACCTCCTACACCTCCAGGAGGACCGAACCAGAGTTCTTGCAACTGCAGATTTATATACCTAAACTTATTTAAGTAAATCGTAGTAGGTTCGCCTGCTTGATCGATGATGTGTAGTCTTGTTCGATGCTAGCATGGCGTGATAGTCACATGCGTCTCCACCACTTGCTCTCTCCATCTCCTCCTCCGCCACCATGCCCGCCCCCCTCCACCCCCGAACTTTCCTCCCCCGCCACCGCGCCTGCTCCAACCCCTAGCCGCTACACCTTCGCTACGATTTCAAGCCATTGCTTGCCTACCTCTCCTCCTCCACTATCGCATCCTTCACATTGTTGTCCGCGCTGGCCTCTTAGCTGGCCCCAAAGCGCTGGCGATGATAACCGGATCAAGCGGTTGGACGTGAGGGTTTAGTGGTTGCACCTCCATAGCACAACTCAGATCTGGTCAGTCGTCAAAGAGGAGGAAGACAATGACAGAGGGATTATGGATATGTGGATCCAGCGACAGCGATGACGGGGGTGCTGGCATGGAGAAAGACGGTCCGCCTTCAGGGAGGAGAAAGACCATGGCGGAGGGATCAGGGACGTGCAGATCCAATGACAGTAGTGATGGGGATGATGGCATAGAGGAAGATGGTCGGCCATCGAGGACAAGGAAGACGATGGCGGAGGGATCGGGTATGGGCGGATCCAACGACATGGATGTTGGAGAAAGACGGTTGGCAGTTGGGGAGGAGGAAGATGGTGGCGGAGGGATCAGGGACAAGCAGATCCAGCGACAACGGCGATGGGGATGTTGGCATGGAGGAAGACGGTGGCAGAAGGGTCAGGGACAGTCAGATCCGACGACAACAGCAACAAAGATGCTAATGTGGAGGAACATGAGGTGAGGGAATGCATAGGATCCCAACTAGGGGGGTAACATCAATTTTATCTCTCACTCGGCTGGTCATGTGAGCCGCACATGTCCTTTTACGCTAGGATGACATCAATTAAGGTTATACGTCAGCGGTTAAGTCAGCAGGGGTGGAACTAGCCACAGCCCAAGCCCCAGGCTAGCCCAGCTGTTCTTGGGATGAAGCTGCTTTTTTGTGATTTTTTCACTAGTTTTTCATGGCCTTTTGTTCATAGGTCTCGGGCTATAGTCTAAGTAGCTCGAGGTTTGGTTCTGCCCTGCAAGTCAGTGAATCGTCCTTGAGTTGCAGTGACCCAGTTAAACAAATTTAGGTATACGAATTTATAGCTTTAAAGTTTAGGGATTTAAGTGATCCAACTGATAAATTTAAGGATCTAAAGTGTATTTTACTCTTTCTACCATTCTTCTCGTCAATGCAGCCACGATGCATAATTTCTTGTTGCAAAATTTTATAAGCAGTTGCAAGGCCTGGAGACAAAAGCCCAGAGCTCAAAAGGTATTTAGTCAAAACCCAGGCCTAGTCTCGGCCCAAGAACCAAGCTCGGTTGTCCATCCCCCCAAAAAATTAGGCATTACCGAATCTGAGCTGGCCCACAACGTCAGGCTGCCCATGGACGACAGGGAAGGGCTCAGACTCACGGAGGCGAGGATTTCAAACCGTCAAATTATTGCGAAATTGCAGTAAATTCTCACGTTCCAAACAATGCCTAACCCTTCTCCTTCGTGCTTCTCCTCCTCTCCGATTAATTCCATTGTAGCCATGCTTGCTGCATGAATGCAACTACATACAATGTCGTATCTAGAATTTTATCACGCCCTAAGCTATGAAGAGTCAGAAGCCACTATTATCTAAGCCAAAAGGAAAAGTTACATCCTTAGTTTACTTAGATTTATCTAGACTTTGCATTGATAGATATCGTTCGTCCTGAGCTAAAGATTAGGTTGCTCAGGGTGTGGATCTATCTGCCACTTACTAAGTGCCGACTCATATTTCAGAAGGGACACTGGTGCCCTGTCCCTTTCGAGTCTGGTAGCTCCTCCACTTGATGTGGATATCTCCAGAGCCATTTCAGGAAGTAGTTAATATATGTTATCCTTAGGGTTTCATCACAAGTTACCTTCCAAAAATAGGACGGGTGTCAGCACAAGTGGAAGGTCATTATCATGGACATATGATAATCTCGAAAGATCTCCGACACCTCCATTGTCAATAGCTCTTGCCTTGATTCATACGCAGAAGTTTCAAAGAAGAAAAGCTGGCATCTCTGTACTTAACCTCTCTTATGTGATGCTGGCGAAGTCTTTTCAGGTTAGAATAGAGTCGTAACCTGCTGCTTTACTGTAGAGTGTTGCAGCGAGATTCTCATCCGACACACACTTGCTGCTGTTACCATTGACCGGCTGCATCAGCATACCAGTGAGACAGCCAATGCTATTGGCTACAGATCAGGCTTGCATAATTCAGGTACAGGTGACTGCCCATTAGTAGCTTACCAGCTAACCAAACACCAAGGAAACTGGAAAGATTTTCTCCCTCGCAATTCAGAAAAACTTAAGAAAGAATTCGATATAAACTTGTCTTGGAATACTTGCAAAGAAAGAGAGACCAACAGCACGGGCGGGGCCGATCTTGAGCTGATCCTGGAGATGGTGGCTGCACGGCCATTCTCTGATAGCCTGATCTCACTGAGCAACGACCATCTGATCGGCAGCAGAGTGGGTGTCTAGTCTTTAAACATTTCTACTGCTGCTGTTCCTGATTTGCAGTTTCTGCTGGAAGTTCCAGTCAGAGTCAGTTACCCCTGTCCGGCCAAACTGACGTTAAGAGACTCTTTGTACAGCTTTGTACCTGTAGCTTTTCTTTCCCTCCATTTCATGTTCAGCTCGCCTACATATTTGCGGATCAAGAGAAAAAGATCACCGTCATCATGAATTATCATATTCTGCTGAAGTAGAACCAGAGTTGCTAAGCCCAGGAGCTGTCCCGTAGATAAGGTAGAAGCGCAAGGAATTAAGTTGTTCATATTCAACAGTAAGCTTTCTTCACTGAACTGCATTTCATGGATACTATTAGTCTGTTACTATACAGAGAATAGCTCGGCCTACAAGTTGCTTATGGTTTCATGATTGAAATGTTGCATATTGCTCCATTTGTCTTGAGCTGCTTGGCCGTAACATTTATCCTTTCCTTTTGTGCCGGACCTGATTTTTTTATTTTTATTTTTTATTTATTTATTTATTTATTTTTGCAGGGACATCCGGAGTTGAAAATTACCTGTGAAATCAGTGAGCTACGATTTACTTTGCTAGTCAGTTGTGTGAAAAATGTGCCCACGTACTTCATCACTCTGCTTTCAGTAATGTCACACTCATGTACAATGGGTGGCGATTGATGAAGCTTTTACTTCCAATTCCCCATGAAATTTTAACAATCCAAACACGCAGGTGGAAAACTTTTCAGCCAATACTTCCCATTGGCCATTACCACCTTTTCATCCTCATGGCATGAAGCCACACGACGGTAGAAACAGAAAAGATCGTTGTGGAGAGGACCACGAACAAAATGGGTGCGTGTGACTGAGTGTGTGAGAGCTAGAACCGAGAAAGAACAGACCATCCAACCATGCAATAGACCATGGACCAAAATGGAAGAGTAACCTCTGCTGGTTCCTTTCGTTTATCATAAATGTTTCTCAATTTTTGTGCTTACATATTTTAATTCCAAAAAGGATGCAAGGAGATCCTCTACGTTGGTGGGGGATTGGACCAAAAAAAACCAAGAAAAGAGAAGTTAAATTAATTTAGGAATTTTTGTTGTAAGAAAATCCATTTTTTTCCTACCTATACCATCTTTGGTCCTAAAACTGCCTGACAGTGCAACACTTGCACTATTTAGGAATTTTTGTTGTAAGAAAATCCATTTTTTTTCCTACCTATACCATCTTTGGTCCTAAAACTGCCTGACAGTGCAACACTTGCACCATTGCAATCCCTACTCACATTGCTCCATTTTTTAGAAAAGTTTAAAAGGCATTTTCATTGTTTCCTTTAAAAAAAGACTTTTCCATTAGTATTGGCCAATTTTGGTAGCAAAGGGTAATTTGGAGGCTGGATGAGTGCTGATGTGGTGAAGAATAGAAGGAAAAAATTAAGATATGCTAAAGAAGGGGAACATGTTGGATCCCATCCTGATGGGATAGTGTCCGTCCGTTCTGATGCATCCAACGGCCACCATCCATGATCTCCGCTCGATCTTGGACCTTGTTCGTATTTGCTTCTAAAAATTATTTTTCTATAACAAATAATTTTTCTACATTATTTATCTTTCAAACAGAGTATCTTTTCAAGATAAAGTCTACTAATCAATTGTAGTAGACACTATAGAACAATCCCCTAGATTCGGCATTGTTGATCGCCCTTGTGCAACAACAAGGATATGCTCATTCCAGATGTAGTCAAAACTTCTAATAGCTATCAACTTGGCCTGTCTTCTTCGCTGCCACCGTCAAACTTGATTTCGATCCTCCCTACTCCAAAAGCCTTGTTCTCTGTTATTGCCATGAACTCGATAGCCAGTCGCTATTGTTGAGATAGATTTCCACCGTTGTCACTCTCAAGCCAAAGCGTTGTTGCCGTATCGAGTTGTATTTAAGGCTGTCATCACCAACGGACTGATGTGTGGTGGCTGCCTCGAGTTGGATCGAGGCATAGCTGCTGCTAGTTGTTCATTGAAAATCACATGTTTTATTTCTCTAAAAAATGTCTTATTCAATACCTTTTTCTGTTGAGATTTGCTAAAACTTTCGCTAAAATTGGGAATTGAGATTTATTAAGGTTTGAAATCAAAGTGAAACCCAGAATTGCAATCCTATCGCAACAGTATACTGCTGGGTGAACACCTTCCAAAAAAATTGAAGCAAGATTTCAACACAAATTATAATTTTGCAAAAATCAAGATCCCTAGCCCTCTAACCGCAAAAACACATGCAGTCTCCATTAATAAAAAAGGACGCCACTATGCGTCGGCCGTGCATCATCTCGGTGTTCCGCATGCACATCCAAATGTAGCTACCAGTTCATAACTTCACGTACCTCGTGGTTGTCTATGTCATGCGTTCAACAACGTCTTACTGCCACACAAAAAGGTGACCTTATCCATTTAACATCTATGCATACCATGCGTTCAACACTATAGTCGGACATAAAATCTTTACAATTTCTAAAGTAAATATAAGAGCAATCTAGAGCAATAAATTTAGGAGCAAATCTACGTGCAAATAAGCTGAGAATAATTACCAAGCAAAATTGATATAAATTTGAAACCAAATCAGGTACAAATGTGACGCAAAACATAATAAAAATGGAAAAAGAGAGAAACGCTTTCTTCCTTTACATTTTCTTCTTATGTACATCCTTATCTTGTGTGGCAGATTTTATACGGGCTATCTGCAAGATTGGAGAGAAACGCTTGGGAAGAGAGAGAAGTTGGAGGGATAGAGAAGATTGGAATGGGAAAAACTTGTTGTGAGCTTTCACGTCAGAGAGAGGAAGGGGAAAGTGAAGAGGAAGGGGAGAGTGGGAGCCAATGTTGCTGTTTTTCTTTGTTAATAATGTCAAACATCTATCCAACGATTATCTATACTGAATGTTCAATAATGTAATTCGACGTATGCGTAGTACTAGATTTTTCTAAAAAAAAGGAAATAGTTGCCAAACTCACACCCCATTTCCTTGTTGCGTTGGCTTTCGCACTAGCTTTCCTTCCGTACACGGTGATAGATCCAACATATATTACAGGTGGGTCTACGCGACCCCATGGTTGCTCTGTGATAGCATCTAAAAATATCCTCACCAAGCCTAGGCAAAACACCAATCCAAGCGCGATAGTGCCAACACCGCGCAGCTAAGGGGCCCTCTGACGGCTGCTGGTTGTGGTTTTTGTTGTTAGTTAAAATTATACTGTAACAGTTATAATAACTATTATTTTTCTAAATTATTTAATTAAAAATAAAAAATATTTTTATATCCTTACAAATAATAAAAAAACATAAACAAAAAAAGTGGAAAAATGAATAAAAATTTAAAATTAAAAAGTCGATATGTTTTAAATAATTTTTACTAGAAACTAAAACACGAAGAGCGGGACTAGATCCTTTTCCAGTAGGTAAATAGCCCACCTTGCAAGAAGACAAGAGAAACGAGCTAGGCATCACGGGTTTTCTACTGTACATGCATCAGCCACACCTGCCTGACTAGCAAGCGCACACGCTACACTTGCCGACTTTTCCTCGTTCGATCACGGCAAATGCACTCGCGCAGCTCGTATAGCCGCGTGTATTTCCCTCTCGAGACGCACCCCCACCGTCATGTGGATAACAGCGATCGTTGAGATTAGCGCTTCCTGGCCAGCCCGGCCTTTTTCGCCCTTATCAAGGCCCTGTTTGTTTCCACTTAAGATTATTATAATCTAGCTTATAAATCATAAGTGGAAACAAATAACCCAGATTATAGGGTAACTTATTATAATCTAATAGCCCAGATTATTGTAATCTAATAAGCTCAAAAAAGGAGCTTATTTCAGCTTATAGATCCACCTTTTATCTTAATGACCATAAAACTTTAGGAATATTACCCACATTTGCCATTCATCCAACCCCCAACTCCTGTGCCTCTCTCTCCCAGGGCATTGCAGTCTTTAAACATTCGAATACAACAATCCATAACTCTGATAATCCAGGCTGCCAAACACCTAACAGCTTATTTCCCACCAGCTTATTATAAGCTAGCTTATATAATCCCCACCTATAAGCTAGATTATAATAATCTTAAGTGGAAACAAACAGGGCCCAAGTCGGGAGATCCATCCGCCGCGTTGCTCGTTTGTCTCCTGTATTTCATGGCGTCTCGGGATAAACTTTTAACAGACTAGTAACATACTCGTGCTAACGCTACGGTAATACTAAAAAAACATTATATTTATGGGAAATGAGGGTACTCAAAGTGGAAGTAACACATGATATCCTATGATGGAAGTAACACATGTCTGAACTGAACATGATGTAGGAAAAGTTTGGGTAAAGAAATTTACTTACCAATTTTTCACCAGTCCAGGACATCTTTGTACACAATATTTCTGGTGCTTTTCCCTGTTGGATCTAATTCCTTCTTTGGACAATAAGATAACCTAGAACCTCATGATATGAATACAGTATAAAAGTACATAACTGGCAGGCATTAGCATGTGACAACAATCGGGCAAGCGTTAGTAATCTGATAACAAGCAGGTAACTTTCAGGGTATGGTATTAATCAGGTAACATTAGTGATATGATAAAAGCCCGGTAAGTTTTGGTGATATGATCGTAAATTGGTACGCTTTAGTGACATGATAGTGGATAGGTGAGCGTTGGGTGATATGATAATAGACAGACCAGCTTTAGCGATATGGTAATAGTACTCAATAGCAATGGTAACAAGCAATCATGGGAGAAGCAAAATGTGAAATGCAGAGGTTACGGCCGCGAGGTACTTGCCTCGAGCACGCTCGACGGACACGCTGCACGATGGGTCTGAGATGCGCAATTGCCCGACTGCTCCCTCGACAACCGCGTGAGAACCTACAGAGTGATATGGGAGACCACCGATTAGATATGATGAATCTGGAGAGGGAACGATAGAAGATAACCGACTGAAAGAGAAAATGGCAGTTCGGCTGCGTAAGGCAATGGCTCAGTCGCGCGAACGGCCGCTCGGCCACGCTGTCGCTGGCCACCGCCACCGGCCGACTCGCCACCGACAGCTCTGCTGCTTTGCATTCGGCCGCACATGCATGCGCATGCATGCAGATGGCACTGTCATCGCTCGCTATCGACGCCGCTGCCAAGACCGCGCACGGCCAAGCGGGTGAGCGTGCACGTGCGGGTACGAAGGCGTGCGGGCACCGCCGCTGCTCCCCACCGACCATCGCGATCGCCGCCGTAGTGACCTCGCCGTCGCCGCCACTATCCAGAAACGCCGCCACCGCTGCGCCAAGATCGCGCTTGACTGTGCAACCGCGTACGCGTGAACGGCCGCATGCAGCATGCAAGCATAAGGGCGCCGCCGCCGCTCGCCGCCGCTCGCCGCCGCCGTTACCGGACCCGCCGCCGGCGACACTCCCCGCCGGCCGGTCACGGCTCCTTGTCGCCGCCGCTACTGCCATGGCCGAGCGGCCGTGCAGCTGCGTGCGAGTGGGAGGCCGCATGCGGCATGCAGGCGTGCAGCCGCCGCCGCCGCCACTCGCCGCCACCGGCAGGCCGGGCCGCCGCCGCTTGACGGCCAGCCGCTGCTGCCGCCGAGCTGCCATGGCCATTGCTGCAGCCGAGCACACGCACGGCAGCTGCCACCGCCGACCGGCTGGCCAGCCGCCGACGCCGGTGCCGCCGGCGCTGCCGCCCTCGCAGCCGCCTCCGCCAGCGCCCAAGCAGCCATGCAGCCCCCATGCACCCATGCGGATGAGAGAGGGATGGAGAGAGATGGATAGAGAGGAGAGAGAGAGATTAAAGGAGAGAGATTAAAGGAGAGAGATTGAGGGATTATAACAGGAAAGAGAGAGATATACGGGGGTGGTTATGAGGAGAGAGAGCAGTCCCTTTTTTTTACGGGTGCTACAGTCGCCTTTGATCCTTGATCGTTGGATATGAGTGGGTAAGGAGAGAGAAAGGTGGGAATTGATCCTTGATCGTTGATTTCACTGGTTGGTTTTCCTGGGGACACGAATTGGTGTGGACGTAGGAAAACTCATGACTGCTGGGGGCACAATTTGGGGTGGTCGTAGGAAAGAACTGAACTGATGGATTTTAGGAGTAGAGATAACATTCTATAATTAATACCAATTTATATCCATATCATGATATAATAAAAATAAATTATAAATATGTTATTGACATAAAACTTTAGCTTGATATTTCGACATAAAACACAATAAAAAAATATTGCAAAACATAAACGATATGCATAGTAGAGATAAATATGAGCACCTAAATAACGAGAATTTTCTCTCTATCATAGCCCACAAATTCTTCATAGTAGGACAAAAAAGCGCGATACCATGTTTTGAATGAAGAAAAGATTGCAAATAAGAGTTGCACATGTACACTATACATCTATGAATGATGAGAAGGTTGCAACTTGTGAACTTGATTGTAACTTCCCAAGGAACAATCGCACTCAGAACATTTGATCGAAACGTTCTAGATGCTTATGGTAATCATCTGACATTTGCAAGCAAGACTGCTGCTAATCATATCAAAAGCTAAATGCCAAAAAACTTCATATCCTCAGTTTCGCCACTAAATGTTTCTAAAACTAAATCTACAAGGGTTTTAGTAATTAAAGAATTACCTCGGCGGAGTAGATGTTGGTCTGGGCTGCGGTGTCATTGACGTAGTCAGACCAACTTTTCTTCTTTGGGAGAATGTGCCCATGACCTTGGTCCTCTCTTCGGCCAGCCATGCTCAGGTTCCTAACCTGCACACAGGAAAGAAAGAGTCAACCATCACCATTCACTGCCTAGCTACTGCATTCTTTCGTTGCACGACTCTGCTATGAAATTGCATTCTTGATTCGCAACAAGAGCTAATCAAGAGGTGGATGGGGGAGGAACAAGGGAGGGGATTACCTCATTGGGCGCACACTCCTCCCCCTAGCGGCGACGGTGAGAAGGCGTTACAAGAGACCATGGACACCTTATCGCTACCCTATCCCATCCTCTGCGACCTCCTCTATAAGGCGCAATTGAAGCTGCTAGCGAAGAGCATGGACTGAGCCATCGTGCAAGCCATCTCAGTGGAGGCTGTGTTGAGCGAGCCAGCAAGACGATGGGGCGATATATGCGAGTGCCGAGGAGGGTTGGGGAGTTTGGGCGCTGTTGTACCCTGCTGCTGTTTGGGGTTAGGCCGACGATAGCGAGTGATGGCATGCAGGATAGGAGGGAGAGTAGGAGACGGGTGAATGGGTTTTGCTGGATCTATAAAGGGGAATTACTACTAATTTTTTTGGACATCAGGCTATAGTCTACCCAATCTGAGGTCTAGATCCACTCCTGCTTCACTCTTTAACTTCCTTATCTGCATAACTGAGCTGAGGCAAACAACAACACTGCCTTTCTTTGCTCACTTGATGACTCCCAGGTCACCATGTCTCCAAGGCTCCGCTCATTCCGGCTTGAGTTTTTGGTTTATTTTCCACTATTCTTAATTTTTATCTTTTTTTTGACTTTTTGCTTTTTTTTGAGTTTTTTTTGCCGTTTCTTTGTTTTCCCATATTCGTCTGCATTGCCCATGATTGGCTAACATATCTTTTCTATTTTTATTTTTTTAAATTTAATTACACCAAATAAGCCACCATCAACTACAGTATAATTTCAGTCATAAGCCACTTTTTTCAACCAAAATAAGCAGGTCGCAAGTCAAAGGCACAGCTCACACAATTCTAAGTAGCTTATACTATCAACTTGTCCACACAAACATGGAATTCAGAACACGAAATAAAAAAGAAAGGGGGGGGGGGGAATGACATAGTGTCAGAGAAACAACATAGGCTCTGTTCAAAACAGTTGTAACTGTTAGCTTTTGGTTTTTAGTTAAAATAGTACTGTAACGTCTGTCAGCTTTATCTTAGATATTTCAAACAGCTTTTAACTTCTAGAAGTCAGAAGGCATCACTGTTTGGAACGGACCAATGGAGGTTTTAAGAATTGAGTTTGAAAATATCACTCCCACCATTTTTTTAAAAAAAATTTGGCCCTCAAGTGTTTATTTTTACAAATCTAATCTCCTACAGATCTACCATGTGCGGCAGTACTGTAGCAGACCTATGGCATGTGGCAATAGTCTTACCGAGCTACAATAGTTCGGTAGCACTGTATGTACAATATCCTATCAAGGTACAGTAGCTCAGCATCACTGTAGCCACAGCACCCTGCCGAGATACTTAGCTCAGCAGGGCGACTGTATACATGGTAGGGTTGCCAAAGTGCTATGGTACATGGTACGTCGGTGGGAGAGGCAAGATTTGTAAAACGGACGAATGCTTAATTTAAAAGATGTTAGATAGAATTATATTTGTGCGATGCCTTCGGTTCTTAAAGGCGGAAGCCACCCAAAAGATAGAAGGCGGGGTTTTAAAAGGCGCAGCGCAAGCCACCAAAAAGGTGCCCCCGCAGGGCAGTAAAACCACGGTGTCAGGGGGTGGCCACGTGCGCACGAATCGTGGCGCGAAATCCGACGGCGGCGCCGGGACGCTACCGACCCCGCACCGAAAGGCCAACGTGCCGGATTGGCACCGCGCGGTACAACGCCCGCACCCCCTCATCCCGATGCCCCTCTGACTCCCACCCCATCTCCCTCGATAGAAAGCCACACGAAAACAAGAGAGAGAGAGAGAAGAAGCAAAGAAAGGGGGGAGAGAGAAATATCTCCGTCCACCAGCCGCCGCCGCGCAGCAGCCGCGCCCCCGGCGCCGTAGGCCGCGGGAGATAAGGACAAGCTAAAGCCCAGTGTGCAGAGCCGACCAGTGGAGGCGCCGGATCGAGCGGAGATGCTGCCCAATCCGACGAAGCCGGAGCAGGCGGAGGCGGCACCGGCGCCGGTGCCGGCCAAGAAGAAGCGGAACCTCCCTGGGACGCCAGGCGAGAGCGCGCGCTTCGGGTTGCGGGGGCTTGGTGGTTGGTAAAGCTTGCATGGCCTATGTTGGTCTGATGTCGGGTTTGTATGTTCTGTGCGCGTGCAGATCCGGACGCGGAGGTGATCGCGCTGTCGCCGGGGACGCTGCTGGCGACGAACCGGTTCGTGTGCGAGGTGTGCGGGAAGGGGTTCCAGAGGGACCAGAACCTGCAGCTGCATCGCCGGGGGCACAACCTCCCGTGGCGGCTGCGGCAGCGCGGGCCCGGTGCGGCGCCGCCGCGCCGGAGGGTCTACGTCTGCCCGGAGCCCGGCTGCGTTCACCACTCCCCGGCCCGCGCGCTCGGGGACCTCACCGGGATCAAGAAGCACTTCTGCCGCAAGCACGGCGAGAAGCGCTGGGCCTGCCCCCGCTGCGGCAAGCGCTACGCCGTCCAGGCCGACCTCAAGGCCCACGCCAAGACCTGCGGCACCCGCGAGTACCGCTGCGACTGCGGCACCCTCTTCACCAGGTAGTACTTTCCGCTCTCTTTCCCCCCGATTCCAATGGTCCCTCGAGGGGGAAAAGTTTGCATTCCTGTTTGATTCATCAGCCGCCGTGCTGGCTTGGTTCAGGAGGGACAGCTTCGTGACGCATCGCGCCTTCTGCGGCGCCCTCGTGGAGGAGACCGGCAAGGTGCTCGCGGTGCCGGCGCCGCCGTCGCCTCGGCCGCCTGATTTGGAGGCTGAGGAGAATGTGGACAAGGACAAGGAGAAGAGGGAGGAGGAGGAGAATGAGAATGAGACTGATAATTCTGCTGTGGCCGAGGTGCATGAGCCTCAGCACGGCGAGGCGGTGACGGGGGAGCCACAGCGCCTTCTGTCGCCGTCGCCACCGCCTCCACTGCCGCAGGAGCAGCAGCCACTGGTGGCCGTGGTGCCAAATGTGGATGGTTTGCTTCTTTTGCATTTTGGTTGTGTGTTTGTCTTATTGTCCATGTCCATAGATGAGATTTATAGCAAATTCGTGCTCCTTGAGTCAATCTTATTACTGTAACAAGAAATCAATGCATGTAGCCATTTCATCTATTACCCGAACAACGAGGAGTGACTTGTTCTTTCGTTTTCTGGTCCATCTGTTGCAGAGCCAGAGGTGGTTGCTGAGCTACCTGTGGATGGCAAGCAAGAGGTGGAAGATGATCGAGATGAAGACGCTTGCTTCGAGGAAGTTGATCGATACAAGGAGGCTGAACTGGAGGACCCCAACCTGCCAGACAACGATACTCCAATGCTTCCTTGTTTCCTCCCCTTGCCTTCGGAGGCCATTGGCACTGATGGCAGCAGCACCAGTTGTGGCGTCGGCAGCAGTGCTTCCAATTCCCTCGCTCCAGCTACAACGACGAGCACATTTGCCGGGCTGTTTGCATCGGTCACAACAAGCACCACTCCCCAGAGTAGATCCCTGCGTGATCTTATCGGCGTTGATCCCACCTTCCTTTGCCTTGCAATTGGTGCACCCTCCTCTCTGTTCCCGCAGACAAACACAAGCAACCCCTGCACCTTTGCTCCACCTCCAGCACCGCACATGTCCGCGACTGCACTCCTTCAGAAGGCTGCTGAGGTTGGAGCTTCGCAATCAAGCTCGTCTTTCTTGAAGGAGTTTGGGCTTGCCAGTTTCTCCTCGTCAACCCCATCCAAGCCACCTCAAGGAAGGTTCATCGATCACTCACCGCCATCCAAGCTACCTGAAGGAAGGTTCACTGATAGCTCGCCACCATCCAAGCTACCTCAAGGAAGGTTCATCGATAACAGTGCACAGCAGTGGCACCACCGGAGTAATCAGCTAATGGATATGGAGCCTGGGCCGATGTTATCTGGTGGTCTTGACCTTGGCCTCGCCTATGAGAGTGGGAATTCAGGGTTGCCGGACTTGATTATGGGGCCATCACCATTGTTCGGTCCCAAGCCTGCTACCCTGGACTTTCTTGGGCTTGGCATTGGAGGGACCATGAGCGGCTCCACGGCCAATGGTGGCCTCCCGGCATTGATGGTTGGAGGAGAGCTTGATATGGGGTCTGCACAGGCGCCCTCTCCATGGGAGGAGGCCAAGAGAGAGACCAATGGCCGCACAATCCTGTGAGGTTTTCTTTTTTGTAACCTTTAGGGGTTTCGCGCCTTGGATTATCGTTCTTTCAGCTGCTATGTTGCTAGAGCTAGAACTCTGTAAGATGCAGACTTGTACATAGATCGATGCTTCCGCTCCCTCCTGCCTAAATTAAAAGCTATTATTATAGAGAGAATTTGATCCCAAAGCCCTGATCAATTCGGCTTCTGGTTTATTTTTCACTATTTATAAATTTCGTTTTTTCTATTTTTTTCTGATTTTTTGAGTTTTTTACCGGTTCTTTTTTTTCCCGTATTCCTTTGCATTACACGTGATGGGCTAGCCTATTTTTTCTATTTTTAAAATTTTTAAATTTAATTATACCAAATAAACTACCTTCAGTTATAGTGCAATTTTAATCAATTATAGTGAAATAAGCCATAAGACACAGCCCCTGTTCCTGTCAAGTTGTTGCTTTTGTTACTGAACTTGTGGTGCCGAATGGCCATTGCAGGATTGGTTCGGAAAAGAAAAAAGATGAGATGGGACAGCGAGGGTGACATGGGAAAGGCGTTTTTGGTTTTACTGTTGCTGTCGGTCAGCACAGTCAATTTCTCCCTCTCCCATTCAATCAACTTCTTTGTGAATCAGTTGCAAAAAAAAAAAAAGAAAAAGAAAAAGAAACATCTTTGCAAGTTTTCGTACTTTCGAGAATCCGGAGGATTTCGCTGCTACTACACGAGACTTGGCCTTCTGTTCTCTATGTCATCACTGGGGACGGACCATTTCAAAACACTGGCAATCTCGAGTCTCGTATTATGACTGCTATAGGGTATATTTTTTAGTTTATAGTTACGGTTTATGATTTTTAAATTGTTCATAAGAGACTATGAAATAATAGAAACTTGCGTATTATTTTGGTCGATATAAATACAATCGTTATAATGTGTATTTAGTTAACTTGTAGATATTGCTTTGGAAAGATATTCTGTTTAAAATCTAATTAGTGTAGAAGAGTTAAAAGGCAGTGTTTAAAAATTAAAAAGAAGGTGCCCATTGTTTTCTCAGTTCCCCGTGTTCCTGTCATTTCCTTTCGTCAGGGACAGACTAAACGGCGTATATGTTTATCCAAACTCAGGTCCTCAGTTTCTTTGATTCTTTCACATTGACAAGTTTCTTTCTAGAACGGCAAGCTGCTGGTGCTATCAGATGTTGTTTATGTTAGGCTACAGTTTGATCACTGATGAAGCCAATCACACAAGACCTGTTCTTTTCATTAGACATGTCAATTTTTTCTCAGGAGAAACAGAACAGATCGAACGTGTCGAGATTCCGGACCCAAGTCGTACAAGTGGTGGTGATCATTTGGGCTTTTTTTATGGCTTATAGCTAAAAACACTGTAGCTAGCTGAAAAAAACACTGTAGCTGACAGAGGCTTATTTAGCATAATTAAATTTAAAAAAAATTAAAAAATATAAAAAATATGTTAGCCCATTACGTATAATACAAACACATACGGAAAAAAAGAACCGGCAAAAAAGCTCAATAAAAAGTCAAAATTCAGAAAAAGATAAAATTTATGAATAGTAAAAAATAAGCCAGAAGTCAGAAGCTGAAACCCAACCGATCTGACGTGACGAGCATCGCCCTAATCAGTGCAGTAAAAACATAACATAGAAATATCCAGCCAATCATAATTCCTGACACCTTCCGTTAAAAAACAAAGAAGCGTATAAATCTCGGCTATGTGCATCAAAATTCCGAAAATATTAAAGTATCAGCCATAGCTCAAACTAAAGTAAGTTATTCCGTTGGTTCATAGCCGTGTCGCTTCACCACAGCGTCCTCTTTAGAATGCGCGTGGACTGCCGAGCATGCTTACACTGGAAACCCAGTCATTGCCTACTTTCTAAAAAAGGTGTCTTGTCACACCGAGCCAAACCCGACGTAGTTGACAAAAGCCGCACCTAAACCGTGTCATATTTCGGCCCCGTTTGGCTGATCATATGTAGCTCTAGAAAATTTTGGATCTAGAGTTGTAGGCATGTTAAGTGTATTTACATGACTCATTTCATTTATATTATATATTAAATAAAAATATTTAAATCACTTTAATTTAGTCAACAAACTATAGATCTAACATAGATCTCGGAGTTAGAGCTGTGCCAAACGGGGCCTTCCTATGGTGTGCTGGATGGTTCGCATTGGATATTTCCCCGCTCTGTCAATGCAGGTTCGAAAGGTGAAACCCGGTCACTTTAACATTTCGAAATTGAGTTACATTTCTGTGGCTGTTGCTTGCAGTCGTCCCAGGTCACCATGGTGCCCCAAGATGTGCTTGTGGCTGTGCTAAGGCCTTTCCGCGACTGGAAACCCAATCACGGTCTGCTTTTGAAAAGGTTTAGCCCTGCCATATATTTCGTCCAACTTTAATCTTTCGAAATTGATAACATTCTTGTTGCTTTCTGTATAATTCGGGCCATTGGTTCAAGGCGCTGTTGTTTTGGGGTTTTGACTTTTGATTTCTCTGAAAGCTGAAATAGATGGGTCGATGGCAGTTTCTTGAAGCGGATTCTTCAAATGTCATTTTGAGTTTAAAATTATGTGTGTTGTCCAAGTCGTCACCTTCGCTGTCTGCTGTCGTCTCGAAAAATACTGACAAAAGATATCAAACTTAGGCATAGCCTAAAAGAACATGTCCTTGTATGGTGCCATAAGAGAACACGATGTCTTTATCAGACATTCTTAGACTAGAAACCCGTTGTCACAATCTGTCCGAAAGGGTTAGTATTATCATTCCGTCTACTGCATGCGGAGACCCAACTTTACATAATTAAGTTCAGCCATCTGAAATCGAAGTAGATCGTATTCCTGTCATGTTGAATGATCGTGTCAGAATTTAGCAAATTAATCTCAGACGTGTAGCTCAAACTTGACCTCACTTGTTGCCAATGGTGTCTTGTACATTTCTTGAACCGATGAAAGGAAGCAATAATCCCAAATGGCTATAGCAAAGTGAGCCGGCTCAAGTTTCTAAATTGCTAGTTCTAACACCTTAGTTCCAAAATATTTGGTGGGTTCAGTTGATAGTTGAAACACATGCCCCATTAAGGATCTACCACTCTTTGTTCATTTTGGCTTATATAGGTCGGTTTATGCTTCTGACTTTTAGCTTCTTAATTTCATCATTTTTTTATTTTTGGCTTTTTTTTGTTTTTTTTTTACTTTTTTTCTTGTATCCTTTGTATTGTCTGAGTTGATATGTCTTTTTTCTATTTTAAAATTTTAAATTATAATTACATAAAAAAGCTTACAAATGCTGCAATGCAAAATGATACAAAATAATTGACCCTCTTATCTACAAATAAGTGCGCTGGTCCGGTATTAAGAACGTGCTAGATGACAACACATGCAAGCACAACAAACCAAACTGCACAAGTAGCTCTGAGAGACTGAACCGTCCGAGCATAATTGTTGAACGCCGCTCCAGATGTTTGAGGTGGTCGTTATTTGGGCTTTTTAAGCCCAAGTTTTTTCACTATAACGATTTTTTATTACACCTGCTGTTAAATTTTTAGCGTAATTAAATTTATAAAAAATTAAAAATATTACATAATTATAAATAATACATATGAATGAAAGAAAAAATAAAAACAAAGAAATCAAAAATCAGAAGCTGAAGGCCTGAATCATGCGGACAGCTTATCGAGTCATTACCCCTTTCCCTCTCTCTTTTTTGCAATCATGTTATCCCTTAGCAGCGACTGCGACCTTTCTCTCAGCAGCGACGGCAACCAGAGATACATCTTATCAGCAGCTAGCTGGCTGCCACCTTTCGCATTGCTTCCCCTGCAACGTATCCCGAGGGTTTCTGCTGTTTTCATGCCGAGGCCTGAACACACTGGCTCTATGCGTGTGGTTTCTCGCCCACGTGCACTCAGCGTTAACTGGTGGTTGCTCGCTGCGCAGCAGGCTGACGTCCTTCTGGCCCGGGTCGCGTACTAGAGAAATGTTGCAACGCTTTTCTTTTTGTGTATATCTATACAACATTTGACTGTTTTTAAGGATAAAAATAATCAGATTGATCTGAGACGTTAGATCTCTATCCAACGGATCTAACCATACAAGCCCTCTCCAAAAAAATGACCCCCCTCCAAAGAAAATAATCTAGGGCGTTGGATCTCCATCTAACGACTCAAAATCTGACTGTTTTTATCCTAAAAAACAGTCGAATGTTGTATAGATACTCCCTTTCTTTTTTAATTAACTAGCAGAGTCGTCCGTATAAAGTACATTTGTGCTGGTCGATTTGTTAAAAAAATTGTACCCATCAAACCGATATTAAGGGCCTGTTTGGTTCATGACCAGAAGTTGCCTAGCCACAAGTTAGACGTGCCACAGTTTTTAGGTAGCTGTTTGGTTCACTGACGTAACTGTAGCATGCCACACTTTCTTAGCACCTGGCCCCACACGTCATAGACTCAGTTTCTTGCCAAACTTTGCCACAAGTGTGGCTTCAATTTTGTTAGCCACACTTTCTGTGGCAGCTACATATTGCCTAAGCTTAGGCATGGCAAACTTAGGCACCAACCAAACAGGCCCTAAGTTAGCTTGATTATACATGCACCGATGTACTATGAACAGCTTACCTTGGATTTATCTTTCCTCAACATCGGTTGCCCTATCAAATCGTGTGTCCTCTATCTATTCTCGTCACCACAGTTTTCTGTCCCAACCTCCAACAACAAATCCAATTCTTGATCGATCTCTCAGCTACTACCTCTCCCAATGTAATACTCTGAGCTTAATAATGACCATTGCAACATCAAACACGTATACTCGTGCAACCGTCGTCGATCCCTATCGGGACACTCGTTATGCTCTCTTTAGCGACCCCCGAATCTATTCCCTATTGTTGCACTATTGCGACATGTGAGTACAACACATCAAGAGTCAAAGGTCAAGAGGTAAGTCGTGTCCTTGATGGTGGTCACTTTCATCTCCCAAACTCGCATGTCTAAAGCAGAAAGCATTTGATGAGCATTGTCCGAGTCAGGGTATGTAAGACCAACTGCTCGGAGGTTGCTCAAAATCTTATGAAATCTGACAAAGCACTCATCTAAGGACTCACCAGCGAGCATCTCAAACTTGTTGTACTCTCGCTTGTATTGGTCCTGTCGTACGATCTTGATTTGGGTAGTGCCTTCATGGTATGCATCGAGGGTCATCCAAATATCATAGATCGACGAAAGATGAGAAATACGATCAAACTCGTTTCTATTAAGATCTTGGATAATGATGTTCTTTGCCTTAGCATTTGCCTCCACATCTGGCGTATTCACCGCTGTGATGTGCTCATTGGCAGGAACAACAAACCGAGTTTTCACCTTCCTCCAGATTGCATAGCCCTGAGCCTGTATGTAAGACTCCATCATACTCTTCCAAAAGGGATAGTCAATCCTATCGAAGATAGGAGGTTTCGTGGAACACTTCTTTGTTGCCATGGTTCCAAAGACTGGTTAAAATCTATTGCAAAGAGCTAACCGGCTCTGATACCACTTGTAGGACCGAACAGGCAACAGATGGGGGTGAATGGTGCCTTCAAACCTCCCCAAGTATTCACATAGCCCTTCTTCTCCAATAGCTACTGAGAAAACAAACCGAATCAGAGAAGAACCAGACGCTGGCCGAAGACAGACCAGAGCGGTCGAAACTTACTGCGTGGTCGTAAATTTCAATACCGTGGTCGAAACGACCGAGCAGGTGTCTGTCTGTGTACAGAGTGGTCGAACGCCAACTTGTGGTTGATCAAACTACTCGGACAAAGACAGTCAATTCTTTGGTCGAACACACGTGGCCGTAGGCCAACAGGTGGTCGAACGATTAACGTGGTCGAAGCCAGATTACCGCGATAGAAGGTCAACGTGGTCAAAACGGGTGCGATGCGGTCTGGTACTTGACCATGATCGAAACCAACCTACTCGTAAATACGATCGACGTACCAGACAAAGATTGCACTGACTTCAACTAGGTACGACCACAAAATACAGAAGACAAGAAGTCGACAGAACTAGCCGTGGTCGAAGAGGTGGTCTTAGCACATCTGACAAAATAGAGGACTGCCGGGAGGTGCACACCCACAAGACCAAGAACTCAAAGAACTTCCGACTAAAGGAACAAAAGGCCAAGAAACTTTGCACACAGAAAGATGAAGATCTCAAGAAATTGCACCGACTTTTAATCGAAAGATTAGCAACAAAATCGATATCTCTACTAGAAATCGCGGAGAATGCCTAAGACCATGTCTAAGAGAAAGATGAACTACGACCAGATCTTGCTCTCGGGAATAGACTAACCAAGGTGGCTTTGAGGATAATTCCCAGTACAAAGCAAGTCAAATCTCGAGCAACCCAAAAGGAAACAAACTCTCAGACAGAAGAGAAGAGAAGACGGAACAGAGAAAACACGAACAAGTCAACCAAACATCAATCAGACATATGAACTCAAATAGAAGCACAAAGATTGATGTATTGCATTCATGGAGGTTTCTACAACCACTCCATCCAGGAGGACCAGGAGCACAAGCGCTCCACCACAGAGAACAACTCACGTATGAACAGAAAATAAAACCCCAGAGCTTCTCTCCAAAACCTGTCCAGCACTGGTGCTCTACCCTCCTATTTATAGTCTTCAGTAGCGGGGTGTAACCCGTTAACCCCAACTAACATCGGGTTTTACACGCACGACATCCCGTTAGCACAGACAGAGCACAGTGCTTTAACAGAAACCGCTTCCTTTTGTAGGCCTGAGTCAATTCACCAATGTAACGCCCTAGGGTCTAAACTGGCTCAGACCTAACCACATTCTGGATAGGCCACGCACACGTAGCAACCTGCTTGCACTTTCGTCCTCGCTTCGCGCAAAACGGTTAACCGGGGGGTGCTACCATTGGAACTCCTAGACTTATATGTAAGTGCTTCTCAAGGTAAGCTAGCAAGGTGGAACTAACCCAGAAATTCATGTGCACACGCACATGGGCCAACATGGGCCGGGGTGTCATATACACCCCCTCAAAGGACCCGACGTCCTCGTCGGACCAACATACCCACACCGGGGCAAATGATAAGGATCTCCCCTCTTGGCACATGTCCGTGCATTCAGTGCCAGCACATGCCATGCCGTGTGTCCACTCCGGGCCTACACGTGCCATGCGCCATATGCCTGTGCCCCTGACCCGCACGTGCCCATGTAACCGCGAGAGTCGGCTTTGATACCATTTGTAACGCCCTAGGGTCCAAACCGGCTTAGACCTAACCACATTCTGAATAGGCCACGCACACGTAGCAACCCTCTTGCACTTTCGTCCTCGCTTCGCGCAAAATGGTTAACCGGGGGTGCTACCATTGGAACTCCTAGACTTATATGTAAGTGCTTCTTAAGGTAAGCTAGCAAGGTGGGACTAATACAGAAATTCATGTACACACGCACATGGGCCGGGGTGTCACAACCAAATTGCCCCTCAGGCACCTTCCCAGAAGCTTCCCGTTTCCTTGCCGACCACGCTTGCAACCACCTGGCAACCCTCAGTCATCTTCGGTTTCTCCGACCGTTCTGGACCCCAACACTTTCCTGTGTCTTGTCCCGATCCTTCACGCCTCACCATGACTTAGGTCCAAGGTCCTGCAAACACCATAGACAAGCAAAACATCACATAATACAGCACTATAGCCAGAGTTCATCAATCTGCATCAGAAGAATGTACTCGAAAAACACCCCAGCTGGTCATAAACCACTTACGACCACTCGAATGCACAAGACAAGAAGAGCTCAAAGCCTATGACCACATAGCAGGTCGTTACGACCAGCCCTGAAGTCGAAACGATCACCAGAATAGAAGCTGCGACCATCGCTAACAGCCTTCGACCACACCCAAGTCTGCTACAACCATCGAGACCACAAGCTACGACTTACTCGAGATGATTGCAACCACTTCTGACCACTGTAGTCGAAGATACGTCTTGCCAGAGTTGATCGCAACCACTTTCGACCGCTAAGACAGACACTATGACTTACTCGAGCTGATCGCTATGATTTTGACCGCTGAAGTCGAAGCTATCGACCATCGACCACTGCGGTTGAAGCTACGACTATTGATCACGGCGGTCGAAGCTACCGACCACCGAAGCTTTCGACTACCGACCACGGACAATGTGGTTGAAACCAACGTGGTCGAAGCCAACATGGTCGAAACCCGCTTTTGACTATTGACCACGGACAACGTGGTCGAAAGCCCATCTGTCAACAACGTGGTCGAAAACCCACTTTCGACTACCGACCACGGACAACGTGGTCGAAAGCCCGTCTGCCGACAACGTGGTCGAAAACCCGCTTTCGACTACCGACCACGGACAACATGGTCGTAAATCTTCCAACCAACCACGACGACACACAACGTGGTCGTAAGCGGCACAACTTGGTCGTAAGAGGTTCTGCCGACCACATGCTGTCGACAACGTGGTCGTAAACGGTTTGCCGACCACTCTCTAAGGCTTATGACTTTGCAGAGACAGCACAAACTTCAAAAACTAAACTCAATCTTTCTAAAACAAGGGTCAATTACTCATCACAAACATGGGATCACCTCCACATGGTCTCTCAGATCTCAATCCAACGGAACTGGCTCGCGTGCAGTTGGTGACTTAGCTCCTATAAATCAAAGGAACCGGATCCCAAAAGAGGATTGTTGGGGAGTGACCCCCTCCAGGGCCCCTTAGGCCCACTCTATATATGCCCAAATGTGCATGTAAGCAAAAGGTAGATCCAATTAGGACATGGTAAGGAAAAATCGTGTATGTCCCTAGAGGTAAACCCCCTTAGGAGGGGCATTTATGTAAACATCCTTCTTCATGGATATAATATTACCCTTAGGACACTATCATGGGGAGAGATAATAAACAAGTGAAATTGCAAGGCCACCAAATATCTCCACATACTCTACTCCTCTCCATACACTCGAATATTAGGTTTTGGACACCCACATTGGGCCTTCGAAAAGCTTCGCTATCTACTATTTGGCGTGTGACCACAATAATTGGCACCATTTGTTGGGAGACACGTAAGAGCCATGGGTTAGATCCAAGTCGATGGTGCTGAAGAGGAAGGCGACGTCCCCCTGAAATGAAAAAAGGTGAAAGACCGAATATGGCAACAACGGGAGTGAATGGTGCCATATTAATTTTTTTCTCCATGGTTCTTGATTTTATTCCCACACAACTACATGGTTGCATAATATAACATTTTCATAAAAAAACTCAAGACAAATAGCTTAAGAAACACAAAGCCTCGAAGCAACCACACCTCGGGCGGTTTGACCAGCCTACAAGACCTGATCTAACTGGTCTAGCGGTTTGATCGCAAGAATAAGGGCGGTCTGACTGCTGCTACAGTAAAAAAGGCAAATGAATAGTGATTTCAACGATATTTTAAATCCAAAAATTGATGAAACTTTTGATCCGTAGATCCAAATGATATGAAATTTTGTAGGGATCTTCTTTAGATTAGCAAGTATCTATTCCAACAAACGATCATGAAAATTATGGTCAAAGCTGAAACTTTTTTTAGTTTGAAGGAAAGGTGCACTGAAACCGAGCCAAAACTACAATCGGTGAATACAACTTGCCCGTGGGTGGACGATGGCCAAGATGGCTTTAGATATTTTTTCACATGTCCTAGCAAGTACGAACATAAAAAAAATCATGTCAAAAACTCTTGGATTAAAAAAAAAATCACATTTTGAGACCAAATCAAACAAAACTAGGTTTTATTGATAAACTTGCTATCAAAGTGCTTAGATGAGTGGAGATATATTTCTTGAGGTTATCTCTATCTTTTACGCATCCTTGGCACAGAAGATCAAGAAAGAGAAGATGAGAGATCAAAAACACCCAAATCAAGAGCAAATCAATCAAACATGAGGGATTCATGGAGCTGATCAAAGATTGATGTATTGCTTATTTGAAGAGGTAGGTTTTACAGCTACTCCACCTTGTATGACAAAGAGCACTCAAGGCATTCACCCTCAAGCCCTAACCCTGGAGAAGAGAGCATAAGAGATAGGTTGGATGGATAACCACATGTCTCCATCTCAACCCCTTTTATAGGTGGGCAACTAGCCACCTATTGCCCTTAGTGGATACTATCCATTTTGCACAATGGGAAAATCCGTTAACCCCACACACAAGTTTTACTCACACATGTTCACTTATGCACGTTTTTAAAAGTGCGTAAGTTTGTATCCGCTAAATTCTTAGCCTTGATCACTTTCGATCAAACCAGCTCCACCGATACACGCCACTGTTTTGATCCAAGGTGGTTCCCAATTTTTGGTCAAACTACCAAAATACCTTTTGTTGACCCGGTCTTCACCATTATTTGCAAGCAATCGCTATACTTGCCACGTGTAGGTACATCGCTAGCTTGCCACGCACCACCAAGTCTCTTCGTCCTAGTTCCACCGAACCATGGCTTACTTGGCCTGTCCAAGCTACATGGTGCCATCCCGCTGTTCGAACTTACCTTCGACATTTCCCGCCTTTTTTGTCCCATGCTTGAGCTCACCATCTCACCCAGCATCCTCAATCGTTCTGGGCCATAACTCCTCCATGAGCCTAGCCCCAATTCTCGCCGTTGACCACGGTTGACTCCAAGCGTCACTGCACATCCAAGACAAAGAAATCATTTTCAGATACAAGTTCTTCACAACTTGACCCACATTAGTCAAAACATGCATCATGCAACTTTAATGTAAAGACCTAGGTTACCCCAGCTCAATTCATAACTCAAAACCCAAAATCCTGTTTTTTAGATCCGTTAGTACAAGTAACATGACGGCACTACCGTATTGCGGTACTACCGCTCCCCAAACCGATACTACCGCACCTTCGCACCTCGCACTGAACCTCTTTGGGAAAACATACTGCTCCTCTCAAGCCAGTACTACCGTATTGCGGTATGATCGCGCTTACAATGCCGGTACTACCGCTCTACGGTATGATCGCACCAACACTTGCGGTACTACCGATTTCATGATACCTCCAGAAAACAGCCCAACCAAAATGCAACTTTACAAAAATACTTTACTACTCCATGAAACTTGCAATGGTTCATCACAACATTATCCTGGACCTTCTCACATGGTTCTTCAAAAGGGACCCGGAGTCACATGGGGCGGTGGACCCCGTGGTCGAGGGCCCTCTGCACCTATGTAAGCGACACACCATGGTGGCCGGGTGACAAAGAGGGCCCCCCTGGCGCTGATGCAGGGCGTAGGGCAGGAGACGCCGAGAGTGAAGGACCATGTCTCAATTGCCCCGACAGCTTCGGCACCCCCATTGTTGCAGTGGTCACCCTTGGCGACCCAGGCGCCCTCCTCACTATTGCTTTGCTATGGGCCAAGAGCTCTTTGGTGGCGGCGCAATGAGTTGGCAAGAAGGGTTGGAGGCGCTCTGTGAGATGCTATAATTGGAGCTGGCAGATTTGCGAAGGACCATGTGGGAGCTGCAGGAGGTGTGGAGCCTATCGACCCTCATCATTGTTGCCACAGAGGCGACCATGGAGAGGACGGAGAGTCAAAAGGCCACCTGTCGGACCTCGGGTTAGCAAAACCCAGATCCTCTGTGATTCCACCGCACTATTCCCTGGATCAGTAGATAGTGCTCACAGATACATTACTGTATATCAAAAGCATATCATGCGGAAGCTTAAATAATACAGTATTACTTACCCATGGGCCGGTTAGGCCGAAATCAATAACATGCAGCAGCGGAAACTCCACACAGGTGGGACCCTCAGGACTTGCCCACAGGCAGCCAACTGGGGTTCGCGACCTAGTCCATGGCCTCTTCGTCTTCCAGCTCTGTCGACCCCTTTTTAGCGTCGCAGGGCTTGACATTCCTGTTCTTTCTGACTGAACGGTAGCAATTAAGCAAGAATGAGTACGATGATACTCAGCAAGCCACCACACAGGATGCAGTAATAATAGATGCAAAGCTGTCAAGGGAGGCTTGAGGCTCTTTTATTTGCTAAAATCAGTGTTTTGGAATTACAATAAATAGGAAAACTCCTGAGACTTAGCAATTTTTAACTGAAACAGATTTTATGAAATTGATTGTGAGAATGTGATAATAATAGAAGTGTAGGTTACATCCACCTTTTACAGTGCATGGTTACCCCCACCTACGCTAGTTTTCACCACTGGAGTACTTCCCTCCAGGAAAAATTCAAAACTCAGAGTACGTCCCTCTGACTGGTTTTATCCCACCCACAAATGTTTTTGGAAATAGAACTAACTCGAGTAAGTTCCCATGTCCGCCCTTGACCGTGGGCACGGCTATTCGAATAGTTTTCAACTCTGCAGAGGTTGTACACTTTCACCACAAGAGATAAGTCATCTTAATAGTCAACATGCTTCCTTAGGCATGAGACATAAATGAATTATCACAAAGCCTTTACCTTACTCTGGTCTAGCTAGACATCACCCGCTGAGGTTTCACCGCTGAAGGGTTAAGTCCACCACAGTCAGAAGCCCCCTCTTGCGCCGTATGAGTACAGTAAATCCCTGTGCCTCACTGTGAGTAAACCAGTATGCCCTGGTACCCACTTTCCACTAGTGATATCTAACTAAACCTTTGCAAGTTAATTAGCTAGGTCGTACCCATATAGACTTGTGGTTGTACTGTTTTACATAAGGAGGTCATCACCAGATTCAGTCCTTAATTTGTCCAGGCGGTTCTTACCACAAACCACGGGTTCTCGTGCGACATCGGCACCATCCACTCTCACCAACCGCCCAGACAGGTAGAGCAGATTTTGAGGGTTTTGAGAAGCATAAAACAGTCGTAACAAAATACTCAGCCACGTACATCCCATGACTGTCCCAAAATAAATTCTTTTGTTGTAAAGATTGATGATCAGGGCGACTAGCGCCCTGGACTTGACCGGACTAGCATAGTATTGTAATGTAATCTACAGCTAGTACAGATTATCATTATTATCTATGGCGACAAGGACTAAGTGATTCAAGTGTCAAGGAAAGGCATATTAAATTTAATACAACAGCAAATGGGCATGTAGCTACCTTAAGTTTTGACATACATTTGCATATTAAATTAAGCATGCAGGTTGATAATTTGAAGGAACATAAATTTGCATAAAATGTGGGAGCAATATGATCAAAGTGATGACTTGCCTTGCTTGTTTTACCATGGTCTTGGTTTCTTTAATTCCAAGCCTCTCCAGTCATTGACTTCAAATTACTAGCCCTCGCTTTTACCCAGTCTTACTGTTCGCATCTGTCGTCTTGTCGAGTCTTCGAATTCTAATACGCGGCAAGAAAAAGAAAGACCAAATAAATCCAAATACTTTAATTGACCAACTTTATTTAAAATATACATTTATTATGATTTGAGAATGGAAGGATGATTTGGACTATTGTGCCGTGAACACAGCGGTAGATGGATTTGAGTAAGGGAATGAGTGGTCTGAATAGCTTTACCGTGAGGGAAAATTTTAGAACTACGAGAGATCAAAAGTGAAGATGTATCTATAGGAATTATCTGCTCTAGGAAAAGAAAGTGGCCAGACATAGCCGAATGGGGAAAGGCGAGGCTCGACCTTTTATTTGATGACTTTCTTTTCATTGATTCCTATTTATCAAGGAAATTCCATGAGTCAGGTAGAACCTATAGACAGATAAAAGAGGGTATTAATGATAGAGAAAATGAGCATGGTTTTAGGATGTGGAAGCTTCACAGGAGATGAGTATACTTTTAAATATTCGGTATAACTTTGATATTTTATGTGGTACTATTTACCCAAGATTGCAACTGCCAATTTAATGGATCAATATTTTCACTGACTTAATTAGAGTCAATCATTTAACCAACTATTATTATGGACAAGGTTGGTTATTTTACTAATTAACTTCTCTATTTTTCATAGTCGGACTTTGACTGAGTGAGTGAGTCATGAATTAACGGGGATTGCCTCGATGGAGCTAATCCTTTTATTTATTAAATATTTTCAATTATGACATTTGAACTCTGAGATACTGTTTGGAAATTCGGATGTGGGACAAGTGCTATTTTATGCACTAATAAGAGGGATAACATGATTTTAGAGACAAGCATCCCTTGGTCAATATTTTATGTAGCAAAACCTTGTTAAGCTGTTCTGCTTAGTTTGCTCTAATAGCTTTGATCGAGAAATGGAAGATACCACTTAGGTCACTCGAGCATTTAATAGAATGTGATAATAATATTTGATTTGTTTGCCGCCAAATTCATGAGTATTGCGATTATCTTTAATAAGCTTCAAATATGCATCTGTAATTATTCAGGATTAGACTTCTTGGTTTATAAAAGAGAAACTTTTAATTAGTCCATATCTATTGAATTCAAGTCCGTTATTTGCTGTCTGGAAATAGATCATGCATATACTTATCTTAGTTTTACATGAGGATTAGTATATTAATTCAATTGGAGATATAGCTAGCTCATGTTAGGTTTTACTCTGATTGCATCAATCTTTTCCATTGTGAGTTTACAATTGATTTCTTACTCTTATTGTCATTCACAATTCATTTTAATGATTGAATAAACATTGCGCATGGTTCCATTATTTAGCCCAAAAGATGCAGAGTTTTGTAGCCTTTGCTGGCTGGGCCCACATGATAGAAGAGAGAGAGACAGCGGGAGGGGAGCTGTCGGCTGAGCTGGGCACTGACTGAGCAGGAGCAGCAAAACAGGGGAGGGAGGCTGAGGCTTGGCAGCGGTGGCGACGCCGGCGACGCGCAGTCGGGGAGGCGACGACGGTCACCTAAATGGGATGCCCAGGCGTTGAGGAGGCTCTCAGTGGCGGTAGCTCCGGCCGGGATGACACCAAGGCGGGCGGCGGCAGTGGAAGGCGGCCGGGTGAGGGGAGCCGGTTGGACGCCGGTGGCCGGAGAGGAAGGGGGGAGGTGGGGAGGTGAGCATGGGCAGTAGTAGAGTGCGAGGAACTCACCGGAGTGCTTGATTCGACGGAGGCGCAGCCGAGGTGAGCTAGCGACGAGCACGGGCAGCGGCGTGGGGAGGCGACCGTGGCGGGGGAGCTCGGGTGGCGGAGGACGGCGGCCAACCACCAGGGTGGATTCGGGGCACCGCGGGGCAGCTCTCGCCGCATGGAATCGACCCGCGATCGATCGAGGGGAACGCGGCGACGGAAGTGGCGGTGGCCGGCCGGAGGCGGAGAAGAAACGCGTGCGGCGTTCTCGGGCGATGGCGCTCCGATTAACGGCGAAGGGAGGTGGTGGACACTCAGGCGCACGCCGTGACGCGCTCAAAACGGGGCGAGCTTGCCGGAGGTGGCCGGAACGGGGAGAGGGCCGGCGGCGGCACACGCAGAGGGAGATCAAGCCGAGCTCGATTTGAGGGAGGATGAGCAATGGGGGTTCGGCCAGCTCCTTAAAGGCGGGCGAAGGTGGCGAACAGCTGGGTGAATTGAAGTCGAGCGCAGGCGGATTAACGCGGGGCGGAGGCGACGCTGAGGAGTAACGCCGGGGTAGGGAGCAGCGCGCGCGGAGCTAGGCCGGTGGTAGGGGCGTACGTGGCGGGTTAAGCAATACCAGGGGCGGCGCTCGGATTTGGGGCGGACTGGCGACGCGGGCTGGGCCGGAGCGAGGAGCAGCGGCGCGAGGGCGGGCCGGCTTGGCGCGACGGGAGAAGAGGAGGAAGAAAAGGGGGTGAGGAAGAAGAGAGAGGGAGCAGGTCGGGCGGACCGAAGAAAAGAGGAACACGGCCCGGGAGAGAAAGAGGAAAGGGAAACAGCCCCGGAGAGGAAAAGAAATGGGCTGGGTCCAATTGGGGATTTTTAGAATTTCTGGATTTTAGGATTTCAGATTTAGTTTTGTAACTAGCATTTGAATACTTGGGGCAAATTTTGGGTTCAAATTTTAAATTTTAAGATCGTCGAGTTTTGTAGCAATAAATCTTAATTTTTCTCAATTTGAATCTCCGGATATACAAATTGGATGGGAGAAATTTTATATTGGTTTTTTTTCTTCCATCCTCGGTTTTGAATTTTATTAATCGGGCATTCGGCTAGAAATCAACTCGAGAACTTGAAATACGACAAAGCTTTTGAGACCACGAGAAAAACAATTAAAATATTTTATAATTTGCATAAAAATATAGTAGTTCCCTTTTTGGGATGTTACAGATCCTACCCCCCTTAAACTGAATCTCGTCCCCGAGATTCGGGTAGAGTAGAAAGAAGTAGGTGGGAACAAGCTTGCTAGCAAAAAGGTTCTAGGGTACTGCTTGACACTACGCCCACTGCTCTTGGTGTGGTTAGAAAAGAGGGAAGCTGCACAAAAGTGGGTTAGCACATAGAAAAATGTCGCACAGGGAGGAACCTTGCTCTTCTGGATAGTTTGTAATTGGCTTCCCTTCATTGCTCGACATCTTTGGGACTAGCGGTTTCTTCAACGCTGGTTGTTGACTTTCCCTTTACCTTGGACTGATGGCAGTGGCCCCTCATCGTGGTGTCCAAACACTCCTTGTTGATTCCGCCTACCCCCCTTAAACTGGCGGGTGACCGGTACTAATTGCGCTTGTCAGCTTTGGTCCTTGCGAGTATGATGGCAATTTGGAGACTCAGCTTTTGTATCTCGGCAGCCTTGGCCAGCAATAAGTTCATGGAGTAGTCCTTGGGGCAATGATCCCGTCCTTCACAAAGAAAACACGTGACTTTGTGCGTTGGGCATTCTCCAGGTTGATGATCTTCCTCACAGTTTGGGCAGCTTGTAGTGCATTGGTCTTCTTGGTGTCCTTTTTCTCCACAGCGCGTACATGCCACTAGATTCTTGAGGCCGCCTTCTAGCAGATGATGTTTCTTGCAGTAAGGACAGTACGACGCTAGGCAATTGTAACTGTAGTGTCCTGGTTGCTTTCCTTTTCCAAAACTGAGGTTGATGGCGATGGCATTCTTTTCTTGATTGTTCGATCTCCGTTGTGGGCAATCTCACATGGTGTCCTGGGTCACCGCATTTGAAGCAGTTGTCCCCTTTGTCGGGCTTCCTCTGGGGGCAATGGTTAGCATAGTGCCCACTATTTCGGCAGCAGAAGCAAGCAATGTCTTTTCGAGGTTTGCTTGGTGCCATGCCGTTGTTATTCCCATTGTGATGGTTGCCTCTTAGCAATCTCTGCGGAGTAGGTCTGAGTGAATACTTGTGTGAGTGGTAGGGGTCAAAGCGAGCAGGGGTTACTGGTCCTTTCTTCTTGCTTCTGAACTTGTTCCTGGCCATTGACTACTTGATGAGGATTGTATTAGAGAGTTTGTTGTGGGATAGAGACTTGAGTCTTGATCCTTTCACAGGATAGGGCTTCTTAAGTGCTGTCCTTTTCAGGGATGTTGCCTTTTTAATTTCAGGGCTTTATGTGTCTCGACTTGGCTATCTGCTACCTCTTGCCTGCAGACCTGACGAGGTTTTCAGCAATAAGGTGAGGGGGAAATAGCACGGGATACGAAAAAGAATATGAGGATGAGATATTCTAACCCATTCTAAAGAGTGCACACCCAGAAACTGGGGCAGTACACAAGCCACACAAAAGAACCGAGCTTTTGAAAACAAGCTTTTCCTGTGACTACGAAATACAACGCCCGAAGGCAAGAAGGCAGTGCACAGGGCCAATAAAATCTTTTTGACCAAGCAACGTCTATGCGCGGGGACACACACAAGGCACAGGGTTCTGAACACTCAGTTTGCTGAAGCGAGGCCACCAAATCTCCACAAGCATTCTTGACGCTTTCAAGCTTAAGCCTTTGAAATGAGGGAAAGGAAATAGAGAAAACCAAATCTCTTTTTGCAGACGGAAATAGCAAAAGGAAAGGGTTAAGAAGTGCTTTGGCAGCGAAGCTCATGCTTCTCTTTATCATTTTGAAAACATAACTTCTTTTTTTTTGAAAGGGCTTTGAAATACTGGAACTTTTAAAAATCCCCTTCCGATTGTAAAAGTAACCTAGCATCCTCCAAGATCATAATATTGACAGGCTAGTTCACTCTCACCATATTTCCATTTGTAGGCTTAGAATCTATAGCCTTGTTAAAATTGCCTATACTTGGTTGAATCTAGAACTGACTTCCTTTATTATTTAGTCTCAACACGATTGTTTGTCTAATACTCCAACCAGCGAGTGTTGCCGTTTATCCGATCCACAGATCATATCATCTCCAAGGCCTTTCCAATCCTGCTCATTCCTGATTAATTCTAGGGTATCCTCCTTCATTGCTTAAGCACGCACAACTGGTGTCTATTACTCCAAGTATTGAGTGTTATCATTTATCTGATGCACAAAGTATATAACTTCCAAGGTATCATCTATAGTTTCATTTGCCAAATCAGGGTTACCTAATTTTCACATAAATCTCAAACCTCTCCGTAATTTCTTAAATCCAATCTTGGGTGCATTACTCAGCAATCCCATTCAATTACGTACCTAAACATTACTCCAAATTCTTTACCTTTAAATCCACCCGTACTTGTTTGTATCAGGGTTTTCAATATTTCCATATTTTAAAAACCACCAGTACCATTCACATTTTTTTTTCAAACCCACCAGTATTGCTTGTATTATGGTGCTGATATCTCAATCTACCAGTAACTTTGTATATTCATCCAATCCCTTCCACTGTTGGGATATACTGATAATCGGTTCACCAAGTGATTAGTCTTACTATCTGCAATTTCCTTCCGAGCGACTTTATTGTCATAAGTGTCCACCAGAAATACGGTTATTATTCCAACCTATAAATCAATGGTTATTATTACTTCTCCTAGTCTCCTCCGGTCTTTCAATGATCCAACCAGTAGTTAGCTATATCCCATTATCCCACCAATGCAAACATCCGTCTTGGGTCATATTGTTTATTAAAGCGGCAATCCAACAATTGTAACTATACTCCCACTGTTCTAAAATCCCATTGACCCAATTATTTTAGCCAATCCAATCTTTTTGAGTTGGTGCGCTCATTTAGTCAATCCATTCATTGATATCGCTCCATTTATTTAACTAATTTGATTGTTGTAGCCAATCCAGTCCTTTTACATTGGGTCGACATATTTAGTCAATCTAATCATTTAAATTGGTCAACCCATTTTAACCACTCCAATCATCTAAACTGATCTGTCCATTCAATCAATCCGATCATTAAGTTGGTTCACCCTTTTTAACCAATCCAAACATGTTAACTGATCTATCCATTTAGTCAGTTCAATAATCCAAATTTGGTTCGCCCGTGTAACCAAGTCAATCCCCCAAATTGATTCTATTACTTTTCATCTTGAAAATTCCCACCATTGAGCCTTTCCTATGATTGACATAAATTCCCCAGGATGTACACATATATCCGAGATTTCCAAGCGGATTCTTAGAATAAACTAGCAGGGAGTTGAAGTTTGGGATTTTTTTTTGAAAGTTTAGGTTTGATGAAATGAGCTCAGAATTAAGCTTTACAAATATATATATATATATATATATATATATATATTTAATTTTCCAAGGATGAACAGCTTTCGCAAATAAAACTCAATATAGGTTTTATGATTTTGGCCCAAGGCAATTTTTTTTTCAGAAGAGAACTCAGGCATACGTTAGTTTGAATTTCGGGATAAGAGAGCCTTGGAGCTGAGAATGGCCAGGGCAGCAAGTAGATGAGAGGGAATCATCTAAGAGGGATGCGAGTAGTAATACTACTTATATTTTATAACTTAGATTTTTAAAGAAATAATTCTAGTCATAGGACTAATGGCCATGCTAACTGAGGTTGCGACCTACAGTCGATATGCTCTGATACCAGCTCTGTCGGACCTCGGGTTAGCAAAACCCAGATCCTCTGTGATTCCACCGCACTATTCCCTGGATCAGTAGATAGTGCTCACAGATACATTACTGTATATCAAAAGCATATCATGCGGAAGCTTAAATAATACAGTATTACTTACCCATGGGCCGGTTAGGCCGAAATCAATAACATGCAGCAGCGGAAACTCCACACAGGTGGGACCCTCAGGACTTGCCCACAGGCAGCCAACTGGGGTTCGCGACCTAGTCCATGGCCTCTTCGTCTTCCAGCTCTGTCGACCCCTTTTTAGCGTCGCAGGGCTTGACATTCCTGTTCTTTCTGACTGAACGGTAGCAATTAAGCAAGAATGAGTACGATGATACTCAGCAAGCCACCACACAGGATGCAGTAATAATAGATGCAAAGCTGTCAAGGGAGGCTTGAGGCTCTTTTATTTGCTAAAATCAGTGTTTTGGAATTACAATAAATAGGAAAACTCCTGAGACTTAGCAATTTTTAACTGAAACAGATTTTATGAAATTGATTGTGAGAATGTGATAATAATAGAAGTGTAGGTTACATCCACCTTTTACAGTGCATGGTTACCCCCACCTACGCTAGTTTTCACCACTGGAGTACTTCCCTCCAGGAAAAATTCAAAACTCAGAGTACGTCCCTCTGACTGGTTTTATCCCACCCACAAATGTTTTTGGAAATAGAACTAACTCGAGTAAGTTCCCATGTCCGCCCTTGACCGTGGGCACGGCTATTCGAATAGTTTTCAACTCTGCAGAGGTTGTACACTTTCACCACAAGAGATAAGTCATCTTAATAGTCAACATGCTTCCTTAGGCATGAGACATAAATGAATTATCACAAAGCCTTTACCTTACTCTGGTCTAGCTAGACATCACCCGCTGAGGTTTCACCGCTGAAGGGTTAAGTCCACCACAGTCAGAAGCCCCCTCTTGCGCCGTATGAGTACAGTAAATCCCTGTGCCTCACTGTGAGTAAACCAGTATGCCCTGGTACCCACTTTCCACTAGTGATATCTAACTAAACCTTTGCAAGTTAATTAGCTAGGTCGTACCCATATAGACTTGTGGTTGTACTGTTTTACATAAGGAGGTCATCACCAGATTCAGTCCTTAATTTGTCCAGGCGGTTCTTACCACAAACCACGGGTTCTCGTGCGACATCGGCACCATCCACTCTCACCAACCGCCCAGACAGGTAGAGCAGATTTTGAGGGTTTTGAGAAGCATAAAACAGTCGTAACAAAATACTCAGCCACGTACATCCCATGACTGTCCCAAAATAAATTCTTTTGTTGTAAAGATTGATGATCAGGGCGACTAGCGCCCTGGACTTGACCGGACTAGCATAGTATTGTAATGTAATCTACAGCTAGTACAGATTATCATTATTATCTATGGCGACAAGGACTAAGTGATTCAAGTGTCAAGGAAAGGCATATTAAATTTAATACAACAGCAAATGGGCATGTAGCTACCTTAAGTTTTGACATACATTTGCATATTAAATTAAGCATGCAGGTTGATAATTTGAAGGAACATAAATTTGCATAAAATGTGGGAGCAATATGATCAAAGTGATGACTTGCCTTGCTTGTTTTACCATGGTCTTGGTTTCTTTAATTCCAAGCCTCTCCAGTCATTGACTTCAAATTACTAGCCCTCGCTTTTACCCAGTCTTACTGTTCGCATCTGTCGTCTTGTCGAGTCTTCGAATTCTAATACGCGGCAAGAAAAAGAAAGACCAAATAAATCCAAATACTTTAATTGACCAACTTTATTTAAAATATACATTTATTATGATTTGAGAATGGAAGGATGATTTGGACTATTGTGCCGTGAACACAGCGGTAGATGGATTTGAGTAAGGGAATGAGTGGTCTGAATAGCTTTACCGTGAGGGAAAATTTTAGAACTACGAGAGATCAAAAGTGAAGATGTATCTATAGGAATTATCTGCTCTAGGAAAAGAAAGTGGCCAGACATAGCCGAATGGGGAAAGGCGAGGCTCGACCTTTTATTTGATGACTTTCTTTTCATTGATTCCTATTTATCAAGGAAATTCCATGAGTCAGGTAGAACCTATAGACAGATAAAAGAGGGTATTAATGATAGAGAAAATGAGCATGGTTTTAGGATGTGGAAGCTTCACAGGAGATGAGTATACTTTTAAATATTCGGTATAACTTTGATATTTTATGTGGTACTATTTACCCAAGATTGCAACTGCCAATTTAATGGATCAATATTTTCACTGACTTAATTAGAGTCAATCATTTAACCAACTATTATTATGGACAAGGTTGGTTATTTTACTAATTAACTTCTCTATTTTTCATAGTCGGACTTTGACTGAGTGAGTGAGTCATGAATTAACGGGGATTGCCTCGATGGAGCTAATCCTTTTATTTATTAAATATTTTCAATTATGACATTTGAACTCTGAGATACTGTTTGGAAATTCGGATGTGGGACAAGTGCTATTTTATGCACTAATAAGAGGGATAACATGATTTTAGAGACAAGCATCCCTTGGTCAATATTTTATGTAGCAAAACCTTGTTAAGCTGTTCTGCTTAGTTTGCTCTAATAGCTTTGATCGAGAAATGGAAGATACCACTTAGGTCACTCGAGCATTTAATAGAATGTGATAATAATATTTGATTTGTTTGCCGCCAAATTCATGAGTATTGCGATTATCTTTAATAAGCTTCAAATATGCATCTGTAATTATTCAGGATTAGACTTCTTGGTTTATAAAAGAGAAACTTTTAATTAGTCCATATCTATTGAATTCAAGTCCGTTATTTGCTGTCTGGAAATAGATCATGCATATACTTATCTTAGTTTTACATGAGGATTAGTATATTAATTCAATTGGAGATATAGCTAGCTCATGTTAGGTTTTACTCTGATTGCATCAATCTTTTCCATTGTGAGTTTACAATTGATTTCTTACTCTTATTGTCATTCACAATTCATTTTAATGATTGAATAAACATTGCGCATGGTTCCATTATTTAGCCCAAAAGATGCAGAGTTTTGTAGCCTTTGCTGGCTGGGCCCACATGATAGAAGAGAGAGAGACAGCGGGAGGGGAGCTGTCGGCTGAGCTGGGCACTGACTGAGCAGGAGCAGCAAAACAGGGGAGGGAGGCTGAGGCTTGGCAGCGGTGGCGACGCCGGCGACGCGCAGTCGGGGAGGCGACGACGGTCACCTAAATGGGATGCCCAGGCGTTGAGGAGGCTCTCAGTGGCGGTAGCTCCGGCCGGGATGACACCAAGGCGGGCGGCGGCAGTGGAAGGCGGCCGGGTGAGGGGAGCCGGTTGGACGCCGGTGGCCGGAGAGGAAGGGGGGAGGTGGGGAGGTGAGCATGGGCAGTAGTAGAGTGCGAGGAACTCACCGGAGTGCTTGATTCGACGGAGGCGCAGCCGAGGTGAGCTAGCGACGAGCACGGGCAGCGGCATGGGGAGGCGACCGTGGCGGGGGAGCTCGGGTGGCGGAGGACGGCGGCCAACCACCAGGGTGGATTCGGGGCACCGCGGGGCAGCTCCCGCCGCATGGAATCGACCCGCGATCGATCGAGGGGAACGCGGCGACGGAAGTGGCGGTGGCCGGCCGGAGGCGGAGAAGAAACGCGTGCGGCGTTCTCGGGCGATGGTGCTCCGATTAACGGCGAAGGGAGGTGGTGGACACTCAGGCGCACGCCGTGACGCGCTCAAAACGGGGCGAGCTTGCCGGAGGTGGCCGGAACGGGGAGAGGGCCGGCGGCGGCACACGCAGAGGGAGATCAAGCCGAGCTCGATTTGAGGGAGGATGAGCAATGGGGGTTCGGCCAGCTCCTTAAAGGCGGGCGAAGGTGGCGAACAGCTGGGTGAATTGAAGTCGAGCGCAGGCGGATTAACGCGGGGCGGAGGCGACGCTGAGGAGTAACGCCGGGGTAGGGAGCAGCGCGCGCGGAGCTAGGCCGGTGGTAGGGGCGTACGTGGCGGGTTAAGCAATACCAGGGGCGGCGCTCGGATTTGGGGCGGACTGGCGACGCGGGCTGGGCCGGAGCGAGGAGCAGCGGCGCGAGGGCGGGCCGGCTTGGCGCGACGGGAGAAGAGGAGGAAGAAACGGGGGTGAGGAAGAAGAGAGAGGGAGCAGGTCGGGCGGACCGAAGAAAAGAGGAACACGGCCCGGGAGAGAAAGAGGAAAGGGAAACAGCCCCGGAGAGGAAAAGAAATGGGCTGGGTCCAATTGGGGATTTTTAGAATTTCTGGATTTTAGGATTTCAGATTTAGTTTTGTAACTAGCATTTGAATACTTGGGGCAAATTTTGGGTTCAAATTTTAAATTTTAAGATCGTCGAGTTTTGTAGCAATAAATCTTAATTTTTCTCAATTTGAATCTCCGGATATACAAATTGGATGGGAGAAATTTTATATTGGTTTTTTTTCTTCCATCCTCGGTTTTGAATTTTATTAATCGGGCATTCGGCTAGAAATCAACTCGAGAACTCGAAATACGACAAAGCTTTTGAGACCACGAGAAAAACAATTAAAATATTTTATAATTTGCATAAAAATATAGTAGTTCCCTTTTTGGGATGTTACACCACCGCTGGAGCCCATAGCACTCCCCGACAGGTAGACTTGGAGTCCCCCCTTAGCACGGGTTTGCAACGGTGCCCCAGGCCAGAGGACTTTAAGATGCTTATGGTAGAGGCTTACAAGGGCAACATCAACCCCCCCAGAGTTCCTACGTGTGTATGAGACGGCTGTTGAAGCAATGGGAGGGGATGACTCAAAGAAAGCCAAGGGGTTGCCGCTCGTGTTGCAGGGAGTTATGTTGTTCTAGTTCTGCACGATTGCCCCTGGCTCCATCTACACGTGGAAACAGGTCTGTGACCTTATGCACAATAACTTGCAGGGCAACTATGCAGAACTGTTTTGACGTGGACCAGCTCTTCGCGATAAAGCAAGCCTCCGGAGAAAAGCTGCAGGAGTACTTCAAACATTTTGTGAAGGTTAGGTGCTAGGTCAAGAACGTCAACAAGACTACGATCATCAATACCACCATCCGAGATCTTCGGAAGGGTCCCCTCGCGGAGTACAACGTCCGAAAGTCTATAAAAACTGCAGGCAAGCTCTTTGACAAAATAGAGGAGTACGTAATGGCCGAGAAAGACACGGCAAGGCGCGACGTCGACATTGTGGGGCCTGGCACAGACCGCCCCAGGCCCAATGGGAGAGCGCGACTCACAAGCAGCGCAAAGGACCTTGAAGGAGGGTACATGTTCAGCATTGGAGGTGAAAATGACGAAGTGACTGCCCCGGCGGACGAGGCCGCGACAGAGGAAAGGGCCGCTGCCATGGCCATGGGAGGGGATGGGGCCAGGACCAGGACGATGAGCGTCCCTAGGGAGCATGGTGGAATATACATGGCAAGGGAAAGCACACCATGCACGATTGCCTCACTATCGCGATGCTTCACGAAAGCACGGCTAGGGAGTAGAGCTAGGACGCCACCTGTTCCACGGAATGCTTACCGGCAGAATTCAGTCCGAGGCGACCTCAAATCGGATCCTCCGCGTCACAATCCGTCAGGTGGTTTGTCGTATGACAGTGTGTGTGCTTCATCGATCCTCATGGTGTTGTGGAGGACATAGAAATAGCTCAAAATGCACCTGATGTAGTGGCCCTTCCCACATACGGTTCTAGTAACGAGGCTGCACAAGCTTTGGGGGTGTTGCATGGCCGGAAAATCTATGATGGCTGCTGTGAGCTCCACATCGAGTATGCAAGGCCGCAAGTTCCAGAAGGGAGTACTGAGCGCCACGTTTTGGATGAAATGTTTACATGCAAGAGCCAATGTGAGGCAACAATGCTCCGTGCAATAGTTCGCCATGTGCTCCACCCTGTGACCGAGGATGTGCTCCATCAGATATTTGATGCTTATGGTGTTGGGCCAAAGATGCAGGTGTTCGAGAAGATGGATTGTGTGGAGGCATGTGTCCCATTCCATTCGCATTACGGGCTCGAGATGCTTTGCATAGCCGGTGCATCTACGACGGTTGTTTCTACCTCGACATCCGGCATGTGCGGCCAACACCAACCGTGGCTTCCACTCCGGCGCCGCGTTCCGTGGCCTCCGCGCGCGCCCCCGAGGTCGTCGTTTCGGCTCCGCCCACTGCACACTCGACCATCCCCACCGCCGCCACCGAGGTCCCCGCCATGGCAATTGCTGTTCCAAATGCAGAGGCCACCATCACCACGGAGACGTACACAGGCATTCGGCGTTGGGCCTCGACTCCAACACCGGCGACGTCCATGTTGATGTCGCGGCTGTGTCCCGGCTCCAGATGGGCGTGTCCAAGGTCGTCCCAGTGCCACAGAGCCCTAGCCGGTGTACTTACTGAAGCCGTTTGCCGACGTCAAGCTTGACAACGAGAAGTCCACCAGGTGTTCTGCACTGCGCCGTGCCTACAGGATTCCCTTCGCCAACACTATCCACGTTCACCAAGCTGGACATTGCCCTCGCCTACTTTGAAGCGGATTCGCACGACCGTGAGGGGGCAGAGGCCATGCCGAGGGTGTCGCCGTCACCGATGGTCATGGCGGACTTGGAGACTGCTCAATCCGTCATCGTTCCTGCCACTATCACGACGCTCGGCACCGCGTGTGCCTTTGATGTCGCCCTTGTCATTCCCATCACCACGTTGAGCCCTCAAGGCGGCATGAACAGTACGTGCCGCAGTGGCTGCAGTTCCTCGACCTGGGTCTTGTCGCGTGTGGTGCACAGCAGGTGTTCGTGGGATTGCCCAAGGAATGTACAGCGTGTTGTGCCCGCCGCTGATGAAGCAAGTCGAGAGAAATCCATGGCTGCCTCCTGCTCAGGCGACTTGATGAGGTGTACTTGTTGTGGGAAGGCTGCCTGAGCACATGGGGGTGTTGTCAATAAGTTTGGTTGAGCTGAAGCCATGGTCACCACCTCGAGGAGATGCCGCTAGGCTCCGGTTGTTCAACGAACAGGCTGGGTTCAGATCAGAGGAAGCAACCCTTACTGTGACAGGAATAGAGTGGTCACTATCAAATGCTCTTGTTGTGAGTTGCTCTCTATCTGTGATCCTTGGAAGTGTTTGCGATATGTGCAGCCAAACCCTCCTTGGACACAAGTCTCCTCAAAGAAATGCGGTTGTGCTCGAGGAACTCGTCAGTTGGGCACGCTTCACATCAAGGAGGGAAATTTTGGTTGAGGTTACGATGGAAGAACTAACTCGGAAATTTTGACAGCCTTGCTTGTTGTCAGGAAGAAGATGCTCAGTAGGGGTGTGACAATATCGCTGCAACCAGGGCTACCCTTCCTAGACTGAAGGCAGCGGTGTAGCAGAGCAAGGTCGTGAGCTTAAATTTAGGTGCGCACCGGACACGTGAAATTCATGTAAGTGGTGTTCTAGCGAATTTCTTGATGATTCTAATGCAAAGACAAGTTCTTGTCCTTGGGATAATGATCCACTCTGCAAGTACATGTTTGAAGCTAAGGTCCTGGCCACTAGCTGATCAGATCCTGTGTAATCTGGACAAGGAACCGGTTATGGGCATTTGCGACAAGTTTATAAGGGCCATGCGTGCACAAGGAGAATGGTGTTGTGCCTCAATTACAGTATCCTGGTCTTGATGTGGCTGAGCTGCTGTGTTACAACTTTTGAAGGGAATTTGCAGCTTGGAATCTTGATCCTCAGTGATTGGTGGGAGCTTAAACCTTGGGTACAACCACATGTCAATTGGTCACGCTTCCAGTACAACCCAACAAGTGCAGATTGTTGGTGATGGAAGGGGATTTGTTCATGTTCTTGCCAAGAGACTGCTACGGCCTTGGATCCAGGTGATGTATCGTCTGTTCTCAACAATGTATCACCGGATCAAAGGCCAGGACTGCATGGTCATCGGTTTGGACGATCTGAGTGGACCACTATGAATTATGCTACACATTCAGAAGCCACGGCTTGGAGACAAGCCATGATTTGAGGAGGGAGGAATGTCATGTGTGCTGTAACTGCTGTTTACCGCTGGCTCCAAGTGGATGTTTGGGCCGCGTGCTAGGTACGTGATTGGGCCAAATGGACCATAGGTGTGATGAACAGGCAGAAGAGGATATATATGCTGGGACACAAGACAAGAAGCATCGAAGAACAGAACAGGCCAACGCATCGAAGAACAGAACAGGCGTCGGCCTTCTCCTCCTCCTCCTCAAGTTCTCTTCACTAATTTTCCTTCCCTGATCCCCAGCCCCTATGTTCTTCTTCCCAGTCTAATTGCTCTTCCCAGTTTTTGCTTCCAATTCTCCCAGCTTGTATCACCAAGTATTGTATCCTGTGTTCGTACGTGATAATGGAGTACTCGAATCCTGTGTTGGTTTGTGACAATTTGCTGTTCTCATTGAGGATTATAAGATTGCTTTAAGAACAGCGAGGATTAGCGCATCTTCCCTTATGTTGCCTGTAATCTAGTTCCCAGAACAGACATATATAACTACTCTGTTGTTCCATCTTCCTCTTGAATTTTCACTGCATGGTATGTTGGCATTGAATTACACAATTTTCGCTCTTACTTCCGTATATACCTCGCATGTAAAAAAGATGATTCATGTCGCAGATTATACTACTAGTTAAAGGTTTTTTTGAACTCTGGTAGTTAAAATAATTAATTTGGCAGCCGTGTTCTTAATCCCAGCTGTAACTGGCCTTCTACATGTTACCGGTTTGGGAGCAATGCCAAGTGTAAATGGTTACGACACCAAGTGTCGTTGTACCCGTAAGAACTGAGAACTGCACAACTTTGGATCCAACACACCTATCAAGGGTTTTGTCTGTTAATTCTCATTAGGATTTGGAAAGATTCGCTGCCTTGTGTCTCATGCACGGCCATGTCATGCTTAGAGAATCGATCTCGTGGCGGCCACAGCGAAGCTCCCGATTAATCAATGTTATCCTCAGGTTTGTAATTCGCTTATCTTAATGGCTTCGCTTGCTATACTATTGTTGCGGCTCGAGATGGCCAGAAGTTTTGCATGTTATTTGATCTGGTTTGATCGGTTGGTAGTTTGGTAGTACGAATTAGCAAACTCCATGTGGTCCTGCAGATGCCTGGCCTTTAACCTTTTTTCTCAGTAGAGTGAAATTGCGAACAGTTAGCAAAGTACTCAGGGAGATTAATTGTCCTCACTACTTCAACACTCAAGAGTCAGTTCAGAGCACAGGATTTTAGCGGAAATTTTACATGAAACAGCGTATTTTTATCTATTAAAATCTGAGAAAAATCCCAAGTTCCAGGATTTCTGTTCCTACAGGAAAACAGCCTTGTTTAAGCAGGGCTTAAACAATGATTATAGCATGGAGAGCTACCATACTATTGTTTGCGGTACGTCACGCTAAAAGCAATCGACTTTCTTCAGAGAAGATAGTGACAACCTGTCTTTCACTCGTTCATTTCAAAACCTGATCAGATCCCCTTAAAATTGATTACTCAAACATTACAAATGTCGGCGTGTACTCCGGTACTGCAAACGCTTTTCCTACAAACTAAATTTCTTGGAAAGATTCTTCAAGTACACGCCTTTATTTGCTACGTTTCCCATTGGCACAAGATATGCATGGATCAGTAGTTAAATAGCGATTGATTCGTCTGCTTATCACTACCACAACATCAACATGTACGGAGATTAAAAAAATATTCTCTCCATTTCCTTACGGCTGAAGAAAAAAAATGCAAGAAATGGCTACATGACTGCCACGTTTCGCCGTGCCGTCGGCAACGTACTACCTGGCTAGTGGCTAATCACCTTTCTTAGCGCGCATCCTATCTCGCTTAGGCATTGAAATGGAGTTATTCTAGTGATATGCGGGTCATGTCACATGGTTAGTGGCGTAATTCAAGGAAGGGTGAAAGATTTGGATAAACTTGAGTGCCTCACAAGGGTAAAGAGTTAAATGGTTTGTGCAAATCTATGTCCGTACAAGTAATTAAAGATCGAAACTTAGAATTCTTCACACAGACGTCTGTTTGACACAATACGTCAGTGCAGTAAACTAGTAACTCCCTGTACCAAAATGTACCCTTAATACCACGCAAAAACCTGCAAATTTGATCTACGGTGACTTTTCTGAGGGCGTTTAACCTGAGCTTTTGTTACCAACAGATCGATTAAAGTGTCGTTAATTCTCTCTTCCATGTGTACATGCAAGATGCAACACTGCATCTGCAACTGCATCATGGAACTTCCAGAAAAGAACACTCTGATTACCGGAAGCGTGAAACCATATAAAAACAGCCATTTGTGTTTAGCAAAATTTTGTCTTAAGAGTGACCTTCTGAGTCTTGGTTATATCGCCATTTAAGACTGTCAACTGCAGGTTTTGGGCAGATCCAAGGATATTAGTTGGAAGTTGGGAAGCAGGGGCGTGGCTTGTCCGGGAGTAAGGGCGCCTCCATTTGTTTATTCACCTTTTTAGTTAGTGTAAGTGCATTATAAAGCAAGTGGAAACCATGGAGCATGCGGGGGAATCGAGCACATGATCATGAGAATTTGAGTTTACTAGTACTGGTACTAATCTTAATTGAAACCAGCCTGTTGCCCTCTCTCTCTCACTCACTTGGACAACTGTCCTTGGTTTACTAGTACTGGTACTAATCTTAACTGAATCCAGCCTAGATATGTGTGTAAAGAATCATGATTATACAACCTTAATACAGCTAAGCTCAGCTAACGAGTGCTATTAAGAACGTTAGTCTCCTTAATCCCTGCAGTTATGTACCCGTGATGGTTTCTTGTTCATCTATATCCACCATATCCAGTGACTTTCTTCTTTAAAAACCTTGATATATAACCGGCTTATTCAGCAAGAATCACCCTCCAATACTTTTAACAACATTTGGGATTACATTGTCAGGAAAATTCTCTGCAAACCCATCTCCAGTAAAACTAAAGGAGTTAAAAATATGGGAGTGTCTATACAACATGTGACTGTTTTTGAGGACAAAAATAATCAGATTTTGAGCCGTTAGATGGAGATCCAACGCCCTAGATTATTTTTTTGAGGGGGTCATTTTTTTTGGTGGGGGGCTTGTATGGGTGGATCCGTTGGATGGAGATCTAACGTCCCAGATCAATGTGGCTATTTTTGTCCTTAAAAATACTCGCATGTTGTATAGACATTCCTTAAAAAATATGTAGGCAAGTTGTGTAAAACTAAAGGAGTTAAAAATATATAGGCAAGTTGTTATCTCAACATTCTTTTAAACTGTGGTTTTTAGCTGCGCTCTACAGTTCACACTGTACGAGCAAGAGACGGTTGACAATGCACATGGATAATCTGGATAGATAAGACTGTGTTGTTACTTGCACCCAACAACTACATACCTGTGGACCCAACAGCCCCCCCCCCCTACATTGCCAAGAACATCCATGGCGGCCAATTTCTTCTCGTGGCTCTGTGATTTGTGTTTCTAAACAGTGGGAGGAGTAGATAAGTCTTACCAGGAATGCACAAAAGCACAGTTCAACGTGGGCAGGAACGGTATTGAAAACTTGCTAATAGAAGATAGCTGACCTGCTACTATTCAAAGTTTGCAAGCAAGCTAGCAGGCCATGGAAAATTCTTTGCATGCATGTGCATGCATGAGGAGATCGGCTGTCGTGAATGAGTTGGATTCGAACAAATCCAAGAGATCCGGTCTAGTTATATTGTAAGCTTTACAGTTCAGAAAAAAAAAATAATGTGGCATCAGTCTGCGAATCGATGGATAAACTTAAAAGAGTTCTGCTCATGTCGGGAAAAGGCTGCACTGGAATTACCCTGAACATCGTTCAGAGATGCAAATGAAAGTACCATATGTAGAATTTTGGGAACACTGCTTCCCTCAGGCCTCGCCGGCAGGTGCAATTCAGCTGGACCTACGTACGCGTCGGCGAAATGATCTGTACGCATAGCACTTCCGGGAGTTCAGTGCTTCAACTGCAGATCACATAACATTCCACGCTACCGATAAAACTAATCAGCCGAGCTGATGAGCAGCAGTGGCGCCTTCGGAATCCCGGAGCAAGAAAAGGGGGGGAGGAGCTGGCCGAGATGGCGCTGCCGCTGCTAAGTTTTTCCTCGATAGGATGGGCGCGCGCGGCGGGCGACACGTCCCGGCGCGCTGGGGCAGGTGGTCCCGTGCCTGGGAGCCCCGCGCCGCGCGACGCGTGGAGATCCCTACTCGCCCCGGCCATTGGCGCCCCGGTGCAGCCCATGTGCCTACGCCCCCTGTCTCCCGGGCTAGCTACTCCCACAGTGCCCACTACTGATCCCCTCCCTCGCTTGCGCTGCAGCTGCCTTCGCTTTGTTTCATATCCTTTCCTTCCTTGCCACTAGAGCCTAGGCAGCTTATCTATCCCTCGTTCCTTTTTCCTCACCTGGAAATACGTACTCCTACCCTATCCTTATTGAAGTATCTCATGCTAATCTCTCGATCTTACTGGATGCGTGTTCATGCTGATCGATCGCCTTTTCCTTTCACGCATGGCATGATCAGGTATTCCGATCCTTATCTACAGTGATCGGATGGATCAGAGCGTGAGTGAGTCCGCATTGTTGCCATCGGGAGATGAGTTCTCGTTTGACACGTTCCTAGCTTGCAATCTGTAATCTACCGATCTTTTTGCATCGCTGTGTGAGCTGGGGGTAAATGCATGCGCGTACATGATGCAAACTGTGTAGCCTGTCGACTTGTGGTGCATGCATGGCAGCATGGGCATAGAATTTGAGCACAACCATGCCTATGACATGTACTCGCACTTGAACATGCTACTTGGGAACTAATTTTCACGCCAATATATTTTGCGCATGAGTATAACCCAAATTTAGGTCGTCGTTGCGGAATGCCGGGTCCATGACGTCCCTGGAAACAGGGGCGTTACAGTCGCAATGCATGGGCAGTTCAGTTTTATATTTGATAGTGTGCCCTTTAGGTAATTTTGAAACACAAAGCTCTAATGGGAGATCGCGCAACTTTATAAAAGCTCACGGAGGGTAAATAATCGGCTAGTACACCATCAAACAACATGCATGCTACCTCTACAAGACCAAAGGGAGATTCTCCTCCCCCGATCTTTTCAACGAAAGTGAGAGCCCTTTCCAGGAGCAATTGTCACCCTGTCGAGTCGCTCTTGTTTAGCCTAGAAGGTTGTGCATGCATTCCCCCACTAATCCCCAAATTAAGCACTGACGGAATATGTGCATCCGGCCCCTACTTCAAGAAAGACAGACAGAGATAGAACAAAAGGGTAACAAAAAAAAACTTTTGGTCGCTCTGCGATAATGATCGAAACCAGATAAAGTGATCGATGAATATTGAGTTCGGTTTTGGTATTGGTATGTTGCTGGTAAAAATACGACTTATGCTTAGGGAAAAATCAGGCACCTTATGCATGACAGTTGGCATACGTAATGAGTTAGCATTTATGCTCAACTTGCGTAGTATAGACAGGGGCAGACCCACGGGGTCAGGTGGCCTTCCCCCCCGCGCCTGGGTGCTGTGTGATTGGCTCTCACGATCTGTACGAGCACCCGCGCATCAACGACCTCGCGTACATGGCGGCTGTGAAGGACGGCAAGTTCGACCTGGCCAGAGAATTGAAGTGTTCTGGCTAGAGGTTAAGAAGAGGATACCGTATGGAGTTCTGGTGCACGCCGCTCCAGAAGACCTCATCTACAAGAAATGGGTGAGGCGAGACTACCTTAGCGTGCACCTGTAGAAGCACGAAGGCCTCTTTTATGTGGCTACGTTGGTTTGCACTTTGCACGTGCCCGTGGGCTGGAGGCAGGCTGCGAATATGTTTGAGCTCGCCTGCCTCGTCGACGAGTATGGCTCCGGTGAACTCTACCTCACCGTTAGCCCCTTTTAAATTTTGATCCTGCCTCCGCTACTGAGTATAGAAAGCAAGCAATGAGCAAAATTAATCATATATGGTGCATGAGTGAGTGCATGGCAGACTAGGAGTAGTACTCTTGCTCGATCATAAGTTGCGCTCATGTCCATCCATCCATGGTGCGGCTCAGAAAGCACCTACCCCGCCGGCTGGCCAGCCCACCGGCGCTGCGAACCTTTGCTACCTATATATATTACCCCTAGGTCTCCCTCTCGAGACACGAACCCCCTCACAGCCCTTCTTATTAAATATCAACTGGTGTCTTGTGGTCCTCACACAACACCACCCCACCGTCCCCTCTCATCCTTCTCTCTTCTCAGGTCCGAATCACCTCACGCTTGAGTGCTTGACAAAACAGAGAAAAAGGCGCAGATGATCCGGCCGGGAGCGCGAGCAAGCATGGACCGGTATGACGAGAAGCAGCAGCAGCAGCAGCTCTTTGCCTCCTCCTACGTGGACGCCTCCCTCCTGGTCGCCAACGGTACGTACATGCGCGCGCCATTTGCACGATCGATCTCGAGGCATGCAACTGCAGTAGTTTTCCTCGTTTGATCTCACCAGAACATGCATGTAATGTTCTTTCTATGCGTGTGTGTGTATATATGTAGGCGCGGGGCAGGGGGAGAGGCCGAGAGCGCGGCGCAGGAGGCGGAGGACTGCGAGGTGCGGCGGAGGCGACGGTGGCGAGGTGGACGGAGGAGGGGACCCCAAGAAGAGGCGGCTGAGCGACGAGCAGGTGGAGATGCTCGAGTTGAGCTTCCGGGAGGAGCGGAAGCTGGAAACCGGCCGGAAGGTGCACCTGGCCGCCGAGCTCGGGCTCGACCCGAAGCAGGTCGCCGTGTGGTTCCAGAATCGCCGCGCCCGCCAGAAGAGCAGGCTGCTCGAGGAGGAGTTCGCCAAGCTCAAGCAGGCCCACGACGCCGCCATCCTCCACAAATGCCACCTCGAGAACGAGGTACTTGCACGCACATATGACGACACATGCATACATATACTACTTCCCGCCTCAATTCCTCTTCTGTTCAAGTACATGTAAGTGTGTTAAATCAGCAACTACATGGTCCATTCATGGGTGCATATATGGCAGGTACTGAGGCTGAATGACAAGCTGGTGGTCGCTGAGGAGGAAGTGAGGCGGCTCAGATCCGCAGGGAGCCACGCGGTTTCCGGTGACGGTGGAGATGTCGCGGCCCGCGGCTTCTGCGGCGGGAGCCCGAGCTCGTCTTTCTCGACGGGTACCTGCCAGCAGCTGGGTGTCGGCAGCGGAGATCGCCTGGGGGACGATGACATGGTGTTTGTCCCCGAGTATGGCTATCCTGACAACAGTGTGGTCGAGTGGTTTAGCCTGTATGGGCTGATGTAAAAGATCGGCTGGTAATGGCATGCAGATTCTAGTTAGTCATAGTGTTAAGTTGTTATGATCTTTAAGTGTGAGTGTTTAATTACGTACATAAAGTGATTAATGGCAAAGTATAGCCATCTAGCAAGCAGTTCTCTTAAAGTTCGTATGTGTTCTCATTTGATATTTTGGTTCAGTACTAACCACTGTGTATGTGCTAGCCGGCAATCATCTTAGACATATAGTTAGAGCGGTACATTTCAGATTGAAGTTCCTAATGCATGATCGGATATAAACTTTTGAACTCCAGATCTGAAATAACCCAGATTTCAAACGTGATTTGAATTTCTGTGAAACTCACTCGATTTCAATTGGATCCTTATTCAATTCAGTACCTTCCCCACTCCTTTGTGCCTCCCTTCCCTCGCCATCCTGTCTTCCCTAACCACTTGTGCAAGCCTCTCGGCCGTCGTTACTATTCATGGTCCGACAACGGTAGTGAGCAAATTGCTGCCGCAACCTTCCAAATTCCTCGCCGCCGCTATTTCTATCTCACGGCCGACAAGCCAACTTGCCACCTCAGCCACTGCATTTCGTTGCCCAAGGAGACACTAGACCCGAGGTGCCACCACAGCGAGCCGACCTCCTTGCTGCCTCTCCTGAACCACGCCGACGCCTCCCACACCTCCCTGCCATAGACACGTGCCAACTGCCAACCACTGAATGGAGCAAGCTACTGCTTTGACCGCCATAACCCGCCTATAGAAGCCCGAGACCACCTCTGCATTGGCGTCCAAGAAGCCCCACACCCCTCCACTCACCTCAACGGCCGTCGCATAGCCATCGTCACCGGAGGCCTCCAAGTAAGCCCGAATTTCAATTCTCCTTATTTAGTCCATTTTGTTTTAATTGCTTGCACCTGTAGCATCCTCATGTCCTGAGGAACCCCACTGAAGCATCGCCGTGGCCCACCGAACCCTTGGCTTGTCATTGTCTAGCTTCTTCGTTCGGCCATGCCCTTTCTCTGTGGACAGACCTACTCAAAGCTCTAGAACCTGAGCCAACACCACCACTAGCCGCCTCTTACCCCCAAGATGCTTCAGCCACCATGCTTTCATCGTTTCAACCATCAAATAGCTCCTGTGCCATGGAAATGTCCTGAGAGCTCCCCATCTTGTTGTCGACCATACCGTGTTTTTTTGGCCACCCCTGACCCCTAAAATGGAACCCCCTTGACTCCATGAACCCATCCATACTCTTGCTTGCCCTTGGAAACCTGCATTCGCTAAGTGAAGAAGATGACACTATTCATATAGGCCATGGACCGGAATAGTAGAACCCAAAGCCTTTAAGCCAAATTGGGCCAGCTAGAATACTATTCACTACTGTGCATCACTATTCACCCAAACTGTAGCATCTGACCCGTTCTGAACAGTACCCAAACCCGTGATGGACAGTGTACACCCATTACTATTCACCCAAAACCCAAAATACATATATACATCCATTTTATTTTCTCGATTTCGTTTACACCATTTTCACCTCTGTTTCACCATATCAGACTTTGATAAACCCTAAGCCTATTTTACTTTGTTTTTCTAGATTTTATTTCTTTTTGATTTATTTATTTTCCTAGCTCACCCTTTTGAGCATGGAATTGAGTTATTTTATTTTCCTATGCTAGCACACGACTTTGTCAAGTAGCCCATTTAAGACATTGAAGAATATGAGCTTGTAGAATATTTTGAGTAGCAAGACAAGTCACATGTTTTTGAGCATTTAGAACTTATATTTCTTTAATTATTTAATTATCAGTACTTTCATTATCTGTCATTTACGCACTGTTATTTCATGTACAATAAATATTTAGAATGATATAATAACTAGTTATATCCTACCACAGACAAAGCCTTATTTAAATGATGGCCATATTCACCTTAATAAACCTTAGTAATACTAAATGTACTAATTAAATAGCCATGGTAGATTAGGAACTCAATTATTTCATACTGCTAAGTGATTAGTAGAATTGCAAAAATGGTACTAGGGTAAGGGGAATCATGGGAAGCCACTGGATGGTTGGGGTTCTATGATCTTACCCTAGGGAGGAGGCTTGGACTAGATGGGTGGCAATGCCATAGAGCATTGAGATATTTGTTTGTGGATGGAAGTTGTTTCGGTGAAAAGTAAAGACTAGAACTGTATGCTAAGTAAAGAACATAGTGATCGCTAAACCACAATTTTTAACTTGTCAAACATAGTTTAGTAGCTTTTCAACTCAATTGAATATCTATAGGGTGTTAGGGTTCCAGATGTAGAATAGCCCGCTTGCAAACAAGAGGGTGGTATGGAAATGGTAAAACCATACTTAACAACGGTAGGATTACATAGAGTCGGGTTGCACGCTTTCTGCGTTGGCCAGTGAAATGTTGACTACCTGTGTTGTCTAGTCCCTACTAAGTAGAGGCTATATAAAGAGATAAGCAGTGAAACACCTTGTTATCTTAACTCAGTCGCATGCGAAAATGTCGCGTGTCTATAGCTTGACACTATGTGTTTGAGGTATTTTGTGGGTAAAGTTGGGCATCTCTGCAGGGTCATAATTACAAATGATATTCAAATATGTTGTGCTTATGGTAAATAAAGTTGTGTTTATTGGGTGATTCCAAAAGCAAAGCATAAATAGATTTAATAGTGTTGTAACCTGGTAATCAAGTTATTGAAAACCCAACTCCTTAAGAAGTTATTGTTCTTTTGTGTTTAAAAATATTTACAAATAAAACTATATCCACATAAAATGATAAAACCTATATATTCCCATCTTTGGAAAATCATGGCAAATAGATAATAGGGTTTCCCCATGTGACTTGTTGAGTATGATTGGTATACTCATGCTTGCTAAACTATCAACAGAAGATGCTTGGGAAAATAATGAAGGAACCCTTGAGGAAGGCTTTGAAGATTCCTGCGATGTAGTTGACATCTGGTGTTAGGGTTTGTTCTACACTCAGGCACGCCTATAGAGTTCTTTTGTATTATAATATAACTTTGGCCACACGCCCTGCTGTGTAAAACCTGATTGCTATGATATAATTTTGTAATAAAGGTTGGCTTTTATGGATAAGCTTACATTGACATGATGCACACTTGACTACAGTACCTTGCAGCTGAACAATCCTAGGCAGTTAAGAGAAAAACCTAGCAACCCTAGAAACAGGGGCGTTATAAGACTGAATATGATTTTATACGACTTTGGACAAAAGAATGTAAATTCTAAAAGATAAAACTTCATTGGTCAATGACAACAATCTGCGTCGGAATCCCACCTAGCAGCAACTAGGCATTGCCAATGTTGCCGCCTGGTCGTCTTTGTCACCAAAGGCACCATCTCCTTGCACAGTATTCCTTCAGTGGTGGGCGCAAGGCAGGCTCAAGGGAGCTCTCAGATGACACGGTAGTGGGAGGCAATGACTCTATCAGGTGGTGTGAATGTGGGAGACAACGGCAACTAATGTGGCTAGATGTGGTCATGTTGGAGTTTGGCGAGCGCAGTGAGACAGTGTCCAGATCTAGCAGACATGCGCACCACCTCCTCTCTCTATGTGGCCGGATTTGGCCATTGCTACCGTGGTCCGAGCTGTCACGATGACTCTATCAGGCGGCTCGACGGTGGGAGATGACGGCGAGTGATGTGGCTAGACATGGTCATGTTGGAACTCAGCGAGTGCAGCAGCGCGGTGAGGCATATCTGAATCTAATAGACGTGCGCACCTCTCCTCTCTCTATCTAGTCAGATTTGGTTGTGGTAGCCATGGTCTGAGCTGTCACGGCATCCCAACGCAGCAACTCTATTAGGTGACACAATGGTGGGAGATGGCGGCAAGTGATGCGGTTAGACTTGGTCGTGTTGGAGCATTGTAAGCACAACGAGGTGGCATTTAGATCTGGCGGATGTGTGGACCTCCCCTCTTCTTTCTATCTAGCCAGATCTTGTCGTGGTCTGAGCTGTCACATCATTTCGACGTGGTGACTCTATCAGGAATTGTGACGGTGGGAGATAGTGGCAAGTGGTGCAGCCAGATTTGGTCATGTTGGAGCTTGGCGAGCATAGCAACAAGGCGAGGCAGCATCCAGATCAGGCGGATGTGCATTCCTTCCCTCCTCTCTCTATCTGGTTAGATCTGGCCATGGCTGCTATTATTCTAACATAGTGAACCTTTCATGACAGTTTCAGAATTTCCTTATGGGCCTGCAAGCAACCAACAAGAAAAAAATATTATTGTGGCATGAATTTAAAATCTGCTAGGAAAAAAATTCCTAAGGGTTTAATGAAATTCGCGAGGATAATTCTAATTTTGTGATGGCTTGGAGGTAACTGTAAGGATAATTGGTATTTCTCTAGCTATTTTCAACTGCTAGAACAAAATTTTGACTCTTCCCACACAACCATTGTGCAAAAAAGGTATTCGCGCCCAAAAAATTTAGTCTCCCGCTGAAAATTGCCATGCTCCTATGGCCAAGTCGATGCTGTGTGAAAATAATTGTAGTGCTATGCCACTACATGTAATTTCCCCATGGGTTTCATCAACCCCCAGGAAAATTGTAGCCCCTAATACTCGAAGTCTCGAATCCTTCCCTAGATCTGGACCTCATCCTCCATTCCCCATTTTGCTACCCACCGCATCCCCACCGCCCCATCGCTACCCAACCTTATTGCCCTTGGCGCCGCACCCATGTCTGCCGCACAATCCATCTCTCTTTTTGTCGCGCACCCCATCCCACCTCCAACATGCCCATCTCCACTGTCACACAACCCCATCTCCCCTTTCGTCGCCGCCCCATCCCACCTCCGACGAGCCTATCTCCAGCATCGCATAGCCCGATCTCCCCTTTCATTGCCACCTCATCCCACCTCTGACGCTACCCCATCCCATCTCTGACACTGATCCACCCCATCTCCCCTTGCACCATCGCCCAAATCAAGCTCCACCTTTGTCGCCTCCCTATCCCATCTCTTGCACCCACTACCGCAACTATAGCCACATCGTCGCCACCTCTCAATCCCATCTAACCAAGTCAGGCTGCCCCACCCATCTACTGCCATTCGGAGTTGCTGCAATGCCAAACTGGCATGGCCATCCTTGCTATCTCTAACTTCGGTGACCAGCAATCTCTGTGTAGCAGCAACGCAAGGTCGCCTCCGAGTCCATCCCGTGTGTTTATCCATTTCTCTCTTTGTGAGTGTGTTCTCAATGGTATCGATTTCTTTCCTTGTGTATGAGATGAAGAATCTGCAGCTCGAGTAATGTGAATCCTAAAAAATGTGATGCAGTCATATTGAACTATTCTCCACGGAAGTCCCAATCCTAGTCGTCAAGCCTAGTAAAATCTTCCCATAGATCTGTGGACACGCTAGTTGTGCTGTGTTTGAGTGCTTTTGGTGACTATTTGCAGTGACAACACTTTGCTATTATCTTATTGTCCATGGCACTACCCTTTTTGTCAAATCTCCTAATGCCTTTGTGTTTATCTTTGCACCCTCGAACCCCATTTTCATGCCTCCCAGGAGCTTTGCAAAAGGGCAGCCACATGGTCAGCATCACTTTATAGCCATGTCTGGTGATGTCTGAGGCCTGTCAATATTTTCTCTTCTGTTTTGTGACTATTAACAATGATGACACTTTGCTATTATCTTGTTGTCTATGTCACTATTTTTCTTCTGATATGCAATTTTTTGGGTTATTTGTTGAATGGAATTCATCTCATTATTTTTGGTTCTTAGAAATTGAATTTGCTTGTGGCTTGGCTATTTGTCGAATTAGGTTGAGTCCACCACTCACCATTCGATTGACAATTTGTCGGATCAGGTGAAGTCCACCACACGACCCCCTAGAAATAATGGTCAATCGTTCTCCATCATGGAAGCTCCTTGCTGAAGCAATGGAAGGCACTCCCTTAGTTTTGATAGGATTTTGTTGGGAGATTCCTGCTGGAAGCACGAGGTTAACGCAATCGGTGATACTGATGCAGATGCCATGCATGATTCTCCATGACATTTCCCCTCACAGTCCATTGGTCGGGATGGTACGAATTCTCTTGTATCACTCGGAGGAGTCAAAAATAGTGGAAATGGTGGACATTGACCATCTAATCTGCCTATTCCTACACCTCCGTTCATGCTAGGTCACATGGAGTGAGTAGAGAACTTGGGGGGTAAAACTCGATTCATTATACCCCTTTCACTAATAGGAATGCTCCAAGACCTTCGGTAACTATTCAAAATCTGTAATGTGTGTATGATATTCTTGACAACTTGGACCCTGCTCTAGCAGAAACTCCAGAATATGCTCAAATTGTAGGTCAGGTGTCGAAGATCCTTTAACAAACCATGCGGCACATAGAGATGTATCGGAAGCAGAGGCAATCGTAGAGCCACACATTGACTTCATCCGTGCATTCCTCGCATGGCAAAACCCAACATGATCAGACTGACAACAATCCGTTAGCACGTAAGACTCTCTCAAAGGTTTTGACAAGGAAGCCATGAGGAAAGAAGACTCTTTGATAACGAAGCAACCCCTCCCCCTCATCACGAGGGACAAAATTGGGGACACGGTTCGGGTGATTTATGTCATCATCTAAACCAAGCATCTGGTCAGAGACACCATTTGAGTGTCCCTGACTAGATTGGGATACTAACTCCCCATTATGAATATCAGAGGAATAGGTCTCTGATAGATTATAATCTAGCCCCTTTATAGAGATGGCAACATGACCTAATCATAGGTTGTCGAGCTTTCTCGGTAGGCCTTTAGGCAGTATGCTAGCTGAAAAGGTTCCGACCTGCAAATCTTAAGAAATTCGATGGAAAATAAAATTCATTAGAATTTCTATATATTTACATAATTGCAACTAGGGTTGTCAGAGGCAATGACAATGTGATAGCAAATTGTTTGCCAATAGTTCTCAAGGGTTCTGCTCGGTCGTGACTACTTAACCAACTGGCCAGAATGATATACACTTGGGAACAACTCTGCGACCTGTTGATTGCCAACTTCCAAGCGATGTACGATTGACCCAGCATGGAAGATAACCTTCATCGGATCCAACAAGAATCTAATGAAACCTTATGGCAGTAAATTAAAATGTTTAGTCAGGTTCATAACTCTATCCCAAGTGGCAGATTCTTTTGTTATCCAGGTGTTCAAGACCGGACTAAGGAATAGGTGGTTTATGGAGGACGTTGCAATGAATCCTATATGGACGATCATCGAGCTGTTTGATATGGCTGATAAGTAAGCTATCGCTTGCGAAGCGGTTGAGTGGAACAAGTCCATTGATCAAATAGAGAAGATTCCTTGGTCAGACCTAGAGAAGAAGGTTAAAAAATCACAGAAGGGTAAGAAGAATCACAAGCCCAATGCCGAGGAAGTCCTTGTGATCCTGGAGAAACATTGTAAAAGTAAAAATGATTATTTCTGTCAGAACAAAGGAAAAGCTCTGATCAACAAATCCAAGAAAGGCAAAATGTGATGTGCACTCCACCAAATGGCAGGGCACGATCTCCGCAATAGTCGTGCCTGACAGAAGAAGCTTGAGGATTACTGCTTGGGTAAGGTTCCTCTCCCTTCTATATAGGAGGTTGAAGAACCAAGCATTAAAAAGGACAAGGACATGGATGAAGAAATGGAGTATCAAGAGCCAGAGCATACCATTGATCTAATCTTTGGCTAATCATCCTCCTACAAGTCCAGATGATAACTGAAGACTGTAGAACGTGAGGTGAATCTCATCAATGCTCTAGTCACCATCAAGCCATCCAGATGTTTGGAAACAACTATCTTTTTTGGCTGAGAAGACTGCCCCATCCCTTTGACTCGACTAGGTAAGTTCCCGATCATAGTAGAACATACTACCAATAACTGTAAAGTTAATCGAATTCTAGTTAATGGAAGCAGTTTTCTTAGCATTTTATTTATGGGAGCTATTGAAGAAATGCAAGTTCCCAAGTCTAAAATAAAACCTGTGAAGTATGCCTTCCATGGTATAGTTTTGGGATCTTCGGCCAAACCGATCAGGCAAGTGCCCCCATCGATTATGCTCGGAAGTCCTAATAACTTTTGAACAGAGAAGATCTCATTCAATGTAGTAGATTTTAAAATTGCATACAATGGGATACTTGGTCGACTGACTTTAGCCAAGTTTCTAGTGGCCACATAGTACAGTTACCAAAGCATCAAAATGCCTGGGCCAAAAGGGGTCATAATAGTTAGTGTGGATAGAAAAATGACTTATGCCTATGATCATAAATCTCTCGAACTAGTAAATGAATTACCAACCAGGAATGCTAACTCGCCTTCAATGTAGGTAAAACATTCAAGGTAAAAGATGGCTCTAAAACCATCCGATCAGGTTAGGGAGGTACCTCTCGACAAGAACAAGTGCTCGGGAACCATCAAAGTTAGGACTGGGCTCAATCCTAAATAGGAAGAGTCACTCATGTCCTTCCCCCGAGCAAACTTGAATGCATTCACATGGCAAGTATCCAACATGCTCGGTGTCCCTAGGAAGGTGATTGAGCACACGCTAACACTCCAGCATGACAAAAAACTAGTCAAGCAAAGGCTGTGGTCTTTTGTACCTGATAGAAGGGGGCAATCTAGTCAGAGATCGATAAGCTTCTTAAGGCTGAGTTCACTCATGAAGTCAACCACCCCGAGTGGCTTGCCAACTCTGTAATGGTTAGGAAAAGTAATAGAAAATGGTGAATGTGTGTAGACTTTATAGATCTTAATAAAGCTTACTCAAAGGATGATTTTCCCCTTCCACACATTGATTAGTTTGTTGACTCCACCTCCGAGAGTGAGTTATTAAGCTTCTTATATGCATATTCTGAGTACCATCAGATTAGTATGAGTAAATAAGATGAAGAGAAAACTTCCTTCATCACACCATACAGAACTTTTCTATTATGTGAAAATGCCATTTGGATTAAAAAATGCTGACGCTACTTTTTAAAGGTTAATGCAAAAAACATTTAGTCAACAAATTGATCAAAATTTAGAGGCCTATGTTGACGATTTAGTAGTAAAAAGTGTCAACATTGGTGACCATGTCTCCAAATTTCAAGAAACTTTTGTTAACTTAAGAAGACATTACCTTAAGTTAAACCCAAAGAAATATGTATTTGGAGTTTTCTCTTGAAAGCATCTCGGCTTCCTATCTAGGCTAGAGGAATTGAGCCTAATCTAGAGAAAATAGCGGCCATTGAGCAGATGTGGCCTTCAACCATAAAGAAAGAAGTACAAAAAGTAACCAATTGTATGGTAGCATTAAGTCATTTCATAGCACGATTAGGAGAAAAAGAATTACCTTTCATTAAACTTCTTTAAAAATATAAAAGTTTTGAATGGACTAAGGAAACCAATGATGCCTTTGAAGAAGTCAAGAAATACTTGACAAGTGCCCTGGTCTTAGTCTCTCCAAGGCTGAGAGAATCATTATTTTTTATACTTGGTTGCTATGCCACAAGCAGTCAACGCATTACTAGTCGTTGAACGTGACAATATCTAATGACCAGTATATTACGCAAGCAAAGTCTTACATGGACCAAAAGAGTGATATCTAGAAATACAAAAATTGTTGTAGGCCTTCCTTATCACTTCAAGGAAACTAAAGCATTACTTTTAGGCCTATGAAATTGTGGTGCCAACCAGATACACTCTAGGTCAAGTTCTCTAAAACAGGGAATCATCAGGATGTATGGCAAAATGGGCGATCGAAGTTGGGGAGTTTGATCTCCATTTCATCTCACGAATAGCTGCTAAGTCCCAGGCTTTGGCAGAATTCATCGCCAAATAGACAAATCCTAAGCCTATCCAAGGGCCTGAGTACGAGAACCATGAGCAGTGTACTATGTACTTCGACAGGCCCTTGATGATAAAAGGCTTGGGGTTGGGGTAGTCCTGATCTCTTCTACTGGGGAAAGCATAAAACACACCATTTAGTTAAAATTTCCCACTACAAACAATGTGATATAGTTCGAAGGTTTACTGGCAAGGCTCCAAGCAGCTAAAGTGCTCAGGATTCACATATTAGTAGTGAAAGGCAATTCTCAAATAATAGCAAATGAAGTAGGAAAAGTGTATTAATGCGCAAGTATCATGATGTCATCTTATCTTTCGGAAGTGCAAAAACTAGACAAACATTTCTTTGGTTTTGAAGTCCAATATATTCCTAGAAAGAGAAACTTTTTGACAGATCAGTTGGCACGGATGGCTTCCTCAAGATCACGCCCGCCAGGAGCATTTCTCGAGCGACTCGACAAACCCTCGGTAGTTGAGTATTCCAAAGACGCTCCAATAGAGGTTGCTTAGATCTACCCTAACAATGATCGGATGATATCAATATATGAATATCTTCAGCATGTCAAACTTTCTGAAGATGACATAGAGGCTGATCATATAGCTCGAAAGGCCAAATCAGATACTTTGATCAAATGTAACCTCTACAAATGAAGAACTCACGGGGTGTTGATGAGATGTATATCTCAAAAGGATGGTTTACATTTACTATCTGAAATACATGGGGGGAGTCTATAGAGCACATTGTTCTTACAAAACACTGGTCGGTAAAGCTTTCTGATAAGGATACTATTGATCAACTAAACTCCATGATGGAAAGGAACTTATGTCCAAGTGCGTACAATATCAATTCCATAGCTGACAAGTACACCAACCTGCACAACCTCTTCAAACTATACCACTTTTTTGGCCTTTCACAATCTAGGGTTTAGATATTCTAGGACCTTTTCCAAAAGCACCTGGGGGCTTTGAATTACTTTTTATGATGATTGATACGTTCACAAAATAGATTAAAGTTGAACCAGTTGTCAAAATAACAACAGAAGCAACCGATAAATTCATAACTAAACATTGGTTACACGATTTGGTGTTCCTAGTCATATAATTACAAATAACGGTACCTAGTTCTCGAGCAAAAGTTTTCAATAATTTTGTAAGGGTCTAGGTATCAAAGTATACTATACCTCAGTAGCTCATCCATAGAGTAACAAGGTAGTAAAAAGAGCCAATGGTATATTAATCGAAGAGATTAAATGACGAGTGTTTGACTAGTTAGTACAATACTAAGGAACTTGGGTATACGAACTTCCCACCATATAATGGGTTGTTCGGACCATGACAAGTCATGCAACCGGAGAAACACCCTTGTTTCTAGTTTATAGAGCAGAAGCCATGCTTCCTCTAAAATAAAAAATTGGTTCTACTCAGATGGATTGTTATAGTGATAACGATCAAAAAGATCTTCAGGTTGATGATATTAATTTTCTTGAAGAGTGAAGAAATGCGACCTTAATCCGATCGGTGGTCTATTAAGAAGCCATGCGAATGTACTATAATCATAAAGTACAATCTCGCAGCCTAGCTGTGGGAGATTTGGTTCTCAGGAAAATTTAGAGCCAGGCAATTAGTAATAAACTTTTGCCTAAATAGGAAGATCCTTACACTGTGGTTGAAGTCACTAGGCCAGGTTTAGTACGACTAGTCATGACGAATGGGCATATTCTTCCAAATTCTTAGAACTTTGATTAGTTACGTAAGTTTTATGTACAATGTAAGTTTTTACATATAAAGAAAAATGTATACAAGTTACATTATAGCTAATTACTCATTGGAGCCTCCTGACTGGCCACTGTCTAATGGAGACCGAACTTTCATCTCATCGGTGACCTTATTCCCGAAGGGTTTCACTTCTTCAAGGAACTTTGCCGCTTCTTCCTTGGAGCAGTTGAACTCTACTTTGAGTAGATGAAGACTAAGAGAAGAGTTGCATGCCTTAAGGCAAAGCTAACTCCACCCGCAACAATGTCTCGCATGGTTTGCTCGTGGTTGCTTCATGAAATAGCCAACATGTCTTGAAGGATCTCGAGTTGTCGATAAACACAATTCACCTTCTCGATCAGTTCCTTTGAGGAGGAGGCAAGTGCTTTTGCGCCAATTTCGGCAAGCATATTATTGAAAAGAAGAATCTTATCTTGAACATTTCTTTGAATATACTTCTTCCTCTCCTCGGTACCAAGAAGTTTTTGAGTTCTTGAAGTTTTAAAGCTTGCTATGCATGAGTAGCTTAAAGTCAGTTAAGATAAGTTCAAAGTATGATAAATTGGTCAGATAAATGATTAGTTACGTTGGTTCTTCTTCTCGTAAGCCTTGATCACTTCCTTATGCTTAAAGATGATGTCATTAAATTTGGTCAATCAGTCTTGAATCGACTAGTCCTTGGCTTTACATGCCTCTTCTAGCTTTAGAATGACAGCTCCCTTAGTGTTCACATCCTTTTTGAGACTTTTCAATTCTGTCAACCATGACAAGGAAGGAAATAAGAAAAAAAGTGAAGGCTTAGAAGCAATAAAAGGAAAAAAATCAAGAAATAACTTACTTCTCATTGGAGATTCTTCTCCTAAAGGGTCTTGAGGAGTTGTTCATTCTCGGTCACTGTCGACTGAAACAATTCCCTCTCCTTTTTAGGGTATGAGGAGTTGTTCATTCTCGGTCACTGTCGACTGAAACAATTCCCTCTCCTTTTTAGGGTATCTTCATACACCTTTGTGGTGATTCTCAACCTGTAAAAGTGTTTGAAGCATTACGAGAGGAAAAACACTTCATAGACGAAAATAATGAGAATAGAAAACTCATTACCTCCCTTTCATTCTCAAGGATTAGTGATCACCTAGTCACTTCTTTGACTAGAGTGACTTCCTCCACCATGTGCTAAAAAAAGAAAAGAAGAGACTCAGAGAAGATTTGATCCAAAGTACAATAAAAGTGGTCTTAAGAACTTACCCAGACTACTTTATTGGCAAAGTTGAAGTAGAGCTCCTCAAGGCTAGTCTTCAACTCGAGGTGCGACACCTTTCTCCACCAGAGATCTTTGAGTCTTTGGTTATTAAAGATGTAGCCCTAGTTGAGAATGTCCCTCGAATGAGGAGACTTCCCTATTGTCAAAGGGCTCATGACCATAGTCCTTCAAAAAAGGAAGGAAGTATTTCTACTTCCTCTCCTTGGCCACTCCTTTCCTAGTAGGTACAGGGGTCTACCGAGGCTTCATCTCCACCTCTACGTCCTTGATGGTGTCAAAGCCATCGAGGGATCTATGTTCACAGTGGTCTCTATTTCTCTGGTCGATGTTGCTACCGAGTAAGGAACAATTATGACCACTTCTTCCTTCTGTACTTCTTTAACAAAAGCACTCAGGAGGATTGTGACTGAGGGGGTAGATGTGCTACAGAACTAGCAAAATAAAAAGGGGAAAATTTATGAACTTCAAGGCATAAAGAATTTAAAAGGTATGATTATATTAATTTCTTACGACTGGCACATATCTAGCTTTATTGTCTTGAAATTAAACCGCCTTGAAGCGTAGTTCAGAGTGCTCACCTTCTTTTCCTTCTCGACCAACTTCACCAGTGGAGAACTGGTCATGCTGATTAGACCCTTGGTGCCTCACGACTAGATGTCCTCACCAGGAGTAACGTCCTTAGTCAGCTCCTTCTTGGGGCAATAGGAGCTTGCTTCTCTAATCCCTTGCACTTCCTCAGAGGGTCGAGTGTCCTCGACAACTGGAGCACTTGTTTCTGTTGGTATCGTGGAAGTCCTAGGGGTGACCACCAGGTCCTGGACCTCTTGGCCATAATCACCTCAATACTCATGACAAGTGGACTTGCTGCCATTGAAGGTTCCACGGTCGTGGTTCCACCAATTAGTGGCTCCTCTTTTGCTCCCTTCGTCTCATCAACAGATATAAGTTCGGTGGCAAATCCCACCATCCAAGAAATGTATTCTCATCATACAATTTGTCCATTCTTCATATAAGAGTAGGAGTAGGTTTGTAAGAAATTCTCTCAGGGTCATAGTAAAAACCTACCTTTGAGGGGATCTCTGCCTTCTCCTTAGACACTCGGATTGTCGGAGGAACATGAGATGATCTCGATGCCCTGTATGACTTCTTGATGATTCATCATCTCTTGGGGATTGGAGCAACTTCCTCTATGCTCTCCTTTGGCTCAGAGCCATCTGTCACTACCATCTGTATGTATTGAGAATGTTATAATATATCGATCGAAAAAGCAAAATTTGGGTGAAGAGAATCTTTCATTACTTTAAGCCTTTGGATCCTATCCTTCGGAGAAGTAATTTCTAGGATCAGAGGGACTCCCTTCTGCTCGGGTTCCCCTTCATAGATTGCCTTCACCCTTTCCCTTATCTCAGAAGGGGATAAGGCTACAAAATCAAAACAGAAGGAGAACTTTGAATAAGAAAAAGTGTACCAAATGAAAAATGATTCAACTTATTGGAATTCTTGATGCTTACCTTCCGATGAGTCCCTAGTCAAATCTTTCATGCCTTTATACTATAGCATGATTTGATTGTGTGACTTCAAGGGACTAACTCTGTACATGGTGAAGTCCTTCACCACGTGCCATGAAGTCAACCCCTTGTTCTTAAGATACATGATGGCTTCAACCCATCACTGTATTTTCCCCTCCTTGGAAGAAGACCTCCATTTCGAGCTCTCCACTACTATCCTTCCCACGAAAGAAAGGCTATCTTCTTTGATGATCATCATGTAGAACCAGAGCTTTTTCCATAATAGCTAAGAGGATTTGGGGTACATCGTAATATGTTCCCTCGCCTTCTCGTCGTGGAGGTGCAAGGAGCAGTTTTCGGGTGACGCCATTGCTTTTCCCACTCTTCTGGTCATCCTATGTAGTATCTAAATAATTCTAGATTCAAATCACTAGATACACCTTGCACAAGTAGACAAAGATGCTAAGGATTGTAATTGAGTTAGGAGCAAGGTTCACTAACTCGATTTCATAGAACTCGAGCACCTCTGACAAGAATGAATGCACTAGTAGCCTAAATCCGCATTCCACATACGCCCAAAATACGAGAATCTCACTATCATTGCTACTCGAAAAGTTCTCCTCCATCGCTGACCTTCAAGGGATCATAACTTTATGAGGAATTAATCCCGCATCTTCCAAGGCCTTAAATCTCTTCGATCCTAGCTCGGATGTTGGTCACTCGGTGATTAATTTAGACATTTTTGATTGGGATGGCTAAAATCTAAGTGAAGATTGAAGGGATTTAAAGCCAAAGTCAAAGGACACTAGGGTAGAGAGGAAGAGGAAATCGAAGAATGTGAAAGGTTTTCTGTGGAAAGTATGAAGCCAATAGGTACTACACGTTTTTATAGGATTTTTCCCAACTACCAAAAGCAATGGTTATGGGATTTGTGCCCAATGAGTAGAAAACCTTCTGGTTTTCTCATTTGGCTTTCTTAACCTTAAGTAAATAACAACTTCGTCTTTACTCTTACAAAAGAGTATTCTCCAACTTGAATTCCAATAGAAAAAAATTCAAGTTATAAATTCACTTAAAGTTCGGGGGCTAGCTGACAAGGATTAAATAATCCATTAAATATGGATTTAATACTCAATTAAGGCCTTAAAACTAATATGGTCGTAAGCTTCCAAAGGCTACATTACCTGAGTACCCCTGGTTGGAGGGCCATTGTACATTCACCTGACCAGCTGCCACTTGGAGACCTAAAGAACTATTACATGGGCCTAGCTCTAGGCAGTTCCTCCCGTGCAGTGGATAAAGCACGTGCTTTATCTCCCTCTTAACCGCACGACAACTCGGCCCTACACCTCTGACGACAACCGTCTTGCAGTTGTCCCATGATTCTCTCCCACTAACAATAACTGAAGAATGTTATTGTCAGGATACTTTCATTGACAGCAACCGTTCGCTCGACTGGATGGGTGTAATATTGAGGAGGCTGACTAGGGGGGTGAATAGTCGTTTATAAAAATTCTCTTCTCTAATTGATTTTATTTAAGCTATTTGGCTAAAACCAATAATATAATGCAGAAGCTTAAATTATATTGGTTTTAGCACAAACAAAGCATAAATCAACTAGGTTCAAATAAGTGCACCAACAACCTAAGTCTATGTCAAAGTTTTGCAATCCTAGGATGACAAGCAATTAATTTAATTCTATGAATGTAAATTGCTTAAAAGTAAAGTGCAAGCGGGTTGCTATGTGTGCATGGCCTATCCAGAATGGGGTTAGGCCTAAGCCGATTTGGACCCTAGGGTGTTACAAATGGTATCAGAGCCGACTCTCACGGTTACATGGGCACGTGCGGGTCAGGGGCGCGGGCATATGGTGCATGGCGCGTGTGGACCTGGAGTGGACACACGGTATGACATATGTGCTGGCACTGAACGCACGGACATGTGCCAAGAGCGGAGATCCTTATCATTTGCCCCAGTGTGGGTATGTTGGTCCGACAAGGACGCCGGGTCCTTTGAGGGGGGTGTATGTGACACCCCGGTCCATGATGGCCCATATGTGTGTGCACATGAGGGTGTGGGTTAGTCCCACCTTGCTAGCTTAGCTTGAGAAGCACTTACATATAAGTCTAGGAGTTCCAATGGTAGAACCCTCGGTTAACCATTTTGCACGAAGCGAGGACGAAAGTGCAAGCGGGTTGCTACGTGTGCGTGGCCTATTCAGAATGGGGTTAGGCCTAAGCCGGTTTGGACCCTAGGGCGTTACAAGTATGGCAACTTATATTAATAACCAGGTCTTCCAACCAAACACCAAGACCGGTAAAAAACTAGGAATATATCCTTAGCCATAGCTAGTCATACATTTGCTTTGAGCATCCTCTTGAAGCTTGATGAAGCACATCATCAGTTCAAGTCTAGGTCATCGTCTTGACATGCATCAACATATGATACATCCATTTCTTGAACTCCATCAACACATGATAGGTCTTCACTTTACTTGATGATCAGCACATGATCATCTCTTCTTGGGCATGCATCAACTCATAATGCATCTTTTTCTTGATGGCCTTCAACACATGAAGCTATCTTCCATCCAGACTTGATGATCTTCAACACGTAAAGTTATCCCAAGTCATCCTTATTTGTGGAACCTAACTTATTCATCCAACTCATAGAAAATGTTAGTCCACAAATCAATTACCATCAATTACCAAACTTCACCATTAACGCATAATGGAGGGACTAGATTCTATAATCTTCTCTTTTTGGTAATTCATGACAATCTCAATAAATAATGAGCTAAAGATTGTATTTGCGAATATACAACATGTACACAACACTAGTATACTCTAAGATAAGCTTTTAAAGCAAGGATTATTTATCCGGTTTTTATTAATCATCCAATCATTAACACATAATGGAGAAGTTAGACGACAACCCGATTGTAAATAAGTACATATGAACTACACAAGCTATGTATATTCAAATAATGTGTTTCAAAGTAAAGATCATAAATATGTGTATTAAAGGAAGCATGGATTAATATTTATGAAATCTCAAAATATAAAGTGAATTCCCCCTAAATGTGTGCATCAAGTATGTGTAATAAAGAAATATGCACATATTTATTTTGGACTGTTTGTGGAATTCAATATATATATTGGATCCAAAGAATGTATTAATATATAAGAATGCAATTTTGAATGCATACCTTTTTTTATTTCACCTTTTTATCCAAATGAGACTAAGCAATAATATACTTAAACAAATATATTAGTCTCACATATAGATTTGTTATTTAATCATATATTTGGATGTGAGAAATGCAACAAGATTATAAGAAAGATATCAAATGCATACTTCAATGATTTCACTTTTTTCATCCATATGAGACTAAGTAATATCATAATCAAGAAACAAGGTTAGTCTCACAAATATATTTGTTATTATCACAAAAATCTCATAATAGTATTTATCATGATCACCAAAACCAACTTAAATGGAGCTTGATCTTTCAGTGGGACAAATCGACAAGGCGCCTGCTTACGTGGACAACCGACACCTCTTTGGTGCTATTTAAAGTTTGGCAAGAGGGAAACAAAGGACAATTCAATAGGAACAACAAACAAAGACATAGATAGTCTCGGCCATATAGTAGATTACAGAGGCAAGAAGTAGCAATTTAGGGCTAGCAGTATCCCCTTTGTAATCTCTCATCAAGAGCATCTTGTAACTAGTTTATTGCAATAAAGAGTCCCAATTCTCCTCCTAAATCCTTTGAGGGACTTAGCTTTTTTTCACAATTCGTAAGATCGGCGATTTGATCGTCGATAGTAGGTTTTTTGGGATATAATTGAGCATTTGTTTCCTCAGTTCGGATTGTTCACTTTCCAATTTCAAACAATTATAAATTTGCAAACCCATTTAACTCCTTTGATAGGGTATATTGACTTAGTTCCTAGTAGAAAAATAATTGAGTCGTAGCATGATTTGAGCTTAGTAGAGTGACTGATCTTGATGTGATAGTGTCTCACTATGGAAGATAACATCTTGTATAAATAACAGCAGACATTTGTCCTTGCAATTACAAAATGTTGCACAAGGATGATTGGCAGGAGTTGTAAAAATGGATTGTACCATCTGTCATTCCAGATGAATTTGATTGATTAACTTGCATAATTTACAGTTTTTATTTAATACTGTGAGATTAAGTGTAATGGCTTAAAAGATTCTTCTATATTTGTACAGAGATTGTGCTTGGTGTTTAATATCAACAATTGAAATTGTTAGATATAGGCATATAGCTTATTGTCAGAATGATATAGCTGAATGTTGTGTAACTTGTTGTCCATCTTATGTAGGGGTGAAAACGGAACGGAAATATCCCGTACCGAACCGCATCGTTTTCTACATTTAACCCGATCGAATTCGTATTTTCGGACAAATTCGAATTCGGTTCGAAATACGGAATATCAAATTCGAAAACGGAGCGGAAACGGTTTAGACGTTTTCCGACCGTTTTCTACTTTTCTACATTTTATTCGGAATAAACCGTATTGTAAATACGGTTTAAACCGTATTTGGCCCACTAGAAAATTCACCTTCGCACAGCCCAGGAGCCCGCGGCCAGCGCCCCAGCCCCCAGCCCATTTCTATCCCTAAACCCTAATCCCCCCTCACGCCCAGGCTCCTGGCTATTCGCCTATTCCTATCGGCTGCGGCGCCGCACCCCGCACGCGACTCCAGCAGCGCCGCCGCCCCCCCCCCGGCCGCCCGCGTGCCATCCGGCCGCCTCACCCCGGCAGCTCCGGCCCCTACCCCCGGCCGCCTCACCCCGGTAGCTCCGCCCCCCCCCGGCCGCCTCACCCCGGCAGCTCCGGCCCCCCCGGCCGCCTCACCCCGGCAGCTCCGGCCCCCCCCCCCCCGGCCGCCTCACCCCGGCAGCTCCGCCCCCCCCCCCCCCCCGGCCGCCTCACCTCGGCAGCTCCGGCCCCCCCCCCCCCGGCCGCCTCACCCCGGCAGCTCCGGCCCCCCCCGGGCCGCCTCACCCCGGCAGCTCCGGCCCCCCCCGGCCGCCTCACCCCGGCAGCTCCGGCCCCCCCCGGGCGCCTCACCCCGGCAGCTCCGCCCCCCCCGGGCGCCTCACCCCGGCAGCTCCGGCCCCCCCCCCCCCCCGGCCGCCTCACCCCGGCAGCTCCGCCGCCCCCCGGCCGCCTCACCCCGGCAGCTCCGCCGCCCCGCCAGCTCCGCCGAACCCCTCCGCATCACCGCGCTCTTGTCATCCTCCTCGCCGCCGGCATCACCGCGCTCGTGCTCTACCTCGTCTACCGCCCCACCCGCCCTGCCTTCGCGGTCACCTCCGTCGCCCTGCCCTGCCATCGATGGCGCCCCCCACTGGAGAAGGTGGATCTGGTCCTGCAGCAATGAGGAAGGGCAAGACCAAGACAAAAGCCGTGCGCCACCTTCTAGCGCCGCCGGAAGCATCGGCAGCGGCAGCAACGGCTCCAGCAGCAGGTAACTAACAGCTACCTATTACGTGCTTCAACGAGATGTATTTTGTCAATTTGTCAACTATGTTATTGATGAATGGTTCTTCTATAAATTGAAATTACAGAGAGATTACTTGTATGGCTGTTGCTCCATGGAGTATGCCAGTCTGTTTGTTTGTTATTCCAGTACTACTATAGTTGATAAACCAGGAGGGATTCACATTGAAGCTCATTTAAGTTTACCTGCTTTGCTTATTGTGGATTTCAACTTTTCAAGTAATATAGAGATAGCAAGGTAGTTTTTCCTATTCTCATGAGCTCCCTATAGATGGCCATGTTGGTTCAGCCCATCGAGAGTCGCTAGTATCTTTTCCAGGGGCAGATAGTATTGCAATTTAGGTAGGACCGTTCTGCAGTTTTATTGTGGATTGTTCGAAAACATAAACATAAATTTACATCAAACTTCAATTAAACTAAAATGCGTGCAATTCAGTTATAGTAAAGCAGCTGAGGGAAACATGCCATGATATTCAAACTGCAGGCTCACTAATCACTATATCATAATATGCAATGTAAATTGTAATATACCTTATTTGCACCATTCAAAATTTCTCATTTTGTGAGGAAGTTTTTGAGAAGATAATCAAATTATCATAAAGCATTGATGATATTTTCATATTATCATTCTTATTATCATAACCTTTTCTTGAGCTTACAGGGATACTTCATTGTTTTGTTCTTTTCTTTTTTACATTGTACCAGCTTGGGAGCCTTGATGCATTAGAATAACCTTTTATCCAAATGTCACATGTCTGATACATCTATTGAACACATAATACCCATTCAGAACTAAGGGCAACAATTTTAGTCTCTGGCTATTTTGTTTGATGGAAAGCATGTGCCATGGGACACTGTACTCAAGCCATGTATAATGCAGATGGATTGATTTGTTGGACTTCTGCACTTCTGCAGGCTGTGCTATGTTTTATTGGCTGGAAATTATGGTATTGCTATTTACTAAGCTTATGTCTTGATTGCACTTTTTGTCATTTTAAGGTAGCTATTTTCTCATTATCCTATATAAAGCTATCACGTGAGTACTCCAAACATACTGGGTTCTAACTGAACAACCTGTACTATATCGCAAAGTGGCAAAATACAGTATTACATAAATTTAATATTTTATAAGTTGCTATTTGAAAACTGAGCTATTCGTTAATTCAGTTTAATTTTTATTCGTGAATGATAACCTATGCTAGCTATCTATAATTCAGTCTCATTTTTATTCGTTAATTAGTACTGCCGTATTGAATTTTCGTATACCGACCGTGTTCGACATAATTCCGTTCAAATTGGTTCGTTTTCGAAATTCTCGATATTCCGTAAGTTCGCGTTCGTTTTCGTGTCCGGTTTTACCGTTTTCGCTTTCGTTTTCGTATTTAAATGTAGAAGTAGAAAACGGTTGAGGAGTTTTCCGACCGTTTCCGACCGTTTTCATCCCTAATCTTATGCATAACTCCAAGCTTACCTTTGTACCCACGTTTCCCAATGAGTACTATTCCCTGCATTATTGATTTAGAGCAAGAAAAGTATATGCAAGATTTCGTTGTCTTATATTTTTATTCACAATTTTCCCTTTTTTCGATCCAGCACTAAATGTTACTTTGAACTCCTTTCTTTACTTGGATAGCCTTTTTTATGTGAAAGATGGAAATACTGTAGTTCTAATAATAAATTCTTATAGCATTCCAAATTTGCACGTCTGTTCTAATTCCTTGATTAACTCTGGTTTGTGGTTCTTTCGAAACCACATGTGACAAATGGTTTTAACAGGGTGATTTGTCTACCAGGAAAACTTTTCTCTTTTACTCTTTGCAATCAACTGAGGGTCTTTGCCAGGTCTGTTGAGGGCAAGTTTCTTCCCGATATTCATGGCGGCAGCTCATCAGAAAGTAATGACGCTTGGATCCTGTATTTTTATTTTTTTTGAACTGAGTACAAGGCCTTGGCCTCTATGGCAGTATAATGCGATGATAACATTGTAGTTCCGTTTGAACCATTCTTCTGTGTAATACAGTAGCACATTTATGATTTCTTTAATTTATGAACAGTAATCATATTGTGCAGGATTTCAGTGGAATGGATGATGTAGATGTTTATAGTTCTGTAAGAACTAATTCTAATTTTGCTGAATAGTACTGTGTAACACGTTTGCAACTTAATTTATGTACAGTAAGCACATTTTTGTAGGATTTCAGTGGAATAGATGATGTAGATCGATGTTTATAGTTCTGTAACAACTAATTCTTGGTTTTACTGTTTGGGACTTATGTAGTTACCAAACTATTAAACTATACTGACAGTTGTGGTACTTTTAGGACATGCTATTGATGTACTTGGCATCCTTATTAGGGAAACAATACATACGAGTAGATAAATAATTTCATCCTGTATATTCCCATTAAAGCTTGGGCTCTTAACCTGCCTTTAGATCATGATTCATGGTTGTGTTAATACAAGTCAACATCAAGTTGAATAGAAGGAACAGCTGAGGGTTTAAAGAAGTATCAATTCAGTGGAATTATTTTGAAGGTGTGGATTACAGTTAACTAGATATTCTGATTTTTGGTGATTTTATACTGGTTGGACGCTTTGCATGAGGTGTGCTTCAAAGTTGAAATATTAATCGTTTATGTTTCTTTATCCCTCTCTTTTTTACTACTTAATTATTTCCTAAGAGATTGACATTGTTCTGTTGTAACATACGGACATCTTATTAGTATTAGAAGGTGCACTGTATGTTGACCTGTTTTAAACACGTTTGATGATTCGGCAGTTTGTAACAACTTGCTTTTTTTCCTCGCTTAATGAATTGGAAGCAGTTCTCCTTCCCCACTTCCTTGACCAAATATTTTAGTGTGAATATTTGAAATCAATATGAATAAATTTTCCATTTAAAATAGTTTCATTTTATTATGCATTTATAATTTTTCTCAAATATATGGTAGTAAAGCGCACTGTTCAAATTTGTATTTACCAACTTACTTTGATTTGTGTATGTGCGCGCGCGTGTTTTGGGCGGTGGGGGCATCATTACGTTTTTATTAGAGGTTATAGCAATTATAATGTTTACAACAGGCAACATTATATCTAATTCATAATTATTCTTCAAAAAATTGTTTTTTTAGATAAAGGATATAAAATCCGGCCTCTATATCCACGAAAGATATATACAGCCAAAAGTTACACGAGTTCTTAGGCTCAAAGCCTCAAAACTGAGGTGCAAAAACAACAGGAAAGATAGCTTAAGGACTATGAAAAAAACTAGAAAGGCTAAGCTTCAACACTTTTTCTCCGTCCTTGCTTACAACTAAGCCCCTATCCTCATCCGACTGTGCCATCCAAACTTCGGTCTGCTTTGCGTGAAGATGGACCTCCGAGGCGACGTCTCCAAGGAGATCAGTAAACATGAGAGCTATGTAGTGCCACGACACACCTCCAGGAAGGATAATGGCGCCCGAAGGCGTCATTGTTGTCGAGACCGGTAAGATCACCGGCAAGGCTTTCGTCAGCACCTCCACAGCACCCCACGCACTACCCACACACAAAATAGACCGCCACCAACACTCCGGGGCCCTGCACGCCTCAAGGCCATGGCATAGCCACCCTTGAACTCCACGACGAGCCACTTCCTGCAATGTCCGCCACTGTAGAAACCACTATGCGACGTCTAAGCGCCACCACTGAGCAGATCCAGGGACATGAGCCACAGATCAAGCCTACAACAATACAACGGAAGGGCCTGACACACATCCTTCCTGAACGCCTTACGGAGCCTGTACGGCACGTGGATCACCACCGCCTTCTTGCTCCCGGCCGCATCCATCTGGAAGGCGGAGTTGATGTAGAGGACCTTGAGGTCGCTCTTGAGCTCCTGGTTGCCATTCTCCAGGTCGAAGAACGCATGCGCGACGGAGTCCACAAACTCCGAGGGCTCGAGGCCCTAGTCCTTCTGGACCTTCCTCCTCACCGTGAACATCGTGCCACCTTTCTTCCTCCTTCGCCGGAGATGAGCGTGAAGGTGAATGGAGCGGAGGCGGCGCTGGCGAGGCGGCTTCGCGCGCTCGCCTTGCTCGACCAGATAGGCGTCCACTGCCTCCCCGCCGATGAGTAAACCCACCCGCCGCTCCTCAACCCCACCGCGCTCCTCCGCCTCCCTCCCAGCGCGCTCCACGCCCTCCTCCTTCGCGTGGGTCTCGCCGGCTCGGGAGCCCGCCGCAGCACCGCCAAGGGACGCCAGATCCGGCCACCAGGCCGCCGGATCCGCCGCCGGCGAGGGAAGCTGCAGCTAGAGAGCTCGCGACCAAAACACTGCTCCCCACCGATCAGAGCTGGGGAAGAGAGAAAAGCCCCGCCGCCGCCCTCCTTGCGTCCACCGGCGACCGGTGGCGCGCTCCGGCGACGGCGAGGAGAAGGGATCCGGGTAGGGAGTGAGGGATGGGGGAGAGGGGAGATAGAGCGTCGGGGGAAGAAAAAGCCTCTATAATTGTGTGAATTCTGATATTAATTTGAATTCTTACCTGAGATTTTGCTGAAAGCTGAACCTCCCAAGACGCGCATTGTTAAATTAGATTGTTCCTGAATGCAAAAGTAAATGTTCGGTGGTTCGTGTATAGTTTAAGGTTGGCTTCTGATAATGCACGTACAACATACAAGGACACCCCAATCAATTAATCAACTGTAAAAATAATGTGTCTTATAACTGGCCATTTCGGCCAACTGAAGTCAATTGTACTTCAAACGTGGCAAACATATAAATTTTCTTCCCCTCATGTTATAATAGCGGCAACAAAAAATGCCTAGTATTTTTGTGCTACGTAGAATACTGAATTATACTACTCCTAAAGCTGAAGTAGAGTAGTGGGCGGTTGCAAATCGGTCCCTCTATTTAATTTTTTTTTGTGTTGTGCCCAAATGGTAGTAGGTAAAACGTCCCAAAACTATTTGTGAATTTCATGGATGCTAAACATGCCCTAAATATCTACTTACTCCTAGTGGAACATATATTACGTCGCCTGAAATAAGAAGAAAAAACATACATAACGGCGCACCATGAACCGATAGAAGTTATCTACGTGCAAGATGCATGACTAATTGTAAAGTTACGAGGTAGCGAGGCACCAGCAATGCCAATTTTCGATCCCTTGTGGTGTTTCGGTTTCTATCATGTTAATTAGCTTCATTGCGATCTATGGCTACGACGATACATTCCTGAACCGAATGTGCAGACAGATATATGCTGTCAATATGGTAGCATGGTACACATGATAGTCGGTATTGTTGAAAAACTAGTATCAGCGAGTCATCCAATAGCTAATTAATACAGTTAAAAGTGAGAACAAGCACAATAATTAGCAAGAGCAAAAGTAGATAAATAATTAACACAAAGATGACAGGGAGCAATCCGGCGATCTTATTTATGGTATAACTTGATGATGTTTATAATGGTAGTCTTTTCTATATATTTATAATTTAGAGTTATTTTGATGGACGCTCGCCTCAAGATGAAGAAAGAAACCGTGCCGGCCGCACTCGGCGAGTCGCACATTCTGCGACCCTGCCCTCTTGCCCTTATCTAAATACATTTGATTGCCGAATGGATGAACAGGGGCATGATAATAAGCTTGGGCAAGAGGGTTACTTTGGGTAACAAATACATGTATTTAGATGAGAAAAGAGACTTAATACACCAAATGTCATGAAAAACAAGAAGCCAACGTTTCAAGGGTCATTTTAACGAAGTCGATGTTTGGAGTCCTATAATTGCGAAGCGCATTGTTTGCTGTCCTATAATTGCAATTTTCTCGCTGAAATGGTACGTAACTAACCACAAACTGCATGCCACGGTGCCAAGGGCCTTTCCATAGGGTGACACCCACACGGCCACACCATCGATCAAACTGAGTGCAAAAACATGTACATATATTGTCAGTAGAGGTGGAAAACAATAACGGATAATCTATTTTATTTAATATTTTTTATCTAAGATATGAAAAATAAAATTCGTATTCGAAAATATTCGTATCCATATTTAATAATATTCGTATTCGTATTTGTATTCAAGAATATTCATATTCGTATTCGTATTTGAGAATATTTGATTCGTATTCGATCCATTTCCTATACCTATCGTTGGTAACCGGTCAAAAACCGGTGAAAAACGGTAAAACCGTTAGGAATTTGTTCCACCGAGAATTGTTATAGAAGTTGTTGGAGAATATTTGTATTCGACCGAAGTAAATACATATTCGATTCGAATTTGTATCCGTTACGACATTCGATTTATATTCGTATTCGAGAATATTCGAATTCATATTCATATTCATTTTAAAAATATGGATTCATATTCGTATTTGAGACTATTCGATCGTATCCGATCCATTTCCATCCCTAATCATCAGCGCACACAAAATGCCACTAAAGGGGGCTCCTCCACTAGGGCTGCTCCAAACAGCTTTTAAGCCTTGGCCTCTAGCTGTGGCCGTTGGCTTTTTGTTGAAAGTGCACTATAACGGCTGTTAGTTTTTTTTTCCTAAATCATTCAATTAAAAAAATAAGAAAAATAAAAAAATCTATTGTATCGTCACGAACAATGCAAATGAATGAGGGAAAAAAGCAAAAAAAAAGCTAAAATTAAGAAGCTGACGTATTCTAAGTGATTTCTGAAATTTAGAAGTCATAAGTCAAAACTGTTTGGAGCAGAATTCAATTAAAAAATGAGAAAAATTAAAAAATTTATTGTATCGTCACGAACAATGCAAATAAATAAGAGGAAAAAGTAAGAAGTAAAAAAGCTAAAATTAAAAAGGTGATGTATTCCAAATGATTTCTGAAAGTCAGAAGTTATAAATTAAAATTGTTTAGAGTAGAGCCAAATCATAATCCCATCGCCATGCATTGCTGTGGCTGTTAGATAATCCAGGACGGCTAGGACGTTCGTTCGTGGGGTAAACCGTCACATTAGCGCAAGGTTACATCAGTACGCACGCCTCAAAAATAACCCGGACACGCCGAGGCGGCCGGTCGATTGGACCAGCTGCCGGACTAGAATCCACAGCCGGTCGACTGTTTTAGTAGGGACTGTACTAGAAGATAAAAATATGTGTAAACAGATTGCTGGAATTCCCAGCATTATGAAGGCCAACCTGTAATCTTTTAGCATGCATAATACATATGGATGGAAAGATAATTAGGTCTACTATCACCTCCAATAAACGGCTCGTCATTTGGACTTCCCAATAAAGAGTTATGGCTGTTTTAGTAAGAGCTGCACAGAAGATGAAAGGACGCACGAACAGGTTGTTGGATGACATTTGGGTTGGCTTATCTTCAAGTATTTTCTCAAGAACTTTCACATCTAACTAGGAGGGTTGTTCCTAGTATAAATACCCATGATGTTTCTACTAAGGGTAGATTTGATTCTTGTGTGCATGATGGCTACTAGCTACTGTAAAACAATTGGGTCTCATCAATATTTCATCTTCGAGTGAAATTCTTCCACTGTCGCTCTTGCGTCTTCTCTTGGTTTGCTAGAGCCGTTCTTCGTGAACAGGCCAATTGTGCTTGACACGGTTGGTAACCAATCGAGAAGCGGTGTAGCGAATGCGAGGTTGCTGGTCACGATCGGATCGTGGTTAGCCTCCCCTCCGCCAACGTCGCAACTCAAGTATCGGATTTCTCCTACGACGGAAGATCGGGCCAACTCACATGCACGCATCTTAAATCGAGGCGTTTGCATATCACAAGGGCTTTTTTCGGTCGAATTAGCAGGAACGGTAACTGTCTTACGAAAATGACAAAAATTGTGTCTCTATCGTGTGGCCAGCATAGTCACCGTGCAGTAGAGCTTAAGAGACCGACATGTCAGGACACAGCACGGTCGTTGTGTGGCTAGGGGCTATTGCATGGCCATCGTGCGGTGGAGCTCGGTGCCGCATGGCCACCGTGCGGTATCGAAATAGCACGCACCATTAATACTAATTAGGGAATTTATTTTCATGTATTGCTTGTAGGAATTTTTAGATATAGCAAATGAGCTCAAAAATTTATAAAATTTTTGTGGAGCCTCCCGACATAGCATACTTCATTGTGTAATTTATTCATAATTTTATCCATTCTAAATTTTGCTCAAAAATATAAACTACTTGTAGGAATTTTTTAATATAGGAAATAAGCACCAAAAAATATGGATTTTTGAAAGATCCTCAAGCAGTGGACTTGTTTGTGTAATTTTTATAGAATTTTATATTTTCTAAAATTGTACAAATGCGCACCATGCAATATTAACATATTGATTAGCGCATTGAGCGAAGAGAGAGAGAGAGAGAGAGGGAGGGACACAAGCAGGCGAATGCACCATACAGTGGTGGTAGGCACCGCACGGCCCCCCAATCAATCTTGCTCCTACATGCAATAGAGCAACCCGTGGCATATCAGACAAGGGGCAAACCACCGAAAGTGAGGTGCCATCACGTTTGTCCCCCACGTGCAGTTCCTCCCGTCATTACCAGCGCATCGTTAGCACATGATTTACTTTCACTCTTGCTATAAATTTTGAGTTGTGTGCACTCACACTCTCGTAGTCCCTCTGCTTGCACTCTTCGCTCACACTCCTTGTTTGTATTCTTCGTTCGCTTTCTTCATAGCCAATTAAATATTGTTTAGTGCTGTCATTAGTAGTCATATTAACAGGTAATTTTTTTATCGTATGAATTGTCTTTGTTAAATGTGTAAGTAATTAGTTGTAGTTATCTAGGCGTAATTAATTTAGTCCTCATTGTTTAGGCCTTTTTATTTTAAATTCAGTAGGTCAAAACATATTCAAATGAGAAGTACGTACATTTAGTCACAGTACAGGAAGGCAATAATTTTTTTGGCATTCTGTACCTAAGCTTAGTTCATCACTATATAAACAAAATATAAGAAGAAATGTGCTTCTTGGTTTCAAGTTGGCATTATGTATGTAAGGTTAGTTCGTCACTACATAAACAAAATATAAAAGAAAATGTGTTTCTTGGTCATTTTAAGACTTAGGTCATCAGTACATAAACAAAAAATATAAGAACATGTGTTAACAAAAGAGCACGGACTTTATTGATTCTTCCTGTTAGCAAAAGAGCTTTTGCTACTCTATTTCACTTCCTTTAGCTAGTGTGAGGACATCCTCTCAATTGTGTATGTATTATACCTTGTGAGTAAAGAGGAAGACTCTAGATTACATACGTTGCATCTAGATATGAATTTAGTATCTATTTGAGTTTGTGTATTCGTTGTACGTGGTGAGAGTTAAGCGAGGGGCTTGACTTATTACTTTTGGAGCTTACCAACTCCTAGACGGAGTTGGAAGCGTCGTGCGCGGTGATCTTCTCAAAAAAGTTGTGAGAGGACTTGGCGAAGTTGTGAAAGTTGGAACTCACCTACCCAGAGTGGAAAAGAGCTACAACTAGTGGATTTGAGGTGGAAGTCTTAATTCATGAAGCCAATTCAATTTGTTTGGGCTTACCTCAACGTGGACCAGGGGAGACCGGCAACTCTCCGAACATCACAGTAAAAAGGAATCATGTCAATTATGGTTTTTTTCTTATGCTCAATTTATTTTCAAGGAATTTACATTTATAGAATTAAATTGATTGCTTATCATCTTAGGATTGCAAACCTTGACATAGTCTTAGGTGAACATAATTAATTTAAGATTTATTTGTGCTAAACCAAATGGAGATAAGCTTCCGTATTATATACTTGGTTTTAGCCAAATAGAAATTGATAAAATTGGAAGAGAGTTTTTTTAGACTGCCTATTCACCCCTCCTCTAGTCAGCCTCCTTGATCTTACAACATCTCGGTTGCTTCCAGGGAGCAGTACACAGCGCTAGGGTTTGGAGTGTACTAGGGCAGAGCTCCTCTGGGTTTGCTAGAACATCGTACGATAAAGGCCAGAGCTCTTCTGTATGACCAGAGTTGCACACATTGTACCTACGGGTGGTGGATTTCTACAATCGTTCATTCATGACTTCATCACTGGCGGCCCCAGTTCAGCATATCTAAGTAGGATGACATCGATGCTTACCAGACTAAGCTTGCTCTAACTCAACCTACCGGTGCACCTCCGACCACTTAATACACTGAATGGTCTCCGTACCCCCTCCGATATGACACACGCTCTCCAAACCGGCTGACGTACCCCCTGCGATTTTGTACTGTTATATCTGTACAATTTTAGAAAATATAAAATTCTACAAAAAAAATACACAACAAGTCCACTGCATGAGGATCCTTCAAAAAAATTTCATAACGATGCGCCACAGGTTCCATCTCCGGTTGATATATGGAAAAGAGGCCGATCCAACAATCGGAACAACCATCTTGAATAGAGGTATAAACGAAGTGGATAATTCCAATCCGTTCGACTGATCGAAGACTTGCAAAATAAATACGAAAATGATAAACAGATATCCAGCACAATTTGTGCCCAACTCTAAATCCGAGGAAAAAATATGAAATATGGTACAGGATGAGAGATATCCGTCTGTAAGTGTCAGTATGTCAGGTGGTATGAGAAAGCACGTTGTCACTTTACTTAGGAACATGATAAGATATGCAGATTACCGGATTTGAGCAGACGGAGAATACTGAGTGCTCTTTATTCGATATCTCAACGATTGTTCTCTCCATGTTCACTTTGATTGTACCTTTACTGTCCAATGTCTTATGTAGGAGTGCAAAAGAAGCAAATAATTTCTATCCATCTGTCGACAAAGATTTATAGAGCAAATACAGAATAGAAAAATAGATATTCAGCACGGTTCGATTTTGATTAAAAAATATATAAAATAAAATACGAAATAAGGAATATTCATCCGCATATATTACCCCCATTCATGGGGAAATTTATGTTTTTGCCACCCTTATGAGGTGAGGGGCAACAGATTTGCTACCCTGGCCCGTTGTCAGTGACTCAAGCGGTCCCATATATAAGTGACAGACGTAATTGGCCAATCTTAAGAGTGGCAAAAACATGAATCTCCCCCATTCATGAACCCGTGCGCGGGGGCGGCCGTTTCTCCGAAGGAGATAAGACAGCGAAGCGACACAAAGCGACCGGGCGGGGGAGTAGCCGAGTAGTAAAGCCTGCGCCTGCGGTCCTTTGCGCGCGGTTCCGCGCCAGTGCCAGCGACGTCGTACTATGTCCCGGGAGCCTACGCGCCACTGCTAGGAGCTTAGGAGTGGGGCTGCTGGTGCCCAAGTGTCGAGCCGCCATTCCCTTGCGCGCGCGGCGATCTCCCGACATCTCAGGCGGCATCTTGAATCTTGTGGCGAGTTTCGATCGATCGGTTATGACGAGCGACGCGACAGGTCGATCGAGCCGTGCGAGTGTCCGGCGTGCGGTGAGGTGCTCCCCAGCAGCTTAAAGTTTCCATGTGGAGTGGCCCCGGAAAAGTCGGCTCGTCCCCGGAAATATCAGCGAGTTGGAGCGCGCGGCGAAGCTCCCGTGGGGGAAAACCTGCGCGGCCGCGCCCGCTGCGTGCAGGCCCCGGTCTACGGCGGCTGCTGTGCTCAGCTACGTGACGCCATCAGGGCTCTCAGGTGGTGAACCGAACCTATCCCCCCGAGCCTTATCCGAACAGTGTGCGCTGTCGACGACCTGCCGGCTACAAGCCCCACCTTGGGAGACTAGCCCTCGCCGGCCGAACAGGAGATGCCCCACTGCTCCATGACATGTCAAGCACGCACAGCACTTGCAAGGTGATGCTGCATACTTCTGCAGGTTAGCACGCGAGTGACAGAGTGAGCGAGGATCATGAGCTGATGCAGAGGCAACCAACATCCGGCAGACAGCAAAGCGCCTGGAAGGACCCGGCAGGCTTGGGTTGCTGCTTTTATGCGAAGTGTTCAGTTAGGAATATACTCTTAGACATAATCATGTGATTGATTATACCACACTTTGTATCTATAAACCTATGAATATATGTGTTATTTGTTTCTTAAGTGTGATGTCATTATAAAGATTAGCGAGTACGTAACTTATTAATGAAGCTCTTTATTTACACGATACCATTCTAAAAAAGAATCCTTGGTCAAGACTTTAGTGACCTAAAGATCAGTATATATATTATTGATATCCATATTTCACCGGTCATAGATATGAGGATATCGAATCAAAAATGTGGATACATGTTATAGAACATGATATTAGATTGACCTACTTTGAGATACTATTGAGATTGTTATGTTTCTACGTGTCATGTGTTGACCTCAAATAATGATGATGTATAATTCTTAGACCTGAGATCAGCATGGTTTCTACATATATAATAGTACAATTAGGATTTGTCAAACGCTAACCCGTAACTGGGCAATTATAAAGGTACCTTTTGGATATACTATGAAGCATGCACAGGAATGTGATTGGTCGGAGATCATATTTGTCTCTCCTATATAAAGCGAGAGATGTCTTTGGATTCCTCGATGTGGTTGGATAAAGAAAGTACATGACCATACTTCAAGTGGGCAAAGAGTTGACCATAAGAAGTTATCCATCACTAGATCGGGAGAAGATTGAATAGTCTATAGATGACACATGTCTCACTTGTAGTTCGATCAGATGTCGTGAGGCAAAAGGAGAGTATGCAAGCAAGTCGCTCAATTTGATCAGTGATTCATGTCCGACCAGAGACCAACTGGTCATAAGGGTTTACTGATCGGTCGTGAACTGGTCAACTTGATCATGAACTAGTCATAAGTAGTTACAAGGTGGTCGTGGGTGATTAAGACTTGATCACAGATCATATTGCATAAGGTTCATCTGATTTGATCTCAACCTACAGAGTCACGCATTTAATGAAGTAGACCAATAAGGGTTGGTTAAGGCTAACGATCCGTAAGAGTCTGAGTAAGATACGTGTGTAACATCCAGAAATCCTAGTCGCCACCTCCATCTAAGAAACCTTAGTTGTACTTGTTGGTGCTAGCACACCGGCGTGCGTCATTTCACTTGAAACATGTGGATATCGGTAGAGACACTGCTGCTACTACGGTGCTAATTGGGACAAGCAAGTCATTACCTCAGGAGGAGACGACTGGATGGATTGATCAACTACGTTGATGCGCTTCATTGGATTGGGTACCCAACTCTTCTTCCGCATAGATTCTTAGGATTCATGGTAGAAAATTTTGATTTTGTGCAAGCTTAGCCTACCTTTACTCCAACAAATTCAATTGTCGATCTCTAAGTCTCTGAGGCACTAAAACATATCTTGTTATGGTGTTCAGTGAAGACACTGACACAAACACCGCTTGGCACTTGCATCTTAGTTCTCAAATTGTAGGACCGAGAACAACGAATAGAGGGCGGGGGGTGAACAGGAGCCAATCCGATTAAAAACTTTTCAAAATCTTTTCCAAATAAGAAAACAAAGATCTTCACTCGAATAGCTATAAAAAGCTATGAAGATTAGAGACCTATTACCCACAAGGAAAGATTCAAGAAAAGCCAAGCCAAAAGGACCAAAATTCCTAGGGTGGTCTGACTGTAGTGCAATGGGTGGTCTGAGCTCTCAGGGACGGACTGACATCTCCCTCAGGATAAAACTGAAAATCAGCATTGTTTCAAATCCAAAAAATCAATGAAACTTTTAATCCGCAACTCCAAATGACTTAAAATTTGATCTCTATTAATACTTAGAGATGAATATTTGCAGCCATTTTCTAGCCATACACAAGGTCTAATGATGAGAAAAGGTTGAGCCACAAGAACCTCTCGCATCTCCCATAAGGTTCTCTCCAAGAACCCTAACTCCTTTCTAGTTGGCATTGATGCCTTAACTTTAAGCCACACATCTCCACCATTCTGTAGTGGAGGCACATGAGAAACTCTATCAGCTGCTCTAGTTGATTTTTATCCACTTAAATGGGCTAACTCTTTAGCCAAACACTATTCTAGGTTTTACACTTGCGCGCTTCTCAAAGCACAACCCATTAACCCATTAGTGAATCAATACTTGATCTACTTAGTAATTTCAGTACATACAAGATCTAAACCACTTAGACTAATGACATAGTTTCACGCATCACAATTTTTTCAGTATTGGGCAATTTACCAAAGTGCCCCTCTACCACATTCCACGAGGTTTTCTGCTTTTTTTGCTATGAAGTATTACCCATACTTCGCTATCTTTCATATGGCCGCAATGACTTGCCACCAATCCTCTCATGTATTCGGATCCCACCAAACCATCCTCGCTTGCAAACGACCCAAGTCATTTGGTGTACCACATGCTCCTCCTCACACATGATGACACTCGACTTTTTTAACCTCAGTTATCCCCAACCTAGTCACAGTCTTCCCATCATTGACCATAGTTGTCTCTAAGTCACCTGCACAACAATAGACCAAACAATCATTTTCGGATACAAGTTCTTCGCAGTTTGACTCACATTAGTCCATAAATGCATCATACAATATGAATGCACACAAGCAATGTCACCATGTTGTACACACACTCAACCAATTCAGCTCTAACCACTCACGCTCTAACAACACCTTAGCTGGTTAGACCGCTAGTTCTAGCCGGCCTGACCGCTGGTGACTGCTGGTCAGATCGTTGGAGCTAGCCAATCTGATCGCTGCCTCCCACAATCGGTTTGTCTGTTAGCCCTAGGCGGATTAGATCGCTCCTTGTTGGTCTAACCGTGGTTCTAATACCAGTCAGACTGTCAGCAACACAAAGCAATTAAAAAGTTACAAACTCATAAAAATAAACTCAAACTTCGTTAACTCTCTGAATTAAAAATCAATTATACATCATAATATACAGATGGATGGTAAGAATCAGTGAGGCGACCGGACGCGCAATAACGAGTTCATGGAAAACGCACAGAGGGCGAGTAAGCTGCTGTTTCAGTTGGTACAAAGGATCACCATCAGAAACCATCGGAGGTCAGACTTTATTGAAATGGGAGATAAAACTTCCACTGCAAATGATCAACGTCTGTTACCTAGCCTTGGATAGGCTTGTCACAAGTATCTATAAAACTGACAAACACTGTTCACCAGGAATGTAACGTACTGTCAGCCAGAGGCCAATGAGATGTTCTGCGTACATGCACATGGAATGATACTGACAGTACATTTGTTCAGGCCTCCGGTAGGAGGCATGTCGAGTTTCGCTGAACAGGATGGACGGCTAGTTCCTAGTGGAACCCATGGTACGTGATTGCCATGCCACACCAATTATAGCTCACATACCAACCTGTAGCATGTGATATTGCGATGCCACCACTAAAACTTGTACGAAAAGGAGCCCCTGATACTGTTGGGGTTCAGAGGAGATGGATCACTCCACTGCTTTACCGACCGACATAAAGTGGTGGCAGCTCGTTTTTTCCTGATGAAAGGTCGGGAAACGACTCGATCTTTCTAAGATAGTTATTCCAGGATCATTCTGTTACAATACGATCAAACATCAGAGAGAGGGAGAAGGATCGAATGTCTTCTACTTCTGCCTAAACAGTGGAACAGTCTTACGGACAGGTTTGAGTCAGAATTTCTGGTTGATGAGAGGCCAATGCCATTCCAAGTAGATGCTTCGAAAATGCTTTTGTCCAAGCGAATTGTTTGGATTGCCGAAAAGAAACGTACGTTTGGGCCATCCATTTGCAAAGGCAAATGCCGGGGTATTATAAACATTGCGATAGAATAACCTACCAGAGCTTAGAATAAGCTAGCAGAGCTTGAAGCATATGAAAAGCACAATGGGCGAAACTTTTGTCATCTAGAAGCACATACCCTTTTGTCGTCGGTACTGATAAGGTGTGCCCTGTTTTCGAATATATGCTCGTTTGTTAGAGTTTGAAAAGTAGGAACACGGTTCAGTTCATTGCATGAATCAAGTGATCATACGTCAGAACTAGTAAATACACTGCATTGCTCTCGATTAATCAGACAAGAACTCAACACCTTCCAGCGCTGCCATCACATCTAGTTGGCGGAACAACCACAGATTGAGATGACAGCAAGTCTAAAAGATTGGTTCCAACTAGATAAAAAGACTAGTCCACTACAAAAATCCGTTCGCGGCTTTCGTTGGTGTCAGGCGGTAGTGCAAGACCAAAGCAAGGCCTTCAGGACCAATAGCAACAAGCTAGGGCCTGTTCGGCAAGTCAAAAGCCGGCCGGCTTTTGTCTTTTGCTACAGTACCTAACTTTCAAACGGAGTATTTTCTCAAGACAGAGTCTACAAGTTAAACGATCTACACGTTAAAAGCAAAACATCTGTATCAGCTAAAATCACAAGTGAGTATCTATCTCTCTGTAATCTGTACCGTAAACAGCCAAAATTCAAAAAATTCAGCTAAAAGCCACAAGCCGCAGCCAAAAAGAACAGCCCAGATGGATCCTCCTAAAAACTTTGTGGAGCCCCACCAACCTCAACTCCTCCCAGGGAAACCGAACCAGCGCCGCCTACCCACCCCTTCCTCTCCCCTTCGCCTTGCCGCCGCTGGAGCACGCCGCCAGTGGCCTGTGCGGGTGCTAGGAAGGCGGCGGGGGGGCTCTTCCATCTGGATCTAGACGGCGGCGTTGGTTCGAGGCGGCAGGGTCCCTGTGGAGGTCGCCGGCGGAGGTTGAGCGGCGTGAGCGGCGGCCGGGGCCGGTGCTCGCCTCCGGGCGTGCGGGGGCGTGGTGGTAGTGTTGGCGCTCGTGTGGAGCTTTGTCGAGGAGGTGCGGCGGCGCTTTGCAGCCCGATCTGGTTCTCGTCTGCATCAAGGTTGCCGGCCATCGGCGTGCGCTTCCGGCGAGCTGGCGCCCGGATCTGGTTGAGCTCAGATCCGGCGGCGGTGCTGAGGCCTGGCTCGGTGAGGGTCGTCGGAGGTTTTCTGCGGCCAGCGGCGGTGGAGGAGGAAGGCGGGAGGGAGGTGGGGTCGGAAGAGTCCGCGGCGGCCAGCAATGTCAAGGGGGCAGAGGCCGGTGGCGGCTCGGCGGAGTAACTCCGAGCGGCGTTTTGATCCGGTAGGAGTGAAGGTGCGATGGGCGTTGGTGGGCGGAGCCAGCGTTGGGGGAGCAGAGCAGACTGGCGGAGGAGGTGGGCGAGCTGAGGGGGCTGCTGGCGCGGGCGGGTCTCCGGCGGCGGTGTTGGCTGGGCCAAGGACGACCCCGGGGTTCACGGTGGTGAGCGAGGTGATGGATAAGAAGGAGGACGGGCCAGGTTGACGGTGCGGGCTCGCGCTCACCACGGTTCCGGCAGTCGGGGAGGAGGGTTTGCCAGGGTACATAGGCCCGTGGCTGACTCTCTTCGGCGGCGCCACCGTTGACTGGGAGTGCGGTGGGAGTTGGAGGGCGGAGCTAGCGTTGGGAGCAGAGCAGTCTAGCGGAGGAGGTGGGCGCGCTGGAGCGTGCCGTCCGGCAGGTGGAGGAGGCCGGTCAGCGCTGGCGGCAAAGGTCGGGAGGCGGCAGGAGTTGGGGATGCTGGGTTTGTCCAGGGATCCATGGTGCGACGGTGCTCGAGCGGGAAGCGGTTCGTCGTGGAGTTCAAGGATGGTTATGCCATGGCCTTGAGGTGGCGGTCTTTTTTGTGCGTGGCTAGTGCGTGGGTTGCTGTGGAGGTGCTGGCGAAAGCCTTGCCGGTGTTTCTACCGGTCTCGACAACTATGACGTCTTTGGACGCCATTTTCCTTCTTGAAGGGTTGTCATGGCACTTCATAGCCCTCATGTACTCTGTTCTCCAGGTGAAAGCCTAGTCTCGGAGAGGCGGGCGACGTCGGCGACCCTCGTCGCCGCTTGGAGGCGTCGCCTTGGAGGTTCATCTTCACGCAAAAGAGACCGGAGTTTGAGTGGCTCAGTTGGAGGAGGCTAAGGGCTTGGTTGAAAGCAAGGGTGTTGAAGAAATTCTGAAGCTTAGTCTTTATAGTTTTTTCATAGGCCTTAAGCTTTCTTTCTTGATGTTGTGTACTCATCAGTGCTGAGGCTTTGAGACTAAGAGCTCGTGTATCTTTTGACCGTATATATCCCAAGTGGATATAGAGGCTGGATTTTAATCCTTTATCTAAAAAAAGAACGTTACTCTTTTTCCTTGTTTGCCATAAAAAAATTTCGAGTTTTCTTAAATGTCACTGAAGAAGTTTTCTCAACCCTCATACACTACTGTCGTTACAGTTAGGCTCGGTTGTCTTTAGCCCAAAAAAAGCTGTCAGTATTTTCACAAAATTCATCTTGTCCTCAAGAAAACTATTGGCTTATAGGCCATATGTCAGCCCGAGAGAGGTGATGGATTTGGGATTAAAGGAAAACATAAAAAGGCTACGGGCCCGCTGTCATAGGAACGGAGGGGTGGAGATGGCCGTGTTGGCTCGGTGGACATCGCCGGCAGCGAGCCATGGCCAGGTGGGATGGGAGACGGGGAGCCATGCCACTGATGCGGCGCAGGCCTATGACCCTGCCGTGCGTCACCTCTGCGATTCCGGCGCGAAGACCAACCTCCCCGCCGGTGAGCGCGAGCAGCAACGCGGTGGAGTCATCATCGCCGTCGTGATGTAGAAGCCAGGGAGAAGGAGGCGGATTCGGTCGGCCGCGGTGAAGAAGCTCTGAGATGAAGGGCGATGTCATAAGCTCGGCTTCTTATGGCTTTTATTTTTCTTAAGCTCGTCGGAGGGAAAGGAGTCGTCGGCCGACGGGAATCGGGAGATCAAGAGCGACGTCATAAGCCATGTGTTCCTTGCGTCGATTCCGGTAACACCTCTCGTGTTTGTATGTGTTATTTGCATGCGTGAAATTAAATTAGTGATCACCCAATTCACCTTGCAGATCTCTTCAATCTGTCGATGCCCCCAACCACGAAGCTGCCAGCATTAGCCCTCCCCCGCATGGCAGGATGTGTGCGCATAAGAGGAAGAGGGAGCAGGAAAAAGTAACACTAGGGGCCTGTTTGGGAGAGCTCCACCAACTTCAGATTCACGAAAAACGTGGATCTGGAGCTGGATTCACCGTGGAGCAACTCCATGGTGGATCTGGGATTCGTCAAAGTGTTTGGTACAGCTCCACCTCCCTCTCTATCTCACTTCCACCTGGGCCCCACGCGTCAGGGGGCAAAAATGAAAAAAAAATCTCGGCGGGCGCAGGCGCGGCAGCGGCCGGCGGGCGCGGCCCCGGCGGGCGCAGGCGCGGCAGCGGCCGGCGGCCGGCAGGCACAGGCGAGGCGGAGAAGAGGAGGAGGCGGAGCGGCCGGCGGGCGCAGGCACAGGCGAGGCGGAGCGGCGGCTGGGGGGCGGGCGCGGCGCAGGCGCAGGCGGAGAAGAGGAGGAGGCGGAGCGGCCGGCGGGCGAGGCGGCCGGTGGCCGGCAGGCGCAGGCGAGGCGGAGAAGAGGAGGAGGCGGAGCGGCCGGCGGGCGAGGCGGAGAAGAGGAGGAGGCGGAGAAGAGGAGGAGGCGGAGCGGCCGGCGGGCGAGGTGGCCGGCAGGCGCAGCCGAGGCGGAGAAGAGGAGGAGCGGCCGGCGGGCGAGGAGGAGGCGGAGCTCCCGGCAGGCGCAGGCGAGGCGGAGCTCCCGGCAGGCGCAGGCGAGGCGGAGAAGAGGAGGAGCGGCCGGCGGGCGAGGCGGAGAAGAGGAGGAGGCGGAGCGGCCGGCGGGCGAGGCGGAGAAGAGGAGGAGGCGGAGAAGAGGAGGAGGCGGAGCGGCCGGCGGGCGAGGTGGCCGGCAGGCGCAGCCGAGGCGGAGAAGAGGAGGAGCGGCCGGCGGGCGAGGAGGAGGCGGAGCTCCCGGCAGGCGCAGGTGAGGCGGAGCTCCCGGCAGGCGCAGGCGAGGCGGAGAAGAGGAGGAGCGGCCGGCGGGCGAGGCGGAGAAGAGGAGGAGGCGGAGCGGCCGGCGGGCGAGGCGGAGCGGCCGGCGGGCGAGGCGGAGCGGCCGGCGGGCGAGGAGGAGGCGGAGCTCCCGGCAGGCGCAGGCGAGGCGAGGCGAGGCCGGCGGCCGGCAAGCGCAGGCGAGGCGAAGGCGCAGGGGAGGACGGCGCAGCGACGGGAAAGAAAGAAAAACGAACCGTTTTTTTGTGTAATCAGTGGCATGGTGGGTAATTTTCCCCAACTCCACCAATTTGAGTTTGGTGGAGCACCCCTTGAGGTGCTCCACCAATTTGGTGAATCTGGAGCTAGATCCATGGTTTTGGTGGAGCAGATCCACGGTGGAGCTGCTGGAGCTGGAACTGTTTGGCTTGGAAAAGTGGATCTGAATCTGGATTTGGTGAATCTGGAGCTGGTGGAGCTCTCCCAAACAGGCCCTAGATTTCTTGTTTTACTTCGGTGGCATGGGAGGAAAGTACATTTTTCAGTGACATATAAAAGAAATAAGGTGGAGTCTAGAGAGTACTGGAGTGTTTTTTTTATTAAGAGCACTCAAATTTTTATGTCTCAAATTCGGAACACTCATATTTTTTTTAGAAGGGATGGTATGGAGGGATCCTTCCAACGGCCTAGATTCGTTTTTTAGAGGAGAGTATGAGAGATCTGTTGGATAGAGTTCCAATGCCTTCCCAAAAATATTCAAGTGCTTATTAGCACTTCCCAAGAAATAATAACATTTAGTGGCAAATAACAAATTTTCTCAACATAAATTTAACATCAAAGTAGAAACATGGCCCATATATGAGATACAAACTCATAAAAACAAATACTACATTTGATCTTAGCCAGAAGGCCGAGAAAGATACGAGCTACAGCAGTTCTAACCATGTTTGCACGTTTATGCCTCTCTGGTTCTCTTAACGGTATCTCAGTGTCGAACAAAGGCCAGTTTCAAATAGCGAATGTGTTGGTTTTTTAACATAATTTTTTTCTCTTTTCTTGTTTTTTATTTATATTATTCGTAAAGATATAAGGATATATTTTATTTTCTATTATTTATTTATTTTCCAATTAAATATCTTTGAAAAATCGATCAGAGTGTTATTTCGGTTAAAAATCCAAAGCCACAGCATTTGGAACATGCCCCCAAAGAAGTTGCTTGTCCATTCTCCGATGCATCGCTCCTTCCCATGGGCTGCTCAAATGGCAAGCCTGCAGATGTTAAATGGACCCACTATTGCTCTTGAACAATAAGTTTAATGGGCTTATATTTGTTTCGGCAATGTCTCCCTCTTAAGGGCATACTGGGCTCGCGTGGCTTCGGGTTGGCCCATAAGAAAGATGGGCTCGCAAGGGCACAAAAAATCGATGGTAAAACGTGAGAGGGTACAAGGAAAGTAGGAAGCTGCCGTCTCCAGTCGAGGAAGGATCAACGAAATTCTCTATTTTACAAAAGCGGATGCATGACATAGAAAACATTGCAGCAAAAATTATCAGGAGGCTGAAGCATATGATTCACTTCTTTGATTACGGTACTTGCTATGGTGATTGCTGAGGTTAGCGAGCGTCTGTCTGGAGCATATTACTCGTCGTTTCAAGAATCTTGCGAACCATCTGTGTGGTTAACTGCTTCTGCCATCGACGCAACAGAAAAGCAGATGAACGGTACCCTTTGAAAACTTGCACCAAAAGATTGGCAGCCTTTTTTTTTTTGGGTAAATTGCTCACTACTAAAAAGAAATAGCAGTGTGCGAAACCATGGCGGTGACCTAAGTGATTTAGGTCATGGTTGTGCCAAAATCGTTAAGTGGATCATGTGTTGATTCACTATTTGGTTAATGAGTATGGTCGCTTTGAGAAACATACATATGTAAGTGTAAAACCCGGTATAGCGTTGAGTTAATAGGTTAGCCCATGTAAGTGGATAAAATCTAACAAGATGTGCTGGTTAGAGTTTCCCTTATGAGCCTTCATATATAAAAAAAGAGAGCGAGGTGGCTAGGATCTAGGTTGGAGAGAGTTCATGCTAGTCTTGAGAGAAGTTAGGGTTCTTAAAGAAAACATTTGATAGACGAGTTGTGGCTCTTTATCTTGAGCTTGTTGTCATCCCTAGACCTGTGAATAGGCTAAGGAGTGGTTATAAATATTCATCTCTAAGTATCAATAGAGATCAAATTTGTCAAGTCTTCCTCCTTTTTGTTCAAGTGATAAAATCTTGATTTGGTTTGGCTTTTGATGCTTCCTATTCCCCTCTTGATCTTGCCTTATGCCAAGGACTTATAGGTGATGTATATGTCTCTTGGATACCAATTCTCATCTATTTAGATACTTGTTATATACAAGTTCTTGTGTTTGCCCGGTTTTGGCTTAAGAGAGGGTGATTTTGGGATTTTGATCTTGTGAGCATTTTGGTTTGAATACATGTTGTGATCTAGATTGCTATGATATATGAGAAACCATCAAAGTCATATAGATTATCAATAACTCACGAGTACGAGCATATCAAGATTTCTTTCTTTTGTCTGGTTTTAGCATAAATTTCCTTGTTTTAGATAAAGGTCGGGACTTTGGCATTAATCTTCACGATATATGCTTGGAATAGGTACCAAATATCCTAGAAAAGGTGCATCCTAAGTTTGAGATCTTTTGGAGTTGTGGATCAAAAGATTCATCGATTTTTGAATTTGAAATAGTTCTAAAAATTAGTTCTGTCCAAAGGGGCCAGTCAGACCACCCCTAGACTGGTCAAACATCATGAGCTTGATTAGACCGCATTGAGCATAGCGGTCATACCGCTCCTACCGGTCAAACTGGCTTGAGCTCTATGATCAAACTGCTTGGGAAGAATAGATCTTGTTTCTCTCGGTTTTTTTATCTTTTCTTATGGGTGATTGATCTCTGATCTTCATAACTTTTCATAGCTATTGGAGTGAAGAGATTTGTCTTCAATTTTGGAAAAGATTTGGGGAAAAAAATTAATTGGGTTGACTCCTATTCACCCCCTCTAGCCACCATTCTCAGTCTAAAAGCTACTAATTTTTAGATAATGAGATTAAGCTACTAATAGAACACATCATTATTAGGTATCATCTGCCGGTGATTTTCATTAATTTATACACTCCCCCGATTGGCAGTTCAATTTTGTATGGTTCTGCCGATTTATTTTTGACGGGCATGTATGGATTCTTTGTTTTTCTCTCTGTCTGCACGTCTACAATTTTCAATTGCTGGAATGGGATTTTTGGGCTGATGGTTTATGGTTTAAATATTTGAATTCTGACTGTTCACGAGAGACAGTACACAGATGGAAATAGTCGCATCCGATTTTGGCCGATACAGTTAAATTCAATACATTTTTTGCTACAATTTTTTATTGACCCTGTCTTATAAAACACACCGTTTAAAAGTTAGTTACTGTAGACAGTACAAGTATAAACCAGTTTTAAGCCCAAAGGAACCCAGCCTACATGTATAGATTATGCTGTGTATTCCACAATTATTAGTTCTCTCCCTCGTTTTGTGGGGGTAGAGCCTGTCATTAGTATCTGACTCCATTTGATTTAAGAAATCGATCGTTCGTCATTTGATTCGTCTGTCGGTACCAAATGTGCAAAAGTTCAACAGCCTTCGCATTAGGGACGAATTAATAATACAACCGATTTTGACCTCTTAGAATCATACCAGTAACCTAACAAGCAGTGGTTCAACAAACGGTGGCATGCTTGTCTCATCGTTCGTATCTGTCCCAGAAGAAACACTTGGTAATGCTAGAATGCAACCAAGATTCAGTCGGTGGCAAAAATATTCATACCACACACCGTGTGTGATATGAAATCTACCCGGAAATTTAGGTCAGCTGTCTCCGATGGTAATTATTCCTAGATTGTCAAACTGTGGTGGATCCAGAATCAAATTTTAGAGGGTTAATGGGACTTGCTCACCAATTTACCGAATACCGAGTTGTTGGTCTGCGGTAGCCTGTCACTAAGAGATAAAAAAACGCTATTGTAGCTATAGCAGGCTATCTTGGAAGCTATGATACAGATTGTGTTTCGCCTAAGAAAAGCAGCAGCGCCCATTCCCTAGTGCGAGAAAAGACAGCAGCTGTCACACGGTCCAGATAGAACTGGGCGACGACCACCTAGAACAAGAGGTCGGTCTCATTAGCCAAAAAGACGTACTGAATGGAGCGGAAGCTGAAGTTAAATTGAATGACTTTGAGCTTGTTGTCCCTCCCTATCATCGGACGGCACGCCTAGCTCACCGGCTTGACAGCAAGAAACTTCTTTGTGTGAGTAAGCAAATGAACATAGCCATTCAGCCGGACATGAGACTCCCAGCCAACGTCGGTCGCCGCCCACTTGCCAGTCTCTGATGGAAATAATTCAAGACCATGGACCAATCAGGTTTGCGTCGATAGTTATGATGCGGATTTGGGAAAGATCATAGCGAGGATGAGTGTCTTGAACAGTTGGCTTACAGATGTTTTGAACTTAATTGACCCACACATTGTTGTCCGACAAACGAGGACAATGGTGACGTGTTTTTTGAGCATCATTTGTCTTCTATCTCCGGCGTATACTCATTCGAGCGGCTAAAGTCTTCGAGTGGAGGGAAATTACGACTACGTGCGTCGGCGGTTGTAGTGAGTGGTCGTAGCGAGCGATTGAAGGGAGCAGTCAGACGATTGTAGCGGTCGTCAAGCATGGGCGAGCGAACCAGCGTCTTACGGTCGTAATCTACATCTGGTAATTTAGATTATTTTTCTTCTGCTTATACTTTTGGTTTTAAGTTTAAAAAACAGAGATAATTATTTATCCTATTTTGATTGTGCTATAAGATCCTATAACATCAAGCGTGTAAATAAAGCAGAATGTCAAGCAGTACAAGCCTACATCAATGAAGCGCGCCTGGATCTAGACAAAGTCACAAAGAGACTGCATTTGGATCTAGACGAAGAGATGGTGGGAGGAGAGATCGCGCGAGGACCTGTCCGCCCCTGTCGTCAAACCAACAATGGAGATTGCTGCGAGCTATGCCTTGCCATGGGGAATGCTTTGTTATTTTCTAAGAGCAAGTTTAATAAGGCTGATTGTGCTAGCTATAAGGGAATCCATGTCAGCATAGTTCTATGTAGAGGGGAGAGAAAAGGAGAGAGAGAGAGCGCCAAGCCGGCTCCCATGCAAGAGTCAGGCTATAGCACAGGAAAAGAGGCGTTATCCATGCATGTACCAATAGAACTAACTGCTATACCCATGCATGTATTAAATGACCAATACCCATGTATGTATTAAATGATTGAGAGCTCTTGTAGAGACAACTTAGAGCACTCCCAATGCAGAAACTATGAAGTAGTTTCTATACTTGCTAATTAATGTAGACACTACCCATAGAAACTATACTCCCAATGAATAGTTTCTACAAATAAAATTTTCATCCAATCATCTATCTTCTCTCTCCTATCTTCTACCTATCACAGCTCTTTCTATCTTGGTTCTCGTGTAGACATGGTTTCTATATAAGAAACCATTTCCTTATCTCTCTTCTTTAACTCCAATGACACATCAGCATTTTGCTTACTTGACACCTTATTTAATGCCATAGAAACCATCCATAGTTTCTGCATTGGGAGTGCCCTTATAGCCAGCTTATTGTATGAGTTGGCTGCATTTTACCTTTTGATGACATGGAAATGTATTGGAGGTAGCAGCTATCTATACTATTAAACTTGCTCTAAGTGGGAAACCAACTGAACATTGGTACTACCGTCCAGCACGTGCCATTGACTAGCAAGTCTTGTGCGATAGCTTCGGCTTCCGAATCTTGGATCAACCTTTTCACTTTACTTGAATCCGTTGCCACTGGCCACAAAACACAGTAGCTTGGGATACTCACTAGAGCTTCAGCTTTAAAAGTTTTTTTAGTTTTTCTTTTTTTCCCTCCTTCCTTTGCAATATTCATGATGATATAATCATTTTTTATTTTTAAAATTTAATTACACCGAAAAACCAATAGCAGGTGCAGTATAAAAAAGCCTCTATAGTACTAAATAAGACCACAACTAGAATTTATCTCTAGTCCTTAAAAGCACGAGTTGGAAGTCGTCAGTGTGTTCTCCCTCGACTCTCTACAACCGTTCAATTTCACCACGAAGCATCTGGACCATCCCTTGCTACCGACACAGCCAGCTCCACAACGAACATAGCAGTTCCCATGCCCCACGTTCTCTAGCCCCAAAACCCGCACCCGTGACACCAACCTCTCCTACCCCCATCCCCTCCTCTCTCACCTCCTCCCCGTTTCCTCCCCCGCCGCTCCATCCTCCAACCCTACACACCGATGCCTCCGTCCTCCTCTTTCGCCTCTCCGACAGAACCACTTGCGCCATGAGTGCTCCCCCATTTCCCTCCTTCCGTGCCCTCCACATCCTCAATGTGCTCCCTTGTGCCCACTGTCATTCCACGTCATCTCGTCTCCCTCGGGCGCTTATGCAGCCAGCCGATGGGTTGCATGCTCGCCACAGCTTCCTTCCCCCTCATCACAATGGTCTCCTTCCGGTGCTCCCTAGCATGCGATTTTGCATCGGTGATGTCCCCCTCTTCCAAATCTGGCTCTCCCTCTCTCAGATCTGGCCTATGAGCACCGTTGTTGTCCCAGCGGTTGGGCCAGCGCGCCTTGAGGCTCATGCACAGCTTTTGTCCCGCGCGTTACCGCAACCTCTGGTGGTGCCTGACTGTTACAAGGGGAAGAATGTTAGATTTAATATTGATGAGTTGTAAGTGGTCGTAGAAGCTGTGGGTGGAAGCCGACAAGCATGCCTCGGTGTAAAGGCGAGTAGTAGCGGTGTAGTGCCGCTGCAAGAAGAAGTGAATGTGGCAGTGTGAGACCACTGCGAGAAGAGTCGGTGTGATGCCAGCGCCCATGGTAGTGTGATGCTACTGCGAGGAGAAGTTAGTGTGAGATCGACAACGACAGTGGTGCAAAGCTGCTATATGAAGTTTCGACGTGAAGCCGAAGGTGGTGGTGTGAATCCATCATCCTCGAATTAGAAGTCGGTGTGAGACTGACAATATTGATGATGTGAAGCCGCTACGAGAAGACAGTGGTGTAAGGCTGTTGCAAGATGAAGACATGACTCAACAGTGGTGTGAGATTGTTGTAAGTCATGCGAAGAGAAGGCCACAACATGTGGCTAGAAGAGGCTACTGCGAGCGACAAGAAAATATGGGTGATCTGTATCGAAGCTGTGGGTGAAGCCACACTCGAAGCCATAGTCGAAGCCACAGTCGAAATAGTGGTTGAAGCCGTACTCGAAGTAGCAGTCGAAACTGTGAAAGTTGAAGTCGGAGGCTTCGAGCATTGTATCTTCGAGTATTGTACTACGAGTACTGTACACCAAGTACTATAACTCCAAGTACGAGATAGTCCAAGACATCGAGCATAAAGTCAGTCGAAGACTTTGAGTAAGCGAGAAGCTGTGGTCGAAGTTTCGAGTTGATGTACCGTGGTCGTAGCATCGAGATGATGTGCCATAGTCGAAGCAGTAGTCGGAAGTTTGAGAATCTAGTTGGTATTCGGACATGGTTGTGGCAACATGGTCGTAAGGCAGCCGTGGTTGAAGCAGCCATGGTCGTAAGACATCCGTGGTCATAAGGCTCTATGGTCGTAAGGTAGCCATGGTCGTAAGACACTATGGTCGTAAGGCAACCATGGTCGTAAGTTGTAGAAGCTGCAGTGGTCATAGTTGGTACTCGGAAGAGTATTGTAACAGTCGGAACATCCAAATATGAGAGAAGTTGGAAGACATGGGTGGTCATGTGAAGAAATCATGGCCGTGTGAAGCGGTCGTAGCCATGAGAAGCAGTCTCATGCGGATCATGGAGTGATTCTAGGAAACATGAGAATAGACCCAAATTAGTGGAATTAGTGGGTGTGTGGAGGTCGTGTGTATGCACATGAGGCTTATGTACCGTGGTCATAGTATCGAGATGATGCGCCATGGTCGAAGCAGCAGTCAAAAGTTTGAGAACCTAGTCGTTTCTCGGACGTGGTCATAAGGCAGTCGTGGTCGAAGTAGCTATGGTCGTAAGGCATCCGTGATCATAAGGCTCTATGGTCGTAAGGTACTATAGTCGTAAGGCAGCCATGTTCGTAGGACACCATGGTTGTAAGTCGTAGAAACTATAGTGGTCATAGCAAATGTAGTGGTCGTAGTCAGTACTCGAAGAACACTGTAGAAGTCGGAGCATCTGGGTACAAGGGAAGTTGGAAGACGTGGGTGGTCGTGTGAAGCGATCATAGCCGTGTGAAGCGGTCGTAGCCGTGAGAAGCAGTCTCATGCGGATCGTGGAGCGATTCCAAGAGGCATGAGACTAGTCCCATGTTAGTGGTGTTAGGGGGTGCATGGAGGTCGTGTGCGCGCGCATGAGGATTATTTAAACCATGTAATTCCTGTTAAGTGGTAAGAGTTGGAGAAAGAAAGAAGATTGTGTGATTCAATCCCAACACTCAGTGTATTAGTCACGGGTGGTAAAAATTTTGGTATATTACGAATCCTAGAAGAGTAATTATCCTACTGTTACTTATTACTATTATTATTATTATTATTATTATTATTATTATTATTCTAGAGTATCAGTGAATTTTGGTATGTTATGAATCCTAGAAGAGTAGTTATCCTACTGTTACTTATCATTATTGTTATTACTAGCTGAATGTCCGTACGTTGCTACGGATTTTTAAAATTTATCATACCATATATTCTAAAACTCATGGGTGGTAAAATTTTTTAGAATATACATACAAACATATTTTAAAAATTTTTAAATTCGTAACAACGCACGGACATTCAGCTAGTGAACCCTAACGAGAAAGTGATGTACTATCCGAACTGACCGTACATCTGGTACAACACATGTGTACCAGTAGTTTCGTTTGGATACACAGGGCTCCAAGTAACCAAGAAGAAATGGTTGGCTTACTACTGACTTGTGCGGTTCAAAAAAAAAACTATTGACGTGTGCAGCCTAAAATTAATAAGACCTGTATCCAATAGATGAGTAGCTGGCAATATTATCACTCCGGTGTTCCATTCACATTCGCTTCGCATCTCAGTCAATCCACACGTTCCAAAGAGCTCTTTCAGTTTACTTGCTGACTCGCACTGGTAGTACCACTTGAAAACGAAATGTTTATATCCGCTAAATAAATTACAAAGTCGCTTAATCAAACGAGAAATTAATCCGCACGTGAAAGTAACATGGGAAGGCACCTGGTTCATGCGGTAAAGCTGATGTAATGCATACATCAATCAAACTGAACGTGTTTTTGTTTTTGAACGACGAGTGGAAATGAACAAGGACGTACTATGCATAACAGCATACGTATAGTGGGCTGGAGATGCTAAAGTTACTTTAAAATACTTTAAAACTTACCATCAGCTACGCTAAAGTTATCATCAGTTCCACTATAAATTATCATCTGTGGTTTAAATAAATTACCATCCTAATTTTTGAATTTACCATCATTTCATGATATCATCATTTTTAACCCAAAAATAAACTCGAACTTTCAAAACTTACCATCAATCCGATTCTAAATTATCAGGTGTAGTTTTAACAAGTTACCACTCTAAGTTTAAAAATTATCATTATTTTTAATTTAAAAATAAAATTAAAAATACCATTAGTTACACCTTAAATTATTATCTACATTTTTTAAATAATTCAGCAAACCCCTTTGTATAGTGGTTTTGCATTTCCTTACCCTGTGATCGATCCCAACGTGACTGATCAGTGGGCCTTCGACGTGATTGGCCCTATAAATCAGTCGAATCTTAGAAAAAAAATTGTGCGCATGCATAATTGTGTATACATAATCAACTGTTTTGAACCCACTAACCTCACATGTGTTATTGCCTTGTGGGTCTGTGAATTGGGCTCACATTATTTGGCCCCACCTATTGTAACGCGGGTATTCATTTCTATGTGCACCACGCGCATGGATGGCTTCAAAAAAGACACCACTTAGATCGAAAAAAACGAGTTTGTCTTATCCGTGTTATTTGTACCCATTCGTCCCCCATGTGACCCATCTGACTAATGCGTGCTCGGTGCTCGGTAAGACTAATGCGCACTCGGTACTTGGTAAGACTAATGTGCCTCTAAGTGCACTGTAAAATTTCCTCACAATAAATAGTATATTGTGAATCATGTAATTATTTAGTGGTAAATTATGAATTTTCTCGAGAAAAATACCCCCAAAGGTATAAGCTTCCATCTGTACCTTTTTCAAAAAAAAATCTCATCTGTATCTGATGTTGTATAAAACTATGATTGCTTCATGCATCTATTATAGCGATGAAAAAAAGGATGAGAACAAGTGTAGCAATTGAATCGGTGGGCCTCAGATGTTTGACCGCACTACCCATTCGCATGTGCTCTAGCAAATGGTGCATATATCTCAATGTAAAAGTGGTCCAAATAGACCACAAGAGATGGCATGGCCGAGGTTTGATCGCCAAACTGTAGGCACGTCCAGTCCTAGTATTTGTGTCCAAACTCAATAGGTCACAACATGTTTGCGCTAAGACGATGCCCCTTGATCTTGTTTGCTCACGCTCAAACGGACGGTATGGCCACCAGACGCATAACACGTGTACCTAGTCGCGCCATAGATTTTGCATTAACTAAATATTATTGACTGTGAAATGTGAACTCCAAATCGGTCACAGAGAGCCCATGCATAGACTTCTCGCGAACTCGCGATTTGTTCGTCGATGGCATTATATATTCACTTGCTAGAAACGTGCCGGGCTTTTAATTTTATCGTATCTTAGGTATCATGACTATCATCGGCGTGTCATGTCAACCCGCCCGCCTCGTTGAATCCATGTACTTCCCGGTCAGAACACGCTAGCTGCAGCCGGGCTGCAAAACACAAGGAAGATCAAAGCCGCGGGGTGTATATAGTATAATTTACTGTGATACTATGATGTCCTGGCATATATATATATATATATATATATATATATATATATATATATATATATATATATATATATATATATACACACACACACACACTAGTCGAATGTCCGTGTGTTGCTATGAACTTTTAAAATTTATCATACCATATGGTTTAAAATTCACGGGTGGTAAAATTTTTAAAATATGCATACAAATATGTTCTAAAAGTTTTTAAATCCATCAAGTAAGTCGAAAGCCGTCGATCACACCTCGTGGTCATAAGTCGGAACATATCGACCACACCTTGTGATCGTAGATCGGGAGCCCTCGAGTACACCTCATCGTCGTAAGTCAGAAACCGTCGACCATCATGCGTGATCGTAGATCAAGAGCGATCGACCATCGCTGGTGGTCATAAGTTGGCAGCGGTCGACGATCGATCGTGGTCCTAAATCGGGAGCCTTCGACAATGACTCATGGCCGTACATCGGAAGTTGACGACCATTGTTCGTGGTTATAAGTCGGAAACCATCGAGGATACCTCATGGTCGTAAGTTAGAACACACTAACCAGCACTCATAGTCGTAAAATGGAAGACATCGACCACACCTCGTGGTCGTAAGTCGAAACACATCGACTAATGCTCATGGTCGTAAATTAGAAGCCGTCAATCACACCTCGTGGTCGTAAATTAGAAGCTATCGACCATAGCGTGTGATCGTAGGTCTGGAGCGGCCGACCATCGCTGGTGGTTGTACGTTGGCAGGCCTCCGGTGCGCTTGTGCCCTGTCACCTGACTGCCGATGCTAGCCTGCTTGGCCCCAACTTCGACCACGAGCCCGACTTCAACCACTACCTCCTTCGACTTCGACCACTGCCCCCTTCAACCATTGTCCCCTTCGACCACGACCCTTCGACGTTGACTACTTCCCTCTTCGATCACGACCCCCTTCGACCATGGCTTCGACTTCAACCACCTTGTGGGTCTTGCCATCGAGGGTGAGGAGCTCGATCTTAGGGTGACCTGGGGGTAGGTGACGAGGATGTCCAACTAGAGGGGAAACTCATAACGGTGGAGGTTGTGGACGAACCAACAAGTACCCTCTGGGTTGGTGCTGTGATTACGACCATGACCGCTACGATCATATCCACGGGTGCTACGACTACGACCATGACCGCGACTTCGAGCACTACCCCCTTCTACTTTGAGCACTACCTCCTTCGACTTCAAGCATTGTGTAACATCTCAATTTTTGCTTTATTTGGAAGAAATAATTTTAAATTAATTATCTCAATTTATTTGGATTTTTCAGAATATAAAGTTCTGTTTAAAAATAAAAATTTAATATCAAAATAGGTTGGAAATATTTTTCATATGTTCAAAACATTATCAGTGAATTAAGTGAATTTTTCTGCAATTTTTGGAATTTATTTGGTATTTTTCTGACTATTTTAAAGCCTCCTACTGATTTCTGAAATATATAAAAAAAATTTTAAATATCAAAACCCTTCCTCGGGCTGACACTTGTCAGCCATCCATCCGTCCATCTCCGCCCGGACCAATCCCCGCCGTCCGCGCCATTCCGCCTCCCCTCCCTCTCCGTGCGCCACGTGTCGTACATCCGCCGGCTTCCCCGCAGCTAATCCTCAAAGGGATTACCTACCCTTATTGGGTAGGCAGTGCCTCCCCGCCCGACTGGTTTACACCGCCGCTCTCTTCCCTCCCCGCTCCCTCGGCGCGCGTTCGAGCCCCGCTCCGCGCGCGAGGTTGAGTTTCTTTTTGTTTTTGCGCTGACAAGCGGGCCCCACCTGTCAGAGACCGCCGGTCTGCGTAGGTCACTGCCAGTGGGTCCCACCTGTCAGGCCTTCGTCCCCGCGCGACCGTTCCTTCTCTCGCGCGACGTCGCCATTATTGCGCCGCCGCCGAGCTCGCCCGCTCGCCTCCCCGTCCGTTTCTCTCCGCCATTAATGGCCCCGAAGCACCGTCTGGTCGTGCGCAACCACTAGCGGCCGTTTCCCCTCGGTTCATTGATTCTTCCGCCGTTTGGAGCGTCGGAAACCGCCGCCATTACTCGCCGGAGCCGCGCTTCCGTTACCGCTCCGTCGCGTTTAAAACGAGCCCCGGCCACCCCTCTCACCCCTTCGCACTCTCCCTCTCTCTTCCTCTCTCGCGTGCGTGCCGTCGCCGCCGTGGGATTTGGTCGCCGCCGGTGAGTCCTCCGCCGCGTCCTCCGTTCGCGCCGCCCCTCGGTCCGCGCGCCAGGGAGACGCTCCCGCACGCCCGTCCCTCGGTCGCGCCGCCCGCGCCCGCCCGCGCGCGCGCGCTTGCGTCCGCGACGCTTCGGGAGACGCGCCGGCCACGCGTCGACGATCGTGCGTCTCTCCGCCACTGCACCGCGGCATCTTCACCACACACTCCGCGACGGCCTGGATGCGTCCACGCGTCCTCAGCACGGCCGTCAGATCCGCGCCTGCCTCGGCCCCGCCGCCCGCGTCCGCGCTACGCTTCGCGCGACGGGTCGAGCCACGCGTCGGCCATCGCGCGGTTTTCCGCGTCTTCGCCGTTTCATCGCCGCCATCGTTTTGGATCTGGATCAGCGCACCAGATGCAGCCACGCGTCCGAACCACAGCCGTTCGATCCACCTCCGCCGACAGCCGCGCACCCGCCGCGTCAGCCCTGACACCTCAGTCATCCACGTCAGCCCTAGCTGACGTGTCTGCCACGTCAGAGCCACGTCAACCGAAAACCCGATCCGGGTGCCACGTCAGCGCCACGTCGGATGCCACGTGTCATGCCACGTGTCGCATTTCCGCGTGCCACGTCAGCATTTGTAATGGTCCGTGGACTCAGTCCACCGTAGACCGGGCCCACATGTCGGCTTCTGTATTTTTATTTTAATTCTATTGCTGACGTCATAATTAGAATTTACTTTTGTAAAATAATTCCAAGAAAATCCGTGCTGACGTCATAATTCATTTTCAGTTAAAAGATAATTCCAGAAATTATCTTTTTCCATTTTCTCTGATTTCAAACTTCCAACAGCCATATCTTGCCCATTTTAGCTCCAAATTGATCCATTCAAATTTCTAAATTCATCTAAAATTCCAATCTTTCATTTGGTATATTTAGTTTCAATTTTTGAATTTATTTTATTTTATTTTATTTATTTGGATTTCTTGATTTACGTGTAGAGACCGATTTGTCCGAGGAACTTCAAGAGCAAGCCCAGGAAAATTTCAACCCAGCACAGGAAGGCAAGTCTCCTTTGATCATTTTGATCCTATGTTTTGCAAGTTTTCTTTGATCAACTTGCTCAAATGATTTATAAAATGATTAGGTAGTTATTTTAAATTATTGCATGCTTATGTCATATCAAGTGATAATTTGATTTAGAAATTTTAGTTAAATATCCAATTTGTTATACCTTCCATTGAAAATTGTTTACCTTGTACCATTGTCAACTTAGGATATCCCTTTGACTCAATAATGAGTTAGAATTACATCTGTTGAATTTTTAAATACTAGCAAATGCTCAGCGTAGCAAATCAATGTAATAATGCTCAAAGGAGTAGCATTTTTGCTAAATGTTTTGATGAATGATTTGTTTGAACATTGGTAATGGATGTTACCATTGTTAAATGATTTGTTTGAAAAGTGGTAATGGATGTTACCACTGTTAATTTGAAAATAAAAATGAAGTTCAAAGGAAAAGTTGACAAGGGTGGATGGAAGGTTTGGCTGGTGCAGTTTAGCACGAGAATTTTTTGGAATTGTGAATGAACCACCCTAGTCTTTAAGGACCGACGCTTGTGTTTGTCCAAACTGAGTAAAACAGTGCAACCACAAGTCTATATGGGTACGACCTAGCTAACTAACCTATAAAGGTGTAGTTTAGATATCACCAGTGGTGTATTGAGTGCCAGGGTGTACTGGTTACTCATAGTGAGGGACAGGGTTTACTGTACTCATACGGCGCAAGAGGGGGCTCCGACTCGTGGATTCGAGTTGTGGTGAAACCTTAGCGGGTGGTATCTAGCTATACTGGAGTAGGTGAAAGGCTTTGTGATATTTTATCTGGGTCTCATGCCAAAGGAAGCATGTTGACTATTAAGATAATTTATCTCTTGTGGGTAAAGTGTACAAACTCTGCAGAGTAAAAACTATTCGAATAGCCGTGCCCACGGTCAAGGGCGGGCAAGGAATGCATTCACATGGTAGAAGTTTGATTTTGATTTCAAAATAAAATGGTTTGTCAAACTCGGGAGTGGTGTAATTCTCGTGATTTAAATTTGGTGGTGTAACTAGATCAGGTGGTTTAACCTGAGGTTTTTGAAAGTTGGCAGATAGCCTGAGATATTAGTGTTGGTGGTTTAACCTTCACTAAGTTATTTATCTAATTTCAATTATGAAAAACAAGATGTTTATCAAATGGCCTTTGAAGTAATTATGTAGTTTTGAAATAAAATGCTGATTTTTGCAAAAGAACCATATAGCCTTCCTTTGTGAAGCCTTGCATCTATGCATCTTTCCCAAGACTTGCGGAGTACAATTTTGTACTCACATGTTGCTCTACAAATACATTAGCAGAGAATGAAGAAGCTCAAGCTGGAGAATACGACTTCTGTGCCGAGTGTGGATGCGGTGGTTTCTTCCCGGATGCTTAGGATTCGTTTCCCCAGTCAATTGCCTGTGGCAGATTGATGGGTCGATTAATTTACTTTTTGCTTCCGCTGTGTTTATTTTCGTTTTAAGGTTCTGTGAACCTTTGTAAGGCAATGACCAATGTAAAACTTCAGTTATTATTGTAATAAATCGTGGATGACAATGTACCGTTTTTTCTGGTTATCTGTGTGTACTAGCATTGATCTGGGACTAGTACTGTAATGCACAGGGGGGTCCGAAAGTTTCTACTCCGGGTCCCACAGAAGTGGTATCAGAGCCATCTTGACTGTAGGACGAACCCTAGGTTTTGGGAAGTTTTAAGGACTTATGTTTAAAAAATATATATATTAAAAATATATAAGCTTCTTTGCTTCTACTCTCCTCTTACTTAGTATCTTGTTTCTGTCCTCCCTTTTCACTATTTAAAAATCTTTACTGATCTCTCCTCTTTTTAAACTTGTAGATGGCAGGTTCATCGTCATCAGCCCCGTGGGATCACCATTCTCATGGCGAGAGCGAGGGAGCTTTTGCGACTCTTCTACGGCAGCTAATGCAGCATCTGAAGTACACCCAACAGCCTATTTTCAGAGGGCGGAACACGCGAGTGATGAGCATGGACTCCTGGAGCATGGAGGTGTTCATTTACGCTCCAGACGGGAGGATTGACCCAGTTGAGCGTCATATTGAGTATCCACGGACCTTCTGCTCAGATGCGATCCAGGATGCAGCACAGTTGGCTATCTCGGAGTTGTGCAGGAGGCACAAGGAGGAGCTACGACAGTCACCTTTTTGCTTCTTCCCGACGACGAGAGCAGGACAGACTCATCCAGAGCTTTTCCAGCTGGTGGTGGACGACCCGCGCTTGTCTCACCAGGTGCAGCACACTCTGGCAGCTTCAGCGACTTACGCCAGAGCTCAGCAGGAGATCGGACTTCTTCGGAGGCTGCTTTCGTCGAGCTACGACCACTCCGACACTCTCCGAGCCCAGCTACTGCAGAGTGAGGCTACCCACGCCGACGCCGTTCAGGCGAGGACTGCTGCCGAGGCAGAGGTAGAGCGTCTTCGAGCTGCTACCACTACACCGACTCCACCAGCCCCTGTTGCTGCTCCAGTCCAGTTTACGGGACCTCGCACTAGGCTTACTGCGAGGAAGAGTGTGCGACGCTCCAGTCCGCCACCCGACGTTGATATTGGAGGATCTAGCCGAGGACGCCAGCTATCTCGCTCCAGTTTTTCCGATTTCAGTCAGAGTCGATCACGGTCGCGTTCGCCGAACAACTGCCGTGGTTGTGGACAGAGACACTCATCGGATTCAGAGGAGGACCCCGAGGAGGATCCGGAGGAGCGCATCATCGTGGAGGATGAGTAGTTAGTTGAGTCAGTAGTACCCAAATAATTGTCCACGTTTTTAGAACGCTTTATCATATTTTGGTGTGTTGGATGGACTGTACCAAGCCTATGTGCACTTGTGGTGCAGCCATTCATAAAATTATCTTGATTTCAATAAAGTTTTCCCTAAGTGGTTGCTGGTTTCTTCTTGTGTGTTGTCTTGGGATGTTATTTAGTTTCCCCTAACCTCTTAACTATGCTAGTTCCCTCTTACCTTTTGCTAACCCTGGAAACCGTTTCAGATGGTGAACACAAGGAACAACCCGGGCAATAGCCGTAACCCCAATGCTCAACCAGAAGACAACATTCCACCTCCGCCAGCTCAAGCTCCCAACATGGAACAGATGATGGCCATGCAGTTGCAACTACTTCAAGCTTTGGCCCAAAATCAAGTCCAACAAGTCCAGCAAGCACCAGTTCAACAGCCACAGTCTAAACTTGGGGAATTTATGAGAACCCGACCTCCGACCTTTGCAGGATCTGCTGACCCTTTGGAGGCGGATGATTGGATTAAAGAAATAGAAAGGAAACTCAATTTGGCTCAATGTGCAGAACATGAGAAGGTTCTGTACGCCGCCCACCAACTCAAGGGAGTTGCTGCTAATTGGTGGGATAACTACTGTGCCGCACATCAAGATGCTCAGAATATTGCATGGGTAGAATTTTTGGAAGCCTTCCGTACTGCTCATATTCCTATGAGTATTATGGAAATGAAGAGGAAGGAGTTTCATCAACTACAACAAGGAAACCTTAGTGTTTCCGCATATCTGAGTAAATTTATCCAATTATCAAGATATGCACCGGAAGATGTGGCGACTGATGCCGCAAGGATCTGGAGGTTCATGGGAGGAATGGGCCCCAACCTCAAAGTTCAGTTAGTCTCCAATGACTACCCTACTTTTCAACATCTGGTGAACAAAGCTTTAGTACAAGAAGATGCCCAGCGTCAGCTTTTTGATGCTAGGAAAAGGAAGTTTCAGGCCCAACAGTTTGCTAGCAGTTCCCGTCAACGCCCTACTCAACAACAGTACAACCGGCCTCCAGTGCATAATCATCCAAGGACACCCATTTCTGCGCCTCGCCCTTTGCCTCAAACTCCTAGAACTGGAAATGCAGTCCAACAACAGCAGAATAGAAATGTAGCTGCAGGAGTGCAATGCTACAATTGCAAAAATATGGGACACTATGCCAGCAGTTGCCCACAGAAGCGTCAAGCGGTAACCCCGGTCCGCTTCAACCTGGATCCTACACCAGCAAGAGCTCCAACTACCGGTCAAGGACGTGGAAGCCCTCAGACACCTCAGACTCCACAGCCATTCAATAGAGGGCGTATCAATCATGTCACCGTAGAAGCAGCGGAAGATGCACCAGACGTAGTTCTGGGTAAGTTCCTGGTTAATTCAGTACCAGCAATTATATTATTTGATTCTGGAGCTACACATTCATTCGTAACAAAAGCTTTTGCTGAAAGAAATAATTGGAATATTTGTTTGCTAAAGAACCCTATGATAGTCCAATCTCCTGGAAAAGAATTGAGGACTAAATTGGTTAGCCCTAGTGCAACCATAATTATAAATGGAGTAAAGTTCCTAGCGAACCTTATTATAATAGACTCCGATGGCATAGATATAATACTTGGTATGGATTGGTTGATCAAGTATAAAGGACAGATAGATTGTGCCAATCGTGCCATTAGTCTTACCAATTCTGACAGAATTCAGATAAGACATGAGGCAGTTATGTGTTCAAAGAAGAACATTATGTTAACCAACTTAAAAGGGACAAAGTTGGAGGATGTGTCGGTAGCTTGCGAATACCCTGATGTTTTCCCTGAGGATTTGCCAGGATTACCACCAGACCGAGAGATTGAATTTGTTATAAATCTGGTACCTGGTACAGCCCCAATATCAAAAAGACCTTATCGGATGTTAGCTGATGATTTAGCTGAAGTCAAGAGGCAGATTCAAGAATTACAAGAGAAAAGTTTCATTAGACCAAGTTCTTCACCTTGGGGAGCCCCAGTGCTTTTGGTAAACAAGAAGGATGGTAGTCAGCGTATGTGCGTGGACTATAGAGCTTTAAATGAAGTAACTATAAAGAATAAGTATCCTTTACCCCGGATCGACGATCTGTTCGATCAACTCAAAGGATCAAGTGTCTTCTCCAAGATTGATCTTCGGTCAGGATATCATCAGTTGAAGATTAGACCAGAAGATATACCAAAGACAGCCTTCGCCACAAGATATGGACTATATGAGTATACGGTGATGTCTTTCGGTCTGACAAATGCCCCGGCATACTTCATGAATTTGATGAATAAAGTATTTATGGATTATTTAGATAAGTTTGTTGTTGTCTTTATAGATGACATTCTTATCTATTCGAGAAACGATAAAGAACATGAGGATCATCTAAGGATAGTATTGCAAAGACTCCGTGAACACCAGTTATATGCCAAGTTTAGCAAGTGTGCGTTTTGGTTAAAGGAAATTGAGTTTTTGGGACACGTAATTTCAGCAGAAGGAGTATCTGTAGATCCTGGAAAAGTTAAGGATGTATTAAATTGGACTCCACCCAAGACAGTAACCGAGATCAGAAGTTTTCTGGGTTTAGCTGGTTACTATCGTCGATTCATTGAAGGCTTTTCCAAGATTGCCAGACCTTTAACCCAGCTGTTAAAGAAAGAGAAGAAATTTGAATGGAGTAAATCCTGTGAGGATAGTTTTCAAGAGTTAAAGAAGAGGTTAACTTCAGCACCAGTTCTGCGGTTACCGGATATTAGAAAAGATTTTGAAGTTTATTGTGACGCATCAAAACAAGGTCTTGGAAGTGTACTAATGCAAGAGGGAAAGGTTGTTGCTTATGCGTCAAGGCAGTTAAGGCCACATGAGGAGAATTACCCCACTCATGATTTAGAGCTAGCTGCTGTAGTGCATGCTCTAAAGTTGTGGAGGCATTATCTAATTAGTAATCGGTGTGAAATATATACGGATCATAAAAGTCTACAGTATATATTCACTCAACCCGATCTTAATCTGAGACAAAGAAGATGGCTTGAACTGATAAAGGATTATGATGTGGGAATACACTATCATCCAGGAAAGGCCAATGTAGTTGCAGATGCTTTAAGTCGGAAGATCCATGTTAGCAATATGTTGATTCAAGACAGTCAGTCAACTCTTCGTGAAGAATTTCAGCGCCTCAATTTGGGAGTGATAAATGAAGGAATTCTGTCTACATTAAAGGTTCAATCCACTTTAGAAGATCAGATAAAGGCAGCTCAGAAAGAAGATGAGTATGTTAAAGAAATAAAAGATAACATGAAGAAAGGCAAAGCACCTGGATTCTCAGAAGATGAAGAATGAATTCTTTGGTTTGGAAAAAGGATTTTAGTACCGGAGAGAAAGGAAATAAAAGATTTAATTCTAAAGGAAGCTCATGAATCAGGATATTCCATTCATCCCGGAAGTACAAAGATGTACCAAGATCTAAAGGAAAGTTACTGGTGGACCAGTATGAAACGAGAAATTGCAGAATATGTAGCTTTATGTGATATATGTCAAAGGGTTAAAGCAGAGCACCAACGACCTGCCGGTCTTTTGCAACCTCTGCAGATACCTGAATGGAAATGGGAGGAAATCGGAATGGATTTCATAACAGGACTACCAAGAACCAAGTCAGGGTATGATTCAATCTGGGTTATAGTGGATCGCTTAACAAAGGTTGCACATTTCATACCTGTAAAGACTACCTATTCAGGAGATAGATTGGCAGAACTCTATATGTCAAGAATTGTATGTCTGCATGGAGTTCCAAAGAAGATCGTATCGGATAGAGGAACGCAATTTACCTCAAGATTTTGGCAGAAACTTCATGAAGTTTTGGGCACCAATTTAAATTTCAGTACTGCTTATCATCCTCAAACAGATGGCCAGACTGAACGAGTGAATCAGATATTGGAAGATATGCTAAGAGCGTGTGCTTTAGCCAACAAAGCTAGTTGGGATCAAAGTTTACCCTACGCGGAATTTTCCTATAATAACAGTTATCAGTCCAGTCTGAAGATGTCTCCGTTTGAAGCCTTGTATGGCAGGAAATGCAGAACGCCATTATATTGGTCAGAGACTGGAGAAAGTCAAGTATTCGGACCCGATGTCTTGAAGCTAGCCGAAGAGCAAGTTCGATTAATACGAGACCGATTGAAAGTAGCACAGACCAGACAAAAGAGTTATGCAGATAATCGCCGCAGAATGTTGGAATTCGCACCAGGGGATCATGTGTATTTGAAGGTGTCACCTTTAAAAGGGATGCGACGTTTCAAGGTCAGTGGAAAGCTTGCTCCAAGATATATCGGACCATTTCTAGTTATAGCCAGAAGAGGTGAAGTTGCATATCAGTTAGAGCTTCCTCCTCAGTTGTCAGATGTACATGATGTATTTCATGTATCACAGTTGAAGAAGTGCTTAAGAGTACCAGAGGAGTTAATACCTTTAGAAGAGGTGGATTTAAAAGAGGACTTGACGTATCCAGAATTTCCTGTCAAGATTTTAGAAGAGGCAGAGCGCTGTACAAGAAACAAGACTATCAAATTTTGCAAGGTGCAGTGGAATAATCATCCAGAATCGGAAGCAACCTGGGAACGTGAAGAAGATCTTCGAGCAGAGTTTCCTGATCTATTTTTCAGTCCTTCCGAATCTCGGGGTCGAGATTCCTTCTAAGGGGGGTAGGTTTGTAACATCTCAATTTTTGCTTTATTTGGAAGAAATAATTTTAAATTAATTATCTCAATTTATTTGGATTTTTCAGAATATAAAGTTCTGTTTAAAAATAAAAATTTAATATCAAAATAGGTTGGAAATATTTTTCATATGTTCAAAACATTATCAGTGAATTAAGTGAATTTTTCTGCAATTTTTGGAATTTATTTGGTATTTTTCTGACTATTTTAAAGCCTCCTACTGATTTCTGAAATATATAAAAAAAATTTTAAATATCAAAACCCTTCCTCGGGCTGACACTTGTCAGCCATCCATCCGTCCATCTCCGCCCGGACCAATCCCCGCCGTCCGCGCCATTCCGCCTCCCCTCCCTCTCCGTGCGCCACGTGTCGTACATCCGCCGGCTTCCCCGCAGCTAATCCTCAAAGGGATTACCTACCCTTATTGGGTAGGCAGTGCCTCCCCGCCCAACTGGTTTACACCGCCGCTCTCTTCCCTCCCCGCTCCCTCGGCGCGCGTTCGAGCCCCGCTCCGCGCGCGAGGTTGAGTTTCTTTTTGTTTTTGCGCTGACAAGCGGGCCCCACCCGTCAGAGACCGCCGGTCTGCGTAGGTCACTGCCAGTGGGTCCCACCTGTCAGGCCTTCGTCCCCGCGCGACCGTTCCTTCTCTCGCGCGACGTCACCATTATTGCGCCGCGGAGCTCGCCCGCTCGCCTCCCCGTCCGTTTCTCTCCGCCATTAATGGCCCCGAAGCACCGTCTGGTCGTGCGCAACCACTAGCGGCCGTTTCCCCTCGGTTCATTGATTCTTCCGCCGTTTGGAGCATCGGAAACCGCCGCCATTACTCGCCGGAGCCGCGCTTCCGTTACCGCTCCGTCGCGTTTAAAACGAGCCCCGACCACCCCTCTCACCCCTTCGCACTCTCCCTCTCTCTTCCTCTCTCGCGTGCGTGCCGTCGCCGCCGTGGGATTTGGTCGCCGCCGGTGAGTCCTCCGCCGCGTCCTCCGTTCGCGCCGCCCCTCGGTCCGCGCGCCAGGGAGACGCTCCCGCACGCCCGTCCCTCGGTCGCGCCGCCCGCGCCCGCCCGCGCGCGCGCGCTCGCGTCCGCGACGCTTCGGGAGACGCGCCGGCCACGCGTCGACGATCGTGCGTCTCTCCGCCACTGCACCGCGGCATCTTCACCACACACTCCGCGACGGCCTGGATGCGTCCACGCGTCCTCAGCACGGCCGTCAGATCCGCGCCTGCCTCGGCCCCGCCGCCCGCGTCCGCGCTACGCCTCGCGCGACGGGTCGAGCCACGCCCTTCGACTTCGACCACCGCCCCTTCGACCACGATTTCAACTTCGACCATGGATCTTTGACTTTGGCCATGGCCCCCTTCAACTACGGCTTCGACTTCGAGCACGACCCCTCGACTTCGGCCATGGCCCCTCGACCACGGCCCCATTCAACCACAGCACTGACTTCGACGACCAGCTTGGGCCAGACAGCACGACGGGCTTTAAGTGAAGAGCAGGAGGAGGTAGAGAAGCTCACTGGGCAAGCGACCGCTGGGCGGCGGCGGGGAGAGCCACGTGGGCGGGCGTAGTAAGAGGAAGCCCCGCCATCGCCGAGTGCCCTTCTCTCTGATCCACTAGCCGCTATCGCCGAGCGCCATTCCCTCTGATCCACCGACCGCTGTCGCCGAGTGTCGTGCCACTGGTTGGAGGGGTGATGGAAGATGGAATTGGTGGCGGCGTCCTAGGGAAAGTTGGGAGACTACGACCAGATGCTGCCGCACGAGGAAAGAATCGGCGGTGGAGCCGAGGAGGAGGCGCGACACGAGGGTTCGGGGGAGAAGGAGGTGGCAGTTGCAGGAGGTGGAGGTCAAGAGGCGGCGGGCAGATGGGGAGAGGAGGCGACAAGCAAATGCGTTGGGGAGGCGGCGACGAGGAGATGCGACGCTCCTAGGGGAAGTTGGGGAACTGCAACCAGACGCTGTTGTACGGGGACGGAGTTAGTGGCAGCGCTGAGGAGGAGGAGGCGCGACACGAGGGTTCGGGGGAGAGGAGGCGGCGGTTGGGGGAGGTGGAGTGGATGCGGGAGACGAAGGATGCGGGGGAAGAGAAGAGGAGTGCGGTCCACGCGTTGGCTCGACCTTTTCTACAAGGAGCGGAAGAACTATCTACATGCGGATCTGAACGGTTAATCTTTGATCGGACGGCTGAGAAGAGAGGTTGAAGAACGGACCAACGACCACCAACTCCTATTTTTATAATAGTAAAGATATTATGTATTACATGTGAAAAAATTAGATATTTTTAATGTTAAGTTTAACTAGTTTACGAACTAGTATAAATAAGTTCGAACCAAAATTTAAACTAGAGTTACCTTTTTTATGACTGTTTATAGGTAAAAATAGAAAGAGAAAGAGAGAGATTAGCAAATCCAAAGAGAAGTTAGCTCTCCTTGATGGGAAGGTTAACAACAAGCATGAAATTAAATAAGACGCCGAGGAGGAGAAGAAGTGAAAATCATAAAATTAAAGAAGAGCTAATCAATCAATCAAAGAAACAAAGAAAGTGAAATAATATATGTAAATCATAAAATTAAAGAGGAGGAGGAGTAGTGAAATTCATAAAATTAAAGAAGAGATAATCAATCAAAGAAAAAAAGAAGAAAGAAAGTGACATATATATGAACCTTCTTAAGTCTGGGGATGACGGTGGAGAGCTCGATGAACCTCTGGTTGATCTTCTCCCTCTGCCGCCGCTCCACGATGATGTGGTCCTGCATATGCCCTGAAGGCACCTTCGCCGCCGAGCCCCCCACCTTGAAAATGATAAGAACATTGGATAGAGTGTAGAAAAGTATCGGCTGTTAGCCTTTTCTGAGTCATTTAATTAAAAAATAAAAAATGAAAATACTGTTATATCTCACGGACAATGGAAAGGACAAAAGGGGAAAAGCAAAAGCAAAAATGCTAAAATTAGAAGCTGACAAGTTCCAAGTGGCTTCTGGCTTAAAAAAGCTAGAAGCCGAAGCCACTTAGAGTGGGGCTGAATTTGACATTTGTATGCCTTTGAACCACGAAATAAAAATTAGCTTTAGCTTTTGGTTGGCAAGGTCCATAAACATTTCTAAGAATCCAACTATCAACAGAATCCTCTTGTTTCTTGGTTGAGCCCAACTATCTCACTTGGCCCTAAAAAATACCGTAAAGTGATCACGAAAACCCCATAAGTTGTCCAAGTTGTCAAGAAAGAGTTCAATGGCACCAGTCGAAAATCGATATCTCAACTTTCCTTTGCTCATCACGCTTTTCTTTCGCTGCTCTTTCCTGGATTTTTCGTTGATTCCTCTTCTCCACCCTGCGATCCATAGTTGAATAATAAACCCTGACCTTATCTTTCAAAAAAGAAAGATTCATTTTCATTTTGAAGGCGGAAAGAAACCTGCCTTCCTTATCCCCTTTAGGGGCTTCAACCTGGGCTTTGACCATGTCTTGTTTATGGCATAATGACCACTAATCTTACAAAGGTGTACAACTAGGTTCTTAGGGGCATCCATTCTCAGTGCCTAGTCACCATCGTGAAAGGCATTTTGCAAGGTACAATTGAATATTTCAGGAAAAGACATGCAAATATGGCACTTCATGCAGCTAACCCACATACACTGTACTGCTCAAAGATTGCAATGTATATGCAGGCTAAGACCGAGAAGGGTCAGTCACACTCTTGTTACCCACAAGGTGTGCCTTGGAGATCATGTGAACCAACCTTGCTGCACATGCAATAAGCCAAAGCTCCTTCACAGGCTATGCTCTCATGTCCTCACCGCATGTGGGACTATCAACATGCATCCATCGAACTTCATGTCGGAGTACTTCATGAAGGAGAGGGTGTTGTAGGCATGGTGTGGCGAGCTAAGAGGTTTCAAGATTGTGGGTAACTTTGCCACGTCGGATATTGCACAAAGGGATTGGATTCCGATCTTGACCTTTTGAAGGGTGGGAAGGGCCGTCAGTAGAGTCATCACATTCGGAATGATATGGACGAAGGGGATGCTGGAGCAGCGAGTAGACATTGCGACTGCTATGGCTAGGAAGGACACACTGTGAGAAGATGTAAGGCACCTGTTGACAAATAGGAACATCGATGTGAAGTGCAGCACCACTTCTTGTTATGTGTGTAGTGGTCTTAAGATTAAAAATTCTATCATGTTATAAGTTTATTTGCAAACTTTAACTTTTGACCCGACCAAACGAGACAGCATTGCGCAGCGACAAGACCAAACGAGATAGCCTTATACAGTGACAAGACAAATCAAGATAGCCTTGCGCAGTGACAAGACCAAACGAGACAGCCTTACGCAGTGACAAGACCAAACGGGACAGTTTTGTGCAGTGACACGATGCTACGCTGGTCTACAAATCATCCAGCGTGTTACTGCCTCACGGACATGAATTTTTCCCAAATCAAATTGGACTTATCAAACGTACGCCACATCGACTTAGCCTATAAGTACTACTCCTTCCACAGCTTGTTTTCCTGCACCACGATTACAACACTATATTGCTAGTATGGAAAAGCAATTAGAGAAGATCACCTAACTCGCAAGGGCTGCTGTAGCCCAAGACGAACAAGTGGAGCATACCAGGAGGCCACCTCCCTGACGTGAAGCCCCCCGTACCTGTAACCGCAACCCATACCTCAATATTCCCACCAAGCATTCTCCGCAAGATCGGCCTATGGGGGAGACTCCCCTCTCTGCTGGTGTAGTGACGCATGCAAGTTCTTCAAGTCCAAGGAGCGGTTGAGTATGGACATGTGTTACTGGGGTTACGGTAACTACACCTAAGACTATCCTGACCGACGTTGAGACATGGCTCGCTATCGGTAGTTGGTACAAATGGGTTACAGTACATTCTCCTACCATATCTCTTCTATTGCATGCATTAACAGGCTCTTCCCTCTTCCTGTAGTCTTCGGATCTGTTATGCGCGTACCTCAAATCGATCGATTGGGAGATTCATCTACACGACCAGTGGACTCTAGACTGTGAGGAGTGGGACACCTAGATGGCACGAGAAAGGATGGAGGAGTGGCGACGTAGCGAAGATTGAAGCGAGCATATCCGATGAGAGACGCAACCTCATTTGGGGGCGTGCAGGCGTAGAGAGCACGACGGTCGCGATGAGGAGCACGAGAGAAAGCATGAGTTGGCAGCCAAGATCAGGACAGTTGGCGATGACTACAACGCTAACCTCGGGAGGAAGGGAAATGGCCACGTTCCACGCAGTAGTTTGGCCCTCTTTGTCTATATGTTCTATGTATTTCTAATTCTCTAAAGGTATGCGTGTACTATCCTTAGTTTATTAACCTGCGTGACATGAACCCCTTGTCGAATCAACTATCGTGTTGTCATCATTACACTATTTATCCGAAGTTCTCCGTGTATGACTAAACGCCGCTAAAAAGAAGAAATTGGCAGAGTTTCTTCTGTTCAATTATATGACTTGACTCCAATTGTACTTTTTTTCATTGTTTTGTTTGGAATCAATTAAATAAGGGCTTGCTACTTTGTCGATTTTTATATGAGATTGTACCGTGTGGACATGCACTTGTAGAATATTCGGGATCAGAAAAGGGCGAAGTTAGGTTTAGATTTATGCACACAAGAAGGCAGATCATAAGTTTGTAAAATATACTACTAACAAATTTCACATACTTCAACTTGTTAAGTTTACAAAATGTCATCAATTATTCACATCCTGTCCTGTTGCCAAATATATGCCAGGTTGCCAACGTACAGTACCCATTTGATTGATTTTGATGAACTACCTGTATCGCGGGCCTCGAATAGAAAAGCAGGCTAGGTCAGGTGCTAGATTATTTTTTTCTTAAAATATGCTCTCAAGTCCTAAAGAAGTCGCACATATAGCATTAATATTTATTAGATAACCCTCTAGCTAGGATTATTTTGGTTTTCCTATTTAAAAAATACTCAGTTTGGTTGACTCAAGGTTGTCACATAGGACAACTAATTTACACCCATTTTCAAAGATTACTTAATCATTCATTAGACGTACTCAAAAAATCTCCACGCGTTGGCAATATTTTTTTATGCTTCAATTATGCATGCATGGTGAATTTGCAGCGGAAGGGGAAAAAAAGATAAGCTGTTAAGAAAGTTAAGTGATTTTATGGATCGCAAAGTCAAGCATTTTCAATACCATCCTAAACTAACATGGAGCACAAATTAATTTACCTCAAAAGTAAATTTAACTAAGTTACCAGCAAGTCGCAGTGTAGGACCAACAATGAAAACAAAGGGAATAAATAATGCCTTCACAAAAGCTTTCCTTAACTATGCAGAAATCTTTCACTCAGGTAACTAAAGAACTATGAAGATCAAATTTAACAACCTAAATCTAATCACAGCCTAAAACGAGGATTCACAAATCCAACACCTAATTAGTCCAATTATCACTATAGGTGCGGTCTGACTGGTAGGTGGTCTAACCGGGTCTAGGAGCGGTCTGACCGCTCCCCTTTTTCCAGAACAGAAAATTAGCCTAAGCCAAAACCAGATTTGGTGCAAACTTTAAAATCCATGACCAATTGAAGTGAAACTTTAAAATCCATAACCTATTCCATCAAAAGATCACATAGATCTTAACCAAAGATAGAACATTTTCTCAAAACATATAAGGTTGCATCAAAACTAGACAAATCTCAAAAACTTGATAAACAACTTGCTCGTAGGTTAAGAACAGCTAAGATGGCTCTAGATGAGTTTTCATATATCACAACAAGCAAGACCACCCAAAGAATCAAAACTAAAATCCTGATATCAAGATTCCTCAATAAAGGCTCCAAATCAGGTAAGAACCAGAAAATTTTGAAATGTTGCAAACCACAGTATATATATATATATATATATATATATATATATATATATATATATATATATATATATATATATATAGAGAGAGAGAGAGAGAGAGAGAGGAAGCCTCTTTTCTACTCCCGGGTGTAATTACACCCTATGTTGTATCTCACAATGTAGGAAGTATCTCGTGTAACGGAAGGTACGTACATGTAGTATACGAGTATTTAAGACCATATAGGTGGTATGAATAATTTTTCAGAGGTGGTATGTACATTTTTTGACATACTCCTTTTTATGTGCGTATATGAAGGTATTTATAAAATACGCTAAAAACTATGGACTCCCTTGCAATTTTGTCGTATGGTTTACATTGGAGTATCTTATAATTAGTATATGAGTATACCTAAAGTGATAAAAGAGTATTTCAAGTTTATTTAGGTGGTATATTACAAGTATATATATATATATATATATATATATATATATATATATATATATATATATATATATATATGAGACATCTCTATCACTTATACGTCGTTAGCATACAATAAGATCAAAAAGGGGAGAAAAGAGGCAAAGAATGAACAAGAATAAGAGCAAATCAACCAAGACAAGAACACTTCTTGAGAGATAAATAAAGTTAATCTATTGCTACTTAAAGATGAAGGTTTCATAGCCACTCTATTAAAAGGACAAGAGAGCACATCATAACACTTACTCCTCTCTCAAATGTTAACCCTAGAACTCAAGAATAAAATAGTTAGAATTGTTGGCTTACAATCTTTCATCCCTAACCCATTAAATAAATGAAGTACCCAGCCATATCTAACATTAATGTATACTATCCACTAACATAATTAGGAAAACCCATTAAGCCCACACAACATGGGTTTTACACACACTTGGCATGGTTTTCAAAGCATATGAATCCGAATCCACTAAATCATTAGCCTTGATCCATTTGATCTTCTCAACATCTCCTTGACCTAAACCGCTTTCTTAAACGTCGCTCAAGCGCCACGATTTTGATCCAATGAAGTTTTCGGTATTTGCCAACTACCAAAATGCCCTCACGTTGACCTGGTCTACTCCTTCTCGGCAAGTAATGGTCATGCTTGTCATGTGTAGTTGCACCAATGGCTTGCCATGCATAAGCAATTCTTTCTCGCTTCAGTTTTCACTTGTCCATGTTTCACTTGGACCAACCAAATCAGTTGGTGCAACCTGTTACTCGGATATTCTCTTTAACATTCATTGCCTTCCTTGTGCCACGCTTGAGCTCGGCCATCTCATCTAGTATCCTTGACCATTCTAGACCTTGGTTCCTCCATGAGTATAGTCTCAGTTCTCGCTGTTGACCATAGTTGACTCACTGCACATCCAAAGACCACGAAATTGTTTTCTAGCATAAGTTCTTCACAATTTGACTTATGTTAACTTAAACATGCTTCATACAATATGAATGCACGGACATAGGGCAATTCGACTCAATCCATGATCAAATTTTAAAATTCAAAACTCTTAACCAAAATTCAGAATTAGCCAATTTGACCGCTACGTATGCATCGGTCAAACCGCTCAACAGGGCTGGTTTGAATGCCTGAGTTCGAAACCAGCTGACTGAAAATCCAAATATTTCACAAATTTGAATTTCAACTCAACACACATTGACAATGATTCATCAAAAAAAATCTTGGATCTTTTGACATGGCCCCTCACATAATTCTTAGACAAAATCTAGAAATTGGTAGGTTCATGGCTTAGATGACTGTTGCTGCCGGTTATCCAGTGAAATCCGGAACGAAACAAGCTCAAAATTGATGGATTTCATGTACATTGACGTAACCAATTAAAACGGCTAAGCTCATTTGGCCTCCTGCTTTCTGAATTGCTTTGTCCGGACACCATTTTCAACCAGTAGGTAGAGTTTTCCATTTTAAAACAGAAACTACATTGTCGTAGGTAAAATCCGGTTTTCTCAGATAATCCTAAGTCGGTCGCCTCTTTCCTTGCATGTATTGCTTATCAAATATCAAGTGGATATCCTACATGTGAACGTACCTGCAAGTTGCAATTGCTTGTAATTAACAAATGCATGGACTAGTAGTCTAGTGCAAGGGGGCATATGGCCGACATGAGAAAATATCTAAATGCATGGCCTGTTGCTGTGCATCCGAAACTCTGCAGCGAACCAAATAAGCACATGTAAGCCAACATATGACAAGCCTTACTACAGCACACACAGAGGATTGCTAATACTTTGTCCTATTACAGTGAGGTAGCATGGTCAGTGTAAGTATTTCTGCTATATACTATGAGTGCATGAGTGATACTCGCTATTTGCGACAAAGATAACGACAAACCGCAGTCATAAGCCGCAGGCTTATGACTTTTAGCTGAAATTTTTGAATTTTAGCTGTTTGCGACAAAGATTACAGAGAGATACTCGCTTGCGATTTTGGTTGATACAGATGTTGGACTTTTAACGTGTACTACAATTAACTTGTAGAAGTCGTTTTTAGAAACTGTTAAAGAACATGCCCATTTTCCCCTCCTTGGATATGCTCTTAATCTCAAACAAAAAAAAAGTGTACGACTAATCTATTGAAAAACCAAGCAAATCAACCAATGATCCACATTTATGATTGTTTATTGTTATTTCTATTACCAAATTCAGCTTGTCAAAAGAGCCGTTGTCCTATTTCAGCCAAATCGGCGCCGGGAGCTGATAATCACATCCAACTAATGAAGAAACGTGGGTCCAACCACGCGAGGACCAAACACTACGTATTTTGTAAGACAGGAGATAGCTACAGCACGGCTGACAATGCAACGGCTGGAACAGGTAGTATCGCGGCCCGGATCACCAGTGACTCTGAAGGCCACGTGTACTTTTCATGTTTCTCTACCCTTTTTTTGTAGCTGCTTGTACTTGTTTGGAGTCGAGGTGATCAGATCCTACCCTAGTCCTGTGTCTATATATGCGTCCCCTGTAATACGAACGCTTCACTCTCCCTGCCCACATTCTCATCTGCACTTCCTCAAGCACAGAGCAGAGGGGCGTCAACTATGGCCTCCGCTGCCCTCCCGGAGGCCGTCGAGCCCAAGAAGAAGGGCAGCGTCAAGTTCGCCTTCGCCTGTGCCATTCTCGCCTCCATGACCTCCATCCTCCTCGGCTATGGTACATACATTCAGTTAGCCCTAACGAGTTGCATATAGTACTAGTCCCTGCCATTTGCTTTGCTTTGCATGGGCTCATGCACACTGTTTGACTTTGCAGATATTGGGGTGATGAGCGGGGCGTCGTTGTACATCAAGAAGGACCTGAAGATCACGGACGTGCAGGTGGAGATCCTGATGGGCATCCTGAACCTCTACTCGCTCATAGGATCCTTCGCGGCAGGGCGGACGTCGGACTGGATCGGCCGGCGGCTCACCATCGTCTTCGCGGCCGTCATCTTCTTCGTGGGCGCGTTCCTCATGGGCTTCTCTGTCAACTACCCCATGCTCATGTTCGGTCGCTTTGTGGCCGGCATCGGCGTGGGCTACGCGCTCATGATCGCGCCGGTGTACACGGCCGAGGTGTCCCCGGCGTCGGCCCGTGGCTTCTTGACGTCCTTCCCGGAGGTGTTTATCAACTTCGGCATCCTCCTCGGCTACGTTTCCAACTATGCCTTCTCCCGCCTTCCGCTCCACATTGGTTGGCGCGTCATGCTCGGCATCGGCGCAGCGCCGTCTGTCCTGCTCGGGCTCATGGTGCTCGGCATGCCGGAGTCGCCCCGGTGGCTCGTCATGAAGGGCCGCCTAGCGGACGCCAAGGTCGTTCTGGAGAAGACATCCGACTCGCCAAAGGAGGCAGCGGAGCGCCTTGCCGACATCAAGGCTGCCGCCGGCATCCCTGAGGACCTCGACGGCGACGTGATCACCGTACCCAAGAAAGGAGGCGGCGAGGAGAAGCGGGTGTGGAAGGAGCTCATCCTGTCCCCGACCCCGGCCATGCGGCGCATCCTTCTCTCGGGACTCGGCATCCACTTCTTCCAGCAGGCCTCGGGCATCGACTCCGTCGTGCTTTACAGCCCGCGCGTGTTCAAGAGCGCCGGCATCACCGACGACAACCGCCTCCTCGGCACCACCTGCGCCGTCGGGGTCACCAAGACGCTCTTCATCCTGGTGGCGACCTTCCTCCTCGACCGCATCGGTCGGCGGCCTCTGCTGCTGAGCAGCACGGGCGGCATGATCATCTCCCTCGTCGGCCTCGCGACGGGGCTCACCGTCATTGGCAACCACCCGGACGCCAAGATCCCGTGGGCCGTCGGCATGTGCATCGCGTCCATCCTTGCCTACGTCGCCTTCTTCTCCATCGGCCTCGGGCCCATCACGTGGGTGTACAGCTCGGAGATCTTCCCGCTGCAGGTGCGCGCGCTGGGCTGTGCGCTCGGCGTGGCGTCCAACCGCGTGACTAGCGGCGTGATCTCCATGACCTTTCTGTCGCTGTCCAAGGCCATCACCATCGGCGGCAGCTTCTTCCTCTACGCCGGCATCGCCGCGCTCGCGTGGGTGTTCTTCTACACCTACCTCCCGGAGACCCGCGGCCGGACGCTGGAGGAGATGAGCAAGCTGTTCGGCGCCACAGACGCGGGTTCGGAATCAGACGACGCCGCGAAAGAGAAGAAAATGGAATTGACCGCCACTAATTAACTAACTGCAACATTAGATCTTGAGGGGGTTCTTGCGAAAACTTGTGCTGTGTTCGGCTAGCTGCCACCGTGCCATAGGAGATGAAGTAACGTGGGAAGATTCGCTGGTTCGGTGCTGCTGGAGAGCGACGGCCAAGCTCCAGCTCGAGACTTTTAGAGCTTCTTAAAATCTTCAAGTACGTGAAATTTATTTTGCGCTTTGGTTTGTTCGTAAAGGTTGTGAGCTACGTCGTCAATGCCAATGCCTGGGCTAAGTGTGTAGAGGTGTCTTTGTCTTGTAATTAAGCATGGGGTCAAGTGCAAGGTCAGAAAATTGGTGGTGGTTCGAGGATTCTGCCGAGCGAGTCAAGCCAGCCACGGAAAAGGCGTAAGAAAACCTATCTGTATCTGTATCTATCCAGAGAGTACTTGGACGTGCTTCGATCATGCGGTAATTACGCGTCCTTTTTAACTTGGTGACTGTTGATCACAGCAGCAAATATTAAGTTCATCAACTTACTCACGGGATCGGAATCTTGAAAGATACATAAGCAACAACCAAACCAAATACGAAGCTAATTAGTAGCGCTTGAGCGTCTCCGGTCAAACAGCCAGTTTACTATACTGATTAGAATTTAGAGTAGAATACCTAATGTTGTACGTTTGTGTCTTTGTGGCGGTGCATGCGCGATGATAATTTACATCTTTGTCATGCTTGACGCTGCCATGTGATGGACTTCGTATTGTACGCTTTCGATGTCCGTGTGGAGCCGAGGAGTCGACGCTGCCATGTGATGGACTTCGTATGGTACGTTTTCGATGTCCGTGTGGAGCCGAGGAGCTTGGGCTTGTTTAATCTTTACTGGGGAGTAGGCTAAGCTAAATTCAAGCAGGGGCGGAGCAACCGGCCGGCGACTTTCAGTTCATCTTGTCGCCGGCCGACAGATGCCATGGGAGCTAGCCCAAGCAGGCAATCGTCGTGGTGGACCAGTGGGCGCCATGGAAGCCAGCTAGCTCGGATAGCCAACCGTCGCGGTTGGCTGATGGACGCTCCAAAATATTTTTGACTCCGCCAAACGCCCCACTCCGATTCGGAGCTGACCATCTTGCCGTGCGAATAGCCCAATACCAAAACCATCTCGCGTTCTCGTGTACGGCGGTATAACCGAGTTCCTCTATTAGTTATCGAGTGTTAACTCCCACTGTTAGTTATCGAGTGAAAGGACCGTGAGAGAAAGTTTTGTTACGATGAATTGTTGTTATTTCGAAGGAGTGTAAATTTAAAATTTGTATATTTTTCTCGACAACCTGCAAAAAGGAATGCTTTTGAAAATTTTAAGTCATAGAATGATTTGGTAATCTAGATCAGTAGTAATAAGTTGCATGAAATATGTCATTAATAATATAGGTCAAGTTATGAAAAACTTGTGCTCAAAAATGATTTCTTTGTCTAGTTATGCAGTGTCGCTTTGAGTCAACCATGCTCAACGATGAGGATTGTGGCTACACTCATAGAGGAGCCAAGACCTAGAAAGATCAAGAATGCCAGGTGAGATAGTGAGTTCAAGCATGGCACGAGAAAGATGAGAAATGTCGAAGGGAAGTTCGAACAACATATTTGCACCATGTGGTTTGGTCGGTCCAATTGAGGCATGGTTCAGTGGAACCAGAATGAAAGAGACTTACCGACGCATGGCAAGCCAGTGGTGCATCTACACGTGGTAAGTATGACGATTGCTTATAATGGAAAGAGATAATCAGGTCAAGAAAGTGTATTTTGGTAGTTTGGCCAAAATACCAGAATCTGCCTTGGATCAAAATCGTGGCGCATAAGTGGCGCTTGGAGAATGGTTTAGATCAAGGAGAAACTGGTTTGATCAAGATGAATCAAGGTAAAGGACTTAGCGGATTCGGATTTGTACGTTTTGAAAAACATGCATAAGAGAACATGTGTGAGTAAAATTCGTGTGTGGGGGTTATCGAGTTTTTTTCTATTGTTCTAAATGGATAGTATCTACTAAGGGCTAGGTGTGGGTGGTTAGCCCACCTGTATAAAGGAATTGGGATAGAGACTTAGGTGAACTATCTAATCCATCTCTCTTGTACTCTTATGTTTAGGGTTACGGTTTGAGAGTTAAGTGTTTTGTTTGCTCTCTATCTTTCAAGGTGGAGTGTCTGTAAAACTTATCTCCTCAAGTGGCAATACATCAATTTTTGATCATCTCTATAGGTATCTCTTGTTTTGATTGATTTACTTTTGATTTGGTTGATTTTGATCTATTCTCTTCCCTCTTCTTGATCTTGCTGTGCTATGGACGTGTAAGAGATAGAGATAATCTCAAAAAATTAATCTTCATCTATTTAGATACTTTGGTAGCAAGTTCATTAAGAAACTAAGTTTCTACGTGTTTTTGATCATTCAAGTGATTTCTTGATTTGAGGGTTCTTGGCTTGATTTCTTCGGCGTTCTAACTTGCAATGATATATGGAAATACATTGAGAGCCATCTTGGCCATCGAGCCATGAAATGGCATGAGAAAGTGGTCAACGTGCTGCACCTTATGTGTGGTTGCACGCCATCGGTCAATCACTAAGCGTATGTGTCAAGATTTTCCCCTGGGTTCGTGGATCTTCGACCATGGTTGTGTCAACCACGTGTTTCGACCACATCGTGATGTTGTGTCGACCATGTTGTGTCAACCATGTGGTTCCGACTACGCTGCTTCGACCATGCTGCGTTGTCCACGTCGCTATGATCATGGCCTTTCGACCACGGTGCTACGATCGGTTCGTTACGCCGCTCGACCCGCAGTCATGCATGTCTTCAGAGCCTTCGACTACTCGCTGACTCTAAGGCCTTCGGCTCCTACATGGCACTCGGACACACCAAGTATTCATCTCATGACAATACAAATGAATACTACCTATAAGAAGATTAATTCCAACAGTCGATACGTGCATAGCATTGCGCGCAGCCAAGCAATGGCAACCCATGCACCAAGAAGGAAAGAAGAGATTGGTTACAGGTGTATCGTCTTCGCAATGGAAAGATGAATACACCGTATCTCCATTTATGGAAGCATTTCTCGACAAATCTTTCCTGATATGGAAAGCACAGGTTTAGAAGGAAAGAATTGGCAATCGGATCAGGATCTCAATCCCAAAAATTAGAAGTTGATTTGCACCACGTGAGGGCTGTGTATGTTGCCTGTAGCCCTTGCTCTACCTATAAAAGGACACGAAACACAGGAGACAGGGAGAGAGGTGAACACACACAGACGGATAGACAGGGAGACGAAGGAACAGAAGGAAGAAGGCGCACACACCAACACACGTCGATGGTCAAGACTTCGACGAACTCAGGAAGCAGAAGGAGAAGGCAGAGGAATCTAAGGAAGCAATCTACATGAGCCAAGACTGTGGCGTGCTATACTCTAGATGGTAAAGAACTTCCCTTTTTCTTTCTCTGCTATTTATCCATCTTGCATGTTGGTGGACGGCAACATGTCAGGAAGATTGCCAAGCGCCACGGTCGTGGCTAGCAATACCGTTGTTTAGGTACCTTGGAGCTCGTCATTGAGCAGCCCATGGCCATGACAAAGGGGCTGTCAAGATTGTTGATTACTCTCCGATCCCATGAGCTTAAAGCACGAAGTCCCCTTGCCCCCTTACATGTGGCTCACTCTCCCTAACTGAGCTGCACGACTGTGGTGATCCATCATGTACCAGGTTTTGTCCTGCTTGTACCTCTGATCTAATGATGGCTCCATAAGGCAAGGCAGATGGCGCTACTCATAAGTCCTTCCAATTGCCTTCTATACTTGATCACTTTCGACAGCTTTCAATACTTGGGCGTCACCTACCGCCTACTATACTCAGACGTCGCTGACCACTTGTGATGTTGGACATCTACAACCTTTGATGCTCGGATGTCGACGACTGCTTGTCAAAGTTGGACGCCTTTGACTGCTGCTCAAATTTGGACGCCTCCGACCACTTGTCGAAGTCGAGTGCCTCTGACCGCCGTGATGCTTGGACATCTACAACCTTCGATGCTCGGACGTCCACGACCACTTGTCGAAGTTGGATGCATTTGACTGCTGCTCAAATTTGGATGCCTCCAACCACTTGTCGAAGTCGAGTGCCTCCGATCGCTGCTCAAACTCGAATGCCTCCGACCCTTTGTCAAAGTCGAGTGCCTCTGACCACTTCCCAAAGCCAGACATCTTTGACCACTTGACAAAGTCGAGTGCCTCCGACTGCGCCTCGAAGATGAACACCTCCGATTGCTTATCGAAGTCGAGTGCCTCCAACATCTTCCCGAAGCCAGACACCTCTGACCGCTTGCTTAACTTGGACATCTCCGACCAATTGCCGAAGTTAGATGCCTCCGACCGCTGCTCAAACTCAGATGCCTCTGACCACTTGTCGAAGTTGAGTGCCTCCGACCGCTGCTCAAACTCGGACGCCTCTGACCGCCTCCTGAAGCCAGACACCTCCGACCACTTGTCGAAGTTGGACGCCTTTGACTGCTGCTTAAATTCGGATGTCTCTGACCCCTTGTTGAAGTCGAGTGCCTCTGACTACTTCCCGAAGCCCGACATTTACGACCGCTTGACGAAGTCAAGTGCCACCGACCGTTCCTTGGAGATGAACACCTCCGACCACTTGTCAAAGTTGAGTGCCTCTGGCTGCTTCCCGAAGTCAGACACCTCCGACCACTTGTCAAAGTTGAGTGCCTCCGACCGCTTGTCGAAGTCGAGCACCTCCAACCGTTTCTCCAAGATGAGCATATTTGACCCCTTTCATACATGGATGACTCTGACCATTCATCATACTCGAGTGGCTTTGACCGCCTCTGGTACTCAAGTGATTCTGATCGCTCGTTGTACTCATACATCTTTAACTACCAAAGTATCCATAAGCCCTGATCACCCATGATGCTCGGGCAAGGCGTGCTACGGCAACCATCCTTGCAACAGTAATCGGTCGAGCGATGGTCGATGATTTCCGACCTACGGCCATGAGTGATGGTCGATAGCTCCCGACTGTCGACCATATTGGCTTTCGACTACGATGGCGTTCGACCACGATGGTTTTCGACCACAATGGTTCTCGACCACAATAGCATTCGACCAGGATGGCTTTTGATCGCATCCCAACCGTCAAAGTTGTTAAAGTTGACCATAAGGTTATATTTTAATCAAGTTAACCTCTTTTAAATATTTCTGAGTAGGTAACTAAACTCCTTGACTATTGCACGACGTACGACAGCACTGTTTCCAGAAACGAGATAGTTACATGGTATTTACCGTAGCCCAAGAAGAGAGGCGTGGCAGACGAGAGCATGGCAGTGTCAAAGGCATACTTGTTTAGAGGATGCCTCATGGGCTTCGCCATATCTGAGGGGCAGGCCCTTCGGCCGGGTATGCTCTGCATATTGGTGAATTTACGTAAGATCAAGTCAAGAACCAAGACATGGGCTTGTACAACTTTATTCTTGAAGGTGCTTGGAGATCGTTGATCGAACAGGTCATCTACTCATGCCATCTGAATGCAATGACGGAGGTTACCACCTACTGCTTCGAAATTTTCATATTTCGCGACGAACTAGTTCCAAAGAAATTAAGAGGCAATTTTGATTTGACATTTTTCTACAAACTTGAACAAGAATTTACAGATGCAAACAAGAAGGAAATGGGGGATAAGCGCATAAAAGATCTCAAGGAGACAGTTCAATCAGCAAGAAGAAACATATACCTGGCTTAAGCACGCAAGTCATCTCTACGCTACGATCTGCTCTCCGGTTAGTTTCTGCAGGGTAAATCTCTCCACACTAATTCACCATCAATCCATCATCATCATCACTCGCTGAATTCCTGGTGTCCTCGGTGACAGATAATGAGCTAGGGTTTGGAAGATGGAACTCGAACGAGTCGAACCTTTCTCATCTCCATGGGATAGTTCTCTATCTCTGTTCTCTGGATGACGCAGTTGCAGTGACAATGTAACAAACTTATCCTGAAACTGAGGCCCTATTATAAACAGCTTATGTCTTGTGACTTTTAGAAAATGACTTTTTAAGGTAGTTTCTATAAGTCATTTGTAGAAGTCACTGCAGAAGCTGTTTTGAATGAAGTGGCTTTTCAACGTAATTATACCTTATTCTCTCAATCTCTCTCGTAATCAATCAAAAACCAAAAATCGCAGCATTTTTTAAACAGAAGCTAAGTATCACACGCCCAAGAAACTCTCTCTAGGTGGTTGATTAGTACCAGCGAACCTAATTACAAGGGAGCAAGTAGTTGGGCAAAAGAATGTTGGGTGCAACAAGACTGACAATAGCCAATATATAAGGCGCATACTTTGGTGTAGTCGTGCTCTCTCTCATATGACGTACATAATGTATCACTGTACTCCGAGGCCATCTACGGCAAGAGTAGACGACACCAAAGTGTTGCTACTTTGGGGATTGATCTTATCATGATGACCGGACTTTTGTTACCTTGATCAGGTCCATGCAATTGCACAACATAGCATTTCCTGCATGTGCACCGTGCGTGATTTACGATTACAATGCTATTCTTCTAGCATATGTAAAAGCAGCACTCATGGAAGTAGCTAGTTCGGCGAAAACGAAGCTTACAACAGCTTCAGGCTCAACATGTATCCTCCACTTTAGATGAATTGGGGCAAAATCGAAATGATTGTTAGAAGAGGACAGCGCCCTATGGTCCAGAGTGAATTACGAGTCAATAGGTCGCAGAAGATCAGAACCCGCCATGACTACTAAATTAGACACATCCAAATCTAACACAAATAATAACCGTATATATGATGGAATCTTTCCAATGACCTGAGTGACACAGATTGGCAGTATATTAGATATGAATATATGATCTCTGTATAACTTAAATTCCCCACAGTACAATGGTAAACGATATCATCAGAGAGTACCAGTTATGCCATACACCTTTTCTTCTAAAGTGACAAACAACTGCATATGTCAACCCTGTTTCTGAAGTTAACGATACTCTATAAGCAGACGGCCTTCTCCTCAGAAAATACCGGCGCTTGTGGCTGTCCTGATGATCTGAAAAAGAGCTGCATGGAGAAAAGGGTCGAAAACACAATTGATTTAATAAAAACTTCATAAAGTTATGACCAAACAATTGGAAAATTACTGTAAATGCTATGATGAAGACTGAAATAGCTGCAAGGTTTTCATTCTCACTGAGTTCGATTTAACCAAGAGAAGGATTATTTCTATCCATTTCGAATGTATAACTTGGGTGACAACAACCTACAGCCCATACATTTTTTTATTTTCTAAGGTCTTCACGTGAATCAGAAGTAATAGATTTTTTTAGAAGTTTAAGCCCACAAGAAATTATTGCCTGGCATCAGATTAGAGTAGCTAATGCCCATGGGTGGTAGCATTAGCTGTCACCAACCCATCTGGACTCTGGAGTAAACCGTGAGACCATTTTTGGAATCAATTAGTGTAGGGGTCCAGTTTCTGAAATTTTTTTGAAGGAATTGACTAATAAATATGAATATAAAATAGAAGAGTGCCTAAGTACTTTACCAAGAAGTGAACACTGAACAGCATTTTTAAAGCAAAGAAACAGTGTAATTGCAACTACCCAACAGCCCACTACTAACCGTACTGCAAGATTAGCAATTTAGCACAATTTAGTTTTGGAGAGCGTAGAAGTACCACTCTTCAAAACCATAAGCATGATATTGTAATATGAATATGATGTTTGACTTAATCAAGATACTTGGAACAAAATGTTCAGAGCTATTTTGGCTGGTAAACAAAAATAGTGAATTACTACTAAAGAGTATGCAAGAAGATCAGCAACTCAACCATAAACACATCATAAATGTAGAAACTTACATGACCCAATGACCACGAAGACAAAAAATCCAAGCACAATAGGTCCAACAGGGTAATCATTTCCTTTCTTGACTGTCTCCGGAACAGAACCCCTCTTAGTGATATTCTTCTCAAATCGTGCTATTTTCCTATCAGCAAGACGCCTTGAGGTAGTCTGTTCAGAATCAACAAAAATGAAACAAAACAACACATTCAAAGAAAGGTAACAAAGAAGCATTTGGATAGTGTACCAAGGAAACAGTACTTGCAATGATATTGCATAGTATCAAGGCACTGAGCTACAACAATATTAATAATGGTATGGGAAACAATAAATAACACCAAGATGTTCAACATACTCTATTTCTATACTCAGTGCCAGTAATTTTATACATCAAAATTTTCAGCTATTCAGCAAAGGTTAACAAAGCCCTATGGTGCCATCACCTGCTAACTGATGCCCATTAGCCACCTAATTTGCAGATAGTTTTGAGTTGTTTTCTGAATTTGTTTCTCATTTGGATTGGCAATTTGTCCGAATCGCTAAGTTAAGGGGATAAAATTTCCATTTGAACCCTAGAACTAAGTCCAGTAAAATGCAAAATCAAGGTGTATTCCTGAATTATGACATTTTGAGCCTTTATTCTATCTATTATATGATAAAAGTTGATGATGTATGGTTAGAGTTCACAGGAAAAAGAGAAATATGCTAGACTCTCATAAAAAGAATAACATCTAACCCTCAATTTGGTGGACCCTAATTGAGACTAATCCCTAACCGATAAGTCTTATATGCAACAGATATAGAAGTCACGAAAGATTAGAAATGCACATAGTATACTAGACCACACACGCAAATTGCATGGGATAATTAATACTCTCTGTCAACATGCCAAAAGTGTTCTATAGTGATAAGCATCAAAATCTTCATAAATTACAAATTGCTTGATACTATTGACCAATTAAGATGGCTAGTCCACGCAAATGCACAGTTGAATTTTCCAGCTCTTTGGGGGGAAAATAATGCAGAATCATGTGTTTACGTGCAAAGCTCATCCAGAATCGCTGCAGATCATTCACAACTCGAAAAATCGACCCCTGGCTGATTGGTATTCTAAACCTGACATTTTGCTAGCCAGCAACAGAAAGCATGTTACCACAAATCTTCTAAACTTTGCATGGGGAGAACCTATGAAGCACGGACACGTTGCCTAACTGCCGTATCCGTGTCCGACACCATGTCTGACACGGATACGACACGAACACGTCGTGGACACGTATCAGCGGTGTGTCGTCTAATTTAAAAACGAAATTTAATTTTTGAAATTTCCGACATGTGTCAGACACGACGTGACCACGAGTCCGACACAGTCCAGGACACAGCCCACCAAGCTACAGCACTAACCCTATTTTCCCGATTGATCCCCATCCCTAACCTCCCCAACGCCTTCTGCCTTTCGCCTCCCACATCCCCATCGCTCTCCTCGCGGCCGTCGGCCTCGCCGCGTCGCCGGCTGGCCGTGCCGCCGGATCGCTACGCCGCTGGCTCCCGTACCTCCTCCGGTCCCCCCCCCCCCCCCCCCCCCGCGCTGTGCTGCCCCTCCCTCGCATCGCCGGCTCCCGCAACGCCTCCCTCGCGTCGTACCGCCGCTTGTCGAGAGGCCTCCTCCCTCACGCCACCGGCTCCCACAACGCCTCCCTCGCGCCGCGCTGTCGCTCCGTTGAGGGGGGCCCTCCCTCGCGCCGCCGGCTCCGGCAGCGCCTCCCTCGCGCCACACCGCCCCTCCATCAAGAGCCCTCCTCCCTCACGCTGCCGGCTCCCGCATGACCTTTGAACCCCTGTCGCACCGCCTCCCTCTACGCCGCCGACTCCAGCACCACATTCGGACCTCCGTCGCGCCTCCTCCCTCACATCGCCGGCTCTAGCACCACCTCCAGATCTCTGCCGCAGTGCCGCGCCATGTGAGTCATGTGACCATTTTGTAAAGTTCATGCTGTTATGTAATCATGCTGATACCATACTCCATGAAGGTACTAAAGATCTGAAAAAGAGCCTTATTATTACTCCTTTACCTGCCAAAGCTACCTTCCTGGATGATCCCCTTTGAGTTCTTTGATCAATCTGATTTGGTATATTCAAACACCCTCCGATTGATCTCTAATAGTTTATAGTTTTATACTTTAAGGTTTCAAAGGTGTTTATATAAAGTTGACTTGCTAATAAGCTGATAATATCTTACATGTAAAGCATGTGCATTGGGGGTAATCTTATTCTTAGCTGAAAACTCAAGAAATAGCTTTTTATGTTTTGTAAATTACATACTTTGTTAGAGCAAGTTTAATAGAAGAGGTGGATGCTACCTCTAGGACTAGCCAAATAAGCAAAAAGCGTACACGTGGCTTATGGCTTATGGTGGAGGTGCCCCTCATACAATACCTCTACTAAAGCACTTAAACATTTAATACTTGCATAAATATATCAGGGGTCACCTCTTGCATGAGGGGCAGCTTGCATGTCTCTCCTCGTATGATGTGCTAGAGGTTACCTCTTATATAAGGGGCAGCTTGCCTCTCTCTCCTCTTTTCTCTCTCTTCCACATAAGATTGTGTTAACGTGGATTTGGCTAGAGGCGACCTAGTCAGCATTATTGTACTTGCTCTTATATGTTCATCAGTAGTCATTTCATACATACTTTATTTGCTTGTGTAAATGCCTGATCAAGAAATGGACAGTTGGACACTATGACTTACAATTGAAGATTGTGACAGTGACCTGGAACATTGTATTTTGCATATGCTTATGTTTGTCTCTCACAGGTCACAGCTTGTAGATTCAACTTTACATTAGCTGAAAATTTGAAAGAAGCCGCTTTTGATGAGAAGGTGAAGTCTGAACTTGGTAGCAAGACTAGTCGAGCACGTATGGGTCAGGAGGTTTGATTTCTACGCTACTTATTAGTTACTAGCTGCGTGTGCGCGGCGCACGCCGCGCAGAGGTAGGTGTGGAACGAAAATGTATAGTAATTTTTGTAAGGAGACGTGTGGAGATAAATGGATAAACGGGTAGGATCTGAAAAGGTCGATAGTATGAAGTGAATGTGGGTAATTCAATGTATGCCAAAGTATAGCAGGGTTCTATTAAGTGAAGGTAAGGTTTGGGGTGAGTTGGTGATATTTTTTTACAACAAAAGAGTTGTTTCTGTTACATTCTGTACAACAAAATAACTGGCGTCAGCTGTAAGTGATAGTGAAGATGGGAGCAATGTTCATAGATTGGACAGAGAAAACAACGTTAAGCAGTTTGTTGTATAGCGTCGGAGGAACATATGTTGTTTCGTCTGAGCAGGGTCTTGACGGCTGCTGTTTGGAAATTAGAGAAATAGTAGCGTCAGGATGCGCTAAGTGATTGACTTGTGTATAGCAGAAGGTAGCACTTTTGAGTACAAGGTGATTCACCTAATGGGGGGGGCGTCTTTTGTATCAGGGAACAGCTGCCTTGCAATTTTAGCTTTTTGGGCTCCCTGTGTTGGTCTGCAAAGAAAGATATAAATAGTAAAAGAAGGATAGATGTGGAGCATATATGCTTTGGATGCTTGAAGGGTAGGACTGAACGTAATGGGTTACAACAAAAAGAGCACCTCTTATCTGATGTTGTTGATGCATCCTCATCAGTCTGTGCAGGGGTAGCTGATTCATGGGGTCTTTTTTCAGAGCGCGGTGATGGTGTGGGCTTGCAAAAAACAAGGAAATAATGAGATACAAGGAAGGAGGTGTAAAGAACGCATTGTATATAAGCTGTAGTGGACGGCATGTTACAGGGAAAGAGATTATAATGGTATAGTTCTGGTCACCTGTAAAGCAGTATCGGCTGTTGCTGGGGTGATTGGGTGTGCACAGATGGCAGGAACAGATGGGCCTATCAATGGCATAAAAAGTTGTTATTTTTGTGATATGGAATGTTTTGTTACGAATTGTGGTGTGTAGATAAAGTTGTTTGTTTACCTGGTAACAGGAGTCCAGTATAATCTGCTTGAGGTACCACCGATCGGACACGGAATGTTGGGGCATCAGTTTGGAGTGATCTTTCTGACATTTGAACAATAAGTTCAAATTTTCTGCCAACAATTGCTGTGATTTCAGGTGGGATTTGCTGCGGTTGCCCTTCAGTTGTTGCTACTAAAAGCATAGCAGGTCTTCCAACAAGCTGCTGAGCTATATCACCAAAAAACATAAATTCTGCACAGGTTGTTTGCTCTTGGTCATTGTTTTCAGAATCAGTAGCGTATACATTTATTTTGTACCTGTTTTCAGCATTTGAAAAGAACGGTGTATGTCAGGTTTGGGATTGATTAGATAGTGACAAATTGCAGGAAAGACATGCTTTGTATGAGTAGTTGTGTACCTTGGTTCCGCTGTTGTAGCACCGCATCTTTGACATTCATACGCATCTCCATGGGGAAAAGTTTTTTTCCAGCATGAAGAACACGATATGTACCACCATGATTGTCCTGGTACTAAATCAGTGATAAGGATAGCTACTTTGTAGCGTTGACCCTGTGCATATAATGTGTGGAAATAATTAGTGGCTAGTTTATGCAAAAGACAAGATGTAAAGAGAGGTATAAAGGTAAGATTTATCTTACTAATGCCTCGTTTGGGATGAGCTCTATTAATTCACGCACTGTTGTGGGTATTGGAATGTTATGATGAGGTGCGTCTTCTTGCCATTGAATTTCATGTGGATGGTTGCTAATTCTATATATTATATTATCACTTGATGTTAGAAAAATGTGGTAGCGGGAAAAAATGTACAATGTATATTTTGGTAGTATAATTGTTTTGATAAAGCAGGAACAGTACGTGTTCTGCAGAGCATGTATTTCAGGGATTGGTATATTGATGTACCACCTTGATGCAGAAGTGGTCTGTAATGCTAGCTGACCTATATGGATAAAGAAAAAAAATCTGATATGAGAAAAAAAAATGGAAACAGATAAATTATATATATGTGTTGCATATTGTATATATGGTTTGGTGTGTGTGTTTCTGTAAAGAAGACAAGGTGTAATATACCTAAATATGTACCAACAAGCATGCCAACAAATAAGGCAACAACTGGTGTGTTATGAGAAATGGCCAGGAGTGTTTCAGCATTGAATGACTCAGCATGATGGCCCCATAATGTTATCATGGCTGTTTGACTATAAACAGATAAAGAGAAAGATTTTAGGTTTATTTTAGGAGGGCACTAATGTGGACATGTATTGTAAAAACAGAGAGAAGAAAACAGAGAGGAAGAAATGTTGGAAAGCATATATTTACCTTCCGTCAGTAACGTTAATAGTTCGTTTAACGGTTGGGCCTAATTTTGTTGTTGTTTGCATAAGCTGTGAAGCGCCCGTTATGAGAACAGCAGTGTCTGATAAATGATAATGGGTAAATAAAAACGACACAGGAAGACAAGATGTTGTATATATATAAAGAGACCAGTATAGTTATGCTGAAGTAATAGGAATTGGACCTGATAGCAAGTCATTTTTTCCAATACGATCATTCAATACAGAAAAGGGGACTGCATTATATGCATAAACAGGAAAGCCTTCTGGTTCTGGCAATATTTCCTTAACCTTGGTGTATTTTGAAAATCGAGCTAAGTTATTGCTGTCTACTGCTTTGTATGTCTCTTTTGTTGGAAGAACTTCAAAATATTCGATTTCATAAATAGATCCTTCCTTTAGTAAAGATGTGAATTTGTCAAGCCATCTTTGAGGAACCAATCCTTCCATAACATTTCCCTTGGAAAAGACAGATTATAATATAGGTATAAAAAGCAGATAGCACATTAGATATTCAGAATGATAAATGTAATAATAGTGATGTGTTGATAATATGTGTATAATGAAGAAAAACATGGTGAAATATTATGAATGAGCATTTGTGTGGATCGAATAGAAAGGATAAGTATTATGTACCTGTTCGTCAAGCATGATGAAGTCTAGATGATATATATGTGTTGCATCACGTGGGTTTTTAAATTCCCAAATCCGTGGTAGACGCACAAGGATTTTCCATTTGTGGGAATTTTGGTTTATATGATTTAACAGTGTGTATGCCATATGGAATCTACATAGTAAAAAGAAGACAGGTTATAAATGGTGTATTTATAGAAAGTACAGTATATTGAGATATTTGGTGTAGTGTAAATTGGGAGAGCAGTTTTGTAAGACAGAACGAAAAAACTGCAAATTTCATTAGTGGAAAACATAAATATATGTAAAGGGAAAGAAAGCGTAAAAATAATGTAATGACATAAGAAATATAGAAGGAGAGCAAAACTGGCATTGTCTGGTATGGAGAATGGATGGGCAAGAGATGTAGGTAATGAACAAAGAGGTAATATGTAAAATAATGAAGCGCAAAAGCATTAAGGCACTGAGTTTTGCAATAGGTGAATAGCGAAATAGGAAAGCGTGAAAGTTTTAAACGAAAAGCAGAATGGTAAAAATTACAGTTGGCACAAGACGTAAAGTAGAAAAGAACATAAAGCAATAACTAAAATGAGAGAATCAAATAGATATAAAAAGAATTATGATGTAACAATGGAGTAGAATTAGTAACATTGGGAAAAAATTATAAAAAGAAGTTGTGAATATGAAGAAAATAAGAATGCAGAGAGGAAAAATAATGTAAAAGAAGTAATTACCATCACAAAAGTAGCAAGGGAGTATAGAAAAGTACAATGGTAGAATTGAATATAATGTAATATACGAAAGTTGAATGGTGTAAGTAAAGGCAATATAATTTGTAAATGATAGCGCATATAAATGAATATGCTGTATACATAGGCGTAGCAAAATATAAAGGAAAGAAGTATGATTAGAAAAGCGCTAAGTAAGATAATGTGTGAAACGAGAATACTATAATGGAGGGTAAGATGATGTATAAAAGCACAACAATGAAGGAGCATACTGTGAAAGAAAGAATTTGCATCAGAGAAATGGTAAGCAAGATAGTATATGAAAGTAGAAATAAAAGCATATGCAAAGGTTTCATATGTGTTATACAGAGCAGGATGTGTAAAAAAAAGTACTGTATACAGGTAAGGGTGTGCAAAAAGTATATACGTAGGAAAAAAGTATATTTAGGGTTTGCAGAGAGAAGACTGATTATCAGTATATGATAAAATATTAAAAACACGAACACTATACTAAGAATGAAATATAAACGATATGTGAGGGAATTAAGAGCGAAGAAATCTTAACTGTTGTGAGATTGATAATTGGTGGAGATGATTGAGAGCCGAAAATTAACCAGAATGGACTGAAACCACTGATCCTGAAATGCAGAACAATAACGATTATAGCCAGAATGATGTTGTGTTTAGAAGAGAGCGATGATAAAAAAGAAGACAATGGATAAATATAAGGTGTGAAAACCTGATGATTGTAAAGAAAGGCACATGCACAAATCTATTTCATGTTTTTCAAGAAGAAGAGAAGTATATACCACAGTGTCAGGTATAGAGATAAAAATGTGTTGCATAAAAATGTTTTTTGTAGGTGTTCTGTCCAATGGGTATAAGAAGGTGTAAACAAATCAGGATGAATAAATATATGAAGGGGTGGAAATGTGACAACTGTAAACAAAGGCACAATCATAGAGGTTTTTAAAAGCAAGAAAGTATGTGTTTCATATTTTTGAGAATACGTAGAGGTATATATCAGAATGTCAGGTATAGACATAGAGATGTATAACAAAAGCGGTTTCATAGTTGGTGTATCCAGTGGGTACAAGGAGGGGCAAAGAAATGTTTTTAATCTAGTGACGTCAATTAGAGAAGACAACAACGAGAACAACAAAAAACATTAAATACAAGCAAGGACTTCTTTGTACACTATATTTTTTGTTTGATTACAGGCACCACCCTCTTCATTTTCAATGAGTATCTTTAGGCCTGAACGCGATGTTACTCGTGATACTGCCACATATAACTGTCCATGGGAAAACACTGGGCGCCGCAGATAAATCCCAACTTTGTTTAGAGTTTGGCCTTGGCTTTTGTTAATAGTCATTGCATATGAGAGTCTAATTGGAAATTGTCTTCGCTGCAGTGTAAAAGGCCATTGAGGACTTGTTGCATTGAGCACAATTCTTGGGATACAAACAATTTGTCCAATATTGGTTCCAGTGATTATAGATCCTTCAAGAAGTCGATCACCAAGCCTTGTGATAATTAGACGTGTTCCATTACAAAGACCGATAGATTGATTGATATTTCTGAGTAACATTATTGGAACACCTATTTTGAGATAAATGGCATGATGTGGAAAACCATTGACTGTTATAGAATTTAGAAATTCTGGTGGATACAACAGATTAGCATCACCAATTCTAGTATCAGATTCAGAGATAGAATCAAAGCTGAGATATTCCTTGCTGTCACCAGGGATCTTATCAAAAACAACTTTGTTCAATTCATCAGCAACAGCATTCGTTGGGCAAATAATCGCACGCTGCGCTAGATATTCACTGTTCTGATAGTTGGTATAAAATGAATCATAAATAGCATTGACTATTGCATCCATATTGTTATCAGGAGGTAGGAGAAGAAGGTCATCAGGTATGGTTATCCAGCTTGCATGGAGTTCTCCTGGTTTTTGAACCATTGGGATTTGACCATTCCCAATACTAAAGACCCATTGAGCGAATATAGACAGGGCCTCACGCTCTGCAAACGGAAGGTTTGGATTATGAAGCCTCATGTTAGTAGATAATTTGAGTATCTCAATGTGTTGCCAAAGGGATGACTTAATAAGTGAAGCTTGAATAATCTCTGTGGTAGTTCCGTTCTCAATAACAGGCAAAGTTTGACGGAAGTCTCCACCAAGAACAACAACTTTTCCACCGAAAGGTATATTCATATAGCCACTGTCTTCAACAGACATAATATCCCGTAATGTTCTATCAAGTGCTTCAAAACAGTGTCTATGAGTCATAGGTGCTTCATCCCAAAGGATTAGAGAAGTTTTATTAATAAGTTCAGCAAGCATTGTTCCTCGTGCTATGTTACATAAGCTCTTTTCACTGATGTCTAGAGGTATTTTGAAACGAGAATGAGCTGTGCGACCTCCTGGAAGCAGAAGGGAAGCAATTCCAGATGAAGCTACAGCAAGAACAATTTTAGAATTAGCTCTTAATGTGGCTATTATAGCATTCCAAAGGAATGTTTTTCCAGTACCACCATGGCCTGATACAAAGTAGAAACCGCTGGTTTTCTGACTAACACATGCTATAATTCTGCTGTATATAACAGACTGTTCAGCATTCAGTTGATGATATAATGAATCAGCATGTGCTAAGAGAACAGTTTGATCATACGCTAGCTCTTCGGTAACAAGTCTATTACCAGAAGCAGCACTATCATGTGTTAATCCACCGTTTATGTTGTATGTAGCAAAGTTGAGGCCATTCTTTGAAAAGACAGTGCAGAGCTCATTTATCAACTGAGTCTGTAGGTAAGGGCTTGATATTGAATATGATGGATTCTGCAATGCTTGTCGTACTCTATATGCTATGTCATCAGCAAAGAAGTGCCAATATTTATCAAATAGATTTTGAGGATTAACAACACTGCAGAAAGAAAGTACCACCATGAAGAGATGTCTAAGTTGGTATGGAGTGGCCCAAGTAACTGCTTCATCAAAGAGCAAAAACCACTCTGTGTCATCACCAACTAAACCACGAGCGTTGCAAGCTTCTTTGAAGGTAAGATATTCGGTACCGTTGAAAGTTCTAATATCTTCATAACTCTGTGCACCAGAAACAACCATTAAAAGCATTCTAAGATAAAACAAGTCACCGGTACTTGGATGCACATTATATATACGCCCAATTTTTGCTGATTTACGTTTCCTTTTGATCCATTTTCTGTTATTGGTACACCATCTCCACTTTGATGGGAATTGATAATATGTAGAAGATCTTGCTTCTACAAATTGCTGATTGGCAACGAACCATTCGGTTAGGGTAGTTTTAGATGTTTTTGGATCAGCAACAATCTGCTGCAAATGACTTTCTTCATGGTATATAATTTTGTTCATTCCAGGCATGTGAACAGCTAATCGTTCAACGGAAGGCATTCGACCATGTATTTCGAATTCAAACAGTCGCCAAATTGCTTCACATGAAGATAAGTATCTACAAATTGTTTGTATGCAAAACCATTAATAAAGAGAAAAAAAGAAGCTTGAAACAGTTATAGTGGGGAAAAGGATAACATAGTGTATAAACCAAGTATTACCTGCATCTAGTGTAATTTGCGATTTCATCTATTCCTTGTTTAAGTTGTGTATTAGTTGGGGCTGATAACTGGTCGCCAGCAGAAAAAATCATCCTTGCTTTGTCTTGTCCTTTAGTAACATATTTGAATAAATATTTCACGAGATTTGTTTTATTACACCATTCAACATTGATGTGAGCCTGGAATTTTTTTAGCAATCTCATGTTGTATGGAACAACCCATTTGTTGTTCAATTTGATTCCATTTTTCATAATAAAATGATTAGTATCTCGGCGACGATATATTGGAAAGCCAGACTCATTAATGACTGTTTCTGTGCTGAGTTGTTTGGGATATCGTTTTGAACACACACCATTTTTCATGCATGGGCATTTTCTGTTAAGATTTCCGCATGGACCATGCATCATAAATTCTTCAACAAGAGCATAGCCAAGTGGGTCAGTAGTTGGATCAGGAATTTCAGCACATATGAGAGAATCTATGAACTCAGTAGATAGATCCATTGTGTGCTTAGCAAGCCATATAAGTGTATGCACATGTGGCAGTCCTCTCTTTTGGAACTCAATAGTGTATAAAACTGTTAAACGTAAAGAACCTAACTTAGATGGAAAAGCAGAACAATAAAATGAAAGCAATATGCAAAAGATAGAAAAAGCAAGCTAACCTGCTCGTATAATACCAAATGTGTGCCCACTCTTTATGTCAGAAATGTATTCAGTGAGCTTCATATGAAATACTCGAGTCACAATGTCAGGACGGTCCACATATTTTTGACCAGGCTCGTGTTTGAGTGCGTCAATAATTTCTGGCCACTTTGAATTGCATGTGAAAGTAGAGAATAAATCAGGAGCGCCGTATTCACGGCAAATAGCCATAGCATCTTGGTAATTGAGTGCATTGTACCGAGGGCCACCGGTAAAACTTGCAGGAAGTAAGATTCTGATACCAATATTTTTCCCTTCTGATGTGCCCTCACCAAGTGCGTCCGAAATACCTTGATATGTGTCCGAACGCAAGACATCTTGATTGAAGAAATGAAATGATAAACGGTTTGCTTCTATACATGAATAACAATCAACCTCTATTTGATTTGAGAGGCGACCAGAACATGTATAAGGATTTGGTTCATTTTTACGATAATGACACTCATAGCAGTAGTACTCAAGCATTGAGACCTCATTTCTAGCAGGAACGATATCGTCATCGGTAACTCTGTACTTAATACCAAGATGGAAACCCTTTTGACCATATGGAAATAATAACGGATATTGAAGAGACATTAGAGCAGGATTGAGAGGCGATATTTGTTTTAGTGCACCAGGATGGGTCTGAACAATGATATCAAATGTGTTGTTTTCTGAAGATAGATCACCCACAACTAAGGCAGCTAGCTCAGGCACAGTAGGTAAACAATACCGATCATCATGGGTGTCAGATGAACCAATAAGACGAATATGAACTTCTGGACTGTCTTGAGAAAAGAGGCGATCTCGTGCCATTCTGAACTGTTTTACTAATGGATTGAAGTAATTAAGCATATCAATTAGGGCACCAACTATATTATCATCTGGTCCATCATTTGCGGCATCCTCTTTATCAAAAACAGATAGCCTATTATGAACCTCATTGTGTGTGTCATAAATATATAGTTGTGCATACTGTGGTTTTCGGCCTGGTGTAGGAACTAATGAACCAATCCGGTGATGAACAACACCATTTATACGAAAAACATAAGGGCCTTCACCGGTGTTAATGGTTTTATCAACATCTACGCCCAAGGAAGTGAACGCAAATAGGGAATTGTAATGGCGTATCAAACGCATGAAATTAGTTGATTGAGGGCCTTTATCAAAACCAATAAGTTGCCGAAGTGGATATGGATATTGCTTGTGCGGTGGAAGAGAAACTTTACCACCACGACAACATCTATTGTAAATAATTCTTTGATGCCTAGAGACAGTTCTATGGTGAGACCTTTCTTGGAACCAAAAAATAGCTCCACATTTATTACAGTGATAATCTGGACCACCATAGTATGATCGGCTATCATAAGTGGCTGAAATAGTGTTAAAACCAGTATAAAAGAAAGAACAAATAGTCTTAGCAGGCATATAAAACACGTCGAAAATGAATGGTATAAGCTCAACAGCATGACCGAACCTTTTAAGAAGGAAACATATTCCTTAGAAAAACAAATGGATGGCTCTTTAGGTGGGTTTAAGCTAAAAAGCAGTGGGCTACCTGAAATGTCAACAAAATGTAGGCATAGATATAAACCAAGGAATGATAAAAGATCTTTGTTTCGAAAGAAGGGAACACAAAAACCCCGTGGAAATTTAGGGAAAAAGATAATAAAAGAAAAACACCTGTTTTAGCAGCGGTGCGTTGCAAATTGGATAACTTCCTTTTTTTCCTATTGCTAGCTGCCTCAAGTGAACTAAGCAATGGGAAAAAATCGTCCCCTATTATGTAAGCAGGTAAAATAAATGAAGGGTCAAACAAAAACGTAAACCAAGACTAATGGGCAAAAAATAGTTATAAGGAGTGTGAATAACCATGTTGACGCTTTGATTGAGGAATCATAGGAACATCTGTATTAAACGCTGTGGGAAAATATATGAAACCAAAGAAAGATATCAAGAGAAAACCAAAGGTTAAAAAAAAGTGGCAAATGCGAAAAGGATGTTGTTTATATTATAAGCAGCATCAAGAATAATCATACATGGTTGTGATGATGACTGGGAAAGTGATGGTGTGAAGCTATTAGGTAAAACATCTGGCGTCAATAGCGAACGCACTGTTGACTTAACTGGCTGTTTTCCATATAGAATCTCCTGACGTCGAGCTCTAACGGAACGCGATAGATCCATAAAACTAAACAGCAATAAGTGACAGCAATGAAATAACGAAACCGGAAAGCCAGAAAACAGAAAGACCCAGAGCAATCATTACCAAACAAAAGAGGGCAATTTCTAAATAAATATACAACAGTAAGAACTATAGGTTGCAAAATATTAATGGCATTTTACCAATGAAACAAGGAAATCTGAAAAATAGGAAAGATTTACTTATATAGTAGCCAGATAAAGCACGAAGTAAAGTAATAGCTTATAATGTAAGGCAATATAATAGCTAACTAATAAAATAGCTACAGCTCAATATAACATACCTATTACATGATAATCTATGTAAGCAGATATCTTATATAAACAATAATAATGAATGAGGAAACAAGATAAGTGTGGAAAGAAAAAGTGAGGGAAAAAAATAAAGGCTACATAATAGCGATATGATTCTACGAATAAAATAATGAAACTGGAAAGTTAGAAAAGACTAAGATCTATAATAATAGCTGAGTACAGAATGAATAAAGTATGAAAATTTATAAACAAAACGATTATAGTTAAAATAAAGATTATATAATACTAAGATGATTTCACAAATGAAATAATGAAGTTGGAAAATTAGAAAAGGATAAGATTTACAGTAATAACTGGATACAAAGTAAAGCATAAAATTTATAAAGAAATGTTATTACAAAGCAAAACACTAAGGTATAATGTAATAATATATAATACCTAATTGATGAAGTAATTATCATTGAATATAATATAAGCACTACATCATAATATACATAAATAGATACCTGATAGAAACACTAATAACATCTATAATCTAAGATAATATAATGCCTAGCAGATAAGGTAGCCATAATTAAATGTAATAGAACTATTGTATGATAATTTATGTAAATAAATATCCTATATAAATGATAATGCTGAATGAAGAAAGAAGGAAAGTTTTTAGAGGAAAGGAAAGCAGTAAAAAATAAAGACCATATAATACTAAGATGATTTCACAAATGCAATAATGAAATTGGAAAGCTAGAAAAGGATAAGGTTTACAGTAATAAGTGGATATAGGACGAGCAAAGCAAATAATATATAATAGCTGACCGATAAAGTAGCTATGATTGAATATAATATAAGCACTATATGATAATGTATGTAAGTAGATACTTTCTAGAAACAGTAATAACACCTATAATCTAAGATAATATAATGGCTAGCACCTAAAGTAGCCATAATTGAATATAATATAACCATTGTATGATAATCTATGTAAAAAAGTATCCTCTATAAACAAAAATGCTGAATGAGGTAAGAAGGAAATTTTTTAGAGAAAAGGAGAGCAGTAAAAAATAGAGACTATATAATACTAAGATGATTTCAGAAATGAAATAATGAAATTGCAAAGTTAGAAAAGGATAAGATTTACAGTAATGAGCGTATACAGGATAAGCAAAGCATAGAAATTTTTAAAGAAAACCAAATAAATAATGAGGAAAGGAGAAAAGTTTCTAAAGAAGGGTAAGATTTATAATAAGAAGTGGATAAAGGATAAGCAAAGTATAGAAATTTCTAAAGAAATGTTAGTACAAAACAAAACAGTAACCTATAACCTAATAATCTATAATAGCTAACTCGTAAAGCACCTATGATTGAATATAATATAAGCACTATATTGTAATGCATATAAGTAGATACTTCATAGAAACATTAATAACACCTATAATGTAAGATAATATAATGGGTAGCGACTAAAGTGGCCATAATTGAATATAATATAACTATCGCATGGTAATTTATGTAAATAAGCATCCTATATGAAAAGAATTGTTGAATCAGGAAAGAAGGAAAGTTTTTACCGAAAAGCAAAGGACTAAAAGACAAAGACTATATAATACTAAGATGATTTCACAAATGAAATGATGAAACCAGAAAGTTAGAAAAGGGTAAGATTTACAATAATAAACGCCTACAGGATGAGTAAAACATCGAAATTTCTAAATAAAACTAAATAAATAACAAGGAAAGGAGAAAAGTTTTATAAAAAAAGAAGAGCAATAAAAGAAAGTCTATATAATACTAAGGCAGTTTTAATAGCGAAAGAATGAAGATGGAAAGATAGAAAAGAGTCAGATTGACAATAACTAAATATATAATGAGGGAAATAGGAACGCCATTTTACAAACGAAATAATAAAACAAGATACATAGCAAAGATTTAGATTTATAACAAGTAAACAGGAAGCGAACAAAGCAGAACTATAACATATAATTTAATGCAGTATAATAACTGCCTGATAAAATAGGTATGGACGATTATAATATAAGCATTATATACTAATGTATATAGGTAAGTACATCACAGAAACAGTAATAAGAATATAGCAACACTGAAATGTAAATAGTATATCAAGCAAACAAGAGCAAAGAAAACTTAACTATCACCGCGCAAAAACTCAGCAACAAAGAGAGCGGAAGAGAACAAGCGATGCTGAGACGCGAAATAAGGATGAGGTAATCGTCGATAATCCTGCACCGATGAAACAGGCACAATGAAAAGAAGAGAAAACAATAAGACTATAAGATAACTACTACATAACAATATATATAATTGATTAGCCTATATGAACATCATGCGTAAAAAACATCAAGGAAAATAAAGAATAACAATTTTATGATTGCATATAACATAGGTATCACGTAACGAGGTATATAGATGGGTATGTGATATCAACAACGCACAGCATATGTAACAGAAATATCAACAAATGTTAAAATAAAAAATAAACCACTATATAGATGATACAAACGAAATACGCAGAAACTGTACAGCAACAAGCACATTGACATAACCACTGACATTATGTAAGCAAGAATCGTCCTACGTTGCTTGGATATGAACAGCAACAAAAAGATAAAGCAATAACTTTAACGGTTAAACAAAGTAGACATGAAACACAACATATCAAAAGGCACGGAAATCATAAAAAGGTTATAAAAAGCACCACATTTTTATCCAAACCAAAACAATGATACAGCCAACAAGAATGTAACATTAACAAAACGTAGATGTGCCTAAAATAGGAATCCATTAAATAAGCCGCAATCGATAATCATTAACATGATCTAACGCAGAATAGCCGCTCGCTGACACAACATCGATAGTAAAAAAGGTAGAGCAATAACAGCACAGAAAAGGAGGCTACTACCGGAACGAAACTCACCGAGCACAGTGCAGAGCGCAAAGCTAAACACAACGTAAGGAAACCAACGATTCTTAAACGCTAAGCTCCGAACAACGACTATCCAGTCAACAACGATCCTGCATCGCATAAAGAAGAGCATTAAAGCGAGAGAACTAAACAAATAGGAATAACAAAAAAAAATACGTAGAACTACAGAAAACGTCGCTATCACCGGAGCGAAACTTACCGGGCACAATGCAGAGCGCAACCTAAACACAGCCCAAGAAAACCAAGGATCCTTAAACGGTCAGGTCTGCACAATGATAATCCAACCAAGAACGGCCCTGCATGAGGCAAAGAAAGGCATTAAAGCGAGAGAATTAAAGAAACATAACAATCGGTGTATAATAAAAGATAAACCGAACTAAAACAAAGAATTACCAAATAAGCAGTGTGCGATTGTTAGGCCATATGCGAAACAATGAGCTTCAACAACGAAGAGTACCGTACGATGATATAACGGAGAACATCCCTGTAAATACGTGAAAGTCATCCCTTGGAAACATAAGCATAAAAAAGGCCGAAAAAAGAGTGGGGCGCATCAAGCGCTACTCGGAACACACACGCACTCGACACGCCAAAAACGCTGCTCGCCACCAAATAACATTTCAAACATAAGCGCAAAAAAATATATTCTCACAAAACAGGAACATCAACAACAGAAAAAAAAGCAAAAAATAGGGACATCAAGAACAGGAAAACAAATCATAAAGTAAAAAAAAAAGGAAAACAGGAAACGCAGCACATGAACATAAGCATAAAAAAACCCGGAAAAAGAACGTAACCTGTGGCAAATGGAACAAAGCATCGCAAGGCGACGACCAATCGAAACACAGATTCTCAGAAAGCGACAGCAGAAAGGGTAAATCGCTAACAACCAGCACCACCGCAAAAGCACCCCAAAAAGCTAATCCAACACAAAAATAAGTTGCCAGAATCTAACAAAAACGATAAGTTGGCAGGATGTAACCAAAACGAACCTGGATCGACGCGCATCGAATGCAAAAGGACAAGCGAAGAAGCCCAAGCGGAAGCAAGAACAAAATAGAAAGGGAGAAGAGCAGCCCAACCGAAACGCAATAACCCAGATTACAGAGTAGGCACGAAACGAACGGGCGTATGCCGGAAATCAAAAAGCGAAACAAATAGCGCTGGCGAAGTCCGCGACGCAGAGAAGCATCCCGAAGCGGTAATGGATTCCACGCGTCGCAATCACGCCTGAGACGGACGAAGCACCGGACGGATAAAGCCGCGCGTCGAACAGACGATGAAACGCCGACCGCAAGGCAGACGGGCGACACCGCAAAAACGCACACGGGCGACATCGCAAAAACGCGGCTCGACACCAAAGCGGCCCGACGGTCGCTCGGATGGACAAACCGATGCCACACACGGTCGCCACACGCGTCGCCCCAACAACGCACAAGGAACACGTGGCTAGGCTGAGCGTTGGCGAAACGGGCGGGGTGTAATATGGTTACGATTGCCAACCGATGTTACCTTATTTCTTTCCTGATTTACTGTACAAAGTTGCTGCTGTGTGCTGATTAGTGAAACATAGGATCAATGATCATCCTTGAGCTACATATTCCATGATTGCACCTTATACTATTACATTTATGTATATGTAATAATAATTATTAATATATATATATATATATAGCCGTATCCCTATGTCAGTATTTTTAGAAAAATAGTGAATCCCTGTGTCCATGTCATGTTGTGTCGGACACACGTGTACGTGCAACATAGGGGAGAACACGTCAAGCATAACACAAAAATCGACAATTTAAACTACAGGAAAGGAAGCCAGGAACACCATAGAACACTAGCTACATGAACATTCGAGAAACGTGGACCTTCAAGCAAGACTTGTACACGGATCTTTATGCAACATTTCCACAAAAACCGTAACCAGGATTCCTTTGATCGATATTCATGAAATCTACACTAAGGCTACAAACTGTACGCCTCGCCTCACCAGAAAACTGCAAAAGCAGATCCTTTTAAAAAGCTAGATTCTTCTAGACCGAATGTTCTTCCACACAAAAAAAATGACGTTAGAGAATCCACAGATACATTACAATATTCGTATCAGGTACTGTCGGCCAAAGATTATTAGATAAACCCCCTATTCGACGAATCAGAAAGAAACAAATACGCGGATTTGGCGTTTCGTAAATGGCATCAGGATCGAAGCGCACACGGATCTGCAAGAACTCTACACCGCGAAACTCGAATAACGCGGATTCCCCTAACCTAACCGAATAAGCGACGGTAGAGGATGGGAGGGCTGACCATGGTGACGCTGATCCTGATCGGATCGTCGGCGGAAGACGGAGGAGTGGAGGATCCCACGGAGGAATTTGGGAGATTGGGACGGGTGCGAGGCGGCGAAATGTGAGGTTGTCCGAAACCGATCGGGCTTTATTTGCGCTCGAGCCGAACCTCGTTATGTTTTCGGTGGGCTCTCTGCCATAAAGTCTGTCAGCATGGCGATATCAGGTCCGAGAGCCCAGCCCAGGAAGATGGAGACGGTGGTGCAGTTCACTCCGGCGGCGCTGTGGTGCAAAGCTGGAGATGGCCATGGTGACCAACGGTGATGCAGAACGGAAAAATCATGAGAATGGAGATCGCAAGCCGCCGCCTATAGCTTGTTCTTTATCTCTCTTCGAGGGTTTAAGCACACCTATGGCACGCCGTCGGAAGTAATCGGACGATTCCGTTTTGTCCCCCGCATGACATCGTATTTGTGTCGTGTAACGCCCCCGTTTCCAGGGGCGCGTACAGACACGGCATTTCGCAACTATTCAGCATGAATAGTTAGGGAGTGTCGCATAAGAGTATACCATCGCATGCTTACAGCAAAAGTCCAGCATATATTTCATATAGGGAATAACATCCATTTTGACAGCGGGGCGTGCAAGCCCAAAGTATAATTACATTACAAAAACTCCAAGATCCGCTTCGAACGCGACGAAGACCTAAAGCCACGGGTCCTCGTCGAAGAAGAGACCCTCCGGGACTTCCTCAACGGGGAGACCTTCACCTTCGTCTTGATCCTCTAAAAAGTTGATTAAGCAAGCCGTGAGCCAAACAACCGGCTCAGCAAATCCCAAAGGGATTCTATCTTACTACATGCACGGATTTACAATGGAAGGGAGTATACTTGGTTTATTAATTTGAGTGGATGCAGTTTTATTTAGCAAACATTTTATAAAATGGACTCAAAACTACTTCTCAAGAACTCAGGGGTTTTTCAATCAAAAGTTAGTTTAACCAGCTAAACAAGTTAAAACATGTACAAAACTACTTAAGCTTCGCTGCTGGAATCACCCAAGTGGCACAGCTCCAATAACCGGGAGCACGGCGTATTCGAATACCATTTATTTGACTCTGCAGAGTTTACTCAGCTTTACCCACACGATCCCTTAACTCCCGCTAAAGAGTTAAGAAAGCCAGGTCGTTTCACTGCTCAATTCTTTATATAGGCTCTACCCGGTAGAATTCACTCGGGTCTGGATCGCGCACACACACACACACGCACCCACAAGAGAAAACAAATGTCCGCTTCGAGTGAATTCCACCGTTGTTAGGCACCCGCAGCACGGCCTGCCTAACCTCACTGCTAAAACCTCCTGTAGAGTTTCAATCGAGTTGAGCAGCTACTAGACAAGTGTTGACAAGTCAACTCCTGTGGTTGAGCGATCACTGTGACATTTGCTCAGCGTAAGGGTTTCAGTCCTTATATTTTCACATGGTCCGCAACCTCGCCAGGCCCGCGACCCTAGGGTAAGCGGTGGGCGAAAGCCGTCTCGCGGCGCCCCACAACACCCTTACCCTAACCTCAATCCTAGGGTAAGCGGTGGGCGAAAGCCGTCTTGCGGCGCCCCACAACACCCTTACCCTACCCTCAATCCTAGGGTAAGCGGTGGGCGAAAGCCGTCTCACGGCGCCCCACAACACCCTTACCCTACCCTCAATCCTAGGGTAAGCGGTGGGCGAAAGCCGTCTCACGGCGCCCCACAACACCCTTACCCTACCTTGTGCACGCCGGCACTCTCCGCTCTAAGATACGGTGTCCCATACCACCCTACCTTAGAGTCGGGTTTTCTAAATTCTATTGGCCTGCAGCCACGACCTTATTAGTGTAAAGACTTTGCATGATAATAATAACCTACAGTTATCCAGACTAACAGATAATTATTTCTAGGGTTACAAAGGCATGGCTACGAGTTTAACATGGCTTTTGTCGGTGGTAGGTTTAACTACATAACCTGTCATTCTGAACCATTTTATTTTACTTTGAACTAACTTTTCAGAACTAGCTCAATGTAAATAATATAATAACATAATTAAATGGCATGGGATACAACATGATCAAAGGATTTGGGATTTGCCGTTGATTTGGACGATCTCGGCTAGCTCGAACGTAGAAACGCCTGGATCCTGAGCTTGCACTTGAACTTCCAGAAGCTCCGACACTAGCGCAAACACGTAAAATAAATAAGTCCAGCTCGATACTAATCAAGCGAGGAGAAATAAACTAATAAAAAAGGAGTAAAATGCATAAATCCATAAATGGGGAATTTTAGAAATTTATCTGGGATGAATATGTGGAAATGGAGGCCAAAAATGGGTCTAGGATAATATTTGGAGCAAAGTGGTGAAATTTGGGAATTTTTGGGATTTTCTGTGATTTTCTAGGATTTATTTGGATTTTTCTGGATTTTGGAAATTGGAAAATCACTGGAAAATCGGTTGGAACAGTAACGGGCCGGCCCGATTACTGTGCGGCCCGGGCGAGGAGGCGGCCTGCCTGGCCGAGCAGCCCAACGCGCGTGCGCGCACGCGGGAACGAGTGGGCCGGGGAAGTGGCCCAGCTGCGCTGCGCCCGCACGAGATGGATGGACGACGCGTGTCCTGGCGGTGCGGCTCGGATGCGGGCGGAACGAGCGGACGAGATGCGGAGCGGGAGGATCGGACGGCGGCGAAGCAAGGAAGGCGACCGAAGCGGTACGGGAAGATCCAACGGCTGAGGTTAGAAGGCGAGGGAACGATCCGACGGCGGAGGAGGAGCCGCGTCGTCGTCGTCTTCCTCCAGACGGGTGCGCGCCGCAGAGGGAAGGAGACGGCGGAGCTGCTGCACTCCGGCGGCAGCGATGGCTCCCGAGGGCGATGAAGGGTATCACTGGGCGCGTCTCAACACGGGGAGTCCAACTGGGCGCTCAGGGAGGTGAGGGGGTCACTGGAGAGGTCGGGAGGCAGAAGGGGGTGATTTCGGGTTGCGGTGGCGGAGGGAGTTACCGGCGGCGAGGTAGCTCTAATGGCGGCGACCACACGGACAGGGGAACCCAAGGTTCACGATGGCGGCGGAGGACGAAGCTCGGAGGCTCTGGAGTAGGCTGGCCACGGGAGAGGTGTGGTGACCGGAGGGGAGCTTCGACGCTGGAGCTCCTCGGGGCTTCTTCTGGCCAGCGACGAGCACCAGTGTGTTCAAGGGGAAGTAGAGAAGCTCTGAGCGAACGCAATTGGAAAACGGAGGGAGAAAGAGGGAGATTGGGGAGTGAGGGGGAAGTGAGCGGGGTGGAGGAGGAGCTCGGGGAGGGGGGTTTTATACCCGGGAGGAGGGGGATGGACCCGTGGGGAAGGGGGCACGGGCGGCCAAGGGGGAAGAACCAAGCGGCCAAGGGGGGAAGAACCGAGCGGCGAGGGAAGAGGGAAGGGGGAGGCTGCAGGTGGGGCTGAGCGGGGAGCGGCGACGCGCGGCGACGGTGCTGGCGTCAGGCGGGCGGCGTCAGCACGGCGAGGGGGGGCGAATCCACTGGCGCGAATCCGGGGCGCGATTCGGTCGTGGGTGCGGTCTCCACGAGCGGCGCGCGTGCGGAGAGGAAGGCGGGGAGGGAGGAGGGCGCGAGCGCGAGAGGGAAAGGGGGCGGCGTCTGGGGAGGAAGGAAACGGGGAGGGCGAGCGGTGCCAGCGGAGCGAGGAAGAAGGGAGGCGCCGGGGAGAGGTGAAGGTGGAAAATGGCGGGGCGCCAGCGAGGAGGGGCAGCGCCCGGCCGAGAAAGGAAAGCGGCCAAGAGGGGGACTTTCCCAAAAAGGAAAGTTTCCAAAATTTCCCCAAAAATCAGCAAAAATTCACAAGAAATTTGGGTTGAAATTTTAGGGCTTTTCAACCTACCCCCCTTAAAAGAATCTCGACCCCGAGATTAACTTGGTCCAGGGAGTAAGTTGGGAAAATCCCGCTGCAAGTCTGACTCTCTTTCCCAAGTGGACTCATCCGCGGTGTGATTCTTCCACTGAACTCTGCAAAATCTGACATTCTTGTTTCTGAGCTGTTTTTCTGATGTCTCGAGTATTTGTAGTGGTTCTTCAGCATATGTGCAGTCATCTTGCAATTCAATATCTGACAATGGCACTTCATCTGTGGGTTGGCGTAGGCACTTCCGGAGCTGGGATACATGGAACACGTTATGTATTCTTGACAAGTTGGGTGGAAGCTGCACTTGATAAGCTACTTCCCCAACTCTTCCAATTATTTGAAATGGTCCCACATATCTCGGTGCTAGTTTGCCTTTGACTTGAAATCTCTTGACTATTTTGAATGGGGTGACTTTAATGTAGACGAAATCTCCAATTTCAAATCTCAAGTCTTTCCTGCGGTTATCTGCATAGCATTTCTGTCGGTCTTGTGCCATCTTGAGTCTGTCCCTGATAATCCTAACATGTGCTTCTGCGTCTTGGGCAATCTGAGGTCCAATAAATTGACGTTCTCCAGTTTCTGACCAATTCAGAGGTGTCCTGCATTTTCTGCCATACAAAGCTTCAAATGGGGCCATTTGGATACTGGCTTAATAGCTATTATTATATGAGAACTGAGCGAATGGTAAACAAGTATTCCATGCTGCTCCATACACAATTGCACAAGCTCTCAACATGTCCTCTAGAATCTGGTTGGTCCTCTCTGTCTGTCCATCTGTCTGTGGGTGATATGCTGAACTGAAGTTCAGATCGGTGCCCATAGCTTCATGCAGTTTCTCCCAAAACTTTGATGTGAATTGTGCCCCTCTATCCGACACAATCTTTTTGGGGACTCCATGTAATGTCACAATCCTTGTCAAATATAACTCAGCAAGCTTGTCTTTCCCATAGGTTTGCTTGATTGGGAGGAAATGAGCCACCTTAGTCAATCTATCAACGATAACCCAGATAGCATCATATCCCTCACGAGTCTTGGGAAGTCCAGTAATGAAATCCATGCCGATACTATCCCATTTCCACTCGGGAATTGGTAAAGGCTGCAACAATCCTGATGGTTTTTGATGGTCTATCTTGATCTGCTGGCAGACATCACATTTAGCCACATATTCTGCCACTTCTTTCTTCATTTGGTTCCACCAATACTTCTTCTTCAAATCTTGATACATCTTGGTACCTCCTGGATGGATTGAGAATTGGGACGAATGGGCTTCGGATAGGATCAACTCTCTTAATTCCTTCTTGTCGGGTATGCAATAGCGACCACGGAATGTAAGGATTCCATGTTCGTCTATCGCATACTCTGATGAATCTCCTTCTTGAATGTCCTTTTTCAGTTTTTGAATCTCTGCATCTTCATCTTGTGTTGCCTTGATCTGATCTGTCAACAACGGTTGAACGTCTAACGCTGCCATACTGCCTTGTTCTGTGATTACCAAATTTAGTCGTAATATATCCCTTTGCAGTTCTGACGGGTACTCTGTGGTATTGGGTTTGCCTTGTCGAACTTTTCGGCTGAGGGCATCGGCAACCACATTAGCTTTGCCTGGATGATACTGAAGTTCAACATCATAGTCTTTGATTAACTCCAGCCATCTTCGTTGTCTCATATTCAACTCTGGCTGCGTGAATAAGTATTTCAGGCTCTTGTGATCTGAGAATATCTCACAACGATTTCCCAACAGGTAGTGCCGCCAAATTTTGAGGGCATGCAGCACAGCTGCTAGCTCTAAATCGTGTGTTGGGTAGTTTTCCTCATGGGGCTTCAGCTGTCTTGAAGCATAGGCAACAACTTTTCCGTCTTGCATGAGCACACATCCCAAACCTTGTTTTGAAGCATCACAGTAGATCTGAAACTCCTTTTCTGGGTTGGGCAAAATCAGTACTGGTGTTGTTGTCAACTTGGTCTTCAATAACTGAAAACTCTCTTCACATGCATCTGTCCAAGTGAATGGTTTGTCTTTCTTCAGCAATTGAGTGAGTGGACGAGAAATCTTGGAGAATCCTTCTATGAATCGGCGATAATAGCCTGCCAGTCCAAGAAAGCTTCTCACTTCCGTTACTGTCTTGGGCTGCTTCCATTCCATAACTGCGGTGATCTTTTCTGGATCAACCTTGACTCCATCTTCAGATATAATGTGACCCAAGAAAGCAACTTCTTTCAGCCAAAAGCTGCATTTGTCGAACTTGGCATACAGCTGATGCTTTATCAATCTGGTCAAAACCATGTGTAAATGCTTCTTGTGCTCTTCTTCACTCTTGGAGTAAATCAAAATATCATCAATGAAGACTATCACGAATCGATCCAGTTGGTCCATATGCACCAGATTCATAAGATTCATGAAATAGGCTGGCGCATTGGTTAAACCAAAAGGAACGAGAACTCAAATAATCCATATCTGGTTATGAAGGCTGTTTTCTCTCGATCTTGCTCTCGGATCTTAAGCTGATGATAACCCGAGCGCAAGTCGATCTTGGAGAACACTTTGGCACCCTTGAGTTGGTCAAATAGGTCATCAATTCTGGGCAATGGGTACTTGTTTTTGATTGTAACAGCATTCAAACCTCTGTAATCAACACACATCCTTAATTCTCCATTTTTCTTCTTTACAAACAGAACTGGTGCCGACCAAGGTGAAATACTTGGTCGAATGAAATCTTTTTCTTGCAATTCATCCAGTTGTTTCTTGAGCTCTTTCAGTTCACTGGCTGACATCCTATACTGATGCTTGGCAATTGGCTTTGTACCTGGGACCAGTTCTATGGCAAGTTCTACCTGTCTGTCAAGGGGTCTGCCTGGCAGTTCTTCTGGAAATACATCTGGATACTCTTGTATTACTGGCACTTGATTAGGTGTGGCTGCTATCATGTTGATCATGCGTTTTCTTACATTCTTCAGTATTTCTCGGTCTGTCTTTACTACCACTCTCTGATCTTCAGGATTGACCAATGACACTGTTTTGATCTCACAATCTACTTTGCCTTTATTCTTGGCTAGCCAGTTCATGCCCAAAATGGCATCTAATCCGGACATATCTAGCTGCAGTAAATCTGCTCTAAAATCTACCCCTTGGATTTTTATATTAAGTCCAGCACACCCACGGTGGGACTCCATTCTAACCCCAGGGGTTTCGACCACATAAGGTCTTGGCAATGAAACAGAAGACAACTGATTTCTCGAAGCAAAACTCTTCGAAATAAACGAATGTGTTGCACCAGGGTCAAACAAAATCAATGCGGGTATGGAGTTGATTGGGAACATACCAGCAATGATGTCACTTGCTCCAGCTGCGTCCTCATCGGACACATGATTCACCCTTGCATAGAAGGTGGGTCTGGCGCGGCCTCTGCCTCTGCCTACAGATGTGAAATTTGCTGTGCCTGCTGGGGATTGGGGTCCTGCTGCTTTGATCTGCAAGAGACCTCCTTGGGGAGTGCTAGAGCTTGCTTGTGTCTTTGTTTCTTGCTGCTGCTGGTTTAGGACTTGTAGCTTGGCTGCATCTGATGGCAAGTTCCTTCTAGGACAATGATCTCTGAAGTGCCCAATCTCTCCACAATGGAAGCAAGCATTTGCCCTTCGCGGACAGGCGCTGGCAAGATGGTTGCCACCGCAGGTAGGACACTTGATAGCAAGTGGTAAAGGAGTGGCATACTGCTGAGGCTGTCCAGATTGGGTCTTTGGTAGCATTACAAATTGACGGGAAGGCTGGGATCGAAAAGAGGACGATCCCGTGGTCTTGCTTCGCTGAGCATTGTGTGAGGAAGACTGAGTCTTATGTACTGCTTTACGTTTCCTGTAATCCTCCATCTCACCTCTAGCTTCTTCTGAGTTGATCAGGCTATCTATCATATCATGCAAGTCTTTAAATTTCATGGCTGAGATATGAAATTTCAAAGATTGTTGTAATCCTGCTCGGAATTTACTCATCTTCTTTTCTTCATTGTCGACATCATCTGGGGCAAATCTGGAAAGGTGGTTGAATTGGTGCAGGTATTCCATAACTGTGCGTCCACCTTGCTTGAGTGCCAAAAATTCACGGCGTTTGGCTTCCATTACGCCATCGGGTATGTGTGCCTTGCGGAAGGCCTTTGAGAATTCGTCCCAACTAAGTTCTCTGTTCTGCAGGGTGCGCTGATAGTTGATCCACCAGGTTGCTGCAGCACCCTGCAACTAGTGGGATGCGTACAACACCTTTTCTCTATCATCGCATCGTACAGTATCAAGCTTTCTTTCCACGTCCACAAGCCAGTCCTCAGCCACTATGGGGTCAGCTGAGGTGGAAAAGACTGGTGGGCGCGTCTTCAAAAAGTCTGCCCATCGGGTGGAAATTGGTGCACCATCCCGATTAACATTGCTTCCACCTGGTATGCCTGGAGATCTGGCTGATATCTGTTCAAGGAGTCTGGCATGCTGATCTAGTACTCGCAAAATATTCTGTTCTCCTTGATATCGGTTCTGTTCCATCATTGCTAACACACTGGCCAATGTCGCTTGATCTGTGGTAGGTGCACCCTGCCCGCTGGTCTGGCCACTCTGCTGCTTTGGGTCCATCTGCCAATTGGGAAGTAGAGATCAGCTTTGCAGCGGCTTTGGCAATCAAGAGTAGATAAGTAAGACTTTGAATTTTTCAAGGCAAGTATAGGGCGAAAAAGGTAAGAACGAGAGCGAAAGGGGACAGGAGAAAGCTTTGAACACAGGGGGATTACTGATAGTTAAGCAAACAACATACAAGGAAAAAGAACATAAATTTACCAATATGCAAGAGGTACACAAACCGCTTAGGGTTCATGATTACACCTGCTTTACATCACAAAGAAACACCACTACCACTCAGGGTCAGTCTAATCTAGCGAACAATCGCTACTCCTCCCACTACTGAGGAACGGAATTTTGAAGTTAGACAAGTAAAACAGTAAACATTTTGCGAAAGCAAAACTTAAGCAGAAGTAAACTAAGATGGATAAGGTAGCAACAAGAGAGGAAAAGACAGCAATAATACTTATATTTTTCATAAACCCTTTTTAAGGCTTAAATTAAATTTTGCGATAAAATCGCTTCCTAGTTTGCCTTAGGTCTCATCCTACGGTCAAAGAGCCTGCTCTGATACCACTTCTTGTAACGCCCCCGTTTCCAGGGGCGCGTACGGACACGGCATTCCGCAACTATTCACGCATGAATAGTTAGGGAGTGTCGCGCAAGAGTATACCATCGCATGCTTACAGCAAAAGTCCAGCATATATTTCATATAGGGAATAACATCCATTTTGACAGCGGGGCGTGCAAGCCCAAAGTATAATTACATTACAAAAACTCCAAGATCCGCTTCGAACGCGGCGAAGACCTAAAGCCACGGGTCCTCGTCGAAGAAGAGACCCTCCGGGACTTCCTCAATGGGGAGACCTTCACCTTCGTCTTGATCCTCTAAAAAGTTGATTAAGCAAGCCGTGAGCCAAACAACCGGCTCAGCAAATCCCAAAGGGATTCTATCTTACTACATGCACGGATTTACAATGGAAGAGAGTATACTTGGTTTATTAATTTGAGTGGATGCAGTTTTATTTAGCAAACATTTTATAAAATGGACTCAAAACTACTTCTCAAGAACTCAGGGGTTTTTCAATCAAAAGTTAGTTTAACCAGCTAAACAAGTTAAAACATGTACAAAACTACTTAAGCTTCGCTGCTGGAATCACCCAAGTGGCACAGCTCCAATAACCGGGAGCACGGCGTATTCGAATACCATTTATTTGACTCTGCAGAGTTTACTCAGCTTTACCCACACGATCCCTTAACTCCCGCTAAAGAGTTAAGAAAGCCAGGTCGTTTCACTGCTCAATTCTTTATATAGGCTCTACCCGGTAGAATTCACTCGGGTCTGGATCGCGCACACACACACACACGCACCCACAAGAGAAAACAAATGTCCGCTTCGAGTGAATTCCACCGTTGTTAGGCACCCGCAGCACGGCCTGCCTAACCTCACTGCTAAAACCTCCTGTAGAGTTTCAATCGAGTTGAGCAGCTACTAGACAAGTGTTGACAAGTCAACTCCTGTGGTTGAGCGATCACTGTGACATTTGCTCAGCGTAAGGGTTTCAGTCCTTATATTTTCACATGGTCCGCAACCTCGCCAGGCCCGCGACCCTAGGGTAAGCGGTGGGCGAAAGCCGTCTCGCGGCGCCCCACAACACCCTTACCCTAACCTCAATCCTAGGGTAAGCGGTGGGCGAAAGCCGTCTTGCGGCGCCCCACAACACCCTTACCCTACCCTCAATCCTAGGGTAAGCGGTGGGCGAAAGCCGTCTCACGGCGCCCCACAACACCCTTACCCTACCTTGTGCACGCCGGCACTCTCCGCTCTAAGATACGGTGTCCCATACCACCCTACCTTAGAGTCGGGTTTTCTAAATTCTATTGGCCTGCAGCCACGACCTTATTAGTGTAAAGACTTTGCATGATAATAATAACCTACAGTTATCCAGACTAACAAATAATTATTTCTAGGGTTACAAAGGCATGGCTACGAGTTTAACATGGCTTTTGTCGGTGGTAGGTTTAACTACATAACCTGTCATTCTGAACCATTTTATTTTACTTTGAACTAACTTTTCAGAACTAGCTCAATGTAAATAATATAATAACATAATTAAATGGCATGGGATACAACATGATCAAAGGATTTGGGACTTGCCGTTGATTTGGACGATCTCGGCTAGCTCGAACGTAGAAACGCCTGGATCCTGAGCTTGCACTTGAACTTCCAGAAGCTCCGACACTAGCGCAAACACGTAAAATAAATAAGTCCAGCTCGATACTAATCAAGCGAGGAGAAATAAACTAATAAAAAAGGAGTAAAATGCATAAATCCATAAATGGGGAATTTTAGAAATTTATCTGGGATGAATATGTGGAAATGGAGGCCAAAAATGGGTCTAGGATAATATTTGGAGCAAAGTGGTGAAATTTGGGAATTTTTGGGATTTTCTGTGATTTTCTAGGATTTATTTGGATTTTTCTGGATTTTGGAAATTGGAAAATCACTGGAAAATCGGTTGGAACAGTAACGGGCCGGCCCGATTACTGTGCGGCCCGGGCGAGGAGGCGGCCTGCCTGGCCGAGCAGCCCAACGCGCGTGCGCGCACGCGGGAACGAGTGGGCCGGGGAAGTGGCCCAGCTGCGCTGCGCCCGCACGAGATGGATGGACGACGCGTGTCCTGGCGGTGCGGCTCGGATGCGGGCGGAACGAGCGGACGAGATGCGGAGCGGGAGGATCGGACGGCGGCGAAGCAAGGAAGGCGACCGAAGCGGTACGGGAAGATCCAACGGCTGAGGTTAGAAGGCGAGGGAACGATCCGACGGCGGAGGAGGAGCCGCGTCGTCGTCGTCTTCCTCCAGACGGGTGCGCGCCGCAGAGGGAAGGAGACGGCGGAGCTGCTGCACTCCGGCGGCAGCGATGGCTCCCGAGGGCGATGAAGGGTATCACTGGGCGCGTCTCAACACGGGGAGTCCAACTGGGCGCTCAGGGAGGTGAGGGGGTCACTGGAGAGGTCGGGAGGCAGAAGGGGGTGATTTCGGGTTGCGGTGGCGGAGGGAGTTACCGGCGGCGAGGTAGCTCTAATGGCGGCGACCACACGGACAGGGGAACCCAAGGTTCACGATGGCGGCGGAGGACGAAGCTCGGAGGCTCTGGAGTAGGCTGGCCACGGGAGAGGTGTGGTGACCGGAGGGGAGCTTCGACGCTGGAGCTCCTCGGGGCTTCTTCTGGCCAGCGACGAGCACCAGTGTGTTCAAGGGGAAGTAGAGAAGCTCTGAGCGAACGCAATTGGAAAACGGAGGGAGAAAGAGGGAGATTGGGGAGTGAGGGGGAAGTGAGCGGGGTGGAGGAGGAGCTCGGGGAGGGGGGTTTTATACCCGGGAGGAGGGGGATGAACCCGTGGGGAAGGGGGCACGGGCGGCCAAGGGGGAAGAACCAAGCGGCCAAGGGGGGAAGAACCGAGCGGCGAGGGAAGAGGGAAGGGGGAGGCTGCAGGTGGGGCTGAGCGGGGAGCGGCGACGCGCGGCGACGGTGCTGGCGTCAGGCGGGCGGCGTCAGCACGGCGAGGGGGGGCGAATCCACTGGCGCGAATCCGGGGCGCGATTCGGTCGTGGGCGCGGTCTCCACGAGCGGCGCGCGTGCGGAGAGGAAGGCGGGGAGGGAGGAGGGCGCGAGCGCGAGAGGGAAAGGGGGCGGCGTCTGGGGAGGAAGGAAACGGGGAGGGCGAGCGGCGCCAGCGGAGCGAGGAAGAAGGGAGGCGCCGGGGAGAGGTGAAGGCGGAAAATGGCGGGGCGCCAGCGAGGAGGGGCAGCGCCCGGCCGAGAAAGGAAAGCGGCCAAGAGGGGGACTTTCCCAAAAAGGAAAGTTTCCAAAATTTCCCCAAAAATCAGCAAAAATTCACAGGAAATTTGGGTTGAAATTTTAGGGCTTTTCATGTCACGACACTGCCGATCCTTCGAGCTAGATCGCGATCCACGTGCGGTATTACCAAATTTCCATCTGTGTCATCCGGATAAGTCACGTACGTATCGTGATCCTGACGATTAGAGACGGAGCTACACCTTAGATAGGGTAAATTTTAATCTAAAATATCAAAAATATCTAGTGTATATCTTGGATAAACTCAGTCTAATCTAGATAATATTTTTATGATTTAACATAGATAATCTAGATCATTTCATCACTGAACCCATAGCGTTGTCAAAGATAGCATTGTATACACATTGTATCTTCTATCTTTGCTGTATAGGAGTTGTATAGGAACTCTTGTATTTCCCTTTCCATGTCCTTGTACTCCTTCCCGGATACGGAATAGTACAATATAAAACAGAACCAGCCAGCACCAATTGTGCTTGAGCTGTGTCCATCAATCCTCTTCTATTGTCCCACGTTCGCATGGTATCAGAGCAGAATTGATCTGCCTGTTTTTTTTTCTTCCGCTACTTCTTCTCAATGGAGGCCACCGGCGCCCCCAATCTTGCTGGCGTTTTTGGCGATCTTGCCGCAGCTCTCGCCGCTGCTCAAGCCGCCGCTACCGCTGGTGATCAAGATGCTCTTCTAGCTGTCTTGGCTGACGCTCAAGCCGCTCAGGTAGCCGCCATCCCCAAGGCATCAGGAATCCCTCCTCCCACGGTAACGCTACCCCCGGCAACCACGGTCATCACAGCTCCCCCAGCGCTCGCTGCGCCCAGCGCACCCAGCGTCCCTGCCTCGACCTCCTCCGCACTCAGCATCGCGAGCGTCAAGACGCACGTCCCCGTCGTCCTCGACCTGAAGAGCCCCAACTATACCAAGTGGCGTACCTTCTTCGTCGCGTTCCTCGGCAAGTTCGGCCTTCTTCAGCACGTGCTCGAGCCCACCCCCACCGACAGCACCAGCGCCTGGGCTCAAGACGACTTCGCAGTTCTCACCGCCCTCTACTGCTCCACCTCCGCCGAGGTACTCGACATCGTCATGGAGCCCAATCAGTCGGCTCGCGAACTCTGGCTCGCCATCGAGACAATCTTCAGAGACAATCGGGAAACCAAAATCATCTACCTGGAGACGGAATTCCGCAGCCTCAACCAAGGGGATATGACGGTGACCGAATACTGTCGCCGCTTGAAGAATCTCGCCGACTCACTGCGGGATCTCGGCGAACCAGTGTCAGATCGCACCTTGGTGCTCAATCTGATCCGGGACCTCAGCCCCCGATTCGTGACACAAGCGGAGCTCCTTCCTCTTCAGGTACCGTTTCCGACCTTCGCCAGGGCTCGCTCGTCCCTCCTCCTGGCAGAGATGCGACATCCCGCCGCCAACAACGCCGGCGGCGACACAGCACTCTTCGCCGCGCCTCCTTCAGTCACCGGCGCCGTCCAGACCTCCTCTCCCGACCCTCGCAGCTCTGGCAACAAGGGGAAGGGGGGAAAGGAGGCAAGGGGAACCGGCGCGACTCCCGTGGCAAGGGCGACAACGGCGCCATGACCGAACGCGGCGGCACGGGTGACCGCAACGGAGGAGGCGGCGCCGGCAATCGCAACGGAGGACAAAAATCTCCGGCTGCGTTTGCTCCTGGACCCTGGACGTTTGGTCCGTGGGCGATCCCCCCTTGGGCCGTTCAGCAGCCGTGGGGCTGGGGCGCCTCTTGGAAACCGGCTGGTGGACCTGGTTTGCTTGGGCCTCGGCCGAACTTTCAGTCCACTCCCCATCAGGCCTTCACCGCAGATCATCCTCCTGTGGATTTTTCCAGCCAGCCCAGCTGGGATCAGTCCGGCCTGGTTGCTGCCATGAACAATTTGTCCATGCAGGGACAGCAGCCGGGCGGTTGGGTCATGGATTCCGGAGCCACCTCACACATGGTCTCGTCCGATGGTATACTCCTTTCTTCCCGGATCCCCACACTTCCTACCTTTGTTACTATTGGGAATGGATCCTCCATCCCCGTCACTCGCATTGGTCAAACCTCCCTTGCTACTCCTCCCATCCCCTTTACATATGCCCTCAACAATGTTCTTGTTGTCCCGTCCCTCGTTCAGAATCTTTTATCTGTTCGCAAGTTTACTCGTGACAATTATTGTTCCATTGAATTTGACCGCTTTGGTTTCTCTATTAAGGATCTACACTCGGGGACCGTGATTCTACGCTTCAATAGTGATGGCGACCTCTACACCATTCCAGCCGCCGCCACCTTCCGTCGTCCTCATGCCCTTTTCTCGGCCACCACCTCCCCAGACATTTGGCATCTCCGCTTAGGACATCCCGGCCGAGACAGCTCTCTTCATTTACAGAAACGCCTCACTATTCCTCCACATAATTCGCATTGTCATACATGTCGTGTGGGCAAACATGTTAGGCTTCCTTTTGCTCGTTCACATAGTGTAACCACTGCTCCTTTTCAGTTGCTACACTGTGATTTATGGACCTCCCCTATTTTGAGCAATTCAGGATTCCGTTATTATCTTATCATTGTCGATGATTACTCGCACTTTTTTTTGGACATTTCCTCTCCGTCATAAATTTGATGTGTTGTCTATTTTCCAGACTTTCATTCCCTATGTACACACACAGTTCAACCTTCCTCTTAAGTGCTTCCAGACCGACAATGGCCATGAGTTCATCAATTCTGCCGTCCACTCCCTTTTCTCCACCCACGGTATTCTTCTTCGCACATCCTGTCCATACACTTCCCAACAAAATGGCAAGGCCGAACGTTCTATCCGTACAACCAATGATGTCATTCGATGCCTCTTGCTCCAAGCTTCTATGCCCAGTTCCTACTGGGCTGAGGCTCTTTCTGTAGCCACCCACTTACTCAACCGACGACCTTCCCAACCTATAGGATTTCTTACACCTTATGAAAAACTCCTTGGGACACCACCTGACCTATCCCACCTTCGTGTCTTCGGTTGTTTATGTTACCCCAACCTTTCGGCAACTTCTCCACATAAGCTAGCCGCTCGCTCTACCGCTTGCATCTTTCTTGGGTACCCTACTTCTCAAAAAGGATATCGCTGTCTCGATCGTTCTACAAATCGAGTCATCATATCTCGACACGTCGTTTTCGACGAAACAGTGTTTCCTTTTGCAGCTGCAGCAGTTCCCGACTCATCTGAGCTGGATTTTCTTCTGGCTGACGAAGAAGTGCCACTGTTACACCACACAATGGTGCCCGGATCGTCACACACCCCTGGAGCCGCAGCATCTCCCACCCGGCCTGGACCTTTGGAGCCTCCTCGGCACTGGACCTCACCAGCTGCGCCGGGCTCACCGCCAGGCTCGTCTCCTCTTCACCAGGCCACCTGCTCACCATCGGCTGGGTCGGCACTACCGCCTGCTGGACCGGCAGCTTCCGTTCTACTCCCGGCGCCCACGACGCCCGGTGCGCCCGCCGGACCGACTGCGCCCGGCGTGCTCGCTGAACCGCGCGTCTCCGTTCCTCCCAGTGCGCCTGCACCAACAATCGCTGCTACTCCACCACGTTCGTCACATCCCATGACGACCCGAGCGAAGGCCGGCATCTTCAAGCCCATTAGTCGCCTTAACTTGTCTGCTACTTGTGCCACAGTTTCGCCTCTCCCGAAGACGTACCGCACAGCTCTTCAGGATCCCCAGTGGCTCGCCGCCATGCGCGAGGAGTACGATGCCCTTGTTCACAACCAGACGTGGACTCTTGTGCCCCGTCCTTCTGGCGCAAACATTGTCTCCGGCAAATGGGTCTTCAAACACAAGTTCCATGCGGATGGATCCCTCGCTCGTCACAAAGCTCGCTGGGTGGTTCGCGGCTACTCTCAGCAACCCGGCATCGACTATGACGAGACATTTAGTCCTGTTGTCAAGCCGGCCACCATCCGTGTCGTCCTAAGCATCGCCATGTCCAAGTCTTAGCCCATTCACCAACTCGACGTGAAGAACGCCTTCCTCCACGGCACCCTCAACGAGACGGTCTACTGTCAACAACCCTCCGGCTTCGTCGATCCCGACCGTCCCAACCATGTCTGTCATCTTCACAAATCGTTCTACGATCTCAAGCAGGCCCCGCGCGCGTGGTATCACCGCTTTGCCACCTATGCGCGTTCCATCGGCTTCACTTCATCAACCTCCGATACGTCGTTGTTCATCTACCACAACGGAGCTGATGTCGCCTACCTTCTCCTCTATGTCGACGACATCATCTTGACAGCCGCCTCGACCCGTCTTCTCCGACAGCTGTCTTCTCGGCTTCACGACGAGTTCGCCATGACTGACTTGGGTGATCTCCACTACTTCCTCGGCATCTCCGTCAAGCGCACTCCTACAGGGCTTCACCTCTCCCAGCGCCAGTACGCCATTGATCTTCTACAACAGGCTGGCATGGTTGAGTGTCACTCGACGACGACTCCAGTCTATACCAAGCCCAAGCTCTCCGCTTCTGACGGTGTCCCCCTATGTGATGCCGAGGCCACCGAATATCGCAGTCTCGCCGGGGCACTGCAGTATCTCACACTCACTCGGCCTGACCTCGCCTATGTCGTCCAGCAGGTCTGCCTTCACATGCATGCACCACGCGACGTTCACATGGCCTTGATTAAACGCATCTTGCGTTATGTCAAGGGCTCTGTGGATCTTGGCTTGATTATACAAGCCTCCTCGTCATCTTCGCTCACGGCCTACACCGACGCAGACTGGGCAGGTTGTCCAGATTCCTGACGTTCTACTTCCGGCTATTGCGTCTACTACGGTGACAACCTGGTATCTTGTTCCTCCAAGCGCCAGGCTACGGTATCCCGCTCCAGTGCGGAGGCTGAATATCGCGCCGTCGCCCACGCCGTCGCCGAGTGCTGTTGGCTTCGCCAACTTCTCGGGGAGCTTCACTCTCCCCTGTCCTCCGCCATGGTGGTCTTCTGTGACAATGTCAGTGCCGTCTACCTCTCGGCCAATCCCGTTCAGCACAAACGCACGAAACATATTGAGATCGACATCCACTTCGTTCGCGAAAAGGTGGCTCTAGGTCAGGTCCGCGTTCTACATGTGCCCTCGTCTCACCAGTTCGCAGATATCATGACGAAGGGGTTGCCAGTTCAGCTTTTTGAGGATTTTTGGTCCAGTCTCTGCGTTCGGGAACCTCACGATTCGACTGCGGGGGGGTGTCAAAGATAGCATTGTATACACATTGTATCTTCTATCTTTGCTGTATAGGAGTTGTATAGGAACTCTTGTATTTCCCTTTCCATGTCCTTGTACTCCTTCCCGGATACGGAATAGTACAATATAAAACAGAACCGGCCAGCACCAATTGTGCTCGAGCTGTGTCCATCAATCCTCTTCTATTGTCCCACGTTCGCAAGCGTAACCAAATCCTAACTCCATCATTGTTAATAACCTTAGCCATAAGGCATGAGTCGTGACTCGTTAGGTTCTGATTGTGATCAACAGCGCACGGAGTAAAGCAAGCGAAGCGAGTAGCTTCTCCTTAGTTACGATGTAGCATAGCTCCATTGGGACGTAAATGCTTTGAGAGCTGTTACCTTGCGAAGGAGACCCAACACCGGTCCCATTCAACATGCGCTTCCTTTCGTGTTGTGTGACTGCTAGGTGAGGCTAACTTTTTTGTAGGGCGTATTGCAATGAAACACATGACTTAGATTTTTTTGGACTTTCAACTTGTCTTTCTATATTAGCTAGTTTTTAAACGGATATTTTTTTTAAACAAGATATACAAATCGATAGCAGTAGACACTATCATTATTTCATCTATATAAACTAAAATCACACGTAAATATCTCTTTTTGTACCCTCTCTTATAAACAGCTAGAATTTAAAAAGTTAAATCATAAACCACAAACCCACCGATCGAACTTTGGAAAACGGAGGAACCATGGCAAAGCACCAATCACACAAAAACAACGTGGCAAAGAACGAAGCGGGTGGGGCTTACATGGAGCCGGTCGGTGACGTGGACCTCCGTTAGCGATCCGCTCCATTGGAGTCTTGCTGAGACCCACAGTACAGTCAAGGAAGGCCAACGACTCTGGGCCAAATAGGGGCCCGTCCAGTATTCCCCACTACCATAGCCCACAAAATGTTGATGAATACGAAGTATCGTTCCCAGACCAGCCCAGCCCAGCCTAATCTAACGGTCTGGCCCAGTTCCCTTAAACCCCTGTCGTCCCTTCCCCGATTCCGCTGCCTCCACGTCGGCCGAGAAGATTCTGTCCTCGTCCTCATCCAAACCCCAATGGAACGGAACGATCCCCCACCTCCGCAGATAAAAATCCAAAAAAAAAAAAAAAAATCGACCCATGGCGCTGCCGCCGCCTCTCGCCGCGCTCCGCCCCTTCCCTTTCCCCGCCCTCCTCTCCCCCGCCGCCACAACCGCCAGCCGCGCCCGCACCGCCGTTGCCTTCTCGCTCCAGACCAACGTGCGCCTCCTCAAGCCCAACCGCCGGTCCAGGCGCTCCCGCTACCCCTACTACGACCTCGACGAGGAGGAGGACGAAGAGTTCGAGGAAGAGGAGGACGAAGGCTACGAGACTGATGTGAGATCCCTTATTGCCAGTAACCATTCCTAACTCGTTATCGTATAAGTAGGTTTGCTTGAATCCTCGAATCATGTCATGGGAGAAATGCGAAACTGTGCTTTCATTTGGTGTGAACACCTCTCATAGTAGAATTAAAGCTATGCTATGCTATTCTCCGATCGTGTTAAGCTACACAACCTCTTCTACGACGAGCGCTTCGAAAAATTGTACTAAGCATCGGCTCATTTGGTTGTTAGATGAAATTATAGCAGGATGGATACACACATCATAAGGATATACCTTTGGATAACAATTGCCTAATATGGAGTGGGCTGTAAGTTAGCTGGCTTTGTGCCTCTTCTAGATTTGGCATACACGAGCCAAGGGAATGTACCTACTGGATTTGTGCCTCCTCTAGAATTTTTCCTCAACATATAGTTCTGGTGTATTATTTGCATGCTTGGTATGGTCCTTCTGCGTCTGTGTGTTCCATTTTGACTCTATGTCCAACACTTTCATATTATAAGCACTGTATAATGTGGCACAACTGATCTATGTTAGCTTTAACACCTGGTTGATGTTCCTCAAAGTCAACATCAGACAATTGTTGCCATCAAAGCATGAGCAATTAGGCATCTGGCAGGTACTTCGGTGTTTGCATGTGTGTCTTTGAGTGTTGTTCCAATTTCCAACCCTCACATGACCCAAAAAAAGGTCTGAGATTTACTTGGAGAAATAGAAATGGTTGGCCAAAACCATGGTTGTCAACTTCTCTAATTCTTCCTAGTTTCTGTGCTTATCGGTTCCTTTGAAAAACCAATGTTCTACCTAACTTGCGTTGCAAACTGGTGATGCTCCAAAAGGACATTGAAATATGAAGTGATCAAATCTCCTGTCCTGCACTAGTGATTTAACACCATAATGGTCAGAGGTTTAGCTAAGGTTTGCTGAGTGGATTTAACAGGTTAATAATACTGATTTATATTGCTCCTTTATAATGAAGAACGGTCCATCAAAATCCAATAATCCGTAGTGTACATATTGTGAATGATGTACTTCAGCAGTATGTTCCATTCTTCCAGAACCCAGATAACCTGGGAAAGTGTAGTATGTTGTGCTGAGTTACCAGTAATATGATATCACTGGATATTTTGAATTATACTACATAATATTGAGCTTAGAAAAATAGAGTGGTCCTGCATTAACTTTTGTTCATTTGATCATAAAACAAAATATTAGGAACTCATCGTTGCAGTGTACCTACATTTCCTACCTTATTTTATATTGCTTTACTCTTTTCAGGATGATCTATCGGGTTTGGAGTACCCAGGTGTACTTTATGCCAACAATCCTCGTGCTCCAAGCAAGAGAGCAGGTATCTTAAAGCTATGTAAAATCTCTGACAAACTGTGGTTACCTTGTATTAAAAATCTATGCTCCAGGACGGAAAACGCCACCGCTAAAAGAAAACTGGGAAGGAAGAAGGCCTAAAACTCATGACGGATATGGTAGTCCAGAAAAATCTAATTCCCTGCACCCCAGGAGTAAAGTAGACAGATCATCAATAGACATGGACAACGAAGTAAAGGTAAAATGCTAAGGTTGATTCAGCATGTCCATTTTCCTTGTCCGTATTCAATATTTAAGGTACGCTGTCTAACAAAGAGTTGCTGTTGCAGCTGAAAAATGAAAGTATATCTCAGAGTTTGTTTCAGAAACTGCAAGAAGAATATGACTTCGATGATAAATGGTTACCACTTATTGATTACTTGTGCACATTTGGACTGAAGGAATCCCATTTTACTTACATCTATGAGAGACACATGGCCTGTTTTCAAATCAACCGGGCTTCTGCAGAAGAAAGGTTGGAGTTCCTGCTAAGTGCTGGTGTTAAAAGCAAGGATATGAAGAGGATGCTGGTCAGGCAACCACAAATTCTGGAATACACTCTCAGCAATCTGAAGTCTCATGTTGCTTTTTTGGTGAACATTGGTGTTCCAAATGCACGGATAGGGCAAATTATTTCTGCTGCTCCTTCATTGTTCTCTTACAGTGTTGAGCAGTCTCTGAAGCCAACTATAAGGTATCTGATTGAGGAAGTGGGCATTGAGGAGAGCGATCTGGGCAAAGTAGTTCAGCTAAGCCCACAGATTCTGGTCCAGCGAATTGATAGTGCATGGAAATCTCGATATCTTTTTCTGTCAAAAGAACTAGGGGCTCCCAAAGATAGCATTGTTAAGATGGTCACAAAGCACCCACAACTGCTTCATTACAGCATTGAGGAGGGAATCTTGCCCCGAATAAATTTCCTCAGAAGCATTGGCATGAGAAACTCTGATATTCTCAAAATATTGACAAGTCTTACTCAGGTATTACCTTAGTCACGTAATAATCCCCATCCTTAATCTTTGTTGTTCGATTTAATCATATCTCATGGTAAATGTACCTTACCATGTTTCTTTTCAGGTGTTATCTTTGTCCTTGGAGCAAAATCTCAAACCAAAGTATCTCTACTTGATCAATGACCTTAAGAATGAGGTTCAATCCTTAACAAAGTATCCCATGTACTTGAGCTTGTCTCTTGAGCAGAGAATTCGTCCCCGGCATCGGTTTCTTGTTTCATTGAAGAAAGCTCCAAAGGGTCCATTTCCTCTTAGCTCCTTTGTACCTACGGATGAGCGTTTTTGCAAGCAGTGGGCCGGGACTAGCTTAGAGAAGTATCATACATTTAGACAGAGCTTGCTGCTGACAGGTTTTGTGGAGAAGTCTGGAAGGAAATCATTAACATCAAGACGGTAGATACTTGACCTTCAGGAAATGGGTTGCTTTTGTGCCTGTGCTCCTCACTGTAAGATTATCATTTTACACAGCATTTTCTGATATTTTTTGTTTCTTTCGGTGGTGGTTTTTTGTAGTAAGGCTGATTGATTTACTACTTTCAGGAAATGACCTAGGTTGCTGGCCTGGCACTCAATGATCAGTGGGTTTATAAGATATCACAGATACATCACTAACTACAGCTTAAACATATACTTTTGCTGCCTTCCTTTACGTGGTGTAAAATCTTCATCGGTTCCCCCGATCAATTGCAAATGGATGGTCCATTTAAGAGAACAGAATACACCAGAACGGTTGATCGGAAATTTTGTTATCTACTTCCAGGAGTATCTCACCTTGACTACTAGTTACTGTTAACTACAACTGTTGAGCGCAAAACTGTGTCTAGCAAAACTGCTACCTAACCATCTTAGGGCAATTATAGGCAGCTTTCTGTGTTGCCATACGCCTGTAACGCCGTTAACCTTTATGCTTTGTTTTTCGGGGTTGTAATGGTAGAAATTCTCGTACTATATATTTGTGTGTCCTTTTTCAGGGTTGTTATGGTAGAAATTGCCTTTTATTATTGTAGTCTTGTATGTGCATCTTTGGTTTTCTTTGTCAGCCTATCCTGAAAATTGGTTGGGTATTTTAGGAGTGAGACTTTCCGATGTCACTGCAGATGAGCTGGTCGAGTACACAAGTTTTGTTTCACCGGTGGTAACCAAAGGTAAATAGCAAATGATTTCTGATTCGCAAGACAGTAATATTGCCTCCAAGCTATTGTCGTCCGGTGAAAGAACAATCTTAAAAACTAACAAATTTGACTTTTCAAAAACTAATTGGCCAACAATAAAAAGCAATTAGAACTGGCCAACCAGAAACGGGCGGTAGAGGCGAAGACTGATCAACAAACCTCCTTTCGGATGGAGGAGCGAAATGGATGTGACAATGACAACATCCTTTGGCCTGGATGATGGTGATCCCGGCAAGCAAGACTTAGACACCTCACAAGTTAGGATGCCAAGTTGGCAAGGTATCATGAACTTGTAATATCAGTAGTAAAGAAAAACAAGAAATGAAATAATCTAAGGGAGAATAAAAGAAAATAAAAGATTTTTGCCGTCAGAACCTATTAGCTCTATAGATGCCAAAGCAATAGCACTCACAGAAATTCCCAGACCATCCAGGGCCGGCCGTCGTCTCACGCTTAAGTTGGCTTCATCACTCGGCAGAAAAAGCTTAGCCAACGCCCACATTTTACCGACTTACTTGCCGTAGTAGAAAAACCCCCAAAGCACAATGCAGAGCCCCTTTGGACCAAAAGGCCCTTGAACAAACAGTCATCCAAGAGAGCTATAGAGATGAGGCAAGGGCAGTATTGGTAAGGCACAGCCAAGATAGAGAGAGTCATAAGGCCAATGCCTCAACACATAAACAAGCCAGTCAACCAAGAAGCCTCATCTCACTCCCATTGATTCCCTCAGCAGAGAGTTTATCCAGAAAGCAAAGCCAACAAAGGGGAGAGGGAAAAAAACATTCTCACTTGAGCAAGCACCAGAGAGTAGCTCCCTCCACCTCTTTCCCTTTTCGTTCCCCACTCATCCAACTCCCACACAATCATTCCATTCGGGCGACACAAGGTAAGCTATAGGGAAGCCACCTTGTTTTCCATCCCACAGCTAGGCCACAAGAGAAAGCCAAGAGAAGAGCTCAAGGAGCCGGGGGAAGGCCGTGAAGAGACCACAACCCCCGGCACCATGTCACCGATTTCCAGCCAACAACTAGGTGCCCCCATGAACCCTCCTACATTACTGACTTTCTACACTGAAAAACCCACAACACCATGGCCAAAGCAATCACTGGCAAAGATAAGCCCTCACAGCCATACCATATGCACCACCATCCCAAGGTCATCCTCATAAAGCCAACCCACAACAATAGGGAGAAGAAAAGGAAGATGTAGAGAAGGAAAGGTGAGTAGTATACCCTAGGTGAGCCCAAAGTAGGTGTTAGCTTGCCTAGCACGGCCATTGTGCACACCCGGCGGCGCTCCTCAGTGCCCCCAGAGCACGAGGAGGCCCCGAGTCCCGCCACAGTAGATCACGGCCAAGGTAGCTCACCACCAACGCCATCCAACTCATCGAGGCAACAAGAAACCAATTCACAAAATTAAAAGCAATCAAAGAAAAAAGTAGTAAGGGGAGGAGGGGTGGACTGTCCTGGATGGTAAAAGGGGTGGCCGGTTGTGGCCGACACAGGGGCAACGACCAGAGGAGCGGCACCGAAGCTAGAGGGCAGGGGGCCAAGCCATGGCGCTGGCCGCCCTAAGACAAAAAGCGCCACAGGGGGAGGCAGCACCGGTGGAGCTCGGCCAAGGGTCAGCCATGGCTAAGCAGCCGAAGCCAGGGGCGACAGCTGGGGGCATGCGGGAGGTGGTGCCTGTGTTGTGGTCACCGAGCCAAAGACCCACTGCACTAGCTCGTCTCGTGCTCTTATGCATAATTCTCATGTTCCACTTCCCTTCTAGGCTAAGACTATCTCTAAGGCTGCTTTTCTTATCAACTATCATACTTCTTCTTCTCTTCAAGGTTGTACTCTCACTGAGCGTCTAACTGATATGACTCCTCAGTTTCACTTCCATTGTTTTGGTTGTGTCTGTTACATTCTTCTTCCACCTTGTGAGCACAAGCTAACTACTCAATCAGTTGAGTGTGTTTGTCTTTTGTTACAACAATGAGCATAAGGGTTGTTGTTATAATCCTATTACTCGTAGGATGAGGGTCTCTCATGACACACCTTCGATCAGTCCCGTCCTTATTACCCTCATCCTTCTACCACCAGTTTTGCTTCCCTTGAGTCGATTTCTTTTCGAACTTTTGCTGACTCTTCAATTCCTCTTGCCCCTGTCTTATCTTAGTTGCCACAGTTGTCCTCATCTCTTCCTGTTTCCATGTCTCTTCCAGAGGCTCCTACCAGCTCTTCTGTTGAGATCTCCCCTTTTCCGCTGCACTACTCTCATCGTTCGAGGCCTACTACTCCTCCAGTTGAGGCATCTTCTCCTCCTTTCACTCTTTTGTCCTTACTGGGTCCTGCTCCAGCGTCTCCTCCCAGATACGATCTTTGTGATTATCATACTATTAGGCATATGAGTGTTACAACTTCGCAGACGCTGCTCTTGCTGAGCCTACGACTTACCATAAGGCTGCTGCTCACCAGGAGTGGTAGCACACGATGGCTGAGGAGATTGCTGCTCTGGAGTGCATAGGCACTTGGGATCTTGTCCCTTTACTTGCACGTGTCACTTCTATCATTCACAAGTAGGTGTACAAGATCAAGACCCACTCAGATGGTTCTCTTGAGCACTACAAGGCTAATCTTGTAGCACATAATTTTCAACAGGAGCATACTCGTGGCTATGATGAGACCTTTGCCCCTTATCGTTCATATGACAATTGTTCACACTCTCCTTGTTGTGGCCTCTATTCATCAATGATTCATCTCTCAATTGACACTAAGAATTCCTTTGTCAATGGGGAGCTACATGAGGAGGTCTACATGCAACCACCTTCTGGATATTCTATCCTAACAACATAGTTTGTCACTTTCGTTACCCTCTCTATAGGCTCAAGTAAGCCCCTCATGACTGGCTTGAGTGCTTCTCTTCCGTTGTCACTGGTTGGCTTCTCCGCCAGTGATCATGACTATGCTCTCTTTATCCACACTTCTCCTTGTGGTCGGACACTTCTTCTTCTCTATATGGATGATATGATTATTACTGGGGATGACCCTCAGTACATTGATTTTGTGAGGGAACATCTTAATGAGCGGTTCTTGATGTTTGATCTGGATCTTCTTTGTTACTTCCTTGGGACTGAGATCTCTTCTATGTCTAAGGGCTATTATCTCTCCTAAAAGAAGTATATTCATGATCTTCTTACTTACGCTTGCCTCATTGATTAGCGAATGGTGGATACTCCTATGGAGCTTGGAGTTCACCTTCGGTCCACTGATAATGAACCTCTTGAGGATCCCACTCGTCATCGCCACCTTGTCGGGAGCCTCATCTACCTTGGCATCGCTTAACCTGATATTTCTCACCCAGTTGACATTCACAATCAGTTCATCTCTGCTCCCACCCCACTTAGCTCCACTTCAATCACCTTTTTCGTGTTCTACAATACCTTCGCGGGACCATCACTCGACGCATTTTCCTTCCTTGTTCCAGCTCTTTGCATCCTAGGCATATTCTAACGCGACCTAGGCTAGTGATCATTCTGATCACCGGTCTCTTTCTTCCTATTGTGTTTTTCTTAATTCTTCTCTGCTTGCCTGGAAAACCAAGAAGCAGACGGTTGTTCTTCGTTCAAATACTGAGACAAAGTTGAGGGCTATGGCACGATTGATAGTTGAGGTCACCTGGTTACAGTGTGTACTTGAGGATTTCGATTTTTTTGTCTCTGCAGTGGTGTCGACTCCTCTCTTGTCGAACAGCACTAGTGAGATCGATATTGCTCGAGGATCCAGTGAAGCATGAGCTCACCAAGCTTATCGGCTTTGATGCTTTCTACATGAGATCATATATGCATGAGCAGGTTATCACTCTCCAGTATATGCCTTTGAAGCATCATATGACAGATTTATTCACCAAGGCACAAGCTTTGAGCTCAGCACTGTTTCTACCTCTTCAAATTTAGTGTTGTTGATTTACTATGAGTTGAGTGGTGTGTTAGATATTGTATTAGCTATGTGATTAGTCTTTTGTATAGGGTTTTCTTTGCTTATTTTTCTACACATATACATATTTTGGCCTTTGGCTGGTTACAATTGACTAAGGTCTATTTGCAACACTCGAGTGAAAGAAGGTGCGACATATATAAAGGGGCAAACGTGATGAAAAGAATTGATTGTGAAGATTTAGATGTTTAGTGAATGACTCCTAATCAACAAGTAAAACTAAGCATTTTAGGCCAAGCCTAAAGCCCGAGTTTAGGACCAAGCCGAGCTTAAGAAATATAGCCTAAACTCAGATGGGCCCATTTGGGCCCAAGAAAATCTACCAGTGGCCCAAATCTGAGCCTAGCCCAATGCTCCAATGGGAACAAAACCCCGATCTAGGTTTATTGCCCAAAAGAAGCCAGTCAAAGGGTAGTCTGGCCCAATAAATACTGAAGTCCTGCTCGTATTTTTATCAGAAATATATAGAAACATTTTGCTTGGGCCGTCGGCCCCTATTTAGGGCTTCACGGACACGACCTTGCTGGCCGCGGGAGACCGGAGTCACGGGAGAGCTGTGGCGGGGTGATGAACCGCAAGGGGTAGCACGTGCTTCGGCCGATGGGCTGCGGCCTGCGAAGTCTGAGGCGGGCGCGGGTCGTTGATGGTCTGCGTGGACGAGAGGAGCTGTTCGGCCGCACGGCGTGGCGATTTGACGGCCACCGAACGGCAGGTGGGCTGGTGCGCCGCGGAACTGAGGCTGTTCGGCCGTGCACGCGGAAGGAGGCAGGGCTGTGCCACCCGCGAGCCGGATGCGGGCTGGTTCGCCGTGCACGGGAGCGGAGTGCGGTGGAATCGGGCCGGCTGGCTGGCAGCTCGGGCCTCGGGCGAGGCACGGTGTTCGGCCGCGCGGCGGAGGCGTTCAGAACGCCGTGCTCTGCTGATCCGCGGACGCTTTGGCGGACTGTGGACGAGGCCGCGCGGCCGCCGGCTTGTCTTGCAGCAGCAGCAACACAACTCTCCCCTGCGTCCACCCGTTGCTCCGCTTGCCCGTCCGAAACAGTGCGAGATCGTCGAGAGAGGCTACTCCATCGAAATCGTCAGAGCAGGTCACGACCCAAAGGCTGCCAAACTAGGCCCCTGAGCACCCAAAAAGTTCAGCAGGCACAGCCGCACGGCCCGCACGAGCAGCAGCCTCGTACCCCCACTGGCGGACACTCGGTTTCCCAAGCCAAATCTGCGTGCGGCACGCATGAATCCGAGCGTCAACAGCACAGTGCCAGCACTAGCAGGTGTAGGTCTCTTGTCGCAACACGCGCCGGCGTGGTCGGCATGCAGACCGGTGAACACGTGTGAACCTCCAGGCGCCGGCCGCCGCTGCCCGACACGGCGTGGAATCTCCAGGGGAGAAGCAAACAAAACAAGCCCGAAAACGCGTAGGCGCGTCCCTGGGCATCGGGTAACTGCGACGGCACCGCATCACGCCGTCCATGGCGAAAAATCTTCCTTGGTTTCACGCTGCCATGTCGTGCATGTCTGGGCTCCGGAATCCAGATGGATAACAGCAGCAGTGCAGGGTCGACTCATGCGTGACTCGTATGGCAGCGCTTTTCATCGTAGGCTCTTCATTTCTTGTTTAGAAGAAAAAAAAAGGTCAGGCCGAAAGGTCGTTGATATGACGGAGCGTTACACAAAACCAACTGGAAGGAATAACCCAACAAGCATGCTGACACGGGGAATCGATAAAGATATAGCTTTCTATCTTAACCCAAAAAAAAATGTTATCATCAGCCAAACGCAAAGCAAAGCAACACGGGAAAGAACAAAGCGAACTACGACTGCTATTACGTGCTCAAGCTAACTGCACTAGTGACGCTACTTTACGCTCGTATGGCTTCCAATTTATGAACTGGCCAATAAGCTCAGTTCCTACTTTGACGATATAGAACCACTTATCGTGACGTAAGGGGGCGCGATCAAGCTCCCTTCCTGCCGAACCCACCCACCCCTACCCTCTCTCTCAACCGGCTTGGGCCGCCGCACCCCCGGTACCCCTCTAGTGCGGCGGCCTATTTTTGGCAGCGTTCATGGTGGAGCACCGGTCGGTGGTGGCCAGGGGCGGATCCAAAGAGGATCCAGTGAGGGCACAGGCCGCCACTCAATTCGCAGAAGTCCAGGTATATAGCCCAAGATTTAATGCTAGTGCCCCCACTCATCCCAACTAAAAGGCCCTCACTCATCTGTGATTTATCAAATTGATGAAGGAAGCCTTCATTTTACCCTCTACTAAAAGGCCCAGGTATACTTGGCTTTGTGGGTGTGCCCCCTCTCAGATTTTGTCCTGGATCCGCCCCTGGTGGTGGCGAAAGAAGCACATAAGCAGAGGCCTAGCGTAGGGCTCGAGTGAGAAAAGCACAAAGATGAGGTTAAAAGAGATAGACCTTGAGATTGAAGGGAGAGTTGGACTGTTTGGGTAGGAGCTTTGGACCATATTATTTCTATGCTTGGCCCATGGAATGGGAGAGACAGGAGTTGAATCGTGACCAAGTCCAAATCTATCTCCTTCCCCCAATTCATAAATCCCTGAATATTATGTTGTTGGTGCTCCCTTCTATGCTCCTTCCAGGCGGCATCAGAGCAGGCTGAATGGGCATGTGGCCAAGCGGTGTCGATGGGCGCTCGCAGCCAAGTGGTGGCAATTGGCGGTGGAGCAGGCGCACGGAGGGGTGTCTAGGCCAGTAGCAACAGGGCGAAGGAGGGGCAAGCAACGGGCGCTCAGAGAAGTGGCCACCGGTCCACGGTGACGAAGGGGAGAGCGACCGACCAGCACGCACAAAGCAGCAGACTAGTAGTAGCTAGGCAGTACTGCAGTATGCAGCACAACAGCAGTGACTATGTGAGAAACTGACTATCGAGGACATTGTCCTTACTACTTGTATTGTACATTTGTAAAATGTTATTAGATGAAAAAAATTAATAATGTTCTCTAATCTAGACATTAGTCTCAACTAGTCAACTTCTCATAGAATATATACAATTTGTTGTTGATTTGTAAAAGATGGACAGACCAACTACCTTAAGTGTATTTTACATTATCAAGTACTATTTTAAGTGTATTTTACATTCTCGTTTTGTCTCTCATACATTTATATATGAATTTGGATTACACTACATTGATATGTATAATTGGTACGGGTTTGCCATGTTAGCTTTCTCGCATGCACCCCCCGTAATTTTGGTATGCCACTCAGTTTGGCAGCGGTTGCAGGCACCCAACGTTTGCGGCACCGAGGGGGTGCGGCATATTTGTAAAGTGGTAAATTAATTAAAATTCTCTATTTAGTTTAATTTAATCAAAATAAGATGCTTAGATTGTGGTTTTGATTGCTATTAGTGCATTACTAGGGTGATAGTAATTAAAAAAAATCCATATTTGTATGGTTAGGGTATATTTGCTGTCTTAGGCTCCACTATACTTAAGGGGGTGATCGGTTCGGCTGAAAAGCTCGTGGCTTATGGCTGAAAACACTGTAGCTGACTGAAAAAAGCACTGTAGCTGACAGGGGCTTATTTAGCATAATTAAATTTAAAAAAATTTAAAAATAAAAAAATATGTTAGCCCATTACGTATAATACAAACAAATACGGGGAAAAAAAGAACCAGCAAAAAAGCTCAACAAAAAGGCAAAAATTCAGAAAAAGACAAAACTTATGAATAATGTCTAATAAACCATGAGCACTATTCATAAGCCATGTTGATCGCAGCCTTAAAATTTTATCATGGGTCCACGCCACTGCATGACGTGTTGCTTCTGCTTGGCTGTTTTAGCATAGTACTAGTCTATTATATTCTCGTGGAGCATCGCACGGCTGGGGTCAAACCACTCGTCGCATTGACCACCAATCTTTAAGAACAAAAAAAAAAGTTGACTACTATTACACCTCAACAACTAGGCAACTTCTCTGGGCTGCTGGCTTTCAGCCCCTGGTTTTTGTTTGGTACTGACAAAGCGATGGGTACATTTTCTGAAGACGACTATTTTGGACTACTTTGCATGTCATATTGTTAAGCTGTTTCTGCGCTTTCACGCTACGTTTGCACTACGTAAACAGACGCGTAATTATTTGGTGAAAATGCCTGGATGGACTTGGGAAGAGGATACTTCGTTACTTTCAAAGAGCAGAGCAGAACAACGACATTACTATATTAGATAAGTACTACCTGCTTGGCCGCCTTCTTTTTTTTGTAAATGACCTACTAGGCATGTTATCTTGCATTGGACATGAATTGTTTGAAGATCAGTATTTTTTTTTAGCAAATTGAAAGGTTACTAGATTTGCATATAAGCTTCACTTCATAGTTCGATAGTATCACACTCATAATCTCTCTTTGTATACTTACTTTCATTGGGACACGAATTGCTTGAAGATTAATTGTTTCAAAAGCAAAATAAAAACATTCTGGATTATTACTAGCAAATATGCTTAGCTTCATAAAGTACAAAATGACATCATACTCATAGCTTCTCTTTGCACTTAGGAAACATCTTTCTTTTCCATGTTGCCCTGGCTCCTCGCCTCCTCGGCAACCTTCCTGCAGGCCCCGCTCGGTTGGGCTGAAAAGCTATGGCTTATGGCTGAAATTGCAATGTAGCGGCTGAAATTTCATTGTAGCTGAAGGTGGCTTATTTGGCGTAATTAAATTTAAAAAATTTTAAAAATAGAAAAAATGCTACCTCATTACGGACAACGCAAATGAATATGGGAAAAAAAAGAACCGGCAAAAAAGCTCAAAAAAGGTAAAATTTTAGAAAAAAGACGTAATTTATAAATAGTGAAATTTATGCATTTTTCTTTTTTATGTTGCCCTGGTTGCCGTCTTGCCGAGGAGCCAAGCCAAGCTGGCAGTACTACGTGAATTTTGGACACATGTGGCCCCCAAAACACCCAAAATTCCAAAAGTAGCCCCCAAAGCAAAAAAAAAATCCAAATTTGGCTCCCTGCCCGAGCGCGCGACCACCTGGCGGCGACACGTGGCCGGTCGTGCGGTCTGGTACCGCACGACTGCACTGTAGCTGGGTCGTGCGGTACCAGACCGCACAACTCTACTGTAGCTGGGCAATCTCGCGGTCGGGACGGGGAATCGCGCGACCGGCAGACGGGACGTGCGGTCGGGAGCGGGGACGTGCGGTTGGCGCGGCGCAGCAGAGGAGTCGTGCGGTCTGGTACCGCACGACCCTACTATACGCGGCAGCACCAGGCGAACGCGCGGTCGGGCAGGGAGCCAAAAACGAAATTTATTTCCTTTGGAGGCCAGATTTGAAATTTCGGGTGTGTTTAAGGGCCAGATGTGTCCAAAATTCGTACTACGTCGCCTTCCTACTAGTCTCCTAGGACTAAAGATAGTACTGTACGATCACTTTTAGTTCCTGCATGCACCTGCCCCATGGGCCCACCATGCGATCAAGAAGTAAAAAAAGAAGTATAAAAAGGTTGCCCAACGCTTGCTAATGGATAGCCAAAAGGTAAAGGAGGAGGATGTGGATGACATCCCAGGACAGACGAGAAATCGTGCCACTAGAAAGAGAATAATGATAAAGATTACAGCATGATTAGGGCATCCGTCCCAGCTTTTACCTGCGTGTACACAAAAATCTACTTGTTATGTGCTGGAAAAGCTAAGTTGCATAGTATTTTTTTTCTAGAACAATGGAGATGCTCTGCGTGTGAAAGAGTTGCACCGATCATAGAGTTTCCTGCAAATCCTCAAAACCGTGAGCTGGCACTTGGTTTTTTGATTCGTATTCCAATACCGAAGTACATGTATAGAGGGGCGAAATCAGATGTATAAAACATCATTTCACTTGTGGTAGAAGGGCAAAGAGGATATATGGCATGTTAGTGAGCCATAGGGAGGCTGTCGGTATTTGAAGGGGTTACAGGTTGGATCACAAGTACTACAGCATTTTACATGGCATTCTGCCACCTCAACCGGAGCAAAATATGTTTTTTTTTAAAAAAAACTCTTTTACGATACACACTAATGGTTTTAAACCGTTTATTCTTCTCAATCCGATTTCCTAAGATTTAGTTGCACTACAGTCTTCGTCCTCCTCGTCATCGTTACTGGCAACACCCAATGGCAGCAATCCGAGACGGCCATGAAGCAGGGGCGAAGCCAGACGACAGGAGTATTGAGGTCACCTCCATTGCACGATGATATCCCCTCCACTGATAAACAGTAATTTTCTATAGAGTTTGCTAAATTTCATTGAGGTCACTGGACCTCAATACTTATATGCTGCCTCCGCCCCTGCCATGAAGTTCGCAGCCTAATGACATACACAGTGACGGAACTAGGATTTAACTACACCTCGAACTAAACCTTATTAACCTAGAACTAACGTCAATTTATACCCACACCACAGCATAACAAAAATACATCACAAATGCATTATTGATATGAAACTTGAGATTAATGCTAAAACATAAAATGTAATAAGTAAAATATGGCAAAACATAAATAATACAGTATAGTATAGATATAATTTGAATATCTAAATAACAAAGATTTACTCTCTATCCTATCTCATCATTTCATTGACAGTTGGATATCTCACCATTTCATTGATAGTTGGATATGAACCACAACCTACAAAGACAATTGCTCTAACTTATTGCTCTACACATGATAACATTCAACGAATATAGAAAATAGCAACTTACTTTCTCAGTGAAAATAGTAGTAAAGGAAGCAAGTAACATGCTCATCATGTCGGATCCAAAGGTTCATCCATGAACTCAATATCTAATCTCCAGTGGTACAAAAAAAAACCTCACCTAATTGAATTTGAGATAAGAAAGTAAAAGTCGTAATCTTGAAGGATAATAAGCATAGTTGTACATAGTTAGCCACATTTCATCCAATCAGATTAAGCCAGTAGACATCCACCAAATGCCATGCAAAAATGCAAGTATTTCTGCTACAAACTGCTATCAACATTCAACAATTGATATCCATGAAAATTGCTGACTATTCAAGAAATCAAGAACATATTTTACAAAGTAGTAATCTGGAAGTAAATCAAATAAGGTGAATTACTTGCTCGCAGAGTGAAGTAAAACAGATCACATCTATGAGCTAATCTGCTAATGAGCAAAAACACTTCAACAATCAGCATAATCACGTGCGGGTCATTTCATCAGAAGATAAATGCACTACAAAACTAAAAATTAGTAAGAACCTAAGCAGGGAGCCAAGAACTTGCAAAAGTGAATCTGTTGCAAACATACAATCTATGTGACAAGACAAAGACATCAATTTAGTAAGTGTGGTGTGAGTGGGCTTCACCTTGCGCTTGCCATGGGAGCTCTTGGCCGATGTTGAAGCTGGCGACGATGCCAGGAGGGGGCGGCGCAGGGGGCCACATGGCATGGGAGCCTGGGAGGGGCGGCGGGCACAACCATGTAGGGAGGGGAGAGCTGGAGCGGGCTGGGTCATCGGGAGGGGGCGGCACTGGGAGGGGGCCGTGCGGCGTGGAGGGGTGGTGGACGTAGCACCTGGTGTCATGCCATGGCATCGCAATATGCCATCTCCGTTGATAATCTTTTACCTCAGTCAATTGTCATCTTCCATAAAAGAAGCTACGTCGTTAGCTCTAGACGTTTTTGTTGGAGGTGGAGTTCATTGCGATTCAAGTCACTGTGCCTATTATTGGTGGCATCAATGAAAGATTAATCATTGATAATTTCTTCGATGATCCATTGTCTTCTACGGGTTACTGCGGTAAGATCCATAGATGAGAAGTCTAAGGTGGAGTTGTAGGCTTTTAACACAATGAATTAATTGGGCTACGCTTAATCGAGGAGATTTTAAAAATAATCAATGTCAATTTGTGAGGATAACTGAATTTGATTTTTTTTACCATTTGGATATGTTGCAATTTGGATTACTTACGCAACTGTTATGAGGCTTTGGCAACATTAAATTCTCATGAATTTGATAACACCCTGATTGTAGTCATCATGATACTCTTCGGAGTTTTGCTATTTGAAAGTAAAGGTTTTGCTCTAATTTCAGTTTGAGATGAAGGATTTAAAGTGCAAGAAGGATTTTATTTTTGCGTGGATGCTACAACGTTTTCTGTTATCATAGCTCAATATGAGGGGTCTACTGCAATTTATACTCCATTAATGGCACAAGAGTTTCTTTCATTTGGACATTTTTACAGGAGCGGTTTTAATCATGTCATAGAATTTAATTACCTTTGAAGTCGACATTTTGGCGTACGAGATGTCATACGTGCAAGTTGCTCTTTCAATGAGCGTTATTTGTTGAGTTTTGTGTTCCTGGTGGAGCATGTCATATTCCATGATATAAGTTCATCGCTATTTATTCAGCGCCACAGGTGATGTTTTAGCCAATGCCATTTAATGATTGAGCATTTGTTTCAAAATGTCAATTGCACAGACTTAGACTTTGCTGGGTTATGAATTGTTGAAGATCTCGATTTGTTCGTCTTCTTTGTTGATAGTTGTGTGTTTGGATCTGGTGGTGGTTTGCTTACTTTCTTACTTTGCGAGAAGCATTTGATAAAACTATTACATTTTTTCTTGTTGAAGATTAGTCTAATGAATTTTCGGTGCACAAGGTGTTCATTCTAATTTAATTGAAGGAGTTTATTGCTTTTTTTGACTATTGGAGAGAAGTCGGCTCAAGGTGGAGATTGTTGAAGTTGATCCGACTTTGTACCATGTCTGTATAGGATACTGCATCGCCTCATACCAGATGTGGCATGACTGATGCCAGGTCCATGCGAGGGCTGCATGAGACATCGTGTCAACATGTAGCAACCAATTCTGATTCGATTTTCTCTCTCTGTAGGACTCGTTTCCCTCACCCTATATATGTACCACAATAATCTGTAGGAAGAGCAAGACATCATTGTAATATCTTCTTATATAGTGAATTTCATCTTCGTACGTCAGTGGTTTTTTCTGTAAGGGTTTTTTTTATGCCAAATTCGTGTCTCTTATTCTTTTGATCTTCTATTTCTGCCATACATTTTATAACATATATCGCTAAACAACTAAATATGTTCTAAGAATAATGACTGCATAGACACATAGGCCACCGTTCTAGTCCTAAAAAATAGAACTTACACGGCTCATGCGTCCAAGGAAAACTACAATTCAAACACGTGTTCCGTAGGACGACAAGCTGCACGCAGGGGCAGAGCCACACCCGAGCAGAGTAGGCTTCAGCCCAGGGTATGGAAAAATATCTAGTATACAGCCTGGGTAGATTTAATCAGTCTGGGTAACATTTTCATAGTCCAACCCATATAATCCAAAGAGTAAAGTCCATTACCGGTCCTTAAACTTTTTATGCTGTGTCATCCCGGTCCATAGACTTTTAAAGTATGCCATCCCAGTCCTTAAACTTTCAAAGTGTGCCATTACCACCTGTTACGGGTCCAGCTGTAATGGCACACTTTTGAAAGTCTATGGACCAGGATGACACAGCATAAAAAGTTTAAGGACCGGTAATGGCACATTTTGAAGTTTAGGGACCGGGATGACATACTTTAAAAGTCTGTGGACTGGGATGACACATCATAAAAAGTTTAAGGACCGATAATGGACTTTACTCTAATCCAAATCATTCTACCACTGAGGCTAATAATAACCGCTTCACCATGACAAGCATATCGTCGTCACCTCACATCACAACTACTCCCGAACAAAATGTGGCGATCAAGCCTCAGGTTTTACGTTTCAACTCGTCCATAATTTTACCGGTCAAATGAAGCATTGAAACCCCTACCCGTCAAGGATTTTGACGCACGAGAGCGACTCTGCCTGTTGGCTGTTGTTAATAATACCTCACAGCCGATTTTCTTATCCCCACACGCGGGGTTTGAACACGGGCGCGCGCGGCGGGCCCCGCCGGCGTCACGCCTCACGACGATTCACGGGCAGGGACGCGACGCGGGTAGAAATAGCCGCGCCCACCCAAACATACCCAGCTCCCCTTGGCGGAAACATCCCACTCCCAGGGCCACCACCTCCTGCCGACCCCCTCCTCTCGTCTCCTCCCCAGCTACCCCCCTTCCTCCCCTCTGTTTGCTGTGCTGGTCGTGGTACTTCTCTGCATAACCCGTGCGTGAGACGGCTTGAGCTGAAGGGTTCGACCTGGGAACGCGCCGGCCGGAGCGCGGAGAGGTACGTGCCTCCTTCTTGCCTGCCCCGCTTGGGTAGCTGGTAGGCCAGGTCTTGTGCGTGGTGAGCGCAAGAAATGGATGCGAAGCTGCTGTCTTTGCTTGTCTTAAGCCTCAGCTAGTCGGGGGGTTCTTGATGTTTGTCTGTGACCAGTGGTTTGTGTGAGTCGATGCCCAGTTCGTTTTCTTACGAGATAGGCAGTTGCATAAGCGAAAAGAAGCTGCTTTGGAAGTTTTTTGGTTAGTTCAGTGACCATATCTCTGCATATTTTGCAAGCTTAGGGACATATGTACCCGTACGACCTCAATACTAGGACATGGCCTTCATTGTGAATCTATGGAGATCTTTTCTATTTTTCCCATGGAGACCACGTCAAATTGTTAGGAGCACCGATCACACGAGTGCTGCTTAGTAAATTTCTTGATTTCTGCTATTCCATGACCAAACACGGCAGATCTGGAAGCTTTTGACTACTGACTTTTGTGATTTATTTAAGTGGATCCTTGGGTTTGTGTTGAGACTTGAGAGTAGTTGAGCCGACGGGTCAAACTGCTTGTGCAGGCGGTTTGGTGTAGGAACTTATGGGGATTCTTTATGACTCATCTACAGCCCTCTGTTTTGTTTGCACACTGGCTGAACATACTTGTCTAGTACGTAGCTTGTACGATGTCAATCATGGCGCTGTTCTTTGGTCAGCATTACAACACGCTACTCCGTTCATGTTCTGTCGGTAGTAGGATGCCCAGTAGTTGATGGTATTGCCAGGATTTGGTGTGCTAGTTTTTATACTGTTTCAGGGCAATAACATATGTACTCTGTGAGATGTAGTTGAGGAATTGAGGTTTGGTGTTTGATCTGCATCAGGGGCTTTTCATAACTGTTCACAGTGGACAATGTTTTCTTCAGACTAATTATATATTTTTTACTTTTTTATTACATCTTTTAAAGTTACTCCTTTTCATTCGTATAACGATGAAATCGTTATGCTCTTGCTAGTTTTATGTAATAGAAAGAACGTGTACAAGTTTTAGTCCCAATTTTACTTACCAAGGCTAACAGGTAAGTCATTTGGCATGCACACTTTCTTCGTTTCTGTCTCTCTCTCTCTCTCCGACGAACTTTCTTCGTTTCTGATATGGTGTCTTATGGCTTTCGAATTTACACTGCTAAAATAGCTGTATGTTGCCTTTAGCGAAGGGAACTCGTCTAGCAATAATGAGGATTTTCTTTCATAAGATACAGTATAGTATTTCCTGTGTGTTGAGATTTGAGATGTTTCATGTATACAATAGAATTTGTGGATTCTTCCAACTAGGAATGGTTAGTTAACTCTGTAGGTGCATGTCTTTATGAAGCTATGAATGAAGTAACACACCAAATATATTTCTGTTACTGACAAGGCTATGTTTGTATCTCATATTTCGAAGTCAAGCTTCAGCACCAGTTTCACTATTCGAGTTGGTAACTCTATATGTTTTTGTTCTTACAGTCTTTTTTGTTACAGATTTTGTTTCATCTGGATTTCTGAAATAGTACTGAAGGAGCAGGAGACATATCGGCAAACAAAATACAAAATTTTCATTTCCAGTTGATCTGTTGATTGGATATCCTTGCCATACCAAAAGCACTTGATGACATGGAGTAATTAGTGCGTCAGGCTTTTTAGTGAACCAGGATGGCTGATACTCCAACTTCCCGAATGATGCATCCCTTTGGCAACATACCAAGGCAGAACCCTAAGCAGTTCCAGTATTCTGACAATCCACAGCACCCTTGTCACCCTTATCAGGCACCTTCAGACACCGATGTTGTACCGCAACGTCGTTATAGCCTGAAGTCCCATTCACCGGATGCTGGTTCTGAAAACCAGGTTACTCCTAAGCGGTACACATTGGACTCCTCTGCGGCTGCTGGTTGTGTGAGACATGATTCTCCCTCCTGTCATAGTTGCACTCCCAGGAGTGGCAGTCCTCAATCTCAGGAAGGCAGTCACTCCGACTCCACAAATGGATCTCCTATAAGCGCTTCGTGCGTCACCGAGGATCCTAATGATCTGAAGCAAAAACTGAAGGATCTTGAGGCTGTAATGCTTGGGCCAGACTCCAAGATAGTCAATAGCCTTGAGAGCTCCGTGGCAAACCAGCTTTCATTGGAACCAGAGAAGTGGGTGCGGATGATGGGCATTCCCAGAGGCAACTTGAAGGAGCTACTGATTGCTTGTGCTAGAGCAGTGGAAGAGAAAAACAGCTTCGCGATCGACCTGATGGTTCCGGAGTTGAGAAAACTGGTTTCAGTATCTGGTGAGCCACTCGAGAGGTTGGGAGCCTACATGGTGGAAGGGCTTGTTGCCAGGCTTGCCTCCTCTGGCAACTCAATTTACAAAGCTTTGAAGTGCGAAGAACCAAGGAGTTCCGACCTGCTGTCCTACATGCATTTCCTGTACGAGGCCTGCCCCTACTTCAAGTTCGGCTACATGTCAGCAAATGGCGCAATTGCGGAGGCGGTCAAGGGAGAAGACAGGATTCATATCATCGACTTCCATATCTCTCAAGGGGCTCAGTGGATCTCTCTCCTCCAGGCCCTTGCAGCCAGTCCTGGTGGACCACCGACTGTAAGGATCACAGGCATTGATGATTCAGTGTCAGCTTACGCGCGAGGCGGCGGGCTAGAGTTGGTTGGGAGGAGGCTGTCACACATCGCTGGCCTGTGCAAGGTGCCCTTCGAATTCCATGCAGTTGCTATCTCTGGCAGCGACGTTGAAGAGGGGCATCTTGGAGTCATCCCTGGGGAAGCTGTCGCTGTGAACTTCACCCTGGAGCTGCACCACATTCCAGACGAGACCGTCAGCACGGCGAACCACCGTGACCGGATCCTGAGGCTGGTGAAGGGCTTGTCGCCGAAGGTGGTCACCCTCGTGGAGCAGGAGTCCAACACGAACACGGCCCCGTTCGCGCAGAGGTTCGCGGAGACGCTCGACTACTACACGGCCATCTTCGAGTCCATCGACCTGACGCTCCCGAGGGACGACAAGGAGAGGATCAACATGGAGCAGCACTGCCTGGCGAGGGAGATCGTGAACCTTGTCGCCTGTGAGGGAGCGGAGAGGGTGGAGCGGCACGAGCTCTTCGGCAAGTGGAAGGCGCGCCTTACCATGGCCGGCTTCAGGCCGTCCCCACTCAGCTCCCTGGTGAATGCCACCATCAAGACGCTGCTGCAGAGCTACTCCATGAACTACCAGCTCGCCGAGAGGGACGGGGTGCTCTACCTCGGATGGAAGAACAGGCCCCTGGTGGTTTCGTCCGCATGGCATTAGTGTTGTGATGTGATCTGACGACGTGCTTGTAACTCTTGCGTTGCGTAGTCAATTTAGGTGTATGTTTGGTTGGACTTTAGGAAGCTATGGTGATACGGGTATGCAAAGGAATAGCTATAACCTGCTGTTGTAACGCCAATCGTAGCATTTAGGGTCAAGCCTGAAATAGGCTGATGAGGTGTATTACAAATTTGGTGGTATATGTTTTGAGTTTCAGACGTCTTATGATCAATGTTGTTGCACTCTAATCTCAATGAGCATTATCACCGACTGTTTAACTAAAATCCTTTGAAATGTTGGCTAGTAGGTCTGGAAATGAATAGTGAGTACATCCGGTTCAACCGGTACAAATCCAACCGACTGAGCATCCATAAATGATGTAGTCGTCAAATATCATTCAGGTCTGATTACATGTGCGTATCTTAGTGGCAACGCCATCATTTATATGTAGGGAAGATACAAAGCTTTGCCACAAAAGAAGAGAAGACAGTTAACGAAACCAAATGATCATAATCTACGTCGTATCATATTCCAGTAGAGAAGAAAGACAGTTCACAAAACCAAATTCTCATAATCTAATTAATCATAACGGGTTTACTGTACAACGAATGTAGGGCTGCAATGCCACATACAACAAGGCCGTTCCCGCTCCAAAAGACCAATGTATTGCTGGCTTGCTGCAGCCCGCAGGTATAGCTTACTTGCCTCCGGTTCAACTGATGTGTAAATGATACACAATTGAGAATCTTGCTGAAGAGATTGTCATTACAAAAGCATTGTTAGTAATACATGATTCTTGGAGCTGTAAGCATTAGTAGACGGTCACGGACCCAGGACTAAATTGCCAGCACTGCTGTAGCATAAGTTAGCTGAATATTCCATCGGTGTAGCTTTGAAAGTAAATCCTTCGCTACCTTTTTCTTCTCTGGAACCATATATACTGCTTGCTGCATTTCCGGGCACTGTTGGCACTGGCATTGCTGGAAGTCCCATGCTACCGTACACAGAGGCCATGGGTTGCATTTGATACTGCATCTGATCAGGAACTGAAGACCGCATTTGGTTTGTGGCGTCACTGTGGTTCAAGCTAATTCCAACACCAAGGTCAAGACTGATAGTGTCACTTTCAGCTGCTTGAGAATATTGGTTGGAAAAGGTCCTGGCTTCAGATGCTCTCATCATGCTGCCAAGGCCGGGCATATTGCTGTTAATCGGATGCACAACAGTCTTCATGGGAGGTGTGGACATCTCATGGCTTGCATTCCTGGCGGCAGGGACTCCATGGTTATGTTTTCCTTCATATGTCGTTATCACTGATTTAGGATCATGTGACGCTCTCTCAACATGCTTCCTGACAGGGCATCCTGTGTTTGTGCACTTGTAGTAACTCCTGCAATCAAGAACAAAATGAATATCCATGTGCAGTGCCTAACATGTTCCATCCCCAACAACAAATTGAGTTGCTGCTTGTCTAAGCATGGAACACATCCGTCCATTCAGAAAGTGATGAGAAATATGAATTGAGCCACTAGTTTGCCAGGGAACACTAATTGCCTTAGAAGGCCAACTTCAATGAAGCACTTAAAAGCATTACTCCCCGGCGTTATTACACTGAGTCACTGACAAAAATTCAGATTAAACAATGCATGTTATGGGGCTTCGAACCAAAGACCTCTCCCTTTCACTACTGCAAAGAGCTACCAGACCAACTAATTGCCTCCATTGGGTATACATAGGAATAGCATTTTATATGGTAGAATGTAACAGTGCAACATTACCCCTTAACTTCTTTATAAGCTGAAGTATTGAAAGGCCAGGACATACATACACGTAAGCACATCAATATAGGCTGTTTGGTTGTGCCAAAGTTTGCCCTACTAATGTGTCAAAATTTTGGTTTACCAGAATTTGGTCATGCCCATGAAGATTTGGCAAAAAAGACAAACTAGGATGCCAATTCCAAAATTTAGACGCGAACCAAATGTATGCCAGATATGGCCAGCACTATAAAATTTTGTCGACCATTAGCTTCGAACCAAAATTTCTATATTTGTCTGCCCCCTCATGGCAAGCTCACCTTGCCTAGCTAGCAACTCAATTCCAAGAAGTATTTTTAGGTTTACTCCCCAGGCATTATTAAACTGGCAAAAATTATAATATAATAATGTGCACCTGCAGGTCTTCGAGCCAAAGACCACCCTTTCAGTAATGGAGACACATAACAACAAATCAATTGCCTTCACTCTGTATACTTAGGAATAGCATTTTATATGGTATATTGTAACAATGAACATTACTTTCCAGTTTCTATTTTCTCTACAAACTGTAGTCTCGTGAGGTTGAACATATACATGCGTACATATTAACATACTCTTATATCACGAAACGAATGAAAAGTATAACATCTGATTTTTATCATCATATGTTATATATTTCCCACTATTTTAATTTGTCTGTGGTTAGGTGTGGTCTTTAAACAAGAGGGGGGAAATCATCATAATAATACTAATGTCTGGTATCTGCCAAATAAAAATAGACTAAATGGTAAAACAATGCAACAGACTAAACACATTTTAGCTTCAAGGGACACATGGACAGATCGTAATAGGAACTCTTCTGCTATGGTCTATCATCCCAGGGATGCACCGCAGTAGGCGCGTGAACAGTGTCTTGGGTACCGTAGAGCGTGTGAACAGTATCCACATGGTACAGTAGCATGTTACCCTTTTTATGGATGGGATTTTATGCGTATCTTTATATTTAGAATAGTTAGGTGTATATCTTCATATTTTTAGATAGTATGAATATGATATTATCTTTAGTTGATTGGTTGCATTAGATCATGTTAGTTTTTATGTTGTTATGGACTAACCTCATCTATATAAAGAGGGGAGCCATAACATTCATAAAAAAGTAATGAATAAACAAAGTTCTTAATCTCTCCCCCCTTCTTCAAGTAAGCCTCAAGAGCCTTGGCGGCGGTATGGCCGACCGTTCAAAGTAAGTACCCTACCCTCGGTCCTTAGACTCGTGCCACAACATTTAGTACCAGAACCAACTGTTGCTCCACCATCAATGGCAGGCAACGGGGGTTTCGATCCCATAAAAGCCCAAGCTTCACGATTCCACTACCTAAAACTTCCGACCTTTGACGACAAAGAAGACATGTAACATTGGTTGAATCTCTTTAAACAATTCTTCAAGGAGCAGCGGACGATGGAGGAAGAGTGGTTGGCATCGCACCACCTGACGGGAAATGCCACACTGTGGTACCGACAACTGGAGTGTGCGCTGGGATGCAGACTTGGCCAACTTTTTGTTAAACACGTCAACCTCCGTTTCGCCACCATCACGCCGTCTCCACCTACGCGTCAAGGCTCCACCGAGCAAACCACCATGACTTTTGATGCCGAGTTATCCTCCACCGAGATTTGCACTAACTTGATGGCCTTGGTGAAAGAGTTCATGATCAAGATGGAGAAGACACAACAGTTTTTGAGTTGCCATCACCGCCAGTTGCGACCATGTCCAAGATGGAGCAGCAAGATGCGACGCCTGCCATTGCAATGGCAGCGCTGCCATCACCATCCATATCGCTGTCATCGGCATTGGTACCACTACCGCCTTCACCAACGATAACTTCTATCCAGGATTCGATGTCTGTGGCTGTACCGTTGGTGCCTTCGTCGAGAAAGGTTGTCGTCGTCAGCGGTGGTCCTCCACATGGCTGGCTGACACCGTGCCTTCGAAGATGCGGAGCACAACGGCTATCATGTAGGGGTCAGCGACATCGCCGCATCTCTCCCACAACCGTTGCATCCCAAGGTGAGAAGGATGCCGCTGCCCTACACTGATTGCCCTTGCCGCCGACGACTCCTGTGACGTTAGCCAACGCTAGAGAATTGTCCTCGCTGTTGTGCATCGAGACTTCGCTGATCATCTTCCATGTCATGCGGCGTCATCGTTGTGCCCTTTCATCATGGAGATGCAAAGGTCTTAGTCCGTAGCCACTACCTAACAGTTCGAGAATGAACTATCTTTCCACAATGGGTGTAATGTTATGATCTATGATCTCAGTGATACACCGTAAAAGGCACGCGAAGAGTGGCACGGTACTGTAGCAAGCGTGAACAGTACCCACATGGTACTGTATCATTTGTCTGTTTATGGATGCGGTCTTATGAATATCTTTGTATTAGGAATAGTTAGATGCATATCTTCATATTAAGAATAATTGGATGCATATCTTTAATCTTCATATTTAGATAGTATGTATATGATCTTATTTTTAATTAATTGGTTGCATTACATCACATTAGTTTTTCATGTTGTTAGAGGCTAACCTCGTCTATATAAAGAGAGAAGCCGCAGCATTCATAAGTAAGCAATGAATAAATGAAATTTCTAGTCTCTCCCCCTCTTCTTCAACTAAACCTCAGAGCATTGACGGTGGCATGACCGATTGTTCAAGGGCAAATACTCTACCCTCGGTCCTCGGGTCTGTACCCAACCAACTCGTACCACAACATCTTCCATATCCGCATTTGATCCACCAACAGTGATAGATGTGAAGTAGAAAATCTTTCATTTCATCCACCATACATCTTTACTAGATCTGTCCACTTAATTTGTTGGAATACAAACTTGAGCATAGATGTGAAGTAGAGAATTTTCTTGTTCCTTGGATATTTAATTTTGTTTCTATTCCTCTACTGAATTTATGTTTTAGGAGATTACATTCAACCAGCATAAAAATCACAGCTTTTCTTCGGAAAGGAATAGAATTCAACACGTTCATGAATGATTTAAGTATATAAAAATTAGTTATGCCATGGATGTATTGCAAAATACATAGAATGCAAAAGTTTATTAGTTTCTGATCCAGAGAACATAACCAAAGGACTATTAGATATTTTACCATTGCTTTAAGAAAATTCAACAGTAGTAGTTAATGAAGAAAATAAGTACTGACCGCGGATTGGGGTTTCCTTTGACTACTTTCTGCCCATATTTACGCCAGCGATACCCATCATCCAAGATGTCAACCTCACTAACAGTTTGAACAACAACACGAGGCTCACGGTTAGGTCTACCCATCAGAGCAGCATCAATGCCAGCAGACTCCATTTTCCTGTTTGCATAGTTGTAGACAACAAATTAGCACTTGACAGGAGCGTTTCGTTAGTGTACCAAGTTCAAACCATGTGTACCTGCGTTTCGACTCTAAATCATCATCCTCAGTAGCATCATCCCCAGGGTAGGGTCTTCCACCTCCAGCATCAATGTCATCATCACTAACTGAACCTGGAACAGGCTCAACCATACCAGCTGAATGTACTAGATTACCATGGTTGCTATGAACATTTGAAGACTTGTCTGCATTTTAACAGCAAAATTCTGAGAACCCAACAAAATGATTACAAAAACATTAAAAGAGCATCTTTACCACAGGTTTTCCTTTTGGTGTATGGACCAACCAATATATTGGTTGTGATGTGTATGTACAACTCAAGGAACCTCATATCAAATCAAGTTTTGTAGATTTAAAGCATTCTTTTCTCAAGAACTTATAGAAATTTGAACCATCAACTATCGAATTGTTACTACTACAAGACATTGATGAAAAATAACAGCAAGCAACTCTAAAAAACAAGCAAGCAAAAATGCAGCAATTTAACCATAGATGTTGATATAATTCAATTTCCAAAACCAGATATGAGAATCCAGGAGGCCAAGCTGCCAACTACAGGAACCCAATATCAATTTTTTTTAAAAAAAAACATGGTAAACTCCACACCTTCGGCGGCTGCCACACCATCATATCTTTCTTCACCCTGGTTCGAAGGAACTGCACCAGCAGCTAACCTCCTATTAGGCTGGGGCTTAGGATGATTGTGACGCCCTTTATAAATAACCTCAGTGATCTGACCATCAAGTGAACGCTCCAATAGTTTTTTTACTTCACAATTAGGATGTGTGCACTTGTAGTAGCTTCTAGGGTTTTCACTTCCCTTGACATGCTTCTGTCCATATTTGCGCCAGTTATAGACATCTTCTGCTGACTTTTCAGCTACATTTTCAGTCTGTGTCTCCTGCGCAGCGTTTTCAGAGCTATTCACCTGATGCAACTCAGATGTACCAACTTCAGCAGGCATGCTGTCAGTCAAACCAATCATTCCAACAGGTTGGTTCGGAGCAGTTGAAACATTCACTGTGCAAGTTGAGTCACGTGAACAGAGAGGTCTATTTTCAATCACCATATTGCTAGATGATGAGACAAGATTCAGACTTTGATTTTGCATAGAGGGCTCATGGTTTTTCAGATCATTGATAGGAGCCTGCAGTACAAAATGTGAGCATTACAAAGGCTATACAATGCAACAGTGATTTGTACAACAAATCAAAAAGAATTAAGAAAGGTGACCAAGCAAGCATAGATAGATCACATTAAATCCGCACCATTTTTTTCTTCAAAATATACCATTTATGCAAGAAACTTCTGCTTTACTTGTAAGAGAATTAATGCAACATATGGAGTAGAGCAATTAGGTCAACAGGACAATTCAGGAGAATACAAGATGTTATGAACTTCCTTTTATGTTAGAATTAAGGATGCTTCCCATTATACCATCCTAAAGCCACAGAACTCACCCACAATAATCCTTTCGGTTCTTTTCCATGAAATTAAAACATAAAATTGGGGTTCGTCTCTTTATATTCTGATGATTTCACAAACTTACTGTATATGTGTAACTGCACTAGCAACCTCTTAAGTCTCACCCAGCAAAAAAAAGTTGTCACTGTATTGTAACCTATTGACTATTCTCATCACAAGGATCATATTTCACATTTGCCACTAACAGCTTGTTCTAAGGCTGAGAAGCCCTGATGTAACCAAATCATACAAATACAATAAACTTGATGTGCTCATTCAGACTTGAATTTCTAGCCATATCCAACCAATATGGGCATTAACATCTAAACTCACAGAACCATGGGCTACTAACAATGTGGGCTATCCAACCAATATGGGCATTAACATCTAAACTCACAGAACCATGGGCTACTAACAATGTGGACTACACCCAACAATTGTGAGCGCCTTATAAAAATCAACAGAGGGCATACCAAATTACAGCTCTATTATAATTGTTACTTCAGTGAAAACATGCACATCAAAGGGCTAGAAGAGAATAGAATGGGAGAATTGATTTTGGATTCAAGAACCTAACAAAAATTTGACATCAAGAACTAGAATCCCAGATAGAACAACTAACTAAAATGCAATATGATGGACCCAATTGGCAGAATATTAATAAGGTCAGGTTCAAACGATTACACAGCTCCAGGTCACCAAACGAAAGTGATGTAAAGTACATTAGAACCTTAACCTCCTTCTGCAGTTCTCCAAGACAGAGTCAATTTATTTTTGTGTGATCATATATAAAACAAAATGCTAAAATTTTCTTTTGCTGGTCTACAAGATAAAGTACAATTAATTTTTGTAGGTCAAATATAAACAAAATCCTTAAGCTCTTAAGTCCAGTACATGCTGCTAAAGATTTACACAAGTAACCATTCAAAGAAAGGTTCTGTACCATTGATTGAGAAGATGAATTGAGATGAGGCTTGAATTCAAAATCCTGAGTGCCCCCATCTTCATCGGCACTACCAACAGATTTATCCCTAGGTGAAGGCAGGATGTCCAGATGAGCACTCTTGTTCATAATTGCAGCCATGCTCAGAGTACCAGTCGTAGGAGAGGGTTCAACCTAAACATAAAATTGTGTTAAATATTTTTCAAGCAGGGTAACCCCTATAAACTTTTGAACACGCAGCATCATACAGCAACGTTATAGCCTATAGATTGCACATCATCTTGAGGAAATTGTTTATGTAATGTATATTACAGTATTTAAGTTCTGTGAAATGTTTTTTGAGAAACACCTGTCAACTGAATGTTACCTTCACAAATTATTCCTTTAATCAGAACCTGTTTGCCAAGCATCCTATGCTTGGAAACGGAAACATCGAGAAGAAGGTTGACAAGAACAAGAAACCAAGACAAAGCAAGTAATAATGATGCTGTAAGACGTGAGTGAGTACCTTATGCTCACCGAGCAAGGGAATTTCAATTTCTGGGTTGTCAAGAGGAATCAAGATTACGAATACAAAATCCAAAACTGAATTTAAGAAACAATAACAATGAAATGGTCATCCCTAATCCAACCTTGCAAATTTTGACTCTTTCCCTCTCGCAATAGCATGGTGCTTTCCTTAATGGAAGAGTACCATTCCTTAGCACACCACCAGTACAATACCAGCCGAAGCCGAGGGGTTGTTTCCTTAAATAAGGCCCTTTAAAGCCCCCACAGAGAAATGCCAAATGATGATTTATTATCCGAGCCACCAAGTGTGTGCAGCACAGAATAATTCCCCCCAAACGCACAAGCAACAGCTCCCACCTCACTCCACAGCAAATCGACGGCGCAGGGACGCCCCAAAAGGACAAACAAAGGGAAAACAACCACATCCCCCCAGAACCCCGCGAAAAGGCAATTCCAGAAGCCGCATGGCACCACCGAAAATGCGAAAGCGCGCAGCAAAAGCGCATTATTCCGAGGGCACGAGCCAATTGCGCGGTGCAAATGCCTCATAAACTAGACCATAAAGCTAATGCGCATCGGAACCCATCCTTTTCCCCAACTCAAACAAACCTCAGCACGACATGGATGCCGTAGAATTCGCAGATCCCGCGGTAATAACGAGTGGGGAGAGGCGACAGGTACAGCGAGGTGGTAATCACCTTGAAGTTGGTGAGGAGGACGGGGGACTCGAGGAGGGCGGAGGGGCTGAAGCCGGCGGGGATGGTGAGGCAGGGCTCGCGCGAGATCGGCAGCCGCGCAGGGGACATCGCCTTGTACCTCGCGCCGGCGCCGGCGAGCGCCGCCACGCGCCGATCCACCGGGGCCGGCTTCTCTGGCGAGCCCCCGACGCCGGCGGGGAGGTCACTAGAGCTAGGGTTTGGCGAATCGGCCATTGGTGCGGTGCGGGGGTGTAGAGAGGTCTGAGTGAAGAGGACGGAGGAGGTGGTTTAGGAGGCGATGGTGAGAAGGGCAGTTTGGGGAAAGTGGGCTCGGCCGATAGCGCAGGCAGCGTGGGGTGGGAGGCTGCAACTCGTGTTGACTTTGGCACGTTGTCTAAGCTACCGTTGCTTTTGGTTTTTAGTCGAGTGGTTTTTATCTTCTCTTCTGTTAAAATTATCAGTATCATAATATAGATTATAAAATCATATAATTTTACTAGAGATAAATGATACAGATCTCAATATAGATCTGAATTAAGTAGTATCACAATAGGATCATGATTTAACTCGTAGAATCGTTAGGATCGAAAAGGATCGCAGTGAAAGCATGATTCTAACAACAAACTATATTAGCATATAAATTTTGATATTACATGTTGCTAGTTTAATTTGCTTTGTTTTTGTTGTTTACATGTTATTCTAAAGTAAAAAAGTATTATCTTTAATATAATAGACTTTTAGATTATTAGTTTATTAAAAAATAATTAAATAAGTTCCAGAAATCAACCTTAATTCAATATAACATGAATAAGTGTACCCTGTTAAGGGTACTTATGTCATTTTCTATTATCCTAAGGTTTAAGATTGTGTCCATTGTATTCACTATATATCTGCCTCTTCAGGCTGCAATACATATTCAACTAACATTTATTCACCCCTTTCTCCTCTCTATCTAACCTGGTATCAGAGCCTAGGTTCAATACCAAGCCTCCGGTCGTCTTCCGCTACCACTGCCCCAGGAGGAGTGATCTCCACTCTCGGGGGTGGCCATCTCTCGGTCGCCGTCGTCTCCGGATCCTCGCTGGCTGCCGCGCACACGCGCCACCGCACTGACGTAGATCATAGAAGTCTTTATGATGTCGTCGCTTCTCTCTGAGCTGTCGCCCTGAGTTTCTAAGTTTGTCGCGCTTCTCTTCCATGTTGCCGCCATCTCGGGCTTCGATCTGCGTCACCATGCTTCTATCTATCCATCTTCAACTTGATTTGATAGCTCTCTCTCTATTTGTATCACCATCCACATCCTCTTTATCCTGTTGCCACGGTCGACTTTGCTCCCGCTTGCTTCTGCTTTCTCAGCCCTGCACCTTATGCTTTTTGGGCCGCCGCACAACCCTGATGAGAGGAGATCATTTGGTACTTGACATAATTTTTCAAGAGCTGCAAGCTACGACAACATTATCATGACCCTAACTTTGGTTTTTTCTATTTTAGTGTCAACCCTTTCAAATGTAATAATGTTGCATATGACTTGTATTTGAGGGGACGTTAAGGGTATTTATATCATTTCTTATCGTCCTATGGTTTAGAGTTATATCAATTGTATTTACTATATATTTTCCCCTTTGGGCCTCAATACAGATTCAACTAACCTTTGTTCATCCATTCCTCCTCTCTATCTAACATACTCAAAGTATGAAATTAAATTCAAAAAATCTACTGTAGACTTGCATATTTAGAAATATAAATTCAATTTTTATATAAAATATATATGCTTTTAAAAATATGATAGAATCATGATCCGATCCCATCAGGCAAAAAACAATCCTAACTGGGATCGTGATCCTGATTACCTTGGGGCTGTTAACTTTTTTTGTAAGGTATTCAATTAAAAATAAAATAAAATACATAGTTATATCTCCACAGAATAATGCAAACAAAAAAAGAGAAAAAGGTGAAAAAAAGAAGAAAAACCACGTTAAGAAACTAACACGTTTCAAACGTCGTTCGACTCCATCGTTATTTGGGCCATAGCCTTAATTAATGGGGGACAGTCAAAATGTCCATTTTGCCCCTAGTAGGTCTGCGAATTGTCTGGCTGATTATACAAGTCTAGGAGCATGCTCATTTGGGCTGAAAAAATATAGCTTATGGTTGAAATTATACTATAGCTGATGGTGGCTTATTTGACGTAATTAAATTTTTTAAAAAAATTAAAAATAGAACAAAAACATGTTAGTCCATTTCAGATAATGCAAACAAATACAGGAAAAAAGAACCGGCAAAAAAGCTAAAAAACCAGAAAAAAATAAAATTTAAAAATAATAAAAAATAAGTTAGAAGCTAAAAGCTGAAACTAAAATAAGTAGAACCTACAAATGAGGAAGCAAAAGCAAACGTGGTGTGGAGGGCTAAGGGTGTGTTTGGTTGAGCTGTGGCTTCTGAAAAAGCTGCTGTGAGCTGTGAGCTGTGAAAAAGCTGCTGTAGGTTGTGGGCTGTGAAAAGATGTAAGCTGTTTGGTTCAAACAAGTATAAAACTTACCTCCTATCTCTATTTTCCTTGAAACAACTGTGAAACAACTCTTTATTTTCACCATTTCAAAAAGCAGAAAGCCAAAAGCAGGGTCCAAGGTGCTTTCAAAACTGTATTACCCAAAAGTAGCTGCTTCTGAAAAAACAGTTTCTGGTTTCCACCCCTTTGGTTGGCTTTTAGCTTTTTGGAAGCAAAAGCAGCTCCCAAAAGCTCAACTAAAGACACCCTAAGCGTAGCTCGGATGGCAAGTGGAGCCGCTTAACTCCCTGCCTATCGGAGTTGGATCCTTGTGATAGAACCTCTCATGTCTTATCTGAATAATTAAAGGTGGGTATATGTATGTGTACGTTGAGTATGCAGTACGTTGCCACGCTCTGAGAGCCTTATCGTCTCTTATAGATGTGCGTAGTAGATGCACGAGTATGAATGTCCGTTTGTGATGCTGTGTGTGGGGTGTTTGTAGTGTGTATGTATGCGTTTGTACACCTCAAAAAAGCAAGCGTGGTGTGATGTGGTGGTGCCCATTTAGACTTATGTTTTTGACTTTTAAGCTTATTTAGTTCTGTTTAGGGCTTTTTTCATAGTAGTTATCGCAAGCTTTTTCGGCGTATTTAAATTTAAAAATAAAAAATAGGTTCTTTCGATACGAACAATGTAAAGAAATACAAGAAAAAACAAAAAAAATAAAAGGCTAAAAAATTAAGAAATTAGAAACAAAAAACTAAAAGCCAAATGTATAAGCCAACATGAGCAGGGCGGCTAGCAGCCGCGGCACGAAACCGGTGGTGGGTGTTGAGGAACCGTCACTAGCAAGTCTAGTCCAATCGATTTCTCCTATGTAAAATAGATGGATCAATCACAGAATAATATAAGAAATACAAGATTGAACACACAGAGATAGGGGGAACTCTTTCTTCTTTATTGCCTTTTTTCATAAGTACAAGATGATAGCCAATAGGACCCCCTATATATAGACGATAAGGTGAGATGCCCACCATGGGCTAAAACCTCAAGCCCAGGCCAAGTTTCTCAACACTCCCCCTTAGTCACTCATTTGACACGTTTATGTCTTATCAAAACTCTATAAAACCCTGTGAGAAAAATTTAGAGAAAGAGTAAATGATATATGTTATGTTGTGTTGCACGAATTGCCTCAGTAAAAATATTGGCCGAAAAACTTCCGGAAAACTCGTCAAGAAAAAAGGGTACAATCCACCCAATTTTATTTAATTTACAAGATTTATTCATTGGGTATTCGATCTTCGAGATCAAGTTTTAATAGTGAGCTCGTGAAGAGTCTCCCCTGAATTCTGCACTTCTCTAAGTCTCATCATTCCAATTCCACGTATATATTTTTCAAAATTAGATGTTGAAAGCGACTTAGTGAATAAATCTACAAGATTCTCACATGACTTAGTATGTAGTATCTTAATTTCATCCATCTTTTACAATTCATGAGCGCAGAAGAACTTAGGGTTAATGTGCTTTGTAAGATAACTCTTCATGTACCCCGTTTGTACTTGTGTAACACAAGCTGCATTATTTTTATAGATAATTATGGGAACTTGTATAATGTTCAATTCACATGATTGCTGGATGTGATGAACCATTTATCGAAGCCAAGCACATTCTCGTGCAGCTCGTACAGTGCTTTGATTTCTAAGTGGTTCGTTGAAGTCAATACAAGACTTTGCTTAGACGATTTTTATGAAATTGTAGTTTCACCACATAGAAATACATAGCATGTTTGTGACCTAGCGGTATGCGGGTCCGACAGATACCCAACATCTGCATAGCCTGTCATATTCAAGTCTTGGTTCTTTCTGTAGAATAATCCAAGATCTTTGCTTCCTTAGAAGTATTGAAAAATATCCTTTAGTCCTTGCCAATGCCTTTTGGTAGGTTCAACACTATACCTTGCTAATAGATTTACGACAAATGCAATATTTGGTCTAGTGTAGTTTGCTAAATACATAAGTGCTCCTACTGCAATTAAGTACGGGAATTTCGGTCCCAGGACTTCCTCCCCCTTTTCTCTAGGTCGATACGGATTCTTGTCTTGTTGTAAAGATCGTCCGACCATTGGTACTTTCGAAGGGTATGCCTTTTCAAAGCCAAACATTTTTAACACTTTTTGAGTGTATGCGGATTGATGTACTAATATTCCTTTTGGGATATGCTCAAGCTGCAAGCCTAAGTAGTATTTGCTTTTACCCAATCTTTCATTTCGAATTCTGACTCCAGGTAAGAACTCGCCTCCTTTATATCTTCCAAGGTTCCAATGATATTCAGATCATCTACATACACTGAGATTATACAAAATCTATTCTAGTAACGTCGTATAAATACACATACATTCCATGGTACTTAGCATATTTCTTCGTGTGTCTTGCATTGTGTCTTGTCTTGCTATTCTTCTTTTTCTTGGAGATGAAGCCAATACCTCTCTTGTCATTTGACTTTTTTTTACTTTCCAATATTATGTCAAGAGAGGTTGTTCCTTTATAGCTCTTTTTCAAGTCATTTTTCAATGTTGTGACGTAGGCCTTAAGCTCCTTGTTTTCCTTTATAAGGTTAGTCTCAACAATCATAGAAGAAGTGGAAGCATCTAATTATGAGCAACAAGATATATCAAGAAAATCATCATAAGATGTGGATACATTAACCTTAGATGAAATGTAAGGAGTAGAAACTATACATGACATATCATCTAACAAATTACAAGTAATGCCTATATCCATATTAGGTTTAGAATATTTCTTGAATAGAAGATGCTCATGTTTTTCTTTTAGCACATCATAGTTATTTTGAAGAATGATATATTCTTTATTCAAAATTTTAAATTTAGCTTTTTTCTTTTCAAGAAATTCATTTAACTTTTCTAGCATATCCATCAACTCATTATAAGAAGATGCATCATCATTATTTACCTTCTTGTTACCTTTTGCCACAAAGCATCGAGTTGATGTGGAGGGGTTGGTGGATTCTTCATCGTCGGAGCTAGAAGTTGAATATTTGTCTCCTGACATCCACTCTTGTATGCAATCTTCATCACTTGATGTGAACATTTTCATATTTGTCTTGAATTTTTGTCTACATATCATGAGCGCTCTCTCAAGATTGCATGTTGTGCTGAACACGTCTACACTCAAAGCACTAAATAAAGCATTAGTAGCTTGAGCGTCGAGATGTAAGCATTTCTCATTCTCAATTATTGGAGAAAGAGGATCCAAATAGAGGACAAAATCCCACATCTACAATCCGTCATATTTTTGGACTCATGGCCTTAAAATAACAAATCATGCGGATTTTTTAAGTATCATAATTGGTGCCATCAAATAGAGGTGTATAATCTAGGTGCATTATACCACTAGTTGTCATCCTTTATACTCTCTAGGCGGTGAAGCCTAATAGATAAGAGATCAAACTCTGACACCACTTATAGAATCGAGGAGGCTGACTAGAGGGGGTGAATAGACGATTTTAAAATTTCTTTGGCTAAAACTAAGCTTATAATGCGGAAGAGTAATCAAATCGGTTTTGCACAATTAAGGCCTAAATCAAATAGTCTAACTAAGTACACCAACAACCTAAGTCTATGTCAAATGTTTGCAATCCTAAGATAACAAGTAATCAATTTAATTCTATGAATATAAATTGCTTGAATGTAAATTAAGCATAAGAAAACAAACAACAATGACATGGTTCCTTTTTACCGTGGTGTTTGAAGTTTGTCGGTCTCCCGTGGTCCATGTTGAGGTAAACCCAAACTAATTGGACCGACTCCACGAATTAAGTTTTCTACCTCAAATCCACTAGTGGTACCTCTTCCCACTCCGGGTAGGTGAGCTTCAACCTTCACACGTGCTGGGCCTTCTCACAACCTTATTTGAGAAGATCACTGGACACGACGCCTCCAAAGCCGTCTGGGAGTCGGCAACCTCTAAGAGTAACAAGTTAAGCCTCTTGATTGACTCTCACCACGTGCAACAAATGCATAAGCTCAAGTGAATACGAAATCCACCTCTAGATGCAACACATGCAATTAGATATCCCTCTCCTTTCTCACAGAGCGCAACACATGCATAATTGAGAGGAGAAGCTCACAATAACTCAAGAGTGTAAAACAGAGTGTCAAAGACCTTGCCCCAACTGGCCACAAGGGAGCATTTATACCTCACACCTCAAAACTAGCCGTTGGAGACAAAAATTAGGATTTTTGGAACTACCGCTGTTATAGGAGCAGTACTTCCGTTTTCCATCATAACGGCTAGAAAAACAGCCATTATTTAGCCATTTGCGGGACTACCGTAGTTATAAAAGCGGTACTTCCGTTTTTCAGAACTACCGCAGTTATAAGGGCGGTACTTCTGTTTTCGGTTTTTCAGCATAGGCGACACTCAGAAAAACGATCATAACTTTTTATTCCGATGTCGGAATTGAGTGATCTTGGACTCTTTGGAAAGCTTATTCAGAGGGATATACAACTCATCTATTTATATGATCTTAAATACATTAGACAAATACAAAAATCATAATACATCCAAAGAGTAACTGCCATGGTCTAATGTCAAAGGAAATATCAACAAACAATCTTAGACATGCCAAGTGATAATGCATGATCTCCAACTTTTGTAAAACATATTTTTAAACTTAGATCACGCTACAAAGAGTAGGTACATGGACTTCAACATTTTGGAAAACACATTTGCAAATTATAGTCACATATTATAAGGATTAGATGCATGAGTCTCAACTATTTGCAAAACACATTCACAAATAATGGCATCATGTCATAGAGATCTAAAGCAAGCGGGATTGAGCTATCAACATATGATGAGACTCAAGCTACTGGACAAGACCCCTCTTAACAGTACGACAATCCTATACTAGCAATTTGGTCTTCCAACCAAACACCAAGACTGATAAAAGACTAGAAATATATCTTTAGCCTTAGCTAATTATACATTTGTCTTGATCATCCTCTTAAAGTTTGATGACGTACATCTTTACTTCAAGTTCGGATCATTGTCTTCTCTTGACTTGATGATCAACTCATGATCTTCTTCTTCTTCTTGCGATCTCGATCAACTTATGATCCTCTCCTCTTTGAAATCTTGATATATATCAACACATGATACACCATCTTCTTGATGACCTTTAACTTATGAACCCATCTAAAATCTACATCATCATATAACCTAACCTATTTGTCCAACTCATGAAAAATATTAGTCCCACAAATCGATTATCATCAATTATCAAAACTCACCATTAACTCATAATGGAGGGACTAGATTCTCAATCTTTATGTATTGGTAATTGATGACAATCTTAACAAATAATGAGATAATGAATTGAATATAAAACTGTTTACACTTAAAGTGTAGTACTACCGCCATCTAAGGTCTGGTAGTTCTGATTTCTAACACAGTACTTCTGTTTGTCTCGAGGGCCAAATCTTGGCACTCTCCGGAAAAATATACCGCCCCATAAATCTGGAACTTCCAGAGTCTGGTAGTACCGCTCAGGAGTTGCGGTCATACCGCGCTCGGTAGTTCCACCGTTCAAACTCTGGTACTACCATTTTCTAAAGAAACAGAAGAGCTTCAAAGGGACTCTCTGGAAAAAAAATGTATCGCCAACTAAAGGTCGGTACTTCCGAGCTAGCTGCGGTATTACCGCACATACCGCTCAGTCATACCACACTACGGTAGTACCGCCAATTACACACTGGTACTACCGATTATCCTGACAATGCATAGTTGGATTTAGAATTTAAATTCAAATGCATGCATGACCTTTGTCTCAAGCCATGGTGATCTTCTTATCAACCTTAGCATGCATCTTCAAGTCGTCAAGCAAAATTCGAGACTAAACCTTTCAAACACTTTATAATTATGTTAGTCCCATACACAAATAATTGAGGATAATGCAATATGAGTCAATGTGAGTATATATAGACTACACCAGTTTTATGTACTCAAAGGATATGTTTCAAAGTAGAGATCCCAATATATGTGAAAAAAGAAACATAGATTAATATTAATGAAACCACAAAATATAGAGTGAACTCCTCCTAAATGTGTGCATACAATAATGTGTAATAAAAACATATGAACATATTCAAGTTAGACTTTTTGTGGAGTTCAACCTATATATTGGATCTTAGGAATGCAAAAAGATATAAGAATATAACGTCGAATGCATACCTCCATGATTTTCACCTTTTCATCCAAATGAGACTAAGTAATAACATATTCAACAAAAGAGTTAGTCGCATATTTAGACTTGTCATTAATGAGTTAGGCCTATATTTACATTTGTCATTAATCGAGTTAGTCTCATATTTAAATTTGTCATTAATCACCAAAACCAATCTAATTGGAGCTTAAACTTACACCACATGGCCTTGGCCACGATGCACACGATTCTGAAGCCAAAGGGGTGGCCTGTCGTAGGGTTGGTGTACCAAAACTGCGAGGTGTCTTCTGACACCTGGATCAGCAGTAGGGAGCCCTCCCTGGGAGCACTGGGCTCTGGCATGGCAGGGATGCTAGCATCGAGCCAGACGTGGCATCACATGAAGGACGAGTCCCACCACAAGTGGATGTACTCGTGGTGGGGCGGCCAAAGGTGCACCGAGCCAGCGATTTCGAAGACGATGTGGCCGAGCATAGGTGAGGAGAACACGTCTTTGGTGGCGAGCGCCTCAGCCGCTACGTCCACTGTTGCATCTAACAGTGCGGAGTTCGCGATGGGGGCATGGGCTGGGATAGAATGAGGAGCCAAAGCGTAGTGTTGAGGAGGAGGGAGAAGGGTGCGAGGAGCACGGCAGTGAGCGGGCAGTGGCGTGGTGACTGGATGGCAAGCAAGAGCGGTGGTGACAGTGGTGAGGCGTGGTGGGCTTGGGCATTGGGCACAGGGGTGACGCCACCACTGGTGGCAACGAACATTGGGGGTGTTCTTTATTTGGGATCTGTTGGAGTTTATGCAATTGAGGTGTGGTCTGGATTAAGGCCCATGACTTTTATTTGGGCTTGGATTAGATTTAGGCTTCTCTGTGTTGGACTAGCTTGGATTGGATCAAAGGAAAATAATTATGAACTTGAACCAAGCTAGTGTTGAGTTTCGACCCATTAGCATCGCTAAATGTACCACTCTACATATTGATATAGCTTAGGATATCATTCTAAAGATGTTTTCTAAACTACAACACTCCAAAAAAATTTTGGATTCATACAATAACATTACCCTCATTTCCTCCCCCTTTAAATCATTTTGCATCTTTGAACTCGAGGGAAAAGTTGTTTTTGCCCCGATTGGATACAACTGTGCACGGGCGTGGTGGTGCCAAACCTCAGCTAGTATAGTAATCTAAGGTCCCGTTTGGCACAGCTCAGCTTCACTAGTGAAGCTGTTTTTTTTGTTTCAGCTTCACGAGCAGCTTCACCGGTGAAGCTAAAATTGTTTTGAAAAATTGTTTGGCAAAACAGCTTCACCAATAGCTCATACATGGCTGAGAGAGGGCAATTGTCCAAGATGCCCCTGTTTACCTGACTTGTTCTAACATTTGGAGTTGTATGTTTGTATATGGTCATATGAATTAAAAAATAATATATTTGAATGAGTATGAATTAAAAAATTAAAATAAAAAAATAAAAAAAATTAAAATCAGTGCGAACGGGAGGAGAGGAAACAGGCGTGGGGACCCAGTGGCAAAGTGCTGTAATTTCTGTCAACTACAAGGACAGTGGGTTCCTAGAACTGCGAGCCTGAGGGAGAGAGCTGTGAAAAGCTACTATTTTCAGCTTCACCCCACCCCATTCCCTTGTGAGAGCATGATTTAAGGAGCTTCATCCATGAAGCTGTTTGCAAAAAGGATGTTTGGCAAAAAACAGCTTACAACAGCTTATGAAGCTGTTGGTGAAGCTGTACCAAACAGGGCCTAAGAATGGTCAAGGGGTGGGTTCTTTTCCACTTTGATTTTAACTTCCGTTGCTACAATAACTAGCTTTTAAACAATTCGTCTTTTTAAGTTAGGGTCTACAGTTAGATTGTAGTATATATTGTACGAGTTCAGCTGTACCGGTCAAAATCGCATACGACTTTTTTCTCTTCATACTAGCCATAATTCAAAAACCATAAACTAAAAGCCAAAACCGTAGCCTAAAAAACCCACCCAAGATATTGCTTATGATTTTTTCACTGTAGCTGAGGTGACTTATTTGGCATAATTAAATTTAAAAAATTTAAAAATGGACAAACATGTTAGCATATCACGAACATTACAAAAGAATACGAAAAAACAAAAAATCCCAAAAAAAATGAAAAAGCTAGAAAAACAAAATTTAAAATAGTGAATTAAAAGCAGAGTCTTCGCTAAAACGAGCGGGGTACTTCAGAACAAATCCTCAGTTGATTAGGAAGGTTGGAGCAAGGCGGGTGTATTCGACCTGTAAATAAAAGTAACTCGTTTGTCTGGATGTTTTAGCCACAAAGCCTGCATCCTACATTGATTGGCATCGCCTGTCAGTTTCGCGGCTGTATGTAGGAATGCGGCTTCCCTGTTCCTTTCTCTCTATTCCCCTCGTGTTCTCATCGACGTGTCAAAGATCCAGAGTATTCTTTCTGTCTTACTTGTATTTTCCTGATGCTCTAGATTCTGATCACGTTCATGAAAACACGAGAAGGACTGAGAGAAGGAAACAGGATGCTCCGTGCTGTATGTGGCAGGTCGTCAGTTTGTTCGGTCGCACCGGGTCACCCGCACCCGTACACAGTAGGGTCAGACCGGGGGCACAAACTCCCTTGGGTTTAGAGCTGTAAAACGATTAAAAGGGGGTGATTGTATTACGTGAATCCAAAAGTTTTCAGAGTTGTATAGTTTGAAGGAAATTTTTTAGAGTGATATTCTAAGCTATGTCAACCTTTAAAATAATATAGTATGAATTATCCAACATTTAATGGACATGACTAGTTTGCGAAGTCCGATTCGGGTTAGCATCAGGCGCCGCTTCGATCGTGCGATCTTCTTCGTGCAAGGGCAACACAACCTTCAGATCTCCTTTATCTTTGTGAGTTGTGACGCATCAAAAATCGTCAAATCTTAAAACACGAAACAAAAACAACTGTCTGGTACAACACACCTTCATTTGTGAAAGTTTCCTCTTGATTGAACGAATCTGATGGATGATGGAAAAGTATATATAAAATACATAAATTGCATACACATCTACCATCCCACTGGTTGCTTTTTCATTAAAAAAGTTAGCGCAGGTTCTGGGCCATAACTTTATGGTACATGGGCCAAGTCGGTGGCTCTGTGGCCATATACTCAATCCAAACGGCAATTAATAATTCATTGCGCGCTGCTACCACAAGATTCTTGGCTGACAAGTCAATAGGGTGCCAAACGAGTAGGGCTGTAAAAAAAGCTCGAAGCTCGCGAGCTACTCGAGTTCGGCTCGTTCTAGGCTCGGTTCGAGCTCGGTTCGAACTTTAAACGAGCCGAACTCGAGCTCGCGAGCTTCACCGAGCCGAGCTCGAATAGTTCGTGAGCCCCAATTCGAGCTCAAATAGTAATACATATTAATTCTTACCGAGCTTACTCGAGCCGAACTCGAGCTCGAGCTTTTATTATTGTTGAAAATTAGTGCATATTTGAAATATTTTGACTGTTATTGAGCTTACTAGAGCCGAGCTCGAGCTTAAAAATTTCTTATTATTGAAAAATAGTGCATAATAAATTATTTTAATTGTTACCGAGCTTCAACGAGTCGAGCTCGAGCCTACTCGAGCTTAGGCCGAGCCGAGCTCGAGCCCCGGTCCAAGCTCGGACCCCAACTCGAGCTCGGCTCGAGCTTCTACCGAGCTCGAGCCTGGAAGGCCAAGCTCGCTCGAGCTCGGCTCGTTTACAGCCCTACAAACGAGCACACTTGCCTAAAAAAACTGTCAAGTCAAGCATTTTTATGCTAGTCATTGCGCGAGGGAAACGCATCTGTATGATTTCAAAACAAACATGTAGGTACCGTTCATATTAATTTTTAAAAACTATTTTTATAGTAAATGACTTATCTATAATATTAGATTTCAAACGAAATATCTTTTTAAGACGAGATTTACTAGTCGATTATAATACATACGGTAGTAACTTCATTTATATCGACCAAAATCGCACGCTCTATCTATAAACTTATCCATAAAATGTTACTGTTTATAAGCTAAGGTCAAAAGCTAATATGAACATGCCTGTAGTTTGATGTGCACTGAAATCTATCAGTTCATTTTCTTTAAGAATTAGTTAAGTGCTGCGTGCGCTGCTCCGAATTAAAAAATATTTATTACCTTAGTATGTTGTGCATTGTATCAAACTTGGACTGCACCACACCCTTAGTTGGGCTATCGCCTGGACAAGTTTTGCCCTATTATATCATATGTCCGTACACCTATGGCTTGCCATTGTGCTCGACTGAGATCTTGCCAAGGCCATCAGTGCGCCTCTGCCATCATGCTCGACTCAAGCTGCACCCTTCTCCATGGCAACCACGCCTAACCCAATGACGTCTTGTTTGGTGGTTGCAACTAGGAAATAAATGATAGGATGAGAAGGAGATAACAGGAAACCATGGTACAAATTTTGTGCCAGAAGAAAGTTGTTGGGATAAAAAAAATAGTCATAATTTAATTTGTTTGTTGGTAGGTGATTTTTTTGGATTTTTGTTAGAGTTTTTTTAGAGATGTAGACAAGGCCGGGCCCATGGGCGTGCAAGCCGTGCGACCGTACAGGGCCCCCCAATTCCAGGGCCTCAAAAAGCCGTGATATCGAGTGTATGCAGGGCCGTGAGATTAGTCGCGCACGTAAACGGCAAACAAGTAAACAACCTTCGTTCCTAGCTAGCTGAAATTAATGTGCGAGGATGCCATGCATATAGCGGCAAGTTGGCCCCACTTTCCGACTTAATTAACCGGGGTCGCGTACTCGTGTGGGGTCCACCGTCCACTGAGTAAGTGAGTAAGCTGAAATAGAGAGGGGGTCCGCGTTTTGTTTGTCGTTCGAGTTCGCGCTGCGTGGCGCTTCGTATTCTCGCCTTCTCGGCTTCTCGGCTCCGAGGCCCCCACGGCGTTTCGTCTCATCTCCGCGACTCCGCCGAGCGCCGGCCGGCCGGCTCGTCCTGTCGTCCAATGTCCATCCATCTGGCGAATAGCAAGCAAGGCAGCAACAGAACAGAACAGCAGTGCAGGTATTTGGTTTTTTTTCAATTATAATTGTATTGTACTAATTAAATCCTTCGTATGAAAGTCTAGAACTGTTTGTATAATTTTAATTTTGTTCTTTTCATCTTTTGAAGCCATGTAAAATGCAAATCGATTTAGAAAATATGAATCCGGTTCAAAAAACGTAAGAAGAAACAAAGAATTGAAGAGTTAACTCAATGTCAGAAAGGAGCAATGGATAGATTTATTATAAAAGAATCACAAGTGTCTTCCGGTTTAGGCCTCACTTAGAGTTTTGTACAGGGCCTCCAAATTTCATGGCACGGCCCTGATGTAGAGGGGAGAGGAGAATGTATCATTCAGCATTCACTGACTGATTAAGTAAAGGTGATCCAACCATATTATGAACAGTTATTTAGTCAACGTGTAGCCATTTAATCATCTTGTCCACAAGCAAAACCATCAACAGAACGCATGTTTTGCCTCGCTATGTGCTTGATGATCTGAAGTGGCTAACTGGACATTGACTCAAGAATAAAAGAAGCTTAGTGGCAACTGGAAAGAAAAGAAGGATCAAAAGACGAGAAGATCCACGTAGCTGAGCTCAATGCACGCCATCAACTTGACCTCAGTGTGGCTTGCCTTTATCTCGTCCTTGTTAGTGCTGTGCACTGTAGCAACCCTCCGATTGCTTGGTGTCAATGAGAGCGCGGAGCCATGAGGACCGCCACAATGCCATCAGCCCATCATGAACCTCAATGCGACGCGTGCACCAACTTCAACATCTTCCTGAAGACTTCATCGGCACAGGGCTGCAAAGGAGATAGAAGAGAAGAAAGAGAGATGGCGAGAGAGATAGGTAGAGGCGACGAGTGTTTGGCTAAGGGTCTGTTTGGAACAAAGGAATGCAAAATAGAGGAATGGTAGGAAGCGCAGGAACAGAGGAAAGTGAAAAGCGGAAAACTACAGGAATACAAACCATAGGAACGAAAAATGTGGACCGTTTGGATTGCAGGAAATAAATTTGAATCTTCACATTTTCCAATGAACAATGTAGCGTTGCGTTCCTTTCGTTCCCTTGGGTTAGAGTGGATTTTCCAATTCCTCCGTTTTGTATAGCATAGGAATCCTTTCCTTTGGAATGGGATGTATCTTTCCTCTATTCCAAACAGCAATCTTCAAAAACTTTCCATAGGAATGCATTCCTTTGAAATTCCTTTATAATTCCTCCAATCCAAACAGGGCCTAAGATCTGGTACTGCTATCCTGTATTTGGGGTTGCGACGGATTGTTAAGGATCATCTCGAGTTTGTTCGGAACAGTTTAGTAAGAATTATCTCAAGTTTGTTTGTCGCATTTTAGTTTTCTTCGATTTTCTCGCTACTTTTTTGGGAGGCAGGAGAGAGGCTATGTCCCATTTTCTCAATGATTTTTCTCTTGAGATGTACAAGAGGGGAGGGAAGGAGCAGAATAATGTATCATTTACCAACTTTTATTTTTTAAAGTAGTAGAGATAATAAGTACACACACCACACGCAAATCTATTGGTTCGGTTCTGAAATGGATGACAACTTGCCAAATTCTTCGCAACCAAAAACAAATCTGCTTCCAAACTTATTCTAGGTATCACCATATCCAAACCTTGCCTGGTTTGCCAATACCACTCCTATTAATGGTATTAGGGGTGCATTCTGGTTTTGCCAATACCACTCCTATTAATGGTATTAGGGGTGTTTTTTTTTTGCTGCGGTTGATGATTTTTGGCTCTAACACGAGCACTTGCGCGAATGAATCGAAAATCAAAACCACTTCGAAAAGGTTATTCTGATAAGTCGCTTTAAAACTGCACCGGAGAAGCCGTCTTATTTATTTATTTAAAAAAACTATAAATCATAAAATATAAGATAAAAAGAACTGAGCCAAGATTGAGATGAAACCAACGCTTACAAATTGCCGAAAAGTTTCAAACCACACGCTGCACCATTTCTTCCTTCCTCGTCGCCTCCGCTTTCTCAACTCCCCACCACTTCCCCCACCAAATCCATTGCGGCATCCGCCTGAATCCACCGCCGAGGCGCCGATCCCCTCCCCTACCTCCCATTCGGGCGATTTGGGATTTGACAAGATTTAGCCTCACAGGTCGTGCGACTCGCTTGCTGATTTGATCCGGGGAATCTCGTGTTGTTGTTGTTGGATTGGATTGGGTGATTGGCTTGCGAGGTGGATGGGGCTGCTGTTCGTGCAGTCGCTCCCGGGGCCTAAGGTGTTCAAGTGCAAGTTCTGCAGGGTGGGCTCGGCGTCGCCGGACGCCATCGTGTCCAAGGAGTTCCGCGGCCGCCACGGACGCGCCAACCTCTTCGAGAGCGTGTGAGCTGGGCTATCCCTCTATCCCCCCCCCCCCCCCCTCCCCCACTGATTCTTGCAGTTTCCTGAATGTGAATTGCGCGATCGTTGCAATGCCGCTATTCTGGAATGGCTTAGCGTCGTTTAGTTACAGGCATTCCTAGCTAGTACATGCAAGAGAGAATTATTAACTCGTGATGTATAGACTTAATATGAACTGTTGGTAGCCACACTGATTTCAGTTGTCATAGTTGAACGAGGGTTGTTTTCTGGTAGTGTTGTTTCCTCAAGGGGGTTTTTGTTTGTGGTAGAGAGTGAAGGATCATGATGTTTATCTAATCAGGAAGAGTATAATCTTGCTAGATTACAAGAATGTGATGGTGGATCCGTGGTATTGTTGCTTTCGATTTGATTGATGATGGAATACCCTGAATCACGTTGGATATGAATCAAATGAGTAATGCAAACCATGGTGTACATGAATTGATCTTTTGTTCCTAATTTTTCGAGTTTGATGGATCAATTTAGGCATGGTATCATGTTATGGTCAACATGATGAGAGCATGTTGATGCTAGGTTGGAGAGTTAGAATTCAGAGACTAAGTAGTGGACGTTGAATATTAGATATCACAAGACTGACAAGATCATGCTTCATAAAGAATGGAGATAGGCAAGCCACGTTATGAATTGAGAGAGCTTGATCAGGGTCAGTTGATTGTGATTATAAAGTGCTTCTTGGTCCATTTTCAGTTCTTTCATGCTGACCAACTACCAAATGTCAATGACATGAAGAGGTCATGTTTTGTAAAATCAATGGAACCTGCAAACGAAATGTTGTGTGCTTTCTTCATTTTCCCAAGGGAAGTTAATTTCTACTAATTATGCAATCAGACAATGGTTTCATCTAGACTAGCAGCCAGATATGTGAAATATAATTATGGATATTAGCATTACATAAGCTGACATCATAGAGTGAGTTAGTATCATTTATAGTTGCCCATTGAACATTTGAACAACCACACACTGCCAATTCTTGCATACATGTTAATCTGGGTTAAACGTGACATCCAGGGTGAATGTGAGTCTTGGTCCCAATGAGGATCGCTCTCTGACTGGATCGCACACAGTGAACGACATCTACTTTAGCTGCTGCCAACAACTCCTGGGCTGGAAATATGTAAGTTGCCAACTTTCGTGTTATTTAAAGTAGAATTCATTTGAAATCTGTTAAATGTAGGTTAGTTAAAGCATGCAAGTTGGTCAAACTGTTAAAATTGAATGTTGTATCTTAGCTTCTTTATATCTAAGAGGATAAGCATCCTGATGCGATCCTGTAAAAAATATATATGACTTGATGTTCCAGTTGAACAACTTGGTTGAATATCACAGATACTTTCTGAAACAATAGGATAAGTAGATTCCCTTGCATAATGCACGGGAAGCTTGACATCTGCATTTCTATAGGACCACTTTATTTAGAATTATGTTGGCTATTGTGATGAATCTTAGTTTATCGGGGTAAACACCTCCGGGAGAAAGGCCGGGTGGCGTCAGTTTGGTGAGATGAGAGATATGACTATAGACTAGAATGATAGAATGTGAGAAAGAGACTAGATTAATTCATCTTTATCGGTTCATTGATAATGGATATATTGTAGCCCTTTTTATAGAGGTAAATTGGCTCTTAAGAAAACAATATCTAATTTAAAAGAATTAATCTTACTTCAATCCTAACTAATCTAATCCTGCCATGTGCGGCTGCTACAGTATCAAGGGTACTATTCACACGTGTAAACAGAGCGCATGAACAGTGCTTCCAGCATGTGACAACTTCTCCCCCTTCAGCGACAGCTCATCCTCGAGCTGTGGTGGCGGCCATAGCTATAGCCCTAGGATAACCACGATAGCCAAGTTGACGAGAGATTGCTGCGTTTACCGGTAACCTTGAAGACCGTGGCCTCCACGTATAGGTGTAGCAAAATTGATGGCATCTGCAATCGTCACATAAGGCATGGTGGTAACCACGACAACGTTGTCGTAGGCTTCCACGATGTGGCTGATGCAGCAGGCTTCGACAAGGCTATGGCAGCCTTCGACAACACCTCGGTAGGACATGACAACAGAGATGCGGGTGTCAGTGGTACCACAGCAGGTCGTGGCAGCGATATGGTTGTCGTGGCAGGCTTTGACAGCAACACGACTACCACGATAGGGCTGTGGTAGGCGTTTGATAGAACCGTGGCAAGTCACGGCAGCGATGTGGCTGCCACGGTAGGACCACAGCTGCCACGATATGTTCCAGTGGTGCCGCAACGGCTGATGGGAACAATGTCGTTGTCGCTTCTTGTACCAAATGTGATGAATCTTAGTTCATCAGTGTAAACACCGTTGGAGGAAGGCTGGGCAGCGTCGGCTTGGTGGGATTAGAGATTTGACTATAGTCTGGGATGATAGAACTTGGAGAATGGACTAGATTGATTTATCTTCATTTGTTCTTTGTTTAATAAAATGAGATACACTCCCATCCTTACATAACTTAGATGACTTGAACCTTAAGGAATTTATATCTAATATTATAAAAATAGATTATCCTAACCAATCTAAGCCTATCTTTAAAGAAACTAATCCAATCAAATCGGCGGCTGCTATATGAACAGTAACCACACAGCGCTGTTCATGTGAACAGTCGGTATGTGACAACTTCTCCCCCTTCGGCATATAATCGGGGATGGGGGTGGAGAACGAAGGAAGAATCGGAGACGGAGACATTCCACCACTCCTTGGTGAGGAATTTTTTGTTGCCATCCCTAGTGGCATGTGGTGTGGTTGCGCGACGTGGACCGCTGCTGCGTTGATGTAACGGGCCGTGTGCCTCGACGCCGAAACAAGAGCGGCGAGACACCGAGAGATCGCGATGGATTAGACGTTGCAACATAGACTGGTAGTAGCATGTTGTGGATTGTACGCAGTTCTGCCAGAAGATAGGATTACAGATTAGAAAACCAACTGCTTGCTTGACACTGGATATAAAATTTCCAGGGAGCTAGCCTTGTATTATTCGAGATTCCCAACCAAGCTTCTGATGAAAAATGAATGAACATCTAAAACCAGGCAATTCACCTCTCTAACCTACGCCATATATACTCGGCCCAGATACGCATACCTCACCAGTCACCAAGACCTTCCTAGCGTACTGGCTGCTGGGTACCACCTGTAAAAGTAAAACAAATCAACGTACGCCTAGATGAACCGCGTGGCAAACTGGCAATCGGTTTACCAAACCGGGTGAAAGCAGCAGATGAACAGGCAAATCCTCCGGAAAACACAAACCACATCTAGTCCACGCAACTAGGGGTGATAACGGGTCGGGTTAATCCCGACCGATCTGGCACCGAATCTGATTGGTACCGAATCCGACTAGTACCGAATCCGACTAGTACCGAATCCGTAGAAAAAAATATAGGTTAGGATATAGTAACAGCAATATCCGTCCGAATCCGATACGTCTTCAAGTATGATTTCAGGTTAGTGCTACTATTTGACGTTTCATTTTCTTTTGTAATGATAAAATAAAATCTTCCACATCAGCTATTAAATAGTAACATCAAGTCAGTGCGTCCTACTTCATTTACTGCACTGTATGCATTCCTTACAAACAAGTAGGGGTGCAAACGAATTGGGTTAATCCCGACCGATCCAACACCGAATCCGATTGGTACCGAATCCGATTGATACCGAATCCGGAGAAAAAATATGGGTTAGGATATGGTAACAGTAATATCCGTCCGAATCCGATCCGTTTTCACCCCTACTCGCAACTACTGTGATCAATCGAACCCCACAAACCGACGCGGCGCCGTTCGATCACACGGCGTGCACGGCCCACGCGGCCCAACCCAACAGCGAGGCCTCCCGAGAAGCTCGGTCAAATCTCCAATACGTACGCACGCACGTACGTGGCGTAGCATACTACGCTACCAATTCGTACTACTCCGTATATCGGTTCCGCCTGGTGCAGGCGCGATCCCACCGCACCGCGGTCCACTTCGAACGATTTTAACTTCTAACTTATAATATATAGTTTTTGTCTTTTTTATTTCTTTATATTGTCTGTTTAGATGTAATTTTTTATTTTTATTTTTAATTATATAGAATAAACTAACAAATACAAAGTAAGTCATAAGCTTTGGATTAGAAAGCGTCCACCTGACCACACAGCCAGCTGGCCAATCTCCGCTATAAATAGCCGCCGTCCCGATTGGCCGCTGCTTTCTTTTCCTCGCCTCGCATTCGCGTTCGCGCTGCGCGTCGCATGTCCCCCAACCCGACGCCGCCGCGCCGCGCGCAAGGCCGCATCAGCGGCAGCAGACAGGAGGGGGCCATGGCGGCGTTGGACGAGGAGGCGTTTGAGGAGGTGGACCCGACGGGGCGGTTCGGGCGGTACGCGGACGTGCTCGGGCTCGGCTCGGTGAAGAAGGTGTACCGCGGGTTCGACCAGGAGGAAGGGATCGAGGTGGCGTGGAACCGCGTGCGGCTGCGCGCCCTGGCGGACCACGACCCCGGCATGGTGGACCGCCTCCACGCCGAGGTGCGCCTCCTCCGCTCGCTCCACCACGAGCACATCATCGGGTTCCACAAGGTCTGGCTGGACCGCGACGCCGGCGTGCTCAACTTCATCACCGAGGTCTGCACCTCCGGCAGCCTCCGCGAGTACCGCCACCGCCACCCCCACGTCTCCGTCAAGGCGCTCAAGAAGTGGGCGCGCCAGATCCTCGAGGGCCTCGACCACCTCCACACCCGCGACCCCTGCATCATCCACCGCGACCTCAACTGCAGCAACGTCTTCATCAATGGCAACACCGGCCAGGTACCCGTACCAACCTCGCCTATTCTTCCGTAATTTGATTCCTCCAATTCCTTAAAATTCCTCAAAATTTAGAATGAGATGCGCGCTGTTGTTAATCTCTGCAAACTGCAATTGCATGCATGATACTGTTCCATTAAATCAGGGAGCAATAGGCCAGGAATTCAGGCATTTTAATTGGAATAGATATTTTCATTGGATTTTAAATTTTGAATCGGGGTAGAGGAGATAGTTTATTGGCTGTTGGATTGCAAGTTTATTGGCTGCTGGATTGCACACTTACCCGAGCATTAGGGCATTAGGGGATTAGCGGCGGGTGCTTTTGCCTTTTCCGCTTCTTTTCTGTGACGACCTGTAGCTCTCCGTGCGCGCGCGCGCGCGCGAGAGAGAGATCTAAAAGCATCTCAAGAACGGGAACCTCAGAGATGCCTGTGCGAGCCGCACCTTTCGAATAAAGGAGAAACACAGGTGATGCACGCTGAGGCGCACTTTAATTTTGTTTTGTTACGCTAATCTCTACGATTTGCCTGGGCGCTGCGAAATTTCGCACGCGTTGCTTGCTTGTTTGCTGCATCCTGATTAGTATAGCTGTTAGCTGTTGCTTTCGTGCTCATGTTCGGATTGAGTCTGGGTTCGATTGCGTTGCGTGTGGCTAACGGCGCGGGGGGGTTGCCTTGCGCGCGCGCGCATGCAGGTCAAGATCGGCGACCTCGGGCTGGCGGCGATCGTGGACAAGACCCACGTGGCGCACACGATCCTGGGCACGCCGGAGTTCATGGCGCCGGAGCTGTACACGGAGACGTACACGGAGTCGGTGGACGTCTACTCGTACGGCATGTGCGTCCTGGAGATGGTGACGCGGGAGATGCCCTACGCCGAGTGCGAGAGCATCGTGCAGATCTACCACAGCGTCACCCGCGGCGTGCCCCCCGCGGCGCTCCGGCGGCTCAAGGACCCCGAGATACGCGCCTTCATCGAGCGCTGCATCGGCCAGCCCCGGAACCGGCCCACGGCCGCCGAGCTCCTGCGGGACCCCTTCTTCAGCGGCATCGACGACGACAGCACCGGCACGCTCGGCTAGCGCGCGCGCAGCGCCCCCGGTGAGCTAGCTGCGCCGACCACCTCGCCATGCACCGGGGTGGATCGACCGTGTTAATTATTGTTAACTAGTAGTAGTCGATGCGCGGTGTTGATTCCAAATAATGCTTCAAATTAGGCTCCAGCGAGCAAGCAAATGTGTATAGATTCATGTCTCGCTGGTGCTTGAGTACAAGTTTGTTATGTTACCAAGTGTTGGGCTTTGCGCCAGATGAGACGCTGTATTTGGCTTTGAGTGTTACAGTTCTTTTCAAAGAATGGTTGCAAAATAAAGATTTCTGTGAGCTCGCTGGATGCTTGTTAAACAAGACGCATGTAGACGTGACACCCAGCCAATCTCTCTGGATCTCCTGGTGCGTGGCAGCACAAGAAGTCTTGAAGCGTCGGCTCCTCCTTTGGGTTTCTTTTTCCTTGAAGCGTCAGGAACATGATGGGAGCAGCTTCGATTGCAAATAGCACTACTACACAAAAGGTTATTACAGACAATACAAAAACGTTATCACAGACTGTTTTGTGAGCCATCTAAATTTATAAGTTAGTAATAATAATACGAGTTTATCACAGACGGTTTCTATTATCACATACGGTTTCAACTACAAATCGTCTGTGATATTAATAATAATATCAGGTCATTACAGACGGTTTTTATTATCACATACGGTTTCAACTACAAATCATCTGTGATATTAATATATCACAGACGGTTTGTAGTTGAAACCGTCTGTGATTGTTTACTAAACCGTCTGTGATATATTGATTATCACAGACAGTTAGATATTCTTTTCTATTCTTAAATCTATTTATGTTTGTTGGCTATCCTTAGGAAATGCTAGCCATGCCCTCTGAAACAAGCTAGCCGATCAACACAGTATATATACATCTAATTTACATTAATTCATTTCAGAAACAAGAACATCCATTGCACAAATCAATTAACAGAAATGAAATAAATTATACATCTATGAACAAACACACACATGAACAATTAAGCTCAATCTTATCTCAGTGAAATTCATTCTACAATGTGAAACTCCCCATCTTCTTTTATGACTTTAGACATCAAGAAATATGCACACTGTTCTTGAATATGTTTGAGGTCAACTTGTTTCAATGGAGTTGTAGCGATGGACATAACCTGTCGCAAGAAGATCAATGTCGTGTATATATAAATTGATAAGTATGAAATAATTATTGCAAGATTGACAAACCTCAGAATTGTTCTTCGCGGAACAGATGAGTAGTTGCACGTAGTGGCAAACATAGAATCCACAGGTGTTGTTGCCTGGTGGCTACTGGTGGTACTGCAAAAATAGAATTTGTTAGTTTGAGAGGTATTATTATGAAGTGTTATATAAGATTATTGTGTACTAGCAATATTGAAAAATCTAGAATGTGTCACATGGTGTTGATCCCTTCCTTGCATTTTCGTACCTTTGCAACGTACGTCATGAACGACCTACGTGATTCCAAAAAAATTAGGCTTAGTTATTAGGAAGGAAGCAAATACTACAATACAATTATCTATGGAGGAAATATGTTTACCTATCGATTACTTGTTGGACAATTGTGTAGTCGGTTTTGTTCCTCTTTAGGGAATCCGTCAAATTGTTTCTTTATCCTACGGTTTGGGTGAGCCCTCCGAAGGAACCTACGGTAACACATGTATACGATTTTACGTGAGTGCTTCAGCCAGACACTCTCGGTATCATCTAAGCAGTGAGTACAAGATTTGGCCCCCTTTTGTACTCTGGCCCGACAGATTAGTAAGGGCAGTATAATCATTTATGATGCAGAACAACAAGAAGCGTAAAGTGAAGTTCTCTCATTTGTACGCATCTCATACCTGTACCCCTTTGATCCATAGTATTTTTCGATCTTCCACAAACGTTATTAAGTATATATCAATATCATTCTCAGGTTGGTTCGGCCCTTGAATAAGTGTCGACAGCAAAATATATTTTTACTTCATATACAATCAAGGAGGAATGTTGTAGATGCAGAGAGTCACAGACCAAGTGCTATGTCGACTGCTCATGTTACCGAAATGATTCATTCCATCTGTACTTAATCCGAACATTATATTCCTCGATTTTCCACTGAAGTCTGCAAAAATCCTATTGATGTTTCTCCATTGGGCGGAATCAGTAAGGTATATTAGCATTCCATCTTTCTTAGACTCCTCCAAGTGCCAACGCAACAGTTTTGTCTCCTTTGGATTTGCAAAAAAACCGCTTCAGATGGGGAATTACGGGAAGATACCATGCCACCTTAACCAGAGGTCTTCTCTTTACCTTTATTCTCTCGCCATCATCTAATTGATTCTTACGCTTGTATTAGGATGCGTTGCACATCGGACATACATGCATATTTGTATACTCTTTATGATAGAGGATACGGTCATTCAGACATGCATGTATTCTTTCTACTTCCATTCCTAATGGACAAATAATCTTCTTAACTTTGTAGATGGTTTTAGACAACCCATTTTCCTCCAGAAGTATGTCCGCTAAAAGACCTAATAGTGCCGTGAAACTCTTTTTGGACTTACCATTACTTGCCTTCAATTTCAGCAGTTCAAGCACGGTTGACAACCTCGTGTACTTTGACTTGCAGTACGTGAACAAATGTTTCTTCGAGTCCTCTATTAAGCCCCGGAATTTAACATACCCTCTCTCATCACAGTTCTCTTCTGCATCGCGAAGTATTTGATCCAAATTGTCATCATTCAGACTATCCAAATAGGAATCACAATCGACATGATCATCTGGCGGTATATCATTGACTTCATCGATGATGTCATTATTATTACCTTCCTGTGTAATCTGCTCTTCACTGTGTCTGGTCCAACGTGCATACCCCTTTTTAAAACTCATTCGAATCAAGTGCGTTTCAATCTACTCTCGGTTCCTAAAAATCTTTAGATTCTCACAGTCAATACATGAATGGTATATATATTATACCCTCTTATTTAATATATCTTCCTCGGCAGCTCTTGTAAAAGCAGAACCACCATTAATGTACTCTTTACTCATACGGTTCCTAGCGTACATCCAGTTTCGGTCCTACGTTACGCATATACCAATTCAGTATAACATATTCAATTAATTAATTGTTATATTATATACGTACAATCTAAATTAAGTAGCTATATGTAGTTAGATGTAAATAATATTCTCTACATCAAGTTAGTTAGACCATCTTTAGTTCTCCTTTCATCAAAAGTTAGATCTAAATTATAATGCAATTAGAAATAAATTACTAACCATAGTTAGCCAATGACTTAGTGGATCTATAATTACTCTTGCCAAATAGTCGATCTCCTTCCACCAAATGGCCTCAAAGACCTGACTGTAGCTCAACGCAGTAGCGTAGATCTGAAATTTAAGACAGAGGAGGTCAACGGGTCTACACGCTATTAATATAGCAGAATTATCATAGACGGTTTTTATAATGAACCGTCTATAAATTATCACAGACAGTTCAAATTAAAAACCGTTTGTAATACTTTATAATATCACAAACGGTTCTTATTAATGACCGTTTGTGATACTTTATAGACGATTTTAACCACGAAACGTCTGTGATAATTCATTTCACAGACGGTTTTATCACTGTCAACAATACAGACGGTTCTAAATTAAAACCTTTTATGATAATGTTTAATACAGACGATTCTAAACTAAAATCTTTTATGATAATATTTAACGTGATGTCTAATATTAGACTTTTTATATTAATACAGGCTATCCAACAGTCTAATACAGCCGTCCCGAACAGAAACGAACCTTACACTCAAATGGAGGGCTCAGTTCACTACGTGGAAGCATTTCTACCAAGAGCACATGTCTTCCACCTGTTGCCTCGTGGGTCATCTTCTTGCTGCCGTTGGAGCGTCGGCATATACAGTAGAAGTGCCACAAAAGATGGTGCTGTGTTTGTCAAGTCCGTTGGGTGATGGATGTATCGCGTCGCAGTAGCTGGGCATCGATCAAGCTCAGCCTAATGCCTATTCACACCTATGGAAGCTCAAGAGCTTATCCTGTATCTTAATTTATGCGTAATTTTCTGGGGTTGCATGGTTTTGGAGGTCAACTGGTCTGCAAGCCCATGGCATGACTAATTCCACGGATTATTGTATTGATTGAGCAGTCGGACTAACAACGGTAAATGCTCGCTTTCTTTCTAAAAAAAGGCAAATGAAGGTGTTACATGGGCTGGGTTATGCCCCAAGCCCCGTGAATCACGTACATATGGAGTTGATTGAATATGTGATACTGTAATTTTTTTTATCAAATCTGGTATTTTGACCCGCAAATTTTCAATTTAAGCAGTAGCATACCATACATATCCCATGCCGAGCTCTCACATCGTAACAAGTTTGAAGCACCACGGTATCATCTGCTGAGCTAGGGGAGCTCGAGAGGCAGCGAGTATGCATGGCATTACCATTTAAGCATGCTTAGGCCTTGCCGAGCTTTGGCTCCTCGGTGGGACAGTGGGGTCCACCAAGCTCCTCCTGTCGAGTTGGGGCTGCGTGGTAGTTTGTAAAAGACGTACATCTAAAGGCTAAATTTAAAGGAATAGATACAGTCTTAGATATGCAAAGGCTTTATACATGTGTATTTATGTGCTAAGGTCATTAGGGCCTTGGTAGGTACGTGCCGGAATTTTTTTTATAAAAAAAGAGGTGGGATCATACTTTTTTGGGCTAGAATGAGGCCCGGTCGGTCTGATACAGCTTTAGCACGGTACGAAGCTGTCATATGGCGGGTTGGGCTGGTACGATACGGACAGAGGGCCAGACCAGGTCTGAAAAGCTGGCCCGTCGGGCGGCCCGGCACGGTGGGCTCGGCCGGCACGACGGGCACGGCGGCGGCACTGGGGAAGGAGGATCTGCGCCGTCTCCTACCTGACCTCCACTGGTCGGTTTCCCCGCGTCCTCAGACTACCGCCATCTTGCCCAGATATGCCACCTCCATCTCCTAGTCCTGTCGATGTCGACCGAGTGCACCGTGCCGCTGACTCCGAGCCAATCCCCTCGTCCTGGTTTGTGAGCGCTCTACTATTCTCTTCTCAATCAGTGAATCTGATTTCTTGTTGTCCTTTTCTCCAATGCTATGTGCTGAATTGGTGTAGCTTTTGGTTACCGTTCTATATCAAATTGGTGTAGTAGAAGGCTTTAAATCACTAGTAATCCAAATACCTAATTGGTTGCGGCTTTTCCAAAAAACATATTGTGCTTGAATTGTACAGGTCAATGGCGGCGGTGTTCGCAATTTTGAGGGTCATCCTACCCCAACCCCAGCAGATGCTACACGAGGTGAGCTTCTTGAGCTCCTGAGTTTGTTGTGTGTGATATGCCTAAATTTGTCGGTCTGATGTGTACTGACTACTCTGTCTCACCCAAAATGATGCAATAGTATGGTTTTTTTGGGTGCGTTTAGGGTGTTTGTTGGAATGCCAAGGTGACTTAAGGCATGCATTAAAATGTCCTGGACAAATAACCTGTTGGCTCATTAGAATAAGCTGACTCTTCATGTGGGTTTAGGGGAAATTCTGCACAAGTTCAATTTGATAGTACATAAGCAATCATCTTTCTTGAGCTGATTATATCTACTTCAGGAAATATCTGTCTTAGTTCTGAACATTTTTGTAATCCCTAGTTATTAGTAGTATGGAGACGTCACAATCTGGCTGCTAGCCTGCTTCTTCACCGGCGTGACTGGACGCCTATGCGCTTGAGGTGAAGAGGCAGGTGGAGCTCTCTAGGGAGGTCACCTGCGAAGAAAAGGTCTCCCTTTTGTTCTTCTACTCATGCACTCATCAATAATTTTAGTTTTGATTTGTCATGTTGTCGACATGATACATGAAATGGCCATTATCGGTTCAGTAGTTCTGAAAATCTGCAACAGGAAACAAAGAAAGAACTTTTGCTTACTCCTTTCTTTTGCTGTATTTGGTCACATCCTGCCATTTTGTCCTAATTGGTGTATGAACTATGTCCTAATTGCGTTTTACAAGTTTAGCGCACCTAATTTACCTGGAATTTCTTAATTTGATCACTACAAGAAAACTATGCTGACAGCTTGGGTAATGGTATGCAAATAACGTGGGCAATGGAATAAGGTATATCTTTGTTGTGTCCTTGATCTCTGTTGAGGGGAACATAGCTTATATGCACTGTTCTTATATCTTCTAAATGTTTATAATCTCTTCTTTACAGAGCATGGTCTCATATATTGCTAAATCTTACTTTGGTTGTTCACACCACACATTTTAGCTTGAGCTCTCCAATAATTCTGTCCAGTGCGGGCTATATGTACATCCTCCGTAGTTTAGTTTGGTTCTCATCTAGCTCTTTTCAAGCTTAATCAACTTAAAAATTCATATTTCTGTTTGTCCATATTTGAAACATGCATCAGATTTTTCTGTTGTGTTGTAGCTATCTACAGATTTTTAGCTGTACTAGCTGCATGTATAATAATTAGCTCTTGTGTTCTGCTTTAGGCTCTAGCATTTGATAAATCTCGTCTCCCAGCCTTCCTACAAACTTGATCATCTTGAGGTTCTGTATGAACTTAGTAGCTGATTCAGTTCACATAGGGTATGTCTTTCACCTGATCATAGAAGTAGTGAAGCCATTTAGAGTATTGGGATATATGCTCATTCTGTATGCTCTCTTATTTCAGGGCTTTGATCACATCAACAAGTAGTAGTAAGAAGTCCTTCCTGGTGGCGTGAGACCTATATGACCTAAAAGGAAACGTATCCCCTGCCGAGCCCTTGTATCGCGATAGACCACCTACCGAGCTAGGGAGAGCTTGGCAGGCTTGTGTATACATGGCATTAGTGCCTAAGCATGACATTAGTGTTTAATTTAAGCATGCTTAGTGACTTGCCAAGCTCTGGCTCCTTGGTGGGACGATGGGCCCACCAAGCTCCTCCTGCCGAGTTGGGGCAGCACGATAGTTTGCACAAATGTATGTTCAAGAGTTAAATTTGAAAAAAAAAGTGGCTACATTCCTAGATATGCAAAGGCTTTCATACATGTGTATTTCTATGCTAAAGTCATTAGGGAGTTAAAACCAAATTTGGCATTGTTGTACATTATATTTACAAAACTAGTCGTATGTGCACTGTATTTGCAAAAATGGCACTTCTGCCGTCCGGTGGGCGGGCGGCAGCGCCGGCGAGGCGACATGATTTGTTGACTATCTCAATATCTTCAATAAACTTATCACACAGCTGACAAGTGTGAATGAGAAAATTGAGAAGAATGATAATGTCATCATACTGGTATCATCTCTACCACTATTATGGGAGCAATTGGTGATGAATATTCTCGTCGAAAAAATCACTATCAATTTTAATGAGTCAGTTGCATATCTATTGGAGACGGAGTCTTTGAAAAAGCCATCAAAATCTTCATTCTCGGGTGGTCTAACATTGACCACAATAGATGTTGTAGATAAAAGCAAAGGTCACAGAAATAAGAAGAGCAAGACCAAGGGAACACGTGTATGTTATCTATATGAGAGCTATCCATATGTCCAGTTTGTAGACTAATTTGTGATATATCTGACCAACTCATGACCAGTCGGTATACTCATATGATCAGTTCGTATCTGGTTGGACTAAAAGACCTATTTGTGTATTCTCCTTTTGTCTCACGACACTTGATTAAACTCCAAATGAGAGACGTGTCATCCATAGAGTGTTCAATCTTTTCACGATCTAGTGATAGATGACTTGATATGGTCGACTCTTCGACCACTCGTGGTATGACCATGCACTTCCTTTATCCGACTACATCGAAAGGTCTAGAAATATCTATCCTATTATGTAGGAGGGGCAAATCTCATATCCGATCAGTCACATTACTTTGCGTGTCTTGTAGCATATCTGAAAGTTACCTTTATAACTACTTAGTTATGGAGTAGCGTTTGACAACCCCTAAATGTACTATTATATATGTAGAAAAATTGTGTTGACCTTAGGTATAAGAATTATACATTATCATTGCTTGAGACCAACTGATTACCCATAAAAACATGACAATCTTGATAATGTCTCAACGTGGGTTAATCCAACACCATATTCTCTAACATATGTCCATATTATTGATTTGATATCTATATATCTATGATCCGTGAAATATGATCATCAATCAATACATGTGTTAATCTATAAATCATAATTGTCCCATATAATGATATAAGATCAAGGATAATTTAGAATAACATTAAAACATGGATAAATAGTTCCATAAATAAGTCACATACTTATTAATCAATACAAAATGCATTATTCAAGAAACAAAATAACATATTATTCAAGTGATCATAAACATAAAAATAATACAATCGTCTCTATGATTGCCTTTAGAATATATCACTAACATCTCTATCCTCTAACCTTCTTGATTTTCTCAAAATGGTGATCATTTGGGCTTATTTTTGGTGGCTTATGGCTGAAAAGCACTGTAGTTGGCTAAAAAACACTGTAGCTGACAGAGGCTTATTTAGCATAATTAAATTTAAAAAAATTTAAAAAATATGTTAGCTCATTACGTATAATACAAACAAATACGGGAAAAAAGAACCGGCAAAAAAGTTCAACAAATAGCCAAAAGTTCAGAAAAAAACTAAATCTATGAATAGTGAAAAATAAACCGGAAGCTAAAAGCTAAAGCCAACATAGCTTTACTCATTCTCTCTTAACTCTTCATCCACATCAGACATAGCTTTACCCTCTCTCTTTCTTAACTCTTCTTGCACATAATATTTGATCCTACGTGAAATCCACATCATATTTGATCCTACGTGGAAACTGTTGATATAAGCGCATTGATTGATTGGGAGTGCCCTGAGCAGTCTGCCGTGCTCATTAGAGCTTATAAGATTTGGTTGTGGACTTATTTGATACGGTAGATTTTTTATACTATAGCTCTGTTAGCTTTTTCAGCGTAATTTAATTTAAAAAATAAAAAAGTTATATTATTATGTACAACACAAAGAAATAAAAAACAAAAAGACCCATAAAAATTAAAGAGTAAAAAAAAGATAAAACTAAGAAGTTTAAAATCCAAAGTTAGAAGCTAAAAGGTTAACCACTACTTTTGTGTATATATTGCTAGCAGTGTTGAAGCTTTTAGTAGGTACTTATTGTCAGGTCAGGTGGTCATTCAGCAGACACCCCGAGGTGACGGTACTTTTGTTGGGTTAGCAAGTAACAGCTCTGAATATCTGCATAGTTTATCGGTACTTTTGTTATGTGATGTTTGAATAGTCTTGGGAGATGAGGTTAACGGTAGACTCCTACGGCTAAAACCAACATAGGAAAAAATATGGTTTCTCAAAAACTCTGTAAAATTTATTGTTTCTAAAATCAATTTAAAAAACGGCAATCTATTTCATTAAGATAGAAAGAAATAAAACAAACACTGTCCAAATGGAAATAAACTTATAGTTTTTCTTCATAGAACTTAGACAAGATCATTAAACAAAACATTTACCATATGATAAACTTTGTCCTAGCAAATCAACAGGCTAAAATTAAGACATTTGTACGGTCAAAATTTACAACCAGTTGGTAGAGTATCAATCTACTTGAACATGGGCCCAGTGTCAATCTACTTGAATATGGGCCCTAAACAAGTGGGTTATATGATTGAGATTTTTAGCTCGTATTCTCAAGAAGGGGTGCATCCAGATGGTAAGTGACATCCAATTTTTTTTGCCTCAGCTACTTGCCTACTTGTATGCTTTGTGGGGAAATTCGCAAGTACTATTTGTGTAACCGATCAATACACATTTCATATATTTGAACCCCCTAAGACCTCGTTTAAAACAAATCATCCTCGTCTGAATTTCGTAAGATCATGTCTCGCCATCAAGTAGAAGGCTATCACACATCTGTGTTGACCACCAATTGGGGAACTCAGTGCTGAACTTGTCCTGCAGTATCTGGTCTCTTCTATACTAATTTGGTTATGATGGCAGCTCAGGTGTTCCAGGTACCATTCAATTCTAGTTCGGTTAGATGCTAGTTTCAGTATATTGCGCGTTTTGCTACCTGTTTCTGAGACTGCCATTGTGAAGTATAACTAAGTTCCTGCTCGATTAGGCTGAAAAGATGTGACTTATGATTGAAAGTACACTTTAGCAGCTGAAATTCACTGTAGCTGAAGGTGGCTTATTTGGTGTAATTAAATTTTAAAAAAAATTAAAAATAGAAAAAATATGCTAGCTCATCACGGACAACGCAAATGAATACGGAAAAAAGAACCAGCAAAAAAAGCTCAAAAAAGCCTAAAAGTTCAGAAAATGATAAAATTTATAAATAGTAAAAAATAAGTCAGAAACTGAAGCTGAAATGAGCGGAGCTGCCCCTCTCAAGAAAAAAAGGCCTTGCACAGAATTTTACAGATGGTGCCGAATACATAGTCCCAATCCGAAGAAACTGATGGGTTCAAATGCGGACGTGGAATTCAGGAAACCAATTGTTGGTGCCCATCCACAAAAGCTGCATAACACTGCTACATTATTGCACCCTAAGCGCCGGACAAAAATATTACACCCTTCATCACAAAAGAATATCGTTTTAGTGTAACTACAATTAAACTTTCTAAACTTTGTCTACCGATATTATTTTCAATATTTAGATTGAAATGCATGTATAGATTTATTGCGAAAAGAACCTGTATAAGTGTATAATTTTATTAGATTTTACAAATCTATTAAAAATTAGTGATCAAGATTATGTTTTAAAGACCATACAGATGTCCAAAATTATGTCTCTCTTTTTTCCGGCTTATGGCTTATAGCTTTTGGCTTATCTACAGTAATTAGTTTTCAAATGATGTGCCTTTTCAAGATAGGGTGTACAAGTCGATTGTAGTACATACTGTACCGACTTCATCTTATATCAGTTAAAATTACACACAAGTATATCTCTTTATATTATCTCCGCGAATAACCATAATGTAAAATTTTAAATAACCGGACAGAGTAGCAGTTTTGGGTGCGAGGAGGAAGAACTTTTCGCTGAGAAACAAACGTGCTGCGCTGCTCGTCTCCTCCGCAGCAAGCCTGTAGCCCTGTACAAGCGGACGTGCCTCCACGTTGTCGCACCTCCTCACTGCTCACTGTCCGGTGGCCCCCGCACGTCTACCCACTGGCGGCACTTCGACGGGCCGCACGCCCGCACTCCACCGCGTGCCCCGGCGCCACGCGAACCCAACCCGCGCCCGCCTCGCCTCCGCTGCTCCACCTCACTCGCACATGCGGCTCACCTCAGCTCCGCTCACACGCACGCACCCAGCCACGAGCACGAGCGCGTCAGCTCAGCTCGTCTTCCCCCTCCGCGCCGCGCAACCACACAGGCAAGCAGGCAGGCAGCCCACCTCACGTCCAGCGCGGCAGGGCAGGTCTCCTCTCCATTATTTATACCATTTCCGCGTCCCCCACCCTCCGCTTTCCCAATCGAGCCGAGCACCGCAATTGCTGCGGGGCACCGGAAACCGGCTAGAAAAGGCAACCTCCCCGCCCCTGGAAAGTGAAAACACAAGGCAACCACCGCACCGCAGCGCCGAGGCGGAGGGAGCAAAAGCTCGACAAAAAGGAGAGGAGGAGACGAAGCGTCCGAGCCTAAGCAACTTCCCCCACCTCCTCTCCCATGCCCGCATCGAGATCTTAGCAGCACCGGAGATCGAAGAGGAGCGGCGACGCGTCCCCCCTATCCCTCCTCCTCGCCGCCGCAGCCGACGACGACCGCCGATCGGTAAGTGATCCGATCCGCTTTGTGTGCATCGGTGCCGGATCGCGGCCGGGGGCGGCCGGATCTGGTACGGATCTCGCGGGGGCGCGCGTAATTCTGTGGCCCTGTGAGGGAAGTTCGGCGTTTTGCGGCGTGGTCTGCGGGTGCGGCCCGATCGCGGCGTTGCTTTCAGCTCGAATCTAGCTGATGTGCGTTCTGTGCCGCGCGCGGGCGTGCGTTTTTGTGGTGGCGTTGTGGATAAGTCGGGGTTTTGTCCGCATTTGGCATGGCTGGCTGGTATGAATTGGGCGTGCGTTGTGGATTGCAGGGGGAGGAGGGGAGGGGAGGACGCGATGGAGGCGGACTCCGGGAAGCTCTTCGTCGGCGGCATCTCGTGGGAGACGGATGAGGAACGCCTCCGCGAGTACTTCGGCCGGTTCGGGGAGGTCACCGAGGCCATCATCATGCGGGACCGCAACACCGGCCGCGCCCGTGGGTTCGGGTTCGTGGTCTTCACCGACTCAGTTGTCGCCGAGCGAGTCACCATGGACAAGCACATGATCGACGGGCGCATGGTAATTATGTGACGCCCTCCGTGCTCTTTCCTCCGCTAATGTAGTAGTGTGCATTTCGGTGGGAATTCTGTTGTAATGCTGTTGTTTACTGTTTGAGCTGAATTGTTCATGTCTGATTCAGGTGGAAGCCAAGAAAGCTGTTCCCAGGGACGACCAGAGCATCGCAAGCAAGAACAATGGCAGCAGCATAGGGTCTCCTGGACCAGGCCGTACTAGAAAGATCTTTGTTGGAGGTCTGGCCTCCAATGTTACCGAGGTAGAATTCAGAAGGTATTTTGAGCAATTCGGTGTGATAACAGATGTGGTTGTGATGTACGACCACAACACGCAGAGGCCTAGGGGCTTTGGCTTCATCACCTATGATTCAGAAGACGCGGTGGATAAGGCTCTGCACAAGAACTTCCATGAGCTGAATGGGAAGATGGTTGAGGTCAAGAGGGCTGTTCCAAAGGAGCAGTCACCTGGACCTGTTGCGCGTTCACCTGCGGGAGGGCAGAACTATGCTATGAGCAGGGTTCATAGCTTCTTGAATGGCTTCAACCAGGGTTATAACCCGAACCCAATAGGAAGTTATGGCATGAGGGTAGATGGAAGGTTTGGTCTGCTTACGGGTGCCCGAAATGGGTTGTCGTCATTTGGCCCTGGTTATGGAATGGGCATGAATGTTGAAGCTGGGATGGGTGCGGATTTTGGTGCAAACTCTAGTTTCGTCAATAACTCCAATGGGCGGCAAATAGGTTCGTATTACAATGGTAGTTCAAACAGATTAGGTAGTCCTATCGGATATGTTGGTACTAATGATAATTCAGGGTCAATATTGAGTTCAATGGCAAGGAATGTTTGGGGTAATGGAAATCTGAACTACCCAAGCAACCCTACGAACATGAGTTCTTTTGCACAATCTGGAAGTGGAAATCAAGTCAGCATCACTGGTGACAGTATAGATTGGGGAGGTCCTACTTCTGCACATGGGATGGGCAGCATTTCAAGCCTCGGGTCTGGTAACCTTGGCCATGGAACTGGAGATAACTTTAGTTTGCCTTCTGGCGGCTATGGAAGGAGCAATGCAACTGGTACCATTGGTGAACCTTTTTCTGCATCAGCCAATGCATATGAAATGAACAATGCAGATACATATGGCAGCAGCTCTATTTATGGTGACACAACATGGAGGTTCACATCATCTGAGATCAACATGCCTCCTTTTGATAATGATCTTGGAAATGTTGATCCAGATATGAATTCAGCAAGTTATATGGGCAACTATACTGTTAATAATAATCAGACTAGCAGAGGTCAGTATCCATTTCAACATTTTGCTATGAGCTCACATAGCAGCCCCCATTTATTTTTCAGAAAAAGAAAGGTGCTGCATAACTCAGTTAGATATTAAACAAGCAGAACAAATAAGTGATGAGTGCAATTGATCTTCCTTTCCTCAGTTCAGGAAAACTACATATCTATTCACTAAAAAAGAAAGAAAAATGTTGCGTACTTGCATGGCATATGCTTAAGCAGCTTGATGCTAATGCGACTAATACTATCCCTATGATCTGTTATGAATTGACTAATGACAATGGATAATATTTTGTGGACTTATATTTGGTATGAGCATGAAAGGCTCACAACCCATCTTCACAGCTAGGATGCTACTTAGTTCGTCTTGTAGGGTTAGTAGATTTTTAGATACCCATATATTGTTTACATACTTCCATTCTTTTGGAGCATTCACCTGGTAGGTCAGTTGAGTTACATATAGATGATTGATAGGAATCCTCTTGTAATCAAACTATGGCAATTTACATATTACATTTAGCCTCGTATTCGGCATTGAAATTGGGAGTTGTTGTGTGAAAACTTCAAGGGCTTTGAACGATAATGAATAAATCGAATTGTGAACACTGGATTTATCCATTCCATTGACCTGGGATGTGATTCTATGTTGCGCCTGACAAACACAATGGATTAGTGATCAATGTTGTGTCTTGCAATTTCAGTTGTGCTAAGTAAATCAATGAAGTGATTGATGTATGATGTATTCAATAATCTGATACATCTGAATTCCCGATCTATTTGATGATCATAATACTAGGAGAATTTTTTGTGACAAGCTCTTTCCTACTAAGGTTTTATTCGTATTGGTTTCTGCTTCTAGTTTCCACTTAGAAAAGTCAAAAGCCAATATGAATACCTGGCTCCTCGAAGTGACTTCTCCGCTCCTCTCACTACCGTCTCACTCCGAAGATAAGGCAAGGGGTCACGGATGTATTACGCACCCCACTCCTCTCGCTCTCATCACGTGCACACATCTTTCCCACACTTTTCTCATTGCTCACATCCTTCTTTTTAAAGTTACTTTTTTCACTCACTACTATTCATTTCAACCAAAAGCCATCAGAAAAAACCAATACGAATGCCCCTAAAAAGTTGTGCTTTGCTACAACTTAGTTTTGTAGTACCATCCTGAAGTTGAGTGTACAGGACAGTGTTGGAGGTATGTAATGCGTCTTCCAGAGCAATAAAAAGGGGAAAAAGATGGAAAACAATATATTAAAATATATGGGAAAAGAGGGATGAGCCATGAGCAATTCTGAGCAGTATTGTGTATACATGTGGCTGTTGGCATTGGTTGAGCAAATCACTTGTCTAAATATGTTTAGAACCTAGTTTTACAGCATCAGTTAACCAATGGCAGTTTGTAGTATGGATGAAAAGAAGTATGTAGAGTGCATCATGTCATGTCAGTGGAGGATGGACATGTCGGTTTTATCAGATGAATCATTATAGTTCTACATTCTCATTTGCTGTAAGGACTGTTCTCGGTGTTTTTGTTTCCAAAGCTACTGTCTTTTGTTGTTATTTTTGTGTTCGTCTGACAGTTTAGAATACTCTCAAGGAGACTAGACAGTGTTGAGATTCTACATAGGAATGAGTGTACTTTTTTTAGAATCTAATCATGGCTACCAGTTGAAGAATCATGTGCTCTAGTTGTTTTCTAAAATTCCAGACCTAAAATGCAATTCGATTCTCTATTCATGAATAGTTGTTCATCTAGATGCAAATATTTAGTGCAAGAAGCATGCATTTGTTGTTCACACTTGCAAGGGTACAAATACCGATGGAAGTTCAATGTTTAGACATGGGTATGCACTTACATGAATGTGCGGGCTACAACAAAATTTTGGAGCATATGTGTTAGCTGAGGACCTATTCTTATAATATTTTCTTGTCTTATAGTTAGTTAATTAATTTCAAATTGTGATAATTTGGTTGCCTATGTTTGAAATTCTGGAAATATGTTAATCCTATTTGTTAGAAACAATAATAACAACAAAATCTTTTGTCCTAAATAAGTTAAGGTAAGTTAGGAATGAAATCTCCTCAAGGTCAAATAAACGAGATCTTTATAAGGTAAGTTAGGAATGAAATCTCCTCAAGGTCAAATAAACGAGATCTTTATAATAAAACTTACAAGACTAAAACAAAAACCCTAAGTCCTACATTCTGCAATCTGAACCGAGAGCCTAAAACGCTGCCTTTAAACTTTATTCTTATGTCATATTTCTGGTACATGGATCGCTAACTTCTGTGCGTTTCTAAAAGTTACTTTTCGGCTTTTCTACAGTACTAACTTTCAAACGAAGTGTCTTTTTAAGACGGAGTCTGCAAGTTGATTGTAGTATATACTATAACGATTTCATTTATATTGGCTAAAATTGCACATGAGTTTTTCTTACTCCTTACTATCTCTCACGGACAATCCAAAAACCATAAGCCGCAACAAAAAAGAACAGAGTTGAATTTTAATTCGAGCAACTGTGCTCACTGGTAGTTCATCTTCGTGTTTAGGTCATTCAGTCAATCTGAATTTCAATGTGGCGTAAGGGCTCCTTGTCTCAAGCACACAAGCCATTCTCTGTCATGAACAGTAACAATTGTGTTCTAATCAAGGGTACACTTGTTGTGTTAAAACATTATGTATATGTTCTGAAATGAATTGAATGGAATACACAAGTTCTTTGTTGATAATTTTATATTTTACCAGTCAACCCATGATCTGAGATACATGCAGTAATTGAGGCTGTTTGATGTCAATACACTCTTTATTATTGAAACCTATATTGAGAAGAACTATACAATCTTGTTTCTGACTATGTTTTGTTGGATCCTTTTGCAGGTATCACTTCCTAGGGGAGAGTATTATTATAGTCCTATATGACTTGGGATAGGCGAAACACCCATTATATCAGGTATTCAGGTGCATGACTGAATTGGTGATATCAGATTAATATACAGGTAATTTAATTGTTTCTAGCTAACCAGAGGTGTGGTTTATGGACACCAACATGCTAGAGGAGCGGATACGAACATTTTGTGAAGGTTTCAGATTTTAGTTTAATTTCTACGTGTATTAGGTCTTTTTGGTTTTTGAATGAGATGTGCAGCGGTGATTGCGGCACGTACTTAGAAGTGTTCCAACATAAGCTGGAATTCTGTCATACGGACAAACTTGTATACCAAAGGAATGCTGTACTATCTTGCCCATTTATGTCTACGTTAGCTCGTGTGTTTTCTTTCTATTTTTAACCATTCCATTTGTATACTAGAGATTTGGTTGACCTACTGGTGAAACTATTCGGGGGGCCAATGCCATCTTTGTCCCCATTAATAAAGCCACCAAAAGTACATGTCTACGCTGATTCTCCCGTTTTTGTGACATGTATGTTTTTGCCTGTTTTTTTTTATAGTACTTTGGTTGTAATTATGCATATTTGCACATTTGTGTTTCATTGTTGTAAAGCTTTACAGTTGGCGGTTAGTTAAATGCAAGCTTTTCATAGCTTAGGAAGCATGTGGTCGTGTCTTTCTGTCTTCTCCTCTTCTGGAAAGTAGCTGTCGGTTTCATGTGGACGGAGCTTCCTTTTAGGTAGTTAAAGGGCAACAATATATGTACTTCTCTAGAAAACAGTTCATAACTTCTGCTTCCATTGATCTTGTTTTGCTTCCATAGACCTTCACCATAACTTTTAGGTTACATTATGACTTTCTGCCACCTATTAGTTACATGTAAAGCGCTTCACATAACTACTTTTCATATCTGTTGATTGCTAATGCTTTTGGCCCACCTTTGGAATGGAAGGTTTTAATAGGAATTTTGGACGAATTTTGTTGTTTTCTGTAAAATTATTGTGTCCGAAACATCTCAAGAATTCAGGAAACTATACTGTTAGAATACATTTGGGAAGTTAAAGGCGAAGGTTTACTTAATTCAAATGATTTATAAAAGCAACCGTGAGGGTGTAGTTTGTGTTTCTGGGGTGATTAGGTGCTGAAATCAAAATTTTGCACTTCCCCTCCACTGGAGAGACTATCTGGTCCCATATTTTTTAAAGCGGGAAATAAAGGGAATTTCTTGTTCCTTTTGAAATCCAAAGGCATTCTTCCGAGTAGTGTTGAACATTCAAGCTATTAAGTGGTTTCTTTTTATCTGAAACCAACTAAAATGTTGATTTCCGAATTCCGACAAGTTGTGCTGTATATAAACTTCACTGACAACTGGCATCGTGCCTACACCGAATGTATTTAAAGGTGTTTTCCCGTGTGGACTTCAAAACCTAAAAATAACTTATAAATTTGAAGCTGAGTCTAAAATAAACTACAAATTTGAAGCTAGGATTTTCTAGTTTCTTTTGAAGCCAAGCTTCAAAGCCAAAAAAAACCCCAACCCCGGCCAAACGGGGCGTAGTACAATCGATAATGTCAAGAAGCAGCAAAACCTTTGTGTACAAACTACGTACAATTTATTTACCATTCCATTCTTTCCTTCGTTCCGTAGTATAACCCCTCGAGATATTGTTTTAAGCTGGAGCCTCTACACGGACACGGGCCCTCTCACGTGCGAACCGCCAACGTAAAAACCTCGAGGACGAAGGCGACCATGGTGAGCACCAGAACGACACCAACGTATGCGTGCAGCGTGCTTGTACTTATGGTCAGGCTGTACGATGCTGATGCCCTTGAAGACATTGACGGCGCTCAGAACGACGACCGTGTAGCCGACGGACCAGTGGTACAGGTTCCAGTAGAAGCGAACTTCGACGGCCTTCTTAGGGCGCATCAGCAGGGCAAAAACCTGATGCAGACACAGCATGTCTCAGGCTTTCAGCACGTAGAAGTAGGAAAGTTGTTGCTGAATTTGGTATACTTGGCAAAAGCTGTTCTGTTCTTGCAGCTAGCATCACTTCGTAAGAAGACAGCCCAATAAATTGCCGGGTCAAATCAGGCAAGTCTTCGAATTACTCCCATGACGTTTGTTTAGCTACATGCAACAAGTTGTTGGCATGGATATCTATTTCTGTAAGCGGCCGGCCATCATATGTAACTAAAAAAAAAAACTCGACCTGCAGGGGTACAAGACACCCCCCAGCATTAGCTTAAGAAGAAGGATCCTCTCACAAATCGAGAAAATCCCCGAACCCTTGCCCCCACCCTGACACAGCGGCATCAGCCCATGTGAGAGCGCCTAGGGGAGCCAACGCTCGGCCCAGACGACCTGGGCCCTGACCCTAACGACCAGCGACTGGGCGAGCCTTAGGACCTGTGCTTTGGCTTATGGGGGCAAGCGAGGGGATTTTTTTGCCCCCAGCCTGAGTCGAACCCAGGATCTGGGGGGTGCTACTAGAGCGCTCTACCACTACGATAGAAGCTCGTTCGCCATCATATGTAACTAAACTACAGCAAATTCATCATCGATCTTAGTTCACCGACATAGACATTGCTTATCCACACAAGCATGTTGCGTACTATCATTTTCATGTCTCAAGTCCTGTGTAATCCGCAAAAGGCACAACTAAAAAGGATGCCATGAGCAGATTGTATATTACCAGGAGTGTTGCTAGGGTGAAAAGCGCGATGCCGATGTTCCGATGGTCAGGGTACAGGGCACCTTTTGCCTGGTTACCAAGGCCGAACCCCAATCCGGCGGCTCCGATTATGTAGCCGCTGCACTGGCAGGCAGCGTGGAGGTAGAGCCATGCCGGATCGAGCGACGGGAACACCCTCATGTACCTCGCCAGTATGACGCCGAGAGGGAACAGCACACCCCAGCTCACAACATTCAGCGCGCCATGGATCTGCACAAACCAACTCAACAACCAATTTATACTTCTCAGCAGAATTTAAAATTTTCAAAGTGATGGATCACTTAGGAACATGATTAAGAAGCATGTTGATGCGAAGAACGTACGTTCTTGCGGCGTAGCATTGCGCTGTAGACGTTGTTGCTGCCGCCGTCGCTTGGTGCAGGGACGGCATCGACGACCGCCGCGTCGCGGGAGCGCTCCGCGAAGACATAACGTTGTCGCCGAACGTCTGGTGGCCGTCCGGCAGGCCCTTCCGGGACGTCGTGCTGGCCTGCCAGACGATGTTCTGCCTGGTGCTGTTCCCGGGCAGGCGGCAGCGCAATAGTGGCGTAGATGTCGTACGCACCGTCGGCGTACTCCGCGCCGCGGCTGCACACGGCGAAGCTTAGGTTTCCGTCCGCGACCACGGGCGCATACCTGTCGATGACCGTCCTCACGACGGACACCGCGCCGGTGCCCGTAAACGAACACCGCGTTGGCGCCGAGCATGCCGACGGCCGATGGGTTGATGGCCCACGACGCCCACCCGGACGCGGCCTGCGGCACGCGACGGCCGTGCCGTTGGCCGCGTGGTACTTCCAGTGCACGCTGGTGCCCAGCTCCTCCAGCGCGCTGCATGCCGCGTAGAGCCGGCCGCCGGAGAACGTGTAGTTGGCGCAGCTGGCCGGTCTGCTTCGCGGTGAGCAGCGAAATGGCGAGGACGGCGCAGGCGAGTTGGAGGAGGAGCCGGCACCGAGGCCTCGTCGTGGAGCCCATGGCAGGCGGAGAAGAGCCCAAGAAGAATGCAAAGAAAGAATGTTCGGCTTCGAGAGTGCGAGCTATTGGGAGGAGACGAAGTGAGATGCCATGCAAGGTCAACGAGCGAGGAGCGGAGTGTTAGCCCAGGACGGAACTGAACAAACACTACCGGGCTCAGCAACTTTGCCGAGTGCCACCCACGGCATAGCTCACACGGCAAAGTTTCTGATGGCAAAGAGCTTTTTGCCGAGCGCTTTTCATCGAGCATTTGGCAAAGGCTTTGCCGAGTGCCAAAACGACCCTCGGCAAAAAAAGATCAGTGAACGGTGAGAACACGGTGACGGCGTCTTTTGCCGAGTGCCAGGACGGAATGGCACTCGGCAAATCCTTCCAGTTTGCCGAGTGTCATGGTAATGACACTCGGCAAAAGCTTAAGCTTTGCCGAGTGTCATGGTAAAGACACTCGGCAAAGACTACAAGTTTACCGAGTGTCATTACCATGACACTCGGCAAAACCAAAACACTCGGCAAAATATGTTCCCAGAATGCACAGAAATGTTACTTTGCCGAGTGTTTTTACCATGACACTCGGCAAAGCCTCCCTTTGCCGAGTGTAACACACGGCAAAGTGGCCAAAAATTGCCTATTTTAATTGTTTATTGCACCCCACTCAAACAAGTCACAATATATCACAGATATATCAACAAGTAATCACCACAAGTAATCCACAAGTAATCACATATATCACATATAGTCCACAATATATCACATATATCACCACAAGTCACAATATATCACATATATCACCACAAGTCACAATATATCACCACAAGTAATCACCACAAGTATCATTCACCAAGTTGGCCACCCCGACTGATGTGATGGGTCATGAGGCACATCATTCGAAACCGCCGATTGATTCTGCACAAAGGAGAAGAGATTGCATGTGTGAGACAAGATTTAAGGTAAAGCAAAGCACAAGCGAAAGCAATAAACATGATAAGTAAAGAGCTCAAGGTAGAGAAGGCAAACTCACAGGAGTAGTTGCAGGAGGAGGTGGAGGAGGGAATAGCTCCGGTGGCAGAGGTTGACCCATCTTCTCGCCAAGACTTTGCATCCACTGAAACATCTGCTCCATCTTCTACCGCTCGGCCTCATTCCTCTGCCGATCGGCCTCCATCCTCGCCGCCATCTCCTCCCGTAGCCTCTTCTCTTCTTCCAGCTGGGCCTACAATATTTCACCCCAATGTTACAATGCAAAGCAAAGGTATGTAAAAATTAATGAACGACGAATAAAACAGAAATAACCTAGAGTGCCTCCATCCGGGACTGTGCAGTGTCCGGCCGTGGGCGTATGGCCGGGCTTGAGCTCGTGCTCCTTGCTTGAATCTGGGAGAGAGTGGGAGTAGTGGCCGTGTCGAGTGTGTTGTCGCCAATCCAGTACCGCCCATGCTTCTTGCCTCCTCCCACCCTCATGACGACTTCTCCATCAAGGTCCTGGGTGCTCGGATCGTACTCTGGCCCATGGACCGCCCTTGCCATCGATGTGTACTCACTGAGGCGGCTGTGGACGGTCGCATTGCTGTACACCGAGGGCGGGTCCTCCGGGTTGTAGTCGACGTCGGACGTCGCCTTGCCCTTGTGGGCCAAAGCCCATGCCTTGAACTGGGAGCAAGGCTGGCCACCATGTGACGATGACTGCGAAAAAAACAGCAAGATGATTAGAAATTATGCAGAATTGAGCGTTATAATAAAGAAATGAATTCGCGTACCCATGTAGCCGCGAATTCGTCGAGGCTACGGTTGCCTTGATGGTGTGGTGCACCTGGCATCATCAAACGCCGCTCCCGGCAAGCGTTGTGAGTCTCCTCCCACTCGGTAGTGCACCACTTGTCCACCATCTGTGCCCAGCACTGGAGATGCTGGGCGCACCACCACGGAGGCACCTACACGTCATCAAGTATATGACATATAAGAAGATCAAATTAAGCGTACTTAATCTCAGAAAAAATCAATATTAATGTTCTATATTTACCTGCATGTATTCTTCCCGGGTCAGCCTCATGTTTCTTGCTTGAGTTTTGTTGATCTTCACTCCAAGGTAGGTAGCGTTGTATGTTACGATGGCCTGGACACGCGCCTCGTAATGCATGTCCTTCACGAGTTTATAACAGGTTTTGTGAGCCACACTAGCCGCCTTGGCCTCATATCCCTCCTGGCATCTGAAGAAATCCTGCATATAGACGCGATGTATCCAGTTATTATTTCAAGAATGTCCAATGAATGCGATGTATTGAGCAATGTAGTGCGAGGAAGACTTACCCACAGCTCGGCCGTCACCCGCGCCGCCTTGTTGGCGAATACCCTGCCATCCCGATCTGGTAAATCGGGGAAGGCGACGTAGTGGTCCCACGTGTAGGCCGGCTCCTGCCCTCCGCCAAACGCAACCAGGCCAGGGAAGTGTAGCCTGCACAAAAGACCCAGGATGCCATTGACATGGCGTTTGTGATCACCTGCAGCCACAAGCGTCCAACCCCTGCCCAAGTGATTAAGATAAATTATTAGTTTCTATTGTGATTTTCAACATATCAAATGAAAAGTAGTGATAACATCTAAAGTTACTTACCTAGCCCAGTGGGTCGAATCAGCGGGCGTCTCTCACGAGGTATCGGTCGCCTCGGGAGGGTCGAGGGACCTCGCAACCAGACACCCGACGAACCAGAGGAAGCGGAACCCCCTGCCGCCTCCTCCTCCTGCTCCTCCTCCTCCTCCTCCTGCTCCTGCTCCTCCTCCCGCTCCCGCTCCTCCTCCCGCTCCTCCTCAAGAGTGCTCCTGCTCCTCCCGCTCCTCCTACTCCTGCTCCCCGATTGCCCAGCTGCATCGGGCTGTCTTTGGTAAAGTGACCTTACGTTCCTCATACCGCCCACCATCTTTGTTCAATCACCTGCAATTAAAAAGAGTAAACCAATAAGCACAGATAAACAAGACGTACTTAGAAAGAGATGCAAAATAAACAAAACATAATTAGAAAATAACAAAGTATTACATGTATTAGAAATAATCATCATGATCGGGATTAGCTGGATCATAAGTCTCATCATCACTATCAGCCATGTCCATATAATCAACACTATTCGAAGGAGCAATGTTGTCATCACTGTCATTGCCTAAATGTAATCGCTGAAGTAATTCTAAGTCCTTCACATTTTGAACCTCATCTCCAGCGTCCTCGTCAACAACCCTTTCATTGTCTACTTCCATTCCGATCGCTTCGGTTAAGTCTATCTCAAAACTCCCTTCTAGCCCCTCTTCTTGAAAGAACTCTCCGTCATATGTGTTTGGGTCAAAGTTGTAATCTTCATTGTTTGGGACAGGTAGTTTACCGTGTGGTGATACCTTGTACACAACATCCCAACCCTTAAGACGGTCGTCTTTTTGGCACGGGTATGAGAGATAATAAACTTGCGTGGCCTGTTGAGCCACAATATACACATCGTCTCCTGGTAAGACGGATGACTGTCGAATTTCGACTAGCCCAAGATTAGGGGTCCGTCTCGTTACTTCAGGATCAAACCAATGGCATTTGAATATGACAGGATTAAGAGGTTTGCAACCATGAAACGTGAGTTCGTATATTTCTTCAATTCTTCCATAATACTCGACCCCATCAAGGCCAGGCGTAAAAACTCCGGTATTTGTGGTTCTTCGATTGGGCCGACTCTGCTCATGTCTTGTTGTGTGAAAGCGATATCCATTCACGTCATAACCGGTAAATGAGCTTACCCTATAGGCACAACCATCGGCAACCTGTCTCAACTCGGCACTCATAGACGCATCGGTTTGGCCCTGCAAGCTCAAGCAGGATAGTTCGTTATATTATTCGCCCATACGAGCAACTTGTAATGTCAAACTAAGTACGAGCTAAATTGGACAGTACCTTCTGTTTGAACCAAGAAATGAAATCGGGCATTCCATTTCCCGCACCCTGTCTAAGAAGGGTCTCAGCTTCCTGCGGGGTAGGTTCCCTTGATTCACGCCAGAATTGATGATGAAATTCCCTGCACCAACGAGAAACAAGGGGGTTGGATGCAGAATAGTGACTACTCGAGAACAAGTTTGTTGACAACTTACCGCATGTACGGCTCCACTTCGGAAAGGTTGTTCAACACATATAGCATGATAGTGCGCCACTCTTCATGTTTCAAGGTCTTGGGGGTCGCATCACTTGCACTTCCGAGTTGCCCTGGGAAAATGTGAGGTTCGATTCATTTTCGCCAGCATCGTAACGAGGGGGTGGATTGTGCACGCTAGGAAGGTTGTCACCATAGTACGTTGTTGTGAAGTTTGACACCTCCTCCAAAATGTATGCCTCTGCAACGGACACAAAACCGTGACATTCTTGATTGACCTCGAGAGCATCTATCTGAGCACGAACCGCGGCACCGGTCATCATCTGCAGTGCAGGGTCTATAACTACGACACCTTTCGTAAAGTTCTTGATGTCTCATCTGAATGCATGGTCAAGAGGGAGGAATTGTCGATGTTTGTCGAACGAAGAATACTTGCCACCCTTCAGCAACCAAATGAACTTCAGAGCTGCCTTGCATACTGGGCATGGGAACTTCCTGTAAGAGCCCAGATTATACCATCCGGAATCCTCTGTGATTTCATGGCACTATTCCCTGGATCAGTAGATAGTGCTCACAGTTACAGAAATGAATATCAAAATACATATCATGCGGAAGCGTAAATATAATAGTAGACTTACACATGGGTCGATTAGGTCGAAATCGATAAACTGCAGCAGCGGAATGAAGCACTCAGGTGGGACCTTCAGGACATGCCCACAGGCAGCCAACTGGAGGTTCGCGACCTAGCCCTTGACATCTTCATCTTCTCGGCCAGCTTGTCCAATCTTGTTGCTGAGGCGAGGTGATTTGACTCCTGATTCTGAATTTTGTCGCAAAAGCGAGCGTGAGCACTCCGACCCCGTGCTCCGCGAGCCAATACACAAAATGCAAATAAATAGTATGCATGGCTTAACAAAGGAGAGGCTCGGGTTATTTTATTTGCCATAAAATGCGTCTAGTAGTATTTCTATTATTATATCATATTGTTGTTACTGTGACCTAAAGACTCCTCACCGCAAATGACATCATCGACTAAATCCACCAAAGACTCACACTTACTATATTTAGTGTTGTCAAATACTCCAAATAGCGAATTTTATCAATTATACAATCCAGCAATCAATTGGTGCCTAAAACTCCAAACAGCTAGTGACATCATTTATCTAGTATCATTTATTTAATCCATCAATATCTTCTGTATTCTAATTCGTAACCATCCAATCCTTTTTGTTACTGACCCACAACCATAATTTGTTTTTCCACTTATCGCCTTATAATCCATCTCTAACTACTTCACTATTGTACCTCCACTAAGAATATCGTTGATCAAGTCTACGAATCGCTAGTATACATCCACCAAAATGTCCTTGATCAGATCTAGAATTCTCTAATAAATATCCACCAAGATTATCATTGATCAGGTCTAAGATTAATCTCCCATAGTTATTTTCATACCTCCAAATTCCCAAGATTCAAATTATCCATCTAGTATTTGATCAAATCATATTAATCCCATCATTGTCAACATCTTCCAAGAGTTTATACTAAGTATCAGTGTTGTAACCCAACAATTACTTTTATACTCTCTCTAATTCTACAAAGATTATTTGAATCATCTATCTAGCCTATATATTCATTTAGGCTCCACCAATTTATTTTTCCAAAATCCACACTATCATTATCCCTATTATGATCAACATGAATCCCCCAACTTCTTTATGCAATTACCATAAACAACCATCTTCTTTTCTCACGACTCCATTTATTCTTCCCATATTTTATTTTGTAAGGATAGAAATGCCACTATTTGAAATACAATATAAAATTTCCTGAGACCTAGCAACTTTGGAACAAAACATAATGTTCAAGGAATATTAACATGATTTTCCATACATATGGCATCACACCATATGCCTAATATCACCATAATTTTTCCATACATACGGCATCACACCGTATAACATCTTTCAGCGTTATAGCCGCTTAACTTACCACTGGGACGACACCCAGGACAATTCAAATCAGGGCTTTCCACTGCCCTTCACTTTTCCATCCCATCCACAAAACATTTTGAAATAGAACTATCTCGAGTAAGTTCCCATGTCCGCCCTTGACAGTGGGCACGGCTATTCGAATAGTTTTGACTCTGCAGAGTTTGTACACTTTCACCACAAGAGATGAATTATCTTTGTTGCCAACATGCTTCCTTAGGCATGAGACCCAGATAATTTATCACAAACCTTTTACCTTACTCCGATCTAGCTAGACACCACCCACGCTGAGGTTTCACCGCTGAAGGGTTACACCACCACAGTCAGAAGCCCCCTCTTGCGCCGTGCGAGTACAGTACACCATGTGCCTCACTGTGAGTAAACCAGTACACCCTGGCACCCACTTTCCTCGGTGATATCTGAACTAAACCCTTGCAAGTTATTCAGCTAGGTCGTACCCATTATAGACTTGTGGTTGTACTGTTTTACATCGGGAGGTCATCACAAGATTCAGTCCTTACTATTATCTGAGCGGTTCTACCACACTCCATAATTAGTGCTCCCACCACACCACATACCAGCCGCCAAACCATCCGCTCAGATATTTAAGCAAGTTGGGATTTTTGGGAGCATAAAATAATCATGTCAAAATATACCAGTCATTCCCACCATGACTGCCCAAACCAGTTTCTCATGATTTCAAACGACAATGATGTTTGGGACATTTCAGTGCCCCTGAGTATTTATGCAGTACTAAGCATGGCATATAATTAGGGATTTATTTTTAAAAGTTACCATTATAATTTTGCTAGGGCGACAAGGTTCACATATTCAAGTATTCCAAAAGAGGTGTAATATTAATCAAGCAAACAATGGGCATATAACTAAAATCTTAAATTAAACATGCATTGGCATATAAAATAACAGCATGCAATTTGTTAATTTAAACAAAAATAATTTGCAGAAAATGTAGGTTCAACATGATCAAAGTATTGACTCGCCTGGCGCGGGTTACCGCAGTCTTGAGCTCACTCAAAGCTATATCATTTGATGGTCTTGAGCTTCCAGTCTTTATCTTCAACTTGATCTCGATCTCGCTTGATCCATTCATTCTTCGGGACTCCAGTTTCTAACTACGCGATAAACGACTGAATCCAAATAAAAGCAAGTAACTCAAAAAGATCCAAATAAATCTGAATAAACTCAATTTAGTTTTATTACGAGTTAATGGGCGATTTGGGTTACTTGAGGTAAGGTCGATGGTAGAACACGATGACTTGATCTTTTTATTGATAATTTCTTTTATTATTTTGGTATTTATCAAGGAAGTTCCATGAGTTAGGTTAAACCTATGAGTTGGTGCAGGAGCTTAGTGTACAAATTTTATCTCTAGGGTATGCATTCCTTGCAACTCAGGTTATGATAAAGGCAAACTGGACTGATGGATGAGATCTGTACTTATTCTATAAATCTTTTAGTCGAAAGTATTATAACACTTGGATATCTTTATTAAGTTTTTAGAATAGTCTCTGATATAGGCTTTTACTTATTAATTAGATTAAGATAAATAGCAAGGGCTCAATATCTATTCATATATGGTATTTAATTCAAATTTGAATCTCTAATAATCCCATTATCATATTTTATGTATCTTCATTCATAGCTAGGCTAAACTTAAGTTGAATTAGGATCCACTCATATGGGTCCTAACTTGTTATATATATATACAATTATGCTTAATACTATTATGTACTAAAGCTAGTGTCAAGATTCAATTAGTGGTACCATTACCATTTTATTTGCACCTTTGTTATTATTAAGCTTAACTTTATTTTTAATTTTTATTTATCTAGCAAAGCTTGTCGTACAGGGTTATGTATTAATATAGCTACTTAATCAAATATACTATGGAGATTTGTTTAGCGACGGTATGTTAAATGCTAGTGCATACATTATAATGAAGTGTAATCTTTATTAAGTTTTGAGTATCTAACCATAGTCATTTTATGTGGAATGTTAATTTAAATACCAACTGTCATTATTAACTAAATCTAGCTTTTGAGACTTATTTATCGGCGATGTACTAATGGTGGGGTTTATATTATAAATCATGACTTTCCAATTTAAATATGTATTTCATTTAATTTGGTGTTGGCATGAATCAAGAATTATTTAAAGTTTAACCATAAGTCAATTATATACAATGTAGCCTCTAAGTCAATTTGAATATCATGGCCTAAAGGTTGGTGGCTTAATGTTCACATTATTTAATAGTCAAAAAGGATTCTTCTAATGGCTAGGCTATAAAGATATTGGTTTATGGTTAAACTTTTCAGAGGTTAATTTTATAACATTTACTAATATGCAAGGTTTCAGGCTTTATTGTTTAATCAATTTTCAATTGCTAAGTTGTCATTCCATGAGAGCATACACCTAGCAACATCCCTACTAAGCCTTTAATTAATAGTTAGGATTTAATTAATGGCACCACTACCATTTTGTCTATAGCTCGATTATTATTAGGCTTAGTTTTTAGTTTCAATTTAAATCCTATTCATCTATCATGGGTTCATGTTTTGACATAGCTATTAATTAAATCTACAAAAGGGAATTTGTTGAAATGATGGTAGGATAAAGGTTAAAGTTTACATTTTAATTTCATGCAAGGGTAATCTTTATTTAAACTTGGACATTTTAACCAAAGGCACTTTTCTTTATCAATATCTTTAATACTTAGCCTTTTAGACAATTATTCAAACCATATTAATTAATCATATATGAACTAACCCAAATTTAAATCTTACATAACCTCTTTTATATCCTAATTAAATTTGGTTAGCTTCTCTAAATTATTTCCTAATTTTTCATGGCTTTTATTCATTAGAAATAAGCTAAAAAATAGAATAAGAATGTGGGGGAAAATGTGTTGCCGACTAGAATTGAACTCGAGACCTAAGCATTGTGAGTCTAACGCGCGCTCAGCTAGCCAAACAGGCGAAGTGCCTGGGCTGATGCAGTGTACGCAGAATATAAGGAAAGGTGAGGATGCCCAGGAACCAAAACAGGGGAGGCGGCCGGAGCTCGGTGATGCGCACGCCGGCGACAGGCGGCGCCCGGGGAGGCGGAGATGATCGGCAAAATGGGTTCCTGTGGGGGCTGGTAAGCCAGTGGAGGTGCTGGTGTGAGCCAGGGATCACCGAGGCAGGCCGGCGGCGAGACTCGGCGGCCGGAGGTGGGGGTGGAACGGGGCGTCGGCGGTCGGGAGAAAGAAGAAGGGAATTCGAGCGCGCCTGAGCATGTAGGAGGTATAAGGATGCTTACCATGCCGTTGGCTGAGCCGGGGAGGAGCCGAGGTGAGCCGGCGGCGAGGGCCATGGGCGGCACAGGGAGGTTCACGTCGCCGGCGAGCTGGGGAAAAGGAGGGCCTCCGGCGGCGGTTGGAGGAGGTCCGTGGCGACGGTGAGTAGCTCCAACGGCGAGGAATCGACGGGATACTCGCCGAGGAGGGAGCGGCTTTGGCAGCGGCGGTTTTGACCGGTGTTGGGGAAGAAGGCCTTGCCGGTGAGCTAGAGGCGCCGGGAGTCCAATTACTCGAGGCAGGAGGGAGGGGGCTGCTCGGGGCGCGCCATGACGCGCTCGGAGTGGTGGGGAGTCGCCGGAGTGCCGGAAATGGCATGGAGGCGCTGCGGCCGGTGCACGGGCAGAGGCGGGAGAAAAAGCAGGGAAGAAAGAGGGTGGAGCGGGATCTTCTTATGCTCATGGGGTGGTTGCGGAGACGGTGGTTGCGCAAGAGAAACCGGGGGCGACCGGGGAATTCGGTGGGCGAGGGATGGCGCATGTCTGCCACGCGGAGAAGAGAAGCTGAGCGCAGCAGAGAGGGTGGCGCGGGCGCACTGGGGGAGAAGAGGATGAGCGCGGGTGCGGGCCCGCCGGACAGAGGGGAAACGCGGGGAAGGGCGGGGGCCGGCTGTCAGCGGGGAGGCGTGGGGTGGAGCGCGTCCACGGGCAGAGGGGTGAGGCGTATGGGCATCTAGGCCGTGCGGGGGAAAAGGAAACGGGGAGAGAGGAGGGTTGGGTCGGGCCTTCGGCCAGCCTGACCCCAATTCTTTTTTTTCACATATACATACACATTTTTTTTATGCTAGTCTTTTTGTATATATATATAATTGCATATATGTTATCTATTTATTTTTGTTTCCCTTATACTATCATTTTCAAAATGAAATTTTATATTTTATTAGCTCTGGTTTCTCTCTTCTTATACTGGATCATCTTTTCAGATTCGTACTTTAAATCTTGATTTTCTATTATTTAAATATGTTTGTTTCCTTCTTGAACCTCTTAACTCTTTGGAACCTCAACCAAATTTCAGAAAAATGCCATGAAAATCCAAACTCAAATAAAATTTATCGCAAAACCATTCAAGAAATTCATATTTTTAAATTTCAAAATTTTCAGGATGTTACACTTCCCGTGAACACACCAGCCGCAGAATATCCCATACGCCAGGAAGTCATGCAGGGAGTAGTGGTACCAAACATGCATTTTGAAGTTTCTCTTTGTAGCTCGGTCGTATGTCCATACCCCTTCCTCCCAAGCACGGACCAATTCATCAATCACAGGCTCCATCAACACACCCATATTATTCCCCGGGTGTTCAGGAATTATCAACGACAAGAATATGTTCTGTCGTTGGAAGAGGACACCGGGGGGGGGGACATTGAGGGGGATAACGAACACGGGCCAACAAGTGTATGGGGTGGCCATCATTCCATAAGGATTGAACCCATCTGTTGCCAGCGCAACACGTACATTACGAGCCTCTAGAGCTTTCTCACGATGAATCACATCAAAGTGGGTCCATGCTTCACCATCGGATGGATGTACTAGCTTCTCAGGATTGTATCGACGTCCATTTTTGTGCCATGTCATCTGTTTCGCGGTTTCCTCGGTCATGTATAGCCGTTGGATCCTCAGTATGAACGGAAGGTACCGTAGGATTTTCACGGGGACCGCAAGCTGCCTCTTCTGACCATCACCAGAGTCTACCTCCAGAAACCTAGAGGATCCACACTTTGCACAGTACTTTGCTTCCGCGTGTTCTTTCCTAAATAGGATGCACCCCTTCGGACAAGCATGTATCTGCTCATATGGCATCTTAAGTGCACGAAGGAGTTTCTTTGACTCGTACATGCTCTTTGGCAGAATGTGACCCTCCGGAAGCATGCTGCCAAAAACTGTCAACATAGCATCGAAGGCGTCTCGACTCACGCTAAACTGGGACTTCAAGGCCATTACGCGTCCAATGCCATCCAGTTGAGAAACCTTCGTCTGGCCGTGAAGGGGTTTCTGTGCCGCAGACAACATGTCGTAATACGCCTTTACGGTTGCCTCTGGCTCCTCCTCCCTACGTCCTTCAGCGAAGTGTGCTTCATGATAGTCATTTAACATGTCTCCTACCCCGCCATCAGCATCATAATCCTCGACACGTGGTCTCACGACCTCCTCTCTCATACGATCGGATTCACCGTGGTAGATCCACCGGGTATAGTCTGCCGTAAATCCAAACTTGCAAAGATGTTTACCCATGACCTCCTTTGTTTGTCGACGCGTGTTTGCACATCTGCTGCAGGGACACCAAGTGGCACGCGCTCCTTTAACCTTGGCAAATGCTAGTTCCAAGAAAGCATCGGTCTTCTCAATCCATTCATCGGACAACGAACCCTGACTTGAGCGGCCCGTGTACATCCACTCACGGTCATCCATCCTCTAACATATCAGGGAGTAATATAAGAATCAAATGCATCTACACGATCTTTCTCCTATCTAATAGGTGAAGATAGGTCCTAATCCCACCCGAGGATGCGTAGATGAGGTTAGTTTCCATGCTCTACTCCTATCCGAGACAGAATTTCGGTAGCACCTCCCCGCTGTTCTCCAAATACACGTCCTGGCAGGGAGATTGTGTATCCGGAGAACAACAGGGAGATGATGCCGAAACTCTGTCACGGATCGGAGTAGACCATGGAAACTAACCCCATCTACGCATCCTCGGGCTGTCCAAAAAATGTGGACAATTCGAAACAGATACGGTTATAGATATGCAAAGATCTGCATATTTCCAACCGTATCTCTTTCGAACGGGAGACGCCTAACTAGGTTACGTAATCTATATACATGAATAAATAGCTGAACTGTAAACCGAGCAAGGAAAAGGGTAACTCACAGCACGTAGATTGTCTACGTGGGAAGACAAGCTGTCGGAGCCGAGGGAGACGTCCACGGCTCCAACCCCATTATCTAACTAAATATGAAGCATGGATGTTAAGCTTGTCTCTACAATTTAGCATTACCTACTACAAGTTAAAACATCCATATCATGTCGCAATCCATAGATAAGGGAGGTGAACTACTTGGATTTTGAATAGATCACCATAATTCCATTGAATGGTAATTTCTTTCACGGCCTAACTATCAAGTGGCATGTCCTCCCACAGTTAGCTATCTCTAAAACTTGCATGTTGCAACTCTAATACTTGCATAAAAGCAACAATCAAGACATTGTGAAGTAATGTCCATGTCCTTCCACATTATCAGGAATGGCTAACCAAGACAAAAAGCAACAATAAGTTACCTAATCCTGTTGCACTAATGGTCCTAGATGGCTTCACTGTGACACTTCTTGCTCTGTTGAAATTAATGACAGTTCCTTGCACAAGCCCAGAAACATCAATATCTTCAACAATCAACACGGCATATCTGCATACAGCATACCAATTACCACCATGGATTACATGCTAAATCAAAAAGTAATCTAAGATGGAATTGTTGTATTTAAAAGGCTATTCTAAATTGTGTTTTTGGTTGTCCTCATGCCTAGTTCATTGACAGAACCCTTACAAATCACCTCTGCTTTTCTGTCATGCAAAAGCCCGCCACAATTGCGGTTAATCAACTAGCTAGGCTTGTGCAAATGCATTGAATCTTCTCTATATAATTTCAGCTATGTAATGCAATAAATAATAACGTGAATAATCTTATCAATTGACAGATATTCCCTATCTTGGGAGATAATTAATTTCGAACATGTCATTCATATACTCCATAGCATGCACAAGAAAATCACAAATCAACACTCAATCAAAGATCGATATATGGGCCCAATCATTGGTTTACTATAGTAGCATAGAATAAAATTAGTAGGGAGTAAGCATGACCTGACCTCCACTTTGTAAGCTGGCGGAGGCGAAGGGAGCCGAGGCGGAGGGAGCAGGCGGAGGCGGGGCGGGGGCGGGGCGCGCGGGGGCGGGGCGGCGGCGGACTGTGTGTTGTTGCGTGTGTGAGCGCGGCCGCGGGCCGAAAAATTAACGTTTTGTTTGTGTTGTTTGCCGAGTGCCCCCGATCTGGCACTCGGCAAAGCCCTCCTCCTTTGCCGAGTGCCCCCGATCTGGCACTCGGCAAAGCTCCCCCTTTGCCGAGTGTCGCCCACAAGGCACTCGGCAAAGATTTTTTTTAATAAAAATTCATTTCCTCTCTTTCTTTTCCATAACGTGTTTTACAAATTTGTTCGAATGTACTTCGAAAATGCCTTGTCAAATTTGTTCGATGCTTCTACGAATATTAGACCATTATTTCATGCAGTTATAGCTCAAATTCAATTTATATCAATTAAAATTCTATAATTGCAGTTTAAAAATTAAAATTATCAAACGGATCCAAAAAATTACCAAAATTTCACATGAAACAATCTCTGTTGTCTATTGCCTATACAAAAAGTTTTGTAGTCAAACCACAATTCGACCATCACTTTGACTCCAAATCTTACCGGATCCTTCTCAACTCTACGCTTTTCTTCAGAAATGCTTTGGTTTGTTAGCATCGTACGTGACAACTTATGCGAAATCTTATCAATTTTTTACCACAGCCTCCACGTATGATATCATGACATCTTGACAAATCTCATGATTTTCAGACTTCGTTTGCTTTTTTTAAAATTTAAAAACCATTCGGCCACACGTTCGTGGTCGTGTTTCCTGAACAAGTTGTTCGAAATTCCTTTTCATTTCACAGGTAAGGCCTCAAACCGGCCTGAATAACATGAATATCATTTTTCTACTCATTTTTGCCTATTATTTGAATCACTTGCAGTTCAAATTTGACTTGATTCAAAAAATTGCTTGAAATGCAATTAATTAATTAATTATAGCAAACAAATACAAAAATATACCAAATTTTAACATGGAGTACCATGTGTTGTATGTGGAGAGTAGAAAAAGTTTGAAGGGTAGGAAAGGAAAAGGTTTTTATTTCTTTGCCGAGTGCCGCAAACAAAACACTCGGCAAAGTGCTCTTTGCCGAGTGTCAGCTCCAGACACTCGGCAAAGTTCTAACGGCGGCGCTGACCTCTAACGGACGGCGGTTGGTGCCGAGTGTTTTATGTTTGCCGAGTGTTTTCTTGTCAGCACTCGGCAAAGAGCTTCTTTTGCCGAGTGTCTAATCTGCAGCACTCGGCAAAGATGTTTTTTGCCGAGTGTTTTATGTTCGCCGAGTGTCCCCATGGAGGCACTCGGCAAAGTGGTGGTTTACCGAGCGCCTGATAGATTGCACTCGGCAAAACTCCAGACACTCGGCATATAGCAGCTTTCCGGTAGTGAAACTCACAGGTAAGAACTCATATGAACATCTTTAATTAACTTAAGATATATAAAAGTATGAGTATTGCTATACAACATTCGAGACGTTAGATCTCCATCCAACGGATCCACCCATACAAGCCCCCCTCCAAAAAAATGACCCCCTCCAAACAAATGATCTAGGGCGTTGATCTCCATCTAACGGCTCAAAATCTAACTGTTTTTGTCCTAAAAAACAGTCGAATGTTGTATAGACACTCCCTAAAAGTATTTTCGCTGCGTCAATCCATTGCATCTTTTCGATTTTCTCTTTGTATTTATATACTCAGATTTACAAATACATAGGCTAACAAAACTGTCCAAGTCATCCGGCCACGATCCTATGACTCGCACTACCCAAACGACTCGCTCCACCAGCCACCTCACATAGCTTAGTGGACATGACCGGTTATATACAGACTAACTGCTATCTGGTCTTGTCTACTACACACAGACCTAACCTTCATCGGGTTCTCCTTCGAGTCCTTCTTCATCCATGTTTTGTCGACCATGGTGCCTCAACCATACCTCACGACCACAGCTGCTTCGACCACAGTGCCTTCGACCACGGTGTCTTCGACCGTTTCATCGACCACGGTTTGTCGACCACATCTTCGACCACGACTTGTCGGCCAGCATCTCCAGTAGTACCGCTCACACAAACGGTACTGCCGGTCTTTGAGCATGACCAGGATATTATAGCTTACTAGTATCGACCATTAACCATTATGCAGCTATGACCACTGTAGCTACGACTACTGCGTAGCTCAACTTATGACTGCGACTGCTACGACTAGTCTCTGACTCCAGAGTCTTCGACTGCTCTCCGACTTCAGGTCTTTGACTTGAACTTGACACACGACTACAGAGTATTCGAACACACCAAGCACTCGACACGACTTCTCAGTACTCAAACACACCGAGTACTCAACACCGACTGCTACAATAACATAACAAGAGTAGTTCCAATACGAAGGAATGATTGTTGATGGGAGGGACGTGGCGAGCGGTTTAGCGTTGTCCAAGAGACATACTGGAGTGGGCTTGATGTGTGTAGTTGCGTGTGGGCTAAGCCGGTTGCCAGTTGGGTCTAGTTTCCAGTTAGTTGATTGGACTCGTGGCAAAACAATTTGGGCTGGCTAATAGGCCTTGTATCAGAATACTTGTGGACCAGCACATGTCGCCCAACACGGGTCCGTTTGGACCTAGTGGCTGGTTACACCTTCGGAGGCCAGAAATGTAAAGGGCTTGCAGGCTGCTTATTTGGTCTTATGCTTTTAGTTTTTGGGCTTATTTGTCACTGTTTGGTACTGTTTGAGACTTTTTTTACTATAGCTGCTATGAGTTTTTTCATCATAATTAAATTTAAAAAAGAAACAAGTCCTCCGGTCTCGGACGATGCAAAGGAATATGGGGAAAAAAATACAAAAAATGTCCCAAAAACCAAAAAGCTAGAAAAAATGTCCCTCGTTTGGCATAGCTCCACCACCGGCTCCTGGAGTTGTTTGGAGCTGTTTTGTGCCAAACGGGGTAAAACAAAATAGCTCCACCCAAGGAGTCCCTTAACACCTGCTGAGACAAAAGATATGTACAAGATGGAGCTGAAAAAAGTAGCTCCACCCGGCTCCATCCGCAGGCCTGCATGCCACTGCCCTTGTACTTTCGTGAATTTACGCGATCTGCCACCGACTCTTCTATTCTCCCGCATGCCACTGCCCTTGTTTGCATTATATCATGACTTTGCACATGCATATTTGTTTTAACGGGTTATTCCTATGAAAAAAACGTATTAAATATTGATTGCTAATACTTTGTGTTATTTTAAATTTTAATTTTTTTAATTCAAATTTACTCGGATGAAAAATCATGTAGAAACATACAGCTCTTGATGTTGCTACAAGCCAAATAGACAGGGGTATATTGGACAATTGACATCTCTCAACTATGCATGATAAAACAGGTGGAGCTGTTTTGCCAAACAGTCTACCAAAACAGCTCCAGCTCCATCGGTGGAGCTGTTCGTGGAGCTGAAACTAAAAAAAACAGCTCCACTTGTGAAGTGGAGCCGTGTCAAACGGGACCTTAGTAAGCAAATATTTGCTTAGCGAGGAGGGCTAATTTGGTTCTTGCACACAAGCAAGGTTGCGGAATCATTCGAGATCGACAGCTTGTCATGTTTTCCCCCATTACTCCGTATTGTTAGTGCATTAGCGCAGCTTTGCGTTGGGAAATCAAATGAAGGATAGTTTAACTCGTTAACCAAACCATGTCTTGAAAGCTTACTAATGGAGGCCGCCGGTTTGCCGAAGGGCGAGGATGAAGCCTCGCCAACATCGGGCCTGTGATCCGTGCGGGCAAAAAGAAAACATCATCTTGCTTGCTTAGCAATAGAACCACCACCGCGGCACCGCCACACTAGGCCCACCACATACCATTCATCTTGAGATGTACAAACAGTGTGAATAGTTCTTAACTTGTCCATCGAACAAAATAAATTCAGACCAAATTTGGAACAAAAAGATAGATATCCAAAAATTTTATTAGATTTCAAAGTCGAATAGTTTGTCTCCGATATAAGATCTGATTCGAAAGAGAGGTATTCGTCGGATTCAAAAATACCTAGAAAATTTTTTGGATCTATCTGGAAAACTCCATCGTAGATATCCGGAATACGCGCCATGGCCCAATAGCACCGGCCACCCACTCTCAACCTGCCCGAGTCCTAGTCCCTTGCGGAGTTGTAGTTATTAACTATTTATTTATCCCTGTATTTATTTGTACGGAAGGGGTTAATGATGCCAATTTTTTGTGTCACAGATAGCTATAAGCAACATTACCAACATCTTTAAAATGAATTTGCAAAAAAAGTATTTAAAATGTAACTTGCTTTTTGTTACTTCTTTAACTAGTCACCATGATGTAGTTAAATTTATGAAATTTGCTAAATAGTACTCGAGTATTTTTTTTTGTTTGTAAGCAACTCAATTTTTTATCAATTAGGTGTTGTTTTGTTTGTTCTTTATAATTTTGACATTGTGATTTTTTTCTCTATACCAACAATGTGATAAGGAAGTAATCAATTTGTTTAGTATTGTCTGGAACCACAACATAAACGACCAAGTAGGTTTTTTTTGTTGTGTTCCTTATAGTTTGTTTTGTTTCTCTTTTTTACAAATTGTCACATCATTTTTACATAATTTAATTATGTAAAACCAACATATAATTGATGTAAGAATACCATAAATAAAAGAATATTATGTATTAGAGCATTTCTCAATATATCACATCACATGCTAATAACTAATGAGTAAACTAGTGGATGGAGGTAGATACGCATCCAACATTTAAAAAATTGAGTACTCCTTAACAAAATAGTGCTCAAATGAGAGAGGAGAAGGTAAAGTGATTTCACCCATCGGATCTAAATTTAAAGGCTTAAAATTTGAGTGCTATTTAACAAGAAAACACTCAAGTTCTCCCTAGGCATCGCCCAAATTTATTTGCTGAACTATTGACAAAGCTGCATTTTGGACACGTGGTTGATTGATCTTTATATGTGCGATATATTGTAGCACCTGAAAATAGGAAAGTATCACAACTAATTAAACATATTAATTGCCTTCCTTTGTCTGGACTTAAGGGGGATAAATAAGGGCTCATCTCTTTCCTCCTTGCGTGACTCCAATTCCTCATCTCCAATGTTGTGCACGCCTCCGTTCTCCTCCAACAGAAGGTCTACCTCCCTTCTCTCTCTCGTGTCTCTCTCTCTCTCGTTCCTCTACTTAGGGGTAGCATGGCACGAGTTGGGCAGCGCAGTGCGCGCGCGAGGATGAGCCGCTGCCCAGGCGTAGGTGGTGTGGGCTAGAGGTAGCCGCGACGGTGCAGGGCTAGAGACGTGGCGCGACGGCGTGGACTGGTGGCGCAATGCGAGCTGGGTAGCGCGGCACGAAGGTGCTACTTGAAGGCGCGTTGGCGTGAGGGTGCAGAGCGCAGCCACGGCGCGGATCAGAGGCAAGGTGTAGGCCACGCGCAAGGCCAGTCGGTAGCCACTGCCAAGGCGGGAGGCACGGCGTGGTGGTGCAGGGGCCAGGTGGTGGTACGACCAGGTCGACGGCACAGAGTGGTGGCGCACACACCAGGCAGAGGCGCACGGCTGGGTGGTGATGCAACCAGGAGCAGCACGGCCGGACGGTGGCTAGGCGGCAGAGCAGCTAGCCGATGTAGTTTGGCCAGTGATGGCCTTCGACCGATTGAGGCACGACCGATTTGGGTTCATGCAGTGTCTTAATAGTTCGAGCAGTTAGGCAACGTTTGCATGGCTGAACAGACTTTTGAACGACCGAACAGCGATTCGCACAGCAAAGTCATAAGCAAACGCGATTTTTCCAACCGAACGAATCTCCTTCCATCCTTCTACAATTTTATCTTAGCCTTATCTAATTCGCCTCCATTGCACCTTATAGGTCCGCACGAGGCCTTTGATGGAACGTTCGGGCAACTGTGCACCTTAGATCCTTCGTGTAGCAAGTTTGCCGAACGCGCTCAAGGTATATGCCTCACGGCCATAACCTCTCCGTTCTGTATATCACATCTGTCATGATTATGTCATCACTGCCACTAAGTATAATGATCACATTACTAATGCTTGCCTAGTTATGGACTGCTAATATAGTGTTTATACCATGATGTTCTAGATTATCTGATTTTACATGCTTATAGGTTGTTGAGAATGCTCAATTAATAATGTTATGAAATTTATACTTTTAATTAATATTTTAAAATTCATGCTTAATCCATCGATGGGGGTAGTGTATAAAACATGTTCAAATTTAAGGTTAAACTACTAGTAATCTTTTAACATTAGGACTGCTATGTTATAATTTTTTTAACATTAGAGCTGCTATGTTTATGTTTCTCTGTTATCATGATCCATTACTCGTATGATGTTGATTGTGAGTCATGATTGATATACATATGATAGCTGTTAATCTGACTAATAACCTTGGCAACCCTTGTGTGAGCTATGTGTAATGCCCTTTTTAGAATAATTCCTGCATCATTATCACCATATCATCATTCCACATATCCGCATATTGGGAATTGTGCCTTCTCGTTTTCCACTTTAGCAAATTCTTTCTCTATCATAACTTTATCCTAGCCTTTCCTTAGTTACCTTAATCTCTTACCATATAATTTGCTAATAATATAACGGTTACCTGGTCTGGGGTTACCTACATATAGGGAAGATTTCCACCCACCTAGTAATGTACGGGGGCCGTACATTCTCGTTACTCAAGATATTACACCTCGTCGGTGGTTATACAGTCGAGGACAGTGATGTGCCTAACTATTTTTTGTATAACCAGGTATGTAGAAAGTAATCACCAGTACCATTGCCATTTGCTAAATAACAATTATCTATAATTTCCCTGTTCTTGTTATCTCTATCTCCGAACTTTATCTATGTTTTCGATAACCTAATTTTATTGCACTTAACATGTGTCAATTACTTGCTTACATTATTTGTCCTTTACATATCTTGCTTGCGACCGTTATTGGATACTTGCTGAGATTCTCAAATCTCACGTTTGTTCTTTCCATTCTCAGGTAAAAGGTCAGTGTAGTGATAGGCAACATGCATGGGTTAGAGCACTCGAGTTTTCAGCAGCGTGGCTTGCTACTATTTATGATGTCTTATTTATTCTTCATTTGATTAGAAGTGGACTGGTCCCATATTTCAAACATTTATTTCAGTTTCTGTTGGTTCTCTAATAAAGTATTATTACAGTTTTAATTTTCTTACAATTCCTATTATTGCTTTTTCTTATTTATTCTTTTTTTGCGATGACGTTCTATAGTAGTATCTCATATTAGTACGTGAGGTGCTACACATATATGGTTTTTGTTTTTTTGCGCAACATCCGACTAAATATTCGTGATCGATGCTGTCCGCATTCGGCTTAGCACATATTCGCTCCGTATTCGTGATCGAGACGATCTGCATTCAAATTCATATCCGATATTATCTATGTCCGACTCATATGTCAAAAAAAATTGTGAAATAGAATACAGAATGACCTATATCAGCCAGTCTCCGCTCTAATTACACCTCTACTCATCGTGTCTTAACTTTGGGTTATTTCCGGTGGCTTTCGGGGTTGTTCAAATCCGAGCCGATTTAAACATTTCGGTTTTCTAAAAAGGTTTTTTTGAGCTGTTTTTAAAAGCGGTTTCTCTAAGTCACTTTTAAAAACTGCCGGCTAGCCTCCATCACCTCGGCAGCATCCGCGTCTTTTCAAAATTATTTTCTAAAATTTATTATAATAGCTATTTGATCCGATTTTGACCGAAATCCATCGTACTCCCTCCACACCACACGCGCACCTGAACGCCTTTATGCGCGACCGACCGTGATGATCCCCTTTCGACCACGCGTGGATACGCGGCGTGCAAAGCGTCTACCTTTCCGGTCTCCACGCCAGCGCCGCGCTGCAAAAATCTGCCAAGTGTTGCCTCACGGCACGGAGTCCGCGGTTAAGGTGGTGTTTGGTTTGGGGACTTGGTGGGATGGGATAGCTCCATCCCAGGTATGTGGGATAGGATAATCCCACTTTTTGTTTGGTTGTAAGGATGGGTTAATCCCTGTTTTTTGTTTGGATGGAGGGATAGAATGGGATCTAGTGATCCCACCTCTTATTTGGATGGTGGAATGGAGTGGGATAGCTGCATATACTCAATTTTCATATGCACAAGTATAAGACATATCTAAATATGCTCATTTGCAATTTTCAACACATCACAATATATCAATACATGCTAAATCAACAATATATCAACACATCACAATATATCAACACATCACAGTATATTCAACCATTCACGCACGCACGCGGCTACTGCCGACTGCCGACACGCAGTCACGCACACGCCAGGGCGCCACGGCGACATCGCCTCGTCCGCCGACTGCCGCGCCGCTCCGCTCCGCCGCTCGGCCTCGCCGGCGCCCGGCCTCCCCCTCGGCGGCTCGGCCCCTCCGCAGCTCTGCTCCGTCCTCCACCTCCTCGTTGAGCCGCCCTCCGTGCCGGGCCCTGCGACCGCCTCCCCCTTCCCGCCTCGGCGGCTTCCCCTCCGCTGCTGCGGGCTGCGGCGGCTCCCCCTCCGCCGGGCCGGGTTGCGGGCTGCGGCGGCTGCCGCTCCGCTTCGCCTCTCCTGCTCGGGCTCGGCTGCCGCTCCGCCTCTCCCGAGTCGCCGACCGGCGACCGCCTCCCCCTTCCCGCCTCGGTGGCTTCCCCTCCGCGGGCGGCGCGGGGAGATGGGGGGAGAGCAGGGCGGCGCGGGCGGCGGGGGGAGGGCAGGGCGGCGGGGGGAGATGGGGAAGGGCGTGGGCGGCGGGGAAAACTGCGCGGGGGGGAGGGATTACCGCGCGGGGGAGGGAAAACTGCGTGGGGGGAGCGTACGCGCGCGCGCGAAGGAAAAGTGGGTTGGGGCGGTTCGCTCGTTTCCAGCGGATCGTTTCAACCCACTTTTCAGGGGAATATTCTCTTTTGGGTCCAACCCACCCCACTAAATCCTACAACCAAACACTACAAAAAAAAGGGTTGTCCCCCTCCCATCCCAGGATATCCCCTAAACCAAACACTACCTAAGAAAAAGCGCGGCACCGCGGCGCGGATCTCGCGTTGCCCCACGTCCACACCGGACGCCTCCTTCCGCCGCGCGCCCATCCGTTCCAACCGTCACACCCCACGGATGGGTCTCGCCTGACTTCAACGTCAGTGACGTTGGGTCACTAATGCGTGGGCTCTATAAGCTCGTGGGGTCCACACGTCAGTGATCCAACATCACTGACGTTGAAGTCAGAGGATCCGGATCCCCCACCCCACCACTTGTAAGAGACTCTCCTATTAATTTTTGCTAATAATTTTTAACTATAATTTATTATTTTTAGTTATAAAATAAATAAATAGTAGTGTCTGAAATAAATGATTTTTAAAAAGATATAAGTAATGAAAAAAGTGGTAGAGAGATGCATACGTGTGACGGGTGCGAGAGAAGGAAGATGATTGATGTGCCATGACCTCTGCCTTATTCTTAAAGCGAGATGAGTAGAGAAACTATTTTAAAAAATCAGATATTTTATTAGCTTTTCTAAAAAGAAATCAGAAATAAAAACTAATATGAACATGACCTAAGGCCTGCTCTAACCGATTGCAACTTTCAGCTATTAATTTTTCTGTTAGCCTTTTCTGAATCATTAATTTTTTTAAAAAAACACTGTTATATCTCTACGGAAATACAAACATATAATAAAAATATAAAAATAAAAAATCTAAAATTAAAAATTAATATATTTACCTTAACTTTTGACTTTTTGAAGCCGTAATCCAGAGGTCAAGCTACTCGGAGCGGGACCCAACTCCCCCGCCGTGCGGAGCTCAAACCAACCGCCCGTCCCACAGATGATACGACGCGCGCGGGGGTGCCCAGCCCCACGGCGCACGGCGCGTATTCTCTGACTTAGAGGAGCTAAGTCACAGCGTGACTTAGCTCCTCTAAGCCGTTCAATCTGTGATGAATGGTCCAAATTTTTTTAAGTTTTGATTTTTTTTACTTTTAGTTTTTACTTTTTTCTTTTTCTAGTTTTTATCTTTTTTTATTTTTTATATTATCTATGTTAAAATAACTTATTTTTTATTTATAAAAAATAGGTTATTTTATCACAGATAATATAAAAAATAAAAAACTAGAAAAAGATAAAAATAAAAAACTAAAAACTAAAAGTAAAAAAATCAAAACTAAAAAAATCAGGACCATTCATCTCAAAATCAACGGCGTAGAGGAGCTAAGTCACGCTGTAACTTAGCTCCTCTACGTCAGAGAATCCCGCTCGCACGGCGCAGTGGCAAGATCATTACCTGGCGCGGCCGCACGGGCCGGAACGAACAAACGGAAAGTGATTCCTTGCTTCCACAGCCGCCAAAAGTAACCCGGTGGTGGTGCGCCCGCTTTCCGCAGCTGAATTCCCCTCGCTCACCTTCAACTCGCCACAGCCACAGTCCTTCAACCACTGACAGCTCCGCTCCGAGCATGCATGAGCCCACATGTCATCGAGATAGTGTCACTCGTGGTAGTGTGATTGGCATCTGGCAGCAGGAATGGCAACATAGACGCCTGTCTGAGACGGATCACATTCTTCTCTCTCAACACACTTTTTCTTCTCTCTCTTAACGCTCTTTTTTCCTCTCTGCACAGAGCGAAAGGGGATACAAAGATCCACACCGCACTCGAGCTCATTCCGTTCGGTTGTGGTGTGTGTACTGTGCACGGACATACTCTGTACTCCAGCTACATCGTATACGTGTGTATACATTGGTGGTACATCATCCTGAGGCCCAACCACCCACCTCCTTCCTTCCCCTCATCATCACTCGCTCCCCTCGCCCCCACCCGCCTCCGCCATGGTCTCGCTCGCCGGCTCCCAGATCCCGCCGCCCGGACAGAGCCCGTGCGCGTCGTCTGCGCGGCCGCAGCGCCGCCCGGGACACTCCATGCGCACCATCCGCTCCGCGCTGCTGCACTCGGGCTCCGACGGGGCGGACTCGGACATCGAGAACCTGTCCGACTCCGTCATCGACTTCCACCTCAGCGAGCTGGCGGCCACCGCGGGGCCCGCGCACCCCGCGGCGGTGGCCAAGTCGTCTTCCGCCAACGCGGCGGCCACGGAGCTGCTCGAGCTATCGCGGGACTTTTCGGATTACTTGAGCTTCAACTCGGATATATCCGGGGAGCTCGAGCGGCTGGCGGCGGCGGCGGCTGCGACGCCCAGATCCGACGCGCCGGAGCTGGGCGCCGTGGATGTGAATGATCTGGAGTCGATGGATCTGTCCGTGGACGCGGCGCCACTGGAGCACGTGGAGCCGTTCGTGCTGGCGTGCGTGCAGGCGCTGGGGCCGGAGGCCGCGCCGGAAGCGCGGCGCACGGCGGCGGCGAGGATAAGGCTGCTGGCGAAGCACCGGTCGGACATCCGCGAGCTGATCGGCGTGTCCGGCGCCATTCCCGCGCTGGTGCCGCTGCTGCGGAGCACCGACCCGGTGGCGCAGGAGAGCGCGGTGACGGCGCTGCTGAACTTGTCGCTCGAGGAGCGGAACCGGTCGGCCATCACGGCGGCAGGGGCCATCAAGCCACTCGTCTACGCGCTGCGGACCGGCACCGCGGCGGCCAAACAGAACGCAGCCTGCGCGCTGCTCAGCCTCTCGGGCATTGAGGAGAACCGCGCCACCATCGGCTCGTGCGGCGCCATCCCGCCGCTCGTCGCGCTGCTCTCCGCGGGCTCCACCCGCGGCAAGAAGGACGCGCTTACCACGCTCTACCGGCTCTGCTCGGCGACCCGGAACAAGGAGCGCGCGGTGAGCGCCGGCGCCGTCGTGCCGCTCGTGCACCTCATCGGCGAGCGCGGCAGTGGGACGTCGGAGAAAGCAATGGTGGTTCTTGGCAGCCTTGCGGGCATCGCGGAAGGCCGTGACGCTGTCGTGGAGGCTGGTGGGATACCCGCACTGGTTGAGACCATCGAGGACGGCCCTGCGAGGGAGAAGGAGTTCGCCGTGGTGGCGCTGCTGCAGCTGTGTTCTGAGTGCCCCAGCAACCGTGCGCTTCTTGTCCGGGAAGGCGCCATCCCGCCGCTTGTCGCGCTCTCGCAGTCCGGTTCTGCCCGTGCCAAGCACAAGGTACGCGACACCAAGTTACCCCTTTTTATACTTTATTATTTACATTCCTCTTGTTAATGTCATGTTTGAACTGGATGTGATCTGCTAAATTTCTTTGTGGTGATAAAAATTGGTGATTGGTATATCAATGTTGCAGTGTCAGTTTTGGGTTTGAGCTTTTGATGTGACTGAAGTCATCTTGTCTGTCAGTTTATCACTGATTGTACTGAACAGGGTCCAACGAATTAATCAGTTAAGAGTTTGCTTGAAGTCTGATTGACACCAAGTACTGAAAAGTACATTAAACCTAGACGGAGGAAAGGGCACTGTGCATGTACTTGAATTTAGGTAGATTTCTACTTGTTCTTCAACAATGCTCAATTTAACCCATGCTTCTTTAAAAGCCTCAAGCTTGTTGGCATGCATTGCCATATAATGATCAAGTCAGGTGTTGACTTGTAGATTCTGTTCACATCGTGGAGATACGCAATTGTTTATTTTTCACATTTCTTAAGTACAGTACAGGATCTGCTAAACCCTCGAGGTACTGGAGGACGCATGTTAATTGTTCTCTCTTCTGCAAGTCAAAACTGCAGTAGTTTTGTTCCTACCTTGGGTCCTTGGCCCTTCAACCAAAAAATAATGCTTGGTGTCACTTGAAAACGATACTTGAAATTTCTTATGAAAAAATATGCATCTGAGATTCCCCCATTGAATTGCGTGCTTCTCAATTTTGCCACTGCAGTTTTCGATGACTTGTCTGGTTTATCGTTGAACTGGCTTGGAACAAAATCCCCCCTCATATGTCTGCCTTACTATGCATGTGCTTTCCAATTTTACTGAATCTGAAAACTGGTCCCAAATTGTGTAGTCACTTACGTTTAGCTATGTGATTTGCAGGCCGAGACTTTGCTCGGTTACCTACGCGAGCAGCGGCAAGGGGGTGATGGCTGCAGGGTTGGACCAATGGCAGCCACGAGCTTGGCTAGGTAATGCAGTACTGATGTGGTGAAAGACTGAAAGTATGCTTCGCCTGTCTTTGACCTCGTCTGCTCCGTTCTCGGCCGGTGTCTTGAGAATGGAGCAGCTCTGTAAGTAGGGGGCGTGATGATCATCTGTAAATAACAGCTGGCTTTGGTTCGGTTATCTGAATACATATGTGGTTTGCGAGTGATGGGTGAAGAGAATGGCTGGTTGGTTACTAACATCAGTTGGGAGGAGGATTCAGGGGATGTTAGCTGAGGATTCGGGTTGTTGGTATGTGATGTTGAATTGTAGCTGTGTACAGGATGCTAGGGTAGTATGCTTGCTTGGCTTGGTCAGGTTATAGGAGAATGTTGGATCGTCAACCATGTCTTTTTTACTAGAGGTTTGGAGTACAAATTCCCCTGTTCCCTTTTATCTAGTGTGACTTGTTTGACAAACATTTCTTGATTCCTTCTGCTCCAAGTGGTTTCTTTTCAAGTGAATCCGAGGTCTTTCTGACTGCGAGGTGAACATACTCAACAAAGAGTACATTGAAAAGCTCATGGCAAGCATGCAACAACCACGAGTGATCTGCCTTTTTTTGTAACTCAGATATATGGACCTTTTAGGCCTTCTCTGTCTGATGTATCTCCCGGAGCTGCTGCTCCCAGCATCTAAATCACTGACAGCTGCACATATTCTTGAAAAATTGGTATGGTCAAATAATCAAGACAGCACTAGCATCTTATACACAGCTACCATGAACTGATGTTTGGCGATGCGTCTGCCAAGGTAGTAGCATACCAAAAGAATTATGATGTGATAAAGATTGAGCTAGCACTTGTAAACGTATCTCATGAAGCGATACAGTGATGTCTGACGCTCTTGTTGAGAGAGAACGCGGATATGAACAACACTAAAAAAAGATACAGGAAGTTTTTTAGACAGCCGACCATTTGACTCGCAAGTTGTCATGAATAGTGACTTCTTTTCTGTGACTGCTCTACATATGCTGTCATGGTTATTGGCTCCTATCAATCAGAGCTGCAACACATGAACTACAAATGAGTAAATCCTAGTTGAACCTTGACAACAATGGTTGTTCTGCTGGACAAAGTTGTGAACTTTGAGTGGCAAGAGAGGCATCAGCTCCAGTGCATTGCCATAATCTCAAGTCATTGTCTTGGCTAGCTGGCCGAGTTAGGAGTAGGACCCATGTCCCGGTGCCCTGTTCCTTGCTAGATGATTGCTGCCGTTTCGGAGAGAAATTTGCTCCATCAGCACATTAACCTAGCATCGGAATATGACCCGTCTAACGACACAGGATAGCATAATTCCGAGGCTAATCTATGGACGCAAGCCATTTGGGACTGTTAGACCATGTGGTTGATCGTAAATAAAGTGATAATGAATAATTGACTTTAGGATTACTTTAGATCTTGCATTTGTGAAAGTTTTGATCGATCATAGTCAAACATTTCAAGTTCAAGTGGTTTTTGTTTTCTCCGAGTGTTTCGATCGACTCTGAGTGGTTTTGAGTTGCGAAGAAAAAGCTAGTCGAACCAGTCCGATCAGCAAAGAAGTTCAGACCATCCGATCTTCATCTAAGTCGTTTTGATGGTCTGATCAGCGTCGGAACGTTTAGACCAATCCGAACACCAACTCAAGCGATCGAAGTAGTCCAAATAGTTACTTGTTTTTCGACCATTAATTTTCGATCGGGTGGATCGGTTGGTTGCGACTGTTCGAACCAGTCCGAGTGGTTTCGATCGGATCCAAGGAGGATCGGATGGTGTTCAAGTAGCATTAGGGCATCGGATGACGTTCGAGTGGAAACAAAGCATGGGACGGCATTCGAGTGGAAACAGAGCGTCGGACGGCATTCGAGTGACATCGAAGGATCCCACGGTTGACTTTGATCACGGCAACTTTCGATCATGGCTGACTTCGACCGCGGTAGCTTTCAACCACGTTCTACTTCGATCACGTCCAGCTTTGATCACATTCTACTTTGACTCCGCGGTAGTTTTCTTCTGTTTATTATTTTGGTTTTAGATTCTAAAAAGTAGAGATAATCATTTACTTTCTCTGAATATGTCATATGATCCTATAGGGACATTGTTGGGCTGCGTCCTCTGGTCTCCAGAGCCGACTAGTTGTGGCTAGACATTCCTGTTGTTTAGTTATTGCTAGTGCATGCCAGGATGTGACATTGACGTCGATTCGATATGTTTGGTCGTTCACGTTCGATGCAAATGCGTAAAGATTTGACCAACCCGATTGAAATGTTAAGAGGCCAGACATCAACTCAACAAGCAAGCCAAATTTGCCTCTGATTTGGTCTTGTCTCTCTTTCTTGAGTTGGGACAGCTTGCAACAGCAAGTCTACAAAATATTCATCAATATCTTAAGAGGTGTAGTATAGCATACCACTTGTGCCAGAGTCAAAACAGGAAGCATGAGCAAGCTCTGTCGGAAACCAGCAAAGTACCACTCCAAAATCCAAATTGGATGGTCAGCACATAGAAAAAACTCGACAGATTCCGAATAGGAGACCTGACCTGCCGCCGACGGCCAACAAAGGTCGTACTTCACACAGCCAACCGCCCACCATAAAATATGTAGCTGATGTTATCTGGCGACTTGTAAATTATTGATCCATGATCTGTAAATAGATCGCCAGTGTTCTTTCCCACAGAACTCATGCGAGTTGTTTGTTCACTAGCTTGTGTCCTCGATCATCACATGACAGACTGTATAGCACTTGGCCACTGACTGCGGTGCTGGTAATGTAATTCCCCGGGTGCAGCACGAAGCCTGAAGAAGAAAGGAAGAAAATATCCTGGCCTGAACTGAAATACGTAGTACTGAATTGGGAAATATCGCCGTCGAGGATGCAGTGCAGGGACTCACCAGCAGAACTGTGGTGAAGTCGATCGAGGACAAAGCGACCTGCGTCCCGGCACGCAGATGCCCATGCTGGCCCGCCACGGCACGGCCATGTGCGTCGCGAGAAAATGCAGCTGTGCTGTGCCATCACGGTACTGTTTTGCAGCAGCTTAGCTAGGGCCTAGGGGCCATCGTCCATGACTTTATAGGCTGTAGTCTTCCAGCCATTAAGTGGCACATATCGAGCTCCTGTTAAATATGTGGTTAACCACCGAATCCTCGCGGTACTATTTCAGTATTTCTAGTATCTTTGGTATTTTACCTGCCATTCTTGGCGAAGGTACCCCCCCCCCCCCAACACACACACAAAATTTTACAGGTTTTATTGAGAAATAACGCTATTTGTTTCATATGGGACACCTTTCACTCATCCTGTAATTACTGAACTGTGATATCTACGTTGGCAGAGTAACTGAAGTAGAGAACCGAGAGAAGATAAGCGTTCCATTTTCGTGAAGTACAAACCGAACCAAGCTAGACTAACGAGGCTGCAGGGCAAACTGTCCCTGCAGCGTGCATTATCAGTTGTTACCGCTCGACTAGCCATGTCAATCACGACGATTCAAGCGGTTGGGCATGGATAGCATGCGCATTCAATTCACCGGAAAGCGACCACCATTTCTCTCCAAGACCAACTTGGAAGAAATCTCCGACTAACCCAGGCGTCTATCACCACGTAACCAGCACCGGCACCTCAGTTGCTTTGCTCACCTGCCGTTACAATGCTCAAATATACATCAAACTCCCATTACGCCATGCCCAGATTTCCTACACGACGGTAAGGGACAGGCCGGCTATGTCGCCTTCACCCTGACCCTACCATGAGTCCATGACTACCAAAAGTCACTGTAGTGGCAGCTGGGCAGGATCTTGATCTGTGTCATGTCTAATGGCCGATTATTCAGTGAGGAAGAGTAAACGAATGCTATATATGTGCCTCTCGTTCACGGCGGCGCTCTAATGGGCTTCGGCTGGGAGCTTTGGCTTCTAGCTGAAATTACATTATAGCGATTGTTATTTTTTCTAAGAAAAAATGAGAAAAAACCGTTACATCACTATGGACAAGAAAAAAGGAAAGCAAAAAAATTAAAAAGCCAAAATAAGCCAAATTAGAAACCGATGCATTCCAAGTGACTTCTGGCTTAAATAAGCTGAAAACTAAAAAAATCAGAAGTTAAAACCATTTAAAGCGGGGTTACACGTCATGTCTAATGGCGATTATTCAATGAGGAAGAGTAAACGAAAGCTATATATGCGCCTCTCTGAGGGCTATGTTTTTTGTCCTGTTCTAAAGTATTGTGGCTTTTAGTTAAAATAGTACTGTAGTGGTTGTTAGTCTTTTTCTAATATATTTAATTAAAAAACAGGAAAATAAAAAATACTATTGTATTTCTAGGGATAATACAAAGAAAAAGGAAAACAGAAGAAAAAAGCCATGTTAAAAAAGTAACACATTTCAAGCGGTTTTTGAATTTTTGGAAGCTAGAACTCAGAAGCTATCGCTATTTAGAACGAGCTCTTTATCTGCATCTAGTGCTAGTACTTATAATTAATTTTTCATGTTCACGCGCACTAGGCACCACGTAGGTGTTTTGAAATTGGGGTTAAGCGTAATGATACAATAATTTTGTCACGGTTTCTCTTTCCTTACAAAAACCAGCAAAAAAGTTAGTTTTAAGGCAAAGTATTGGCACTTTTGAGTGGAATTTGGTTGTCCAATCTCCTAGTTTGGTGAGCAACATGCAGCAGCTGTTGTTGGGCCTGGCCCAAGCGATCGCAACTCCGCTGCCTCCTCTTTACGCTGCCTTCTCTTTGAACTCTAAAAAAAATACTTCCTCCGTTTTTTTACTTTGATTTTCTAGAATTTGCGCCATTAAAATTTTAAAATTTTCATAATTAATAAATTTAAAACTATCCAGATTGGTCCTACGAAAACTATATCATTAGATTTATTATTAAAATATTTTTATAATTTTATTAGTATATTTTAGTGTAAAATTATAAAATATAACGGTCAAAATCGTATCTTGAAAAGTATAAAAATAAAAATAAAAAGGACGGAGGGAGTCCTAGCGTTTGCTCGGGCAGTTGTACACTACTGTGTTTATAAAACTCTACAAACATCTACTAGCAAAATGTGCCAGCTTCGCTAGCCGGCAGAAAAAGTCGAAGGCATGGCCGTAATGGAAACTAAGAGCAACTTTGGGGCATCTACAGCAGAATTATATAATGGATCAACTTGTAATGGAATCAAGTACAAGTTGATGCCATCGCTTACTTTCTTATTGGTCATCCATTACATGCATATGTGTATGCCTTGAGGAACATGATTAAAGTTGCATGCGCTAACTTCAGACTTTTCCTGTGCTAACTTCAGACTTTTCCTACGTACTTATTGGCTTCGGAAGTTTGATATTCAGAGCCTGCGAAACAATATAATTCTCCCGAAACCACTATAAAATTCTTTGCTTTCCAAACGGCACCATAATCTCTCCTTTAGAGAGCCAGTAGAGTTTAGACAACTCTTGCTTCCTGAAAAATGCCTCGAGCTTGAAGCCTTGCACTTGAGTTTTTTTTGTACCATCCTTGAGGTACTAGGAGGTACAAATACCTCTATAAAAAAGTATCTGCATATTGAAAAGGACACACCAAATCTAATCCATCTTTGATTTAAGTAGGGGTAGGATCGGTATTCTGTGCGTCAACTAAATTTAGATGCCTTACCCGGTCGGCCCGAATCCATCCCCATTCTCCCCACTCCCTCCTTGGCCAACAACACTCTTCGTCATGGGGCGGTTGGGTGGCGGCGGCCAATGACTCACTCTTTCATCTGCTTCCTCACCATATCCAACTCGAAAGCTTGGATAGGGGGGGTGTGGAAGCAGGGCCTAGGGTGGCGGGATATCGGGCTCTTAGTGATCCCAGAGCGGTCGACGATGGCCTACGGGTCAACGGCTAGGCTGTCAAGAAAGGAGCGTGTGGCTTATCAGTGAACCTGGAGCGGCCGCCAGCAGTGAGGGTAGGAGTGTGCAGCTTCTTGGTGATCCCGAAGCGGGCGGCGCCGACCGACAGGTCAGCAGGCAGGGTAAGAGCGATGGCTCTAGTCCAAGCACCACATGCTCGGTCTAAAGAAGGTAAATATTATGCACGAATATACAACCATGAAATTACATTACTATCATTATTCCATTGATGCACCTTTGCGTCGTTGTTTCTCCAATTGCCAGTGGACAATTTGCTTATTAGCTAGGAGAGGGGTGTGTTGATTGCTCCCAAAAATGCAGTGGCCAATGGCAACACTAGGTGGTTTGCTTATTTTGTTCTCTTTTAGTTGCAGATTAGAAGAATATTCGCGATTGTTCTATGAGGACAACATCTTGCTTGGTAGGACTTAGCTAGGAAACACATCGTGTCGAGCAATTTCAGCTCTTGGACTAAATGCATTGCTGCGGTTGTATGCTCGCGGTAATGCAGTCATAACTGATGTACTACAATGTATTCGTTGTTGGGACCTTAGTGTGTTGGGAGGCGGTGCGGAGGAGGGGTGGGAGTTGGGAGCCGCAGAGGAGTGGGGTCGGGTGGTGTGGCGGAGGAGTCAACCGCCATTCACACCGCTGCGGGGTCGGGAGTGGGGCCAACGGTGCCTTAGCTGGGCTAGAAGTGGGGAGGCACTGCGGAGGAGAAGACCATCAGGTCGCCTTGTTGCAGGGTTAGGAGTGGGGACGGGGGTGGAAGTGGGGGAGGCCACGTGGAGGAGACACACATGAGAGGCATGAACGGGATACTGATCTAAATCTAGGGTTTGCGTGAAAGATACGTATACGTCGGAGTGGGACTCGCCGAGACATGGGAAATGACCATTACACTCATTTAGCGTTGGTACCTCCACCTTAGGCTTATGACTGATGAGGTAGTACCACTAGGTATCTTGTGTTGTGAGCCGTTAGATCTTAGCGAAATGAACAGCCGTAGAGCATTCTAAGGATGATAAAAAATAATTCCCTTGCACTTAGCTTAAACAAAGCTATGCACTTTTGAGTCTCATGCGGATATTGAAATTGCATTTATTATACAGTCCATCACTAAATGAGCTTGATCCCTCACTGAGAAGCACTTTACATGAACCCAAGCAAAAAAGCGGAATTGCTCATAAATCGTCGGCAATGAAATAGAAACACATCTGCACAGTGCTTTCAGCGAGACCCCCAGTGACGCTAGATGAGACTACATATGCTACTCCCTCTAGATAATAAAAAAAGCATTTTTAGAACGTGCATAGTTAAACTTTAGCTATCAATATCTTTTAAATATTTAGATTAGATACATAAAAATCATATATATAGCTTTGTCTCGAAAAATACTTTTATAATACTACAATTGTATTAGGTTTTACAAATATATTATAGTAGTAATTAATGATCAAAGTAGTATTTTTGAGACCACGATGATATCTAAAAGGAGTACTGGCCTACCAGGACACCTCCGATAAACGGTGCACAAACACCGTCGACGTTCAGCCATGTATAGGGCATGTTCTTTTCGGCTGCGGCTTATGGCTTTTGGCTGAAATTTTTGAATTTGGGTTGTTTACGGTACAGATTACGGAGAGACAGATACTCATTTGCGATTTTGGCTGGTACAGATGTTGGGCTTTTAACGTGTAGATCGTTTAACTTGTAGACCCCGTCTTGAGAAAATACTTCGTTTAAAAGTTAGGTACTGTAGCAAAAGCCAAAAGCCGCCGGCTTGTGACGTAAAGAACAGGCCCATACTCTTTAATTCCTCCAGCTGCAAGTCGCAATTTGTTCCTTCAGCAACGCAGCACGTACCAACACGCCAAAGTCACCGCGCGGCCACCACCTCCGTTCGGCCGTTCCTGTCGCCGAACGTCGGCCTCCGCCCGTGCACCGTGAACGCCACGCCCCCCCTCCCCCCTCTCTGCCGTGCCGTGTAAACGCTCGCTCATGCAGTAACGCAGTGACCAACTCCCCGCGCCTGCACTGCGCTCCGCGCCGGCCGACGAGCGAGCGGGCGGGCGGGTGATGATGGCGGGCGAGCGTGCGGACGCGCCGGGGCCCCACCGCGCACGGGAGGACAGCGTCGCCCCCGCACGACACCCACCGGCCAGGCGGCCAGTGCGGCTCGGGCTCGATCGGCCGCGCGGAGTCCAAACGGTTCCGATTAAAAAACGCGGCCTGCCCACCCAAAGGCTGCCCCTCCCACCACGCACGCCGTTGGCGCACCCCGGCACGCGCCGCCGCCGCAAGGCGCCAAGCAGCGGCCGCGGCAGGGCGGCGCGAAATCCCTTTACTTCTCCGGCTGTCAAAGGCAAAGCGGGGAAAAACAGCGCAAAGTGCACCCCCGACTAGCTCACTGCCCCCCCGAGCTTTCTGCGACAGTTTCCCGAGCTTTCTTCCCTCCCATCTTTTCCGTCCGTATGTCGGTATGTGCGTCTGGTTTCTTTTTTTTTCCTTAAGGCAATCCCAATGCAGAAACTATGAGATAGTTTCTATACTTGCCAATTAATGTAGACATTACCTATAGAAACTATACTCTCAATGGATGGTTTCTACAAATAAAATTTTCATCCAATCATCTATCTTCTCTCTCCTATCATCTACCTATCACAGCTCTTTATATCTTGGTTCCTGTGTAGACATGGTTTCTTGTATAAGGAACCATTTCCTTATCTCTTCTCTTTAACTCCAATGACACATCAGCATTTTGTCTACTTGGCACCTTATTTAATGCCATAGAAACCACCCATTGGGATTGCCCTTAGCGTTGCAATGAAACTCATTAAATATGTAGAAAATTGTGCTATAAAAAGAGTTACTCTGATTAGTTAGAAAGTGAAGAATGGTGAGAAGTTAAGGAAATAGAACGGTTGGAGAAGAATGGACGTACAACCACCAACTATTTTTTTATAATAGTAAAGATATGAAAAATATTTTTCTTTCTAACAAGAGTAATACTAATCTCAAAATACATAAAAAAAGATAAGTAATATCTATTCACTATTTATTATACTTTAAAAATATATTAATTACTGTTAAGAAAACACAGGATCATCCTCTATTTTCTATTCTCTGCCGCTCGCATAGTAGACTGATTGCTAAGTATGCGGTCGCGCTACGATTAGGGGGAGATAGTGCTTTTGAATACTCTAAGCACGTCTGTATTGTACTCTGGCTGGCTGCTAAGTCCAAACAAGGCAATAAAAGCAAGCTTAGTTAGGTACGGAAGTAAAAAAAGGCAAAGGTGAAGGGAACTTTGACTTCTACTTTGTTTTTTTACTATTTATGAATTTTGTTTTTTAGATTTTTTGTTTTTATAGCTTTTTGTCGATTCGTTTTTCTGTATTTATTTGTATTATCTGTAATATGCTAACTTATTTTTTATTTTTAAAATTTTTAATTTTAATTATATCAAATAAGATATTATCAGTTATAGTATAATTTTAATTAAATATAGTATAATTTTAACCGTAAATCATTAGTTTTTAGTCTAAATGAGCAGCACCCGAATCCGCTTTGGTGTGTTATATCCTCGAGCCCCCCAGCCCGCTCTCCTCCGCCTGATTCCAGTGGTGCCGCTTTCTTCTCGAGTACAGACAGGGTAAGCAGCGTAACGAATCCCTTCCTCCTGCTCGGAGATTTCCTTTCTTGCTTTTCTTCCCTGGGATTTGAGCTCTTGCTCGCGCTTTCCCTTTATTGGGATGGAAACCTATGCACCGATCTACTTTTCTCTAGTATAGGAGTGTAGCGGCTGATGAAAGGGCTCTGGTTGGTGCTCTAGCTCTACCTAGGATTCTAGGAAGAGTTCTTTTTCTCCCGTTGTTTGAGTAGTTCAATCAAGTGGGAGAAATCCTAATCCATCAACGCACTGTTCAAGAACCTTGAGGTGCTCGTGTGCAGTTCCGGTTTGGCTCACTGTAGTAAGCATCTGCCGACAGTTCCTCCACTCCACCTTGCTCACCGACCCTCGGATTTTGACTATGCAGCTGCTCTCCCACCTGCTCCGATTTCTTTAGGAGGGAAATCAGCGGAGTCCTGTGTGGATTTTCGTTTGATTCGTTGTTTTCTCTTGGTTGCAGTTGCAGAGTAGCAGCGCAAGTGGTTCCTTCTTCATGGAGTCGCAGCAGCAGGCGGTTTCGGCGCCGGCGGCCGCCGCGAACGGGGGCGGGGAGCTGATCGGGTACGTCGACGTGCACGTGCAGAACGCGCGGGACATCCAGAACATCTGTATCTACCACAAGCAGGACGTGTACGCGCGGCTGTCCCTGCCAGGGGAGGGCGCGCCGGCGGCGTCGACGCAGGTCGTCAACGGCGGCGGCCGCAACCCGGTGTTCGACCAGTCGCTGCGCCTCGGCGTGCGCGCGGGGGACGTCGACGCCGCGCTCCGGTGCGAGGTCTGGATGCTGAGCCGGGTCAAGAACTACCTGCAGGACCAGCTGCTAGGGTTCGCGCTCGTGCCGCTCCCGGACGTCGTCGCCGCCGAGGGCGGCACGCTCGTCCGCGAGTTCCCGCTCTCCACCAACGACCTCTTCCACTCCCCGGCTGGGTTCTTGCAGCTCGAGCTCTCCTACATCGGGGTCGTGCCCGAGGTCGTGCCCATCTCGCCGACGCCGAAGCCGGCGCCGGCCGACCCCGAGGAGACCGAGAACGCCGGCGCCGGCGCCGGGAAGGATTACGAGAAGATCGAGTTCCCCGACCTGAATCTTGTCGAGGAGAACCAGATTATGGTCTCGGAATACATTGGCCTGCCGTGCACAGCCGTGGAACCGCAGAGCTCCGAGAGCCTCCTGACCTCAGAGGACGGGGAGGGCGCCACCACCGAGTCCCACGACGCCGGCGTGCGCGTCGTGGAGAGCTTCTCGACGGACAGCAGCGCCTTCCGGAGCGACACGCCCGTCAGCAGCGTGTCCACCACGGAGTCCCCCGCCGAGGCGGTCCCGGCCACCCCGCAGTCCAACTCGGTGCCGTCAGGGAATGCCATCTCGTCAGCAGGGCAGAAGGAGAAGGTTGCCTCCGATGCCGCGGATGCGGAGGTCGATTCGTCTCCCACCGTTCAGGGGAGCCCGGCGGTGAACTCGCCCAGCACCGTGTCGGAGAACGCGGTGGACAACCCGGTGATAAGTGTCAACATCGACCAGGAGGTGAAGGTCGACCAGAAGGAGATCATGGACATGTACCTGAAGAGCATGCAACAGTTCACGGAGTCGCTGGCGAAGATGAAGCTCCCGTTGGACATGGACAATGGCAGCGAGAAGAGCGGCGGCAGCGCCGCCGCCGCTTCCGACGCGGACTCCAGCGGCGCCGTCTCGGGCGCTGTGAAGAAACCGACGGCCGGGGGGCCGCAAGAGAAATCTCCCAAGGTGTTCTACGGAAGCCGGGCTTTCTTCTGAAACTAGTCCGGGAAAATCTTTCAGAAGAAAAGGAGGAAAATAGCAAGGTGTTGGATGCAGGAGATGGCATTTGCAGTCATCGATCTTCTCAGCCGAAACTTAGTAGTGCACTGCAGAGGAATAACACTTTCTCATGCTGTTGTTCTAGGCTTGTCAGATCGCAAGGCACATGCGGAAATTAGCTGCTGTGTCTTAAAATCTTAATGTATCAGTACTCTAGGGTCGTTTGGATCTCTGAATTGAATTAGGCTCGGGCTCATGGAAATGGAGTACCAATTCAATTCTAAGTCAAAATCGAACCGCTACAATTCAAATTTCATTGTGTTGCCAAAGAAATTGTAGCATAAAAATGAGACCACAAGCCAATTCCAAATATTGTTTGGTTGCTAAGTTTTTGACTTGGAAATGGGATCGATGCCGAGCACCAACTCTCCAGGATGCCAAGTGCAGCTGCCGTAGTAATCTGTGTTGTCATTGTTGCCATAGCTCTCAACTCAGTCTCTGCACTCAAACGGGAAATTGCAGTCTGCTTCTTTGTCTTCCAGGCAATCAAGCAGGATCCAAGAAAAGTCTGCTTCTTTGTCTTCCAGGCAATCAAAGAGGAACCAAGAAAAACACAGTAAGCAGAAAGAGAACGACGATCAGAAAGATCACTAGCCCAGGTCATATCAGAGCACGTCTGAAGCTATAGTGAGGTAGAGTTAGGGAAAAACAAGCGATGAGAGATTGTCCCACGCAAGTAGCGAAGGGCACGAAGGAGGTGACTGTAGTGAAAATGAGTAGGACTAGCCATGAACTAACTCAAGATATGAACAACATAAGTAATATCAGGGCGAGTGCTTACAAGATATACCAGACTCCCGACAAGATGGCGATAACAGGTAGGATCCTCAAGAAGATCACCATCAGTAGCACGAAGCTGAAGAGAGAGCTCCATAGGAGTCTCAGCAGTGTGAGTGTCAATCAAACCAGACCGAACAAAAAGATCTTGGACATACTTTTGCTGGGAGAGGTAGTAACCCTCAGGCGTGGAAGAAACCTCAATCCCAAGGATGTACATAAGCAAACCAATATCAGTCATCAGAAACTCCTCACTGAGATGTTTCTACACGTATGTGATGAATGAGGAATCATCACCAGTAATGAGCATATCATCCACATACAGAAGAAGTAGTGTCCTACCTCGAGGTGAGACATGGACAGAAAGAGCAGGATGGTGAGCACTGATAGTGAAACCGGTAGCGGTAATCACTGAGGTGAAACATACAAACCAGGCACGAGAAGCCTGTTTAAGGCCATAAAGAGCACGACGAAGACGACAAACATGGCCAGCTGGAACAGAATACCCAAGTGGTGACTACATGTAAACCTCCTCATGGAAACACCATTAAAAAGACGTTTTCAACATTCAATTGAGAGATAGACCACCGGCGAACAGAAGCAACCGCAACAAGAGTGCAAACAGTGGTCATATGGGCAACAGGGGCAAACATCTCATCGTAATCACGCCATATTCCTGCTGGAAGTCATGAGCCACAAGACGAGCCTTGTAGTGCTCAATAGTACCATTAGACCTGGTCTTAATCTTGTACACTCACTTGCACGTGATAGGACGAGCATGCATAGGTGTCAGTACAATATCCCAAGTCTCTGTTCATCTAAGAGCATCAAGCTCCTCTGCCATAGCGAGCTGCCACTCAGAATGAGAGCAACCTCATGATAAGAGCTGGGCTCAATGTCAGAGAGAGCATGAGCGGTCAAAGTAAAACCAAGACGATCAAGAGGTCAAAGGGATGTCCAGTCACGAAGGACGTAACGAGGAGCATCATTAGAGGAATTAGACGTCGGTGTCGACAAAATACCAAAAGATGAGTCTGGTGAAGGACGAGGCGTCTGAAGTAGTACACCCCAGAGAAACGAGAAGGTGGTGCTATAGGAGGAAGAGGCAGTGCTGCAGAAGGCAACACAGGAGGGGAAGGTACAGAAGGAACCACAGGAGACAAGCTGGAGGAAGATTATGAAAGAGGAGAAATGGGTGAAGAGTCAAAGAGAGACAACCAGAAGATCGTCCCAATGGTGGAAACATGACGAGGAGCTGAATCTCGATAGAAAAAAGGTTGAGATTTATCAAAGACAACGTCTCGTGATATCATAATCCATCGAGCAGAAGGATCATAGCAGCGATAACCATTTATGCTCAGAACTGTACCCAAGAAACACACACTCAACTGACTGGGCTGACAGTTTGGTGCGCTCACGAGGCTGCAGTAGGACAAAATAGGTGCAGCCAAAAACACAAAGGTGACTGTACTGGGGGACTCTAGAGTAGAGACGCTCTATAGAACTGACATCCTTAAGAGCAATGGAAGGCTGCATATTGATGAGATATGCAGCTGTAGAAACAGCCTCCGCCCAGAACTGTGGTGGAACATGAGAAGAAAGAAGAAGAGTGCGAGCAGTCTCAAGCAGATAATGATGCTTGCTTTCAGCCACCCCATTCTGAGCATGGGCACCAGGACAAGAAGACTGGTAAAGAGTGCCCTGCTCAGAAAGGAATTGTCTGAAAACATCTAAACAGTACTCTCTAGCACAATCACAGCGAAAAATATGAATAGAGGACTCAAACTGAGTACGAACCATCGTGGCAAAGCTACGATAGATTGCAAAAAACTGACCACAATTAGACATAGGGAAAAACTAAGTGAAACAGGAATAATCATCAATAAATTACATAGAATTTATGCCCGCCTTTTGAGATAATAGGCATAGGTCCCCATACATCTGAATGAACTAAATCAAAAGGACAAGAAGACATGTACTCACTAGAATGATAAGGAAGTTGTAGCTACTTACCCAGCTTACAACCCTGACAAAATATTAACGTGTCAACAGTAACACGTCCAAGAACACCCTGACGAACTAATAAAGAAAAACGGGACCCACACAAATATCCTAAACAATGGTGCCACTGCGCAAAAGCTCCAAAGGTAGTGGCAGCAGTGGTGGTAGAGGCAGATATAGCAAGAGCAACTGAAGTGGACGGAAGGTAGAGGCGGTCAAGAATGTAGAGACTCTGATGATCTCTACAGCGCCGGCCAGTCCCAAGTACCATCCTTGTTTGTCGATACTAGATGAAACAGGTGTAAGAGTCAAAAACAACCCTACAACCAAGATCAGTGAGCTGTCCCACCGAAAGAAGCTGCATGGTAAGCTGGGAAACATGAGAAATAGCTGGAATAGAAAAATCAGTAGACAAAAGAATACCCTGACAGCTGACAGATAAGGAAATACCATCAGCTATCTGAACAATGATAGGAAAAGTAGGAGGTCCTAATGAAGTGAGAGATGTGGAGTCCGGTGTCATGTGAAAGGAGGCACCAGAATCTAGAACCCAAGAGGTACCTGGAGGAGACGTCTGAGCTAGACTAGCAGAACTTGCTGAGCTGTGAGAGAGCTAATGAAGTAGAACCTGGCAGAGCTGCCGAACAGAGTCACCTTTTTTAGTAGAAACTGATGAGTTGGTCTGTCCTCCTGTGAAGGAAGGGCCTCCCTGCCCCTCTTTTGTCGCCCACCCCTACGTGCCTTGTTCTGCTTTTTCCGCACCGCACAATTCTGATAGTCATGCCCGAAGTTCTTGCAGTAGTTGCACTGAACTCTAGTTGGTGCGAGAACAAGAGCGAAGCTCAGGCACCTGGGGAGAGGTCATAGTTGAAGCAGATATCAGTGTCGTAGTCGGAGAAGGGGCAACAAGCACAGTCAGAACATACTATGCTGCTAACCCGAGATGAAGCTTTTCAGCCCGGAGAGTCAAAAGTGCCTCTGTAATGGTCGGCCGTGGAGAGCGGCTCAGCAGCTGAGCTCTGTGTAACATCCCGAGAAATATAAATAGTAAATTATGGAGTTTCTGGATTATTTTATTTGTTTTCCATTTAAATTTGGAGTTTATTGGTTTTTTAATATAAAGGAATTTCAAAAATAAAAAGAGGGAAGAAATCAACACATAGAATAATTAAACATGGGCATCAAATAAAGAATCTGAAAAGATGATCTATAAAATTTCAATGGAGAAAATTTGGTTAACCCTAAAATTCTCACCTCTAAAAATTATGGAATAAATAGAGAAATATATGTGTACATACACAAAAATCAGAGGAGATGAAAATATATATAGGTATATACCCAAGATGTATGTGAAAATGTATATATACATGCAGAATTTAAATGCAAAAACAAAATAAAACAAAAGAAAAAGAAAAAAAATTAAATAGAAATAGCCCAGCCGGGCCGGCCATCACCCCGGCCCAGCTTCTCGCGCCGCGCCCCCGACCGCGCCCGCGTGGGCCAGCACGCACGCGGCCCAGCGCCCCGCTGCCCCGCTTCCTCGCGCGCGCCATCCCCCGCTGGCCGGTGGCCCCGCGCCCGCTCGCGCCTCTCCGCGTCTGACCGGTGGCCCGCCTCGCAAATACATGCTAAAGTTGATATTCTAGTTAAATGCCATTGTTTACCTTGCTAAAGTACTTTGTTTTAAATTAACAAATTGCATTGCTGTTATTTTTATACAAATACATGCTAAAGTTGATATTCTAGTTATATGCCATTGTTTACCTTGAATAGTATTACCCCCTCCTTTGAGTATTTGAATGTGTGAACCTTGTCGCCCTAGCAAAAATATATTAGTAACATTTCGAAAATAAGTCCGTAACCGTATGCCATGCTTAGCATTGATTAGGAACTCGGGGCAAGAAATTGTCCCGAGCATCACTTTTAGTCAGGAGAAACTGGTTTGGGCAGTCATGGTGGAAATGACTGGTATATTGGTTATGGATATTTTATGCTCCCAAAATCTCCAACATGCTTTAATGTCTGGGCGGATTGGTTCGAGGGTGTGTATGAGTATGAGTATGAGTGGTGCAGTGGAAGCACAAGTGGGTTAGTGGTAGGCCGCCCAGATACCACTAAGGACTGAATCTTGTCATGCCAACCCGTGTAAAACAGTACAACCACAAGTCTGTAAAGTATAGCTTGGCTTAGTAAATGTGCCGGACCCTGAAAGTCATCCTTCCAGGAGGTGGTGTGAGGATGTGCAAGTGGCAGTCTGTGAGACGGCTTGAATGGGACACCCGTGAAAGGTGAAGTTCTGCTGTGGCGGGCTAGCAGGGGCGGGGAGCCAGCTGCTAGACGTTCAGAAGGAGGACATCCCGCACAACGTATGGGACCCACCGCAAGTGGGAACGACCCATAGGGTGAAATGATGGAAGGGGCGAGGTACTTTGAAAAGTTACTGTGATGGTCTGCTCAACCACATAACTAAGGAATCATGTGGGGCAATGAGTTGATTGTCTCTTGTGGTGAAAGTGTACAAACTCTGCAGAGTCAAAACTATTCGAATAGCCGTGCCCACGGTCAAGGGCAGACATGGGAACTTAACCAGATATAGTTCTATTTCAAATTGCTTTGTGGGTGGGAATGGAAAAGTGGAAGGGCAGTGTGAGGCCCTAGTTTGGAATTGTCCTGGGTGTCGTCCCAGTGGTAATGTAAGCGGCTATAACGCTGAAGAATGGCTATATGGTGCAGATGCCATGTAATGGTGGATGGAATCTGAATCACTATTATTACCGCATTCAACATATACGTGTGTTCAAAATGCTAGGTCTTAAGGCATTTTTATATAATTGTATTCAAAAGCACTCTTCGCAAAAGAAAATAAACCTGAGCCATCCTTTGATTAGCCATACATGTTATATACTGCATTCTGTGTGTTGGCTCGCTGAGCACGGGGTCGGAGTGCTCACGCTCGCTTTGCGGCAAAAATCCAGAAGCAGGAGCGCAAGACCACTACGCCTTCGAGGAAGCCCCCGCTACGGAGGAGAAGAGCGACGAAGGAAGCTAAGGCATAGGATTCGTTGATGAAACATGGACAAGTGGACCTCCGGCGTTGTGTGCACGTATGTTACTAGTTAGCTGGTGACATATAATGCACACAGTACCTTCCAGTCGCCTGCCTGTGGATTTGGGTTTACTTTTGCTGTACTTCCGCTGTGCATGTTTGTAATAAGGCAATTGGCCTGATCGGCCTCTTTTGTAAACTCTATCACCCGACGTGGTGTATTTCAAGTTATGTAATATAATGAATGTTTATGCGATGTATGAGATGATTCAGCAATGTTCCTGTGTGCACTAACTACTGATCCAGGGATTAGTGCAGTGAAACACAGTAAGATTCAGATTGAAAAATCTGGGTCTGACAGCGCTGGTATCAGAGCATACGACTGCAGGGTAAAAGCCATAGAATGGTCGTTAGAAGCACCTTAGGGTGGTAATTTCTAAATGTACAAAAAGCATTTATGAAAAATATAGCATACTATTTCTATCCGTATCCCTCTTAGATCTGTTCTACTCTACCTTTCATTAATTATTTTGGAAAATTTCTAGCCCTAGTAATTTAATTTACAGATGGCAGGAATTGGCGATAAAGGCAACTGAGCTACCTGGCCTAGGGAGTTCATGAAGGGGAGTTTGCTAGCATACTACGCAAGCTCTTGCACTATTTAAACTACAAGGATCAGCCCATTTACCATAAGCTCAAGTCTACAGATGAAGGAGTAGGTAGAATAGTGCCGTACTTACCATGCGTGGTGCAATTACTAGTTCCTGTAATATAGGATGAGGTACTAGTCCTTTAGTACTGTAGTCGTCATCATATCAAACCGTAGTATATTGTGTAACCGCAAAGTCCAGCCTAAAGGCTGGCTATTTGAACGCTTGTATGATAATAAATGGCCTGGTATAAGGCCTTATGTTGAATGTTCTTTTGTCGTTTATCTTATGATTCTTTTTGCAAAGAGGGTTGATACCCTTCCTTTTTCTCAAGGGTAGTGTTAGTACTAAGTTATGAAGCTATAGCTGCAGATGGCCAGTCCAAGAGTTACCCGATCTCGGGCTCATGCTAACCCTCAGCATGCTGAGGTAGACTCAAATCATGGCGAAAACCCCGAAGAGAATCAGAACCAAGATGCTGACCTCCCAAACCCTCCAGTTAATCCCACAATGGCCCAAGTAATGGCACAACAAACCCAGATTCTGCAAGCCATTTATGCTGGACAGCAAGGAAGCTCTGGCGGACACAGAGCTGATCTAGGAGACTTCCAAAGGACAAGACCAAGTACATTCACTTCGGCAGAAGAACCACTTGAAGCCGAAGATTGGCTTCGAGATGTTGAAAGAAAGCTGCGCTTAATCAAATGCGCAGAAGAGGATAAGGTCATATTTGCCACCCACCTACTTCAAGGAGCTGCCGCAGCATGGTGAGAAAATTTTGTAGCTGCTAGAGGTCAGGAAGATGATACCACCGGAGGTGACACCGAAGCTATTCCATGGACAGAGTTCAAGAGGGCTTTCAAGGACAACTTCATTCCAGCCGGGATAATGCGGATAAAGAAGAATGAGTTCCGCAATCTCAAGCAAGGGAACTTATCCGTCAATGAATATCTGACAAAATTCACGCAGCTAGCCCGGTATGCTCAGAAGGATATCGAAGAAGAAGAAGAAGAAAAGATTGACAGATTCTTTGAAGGATTGAAGGATGAACTAAGAGTACAGCTGATCACCCAGGACTTCGCCAGCTTTCACCAGCTGGTAAGCAAGGCATTGGCCTTGGAAAATGAGAAGAAGATTCTTGAGGCCAGTCGTAAGCGCAAGATGACAACTCCACAACCTCAAGGAAGGTTCATTCAGGGATTCTTGAACAAACCTTCCTTTTCAAAGCCTAGCCAATCCAATGCTTCATCTCCAGCACCCCGTTCCAGTGGTGGCTCCCTCCAAACGCCACGCTCAGCAAGCCAGTCCACTGGGGCGCACCCTGTCACCACCAGGAGCTGTTTCGGGTGTGGAGAGAAGGGACACTTTGTCAGCCAGTGCCCGCAACGGCAGACAAATCCAGTGAGAATCAATTTAGGGCCTCCCGCTACCCGCAGTCAAGCCTTGGTACCCAGCAAAGGGAATCAGAGCTCGCAAGCCAGCAGGAACACCTCAGCGCAAAACCGCGGCCAAGTTAATCACATCACAGCTGAGGAAGCCCAGGAGGCCGCCAGAATTCTTATGGGTACGTTCTTTGTCAGTTTAATAGCAACGCATGTTCTTTACACAATCAGGGTATTTCATCTTTTAGAGCCAAAAGATTCGTGAATAAGCTTAGGTTATCCACATAACTTTTAGAAACTACAAGCACTTAACTCGCCTGCTAGGGTAACCAACCCTTAACAGTGTAGCCCGCCCAGACTCTGGACATCATAATTGTAATAGACTGGCTAACAAGGCACCAAAGGAATATTAGACTACACCACTAGGAGGAGTAACTTACCAACTAGAACTGCCTGCAAGTCTAGCAGATGGGCACCATGTATTCCATGTATCCAAGCCCAAGACCTGTCCACAAATATCAGAAAGATCAAACCCTTAGAGAGCAGTCGAGCCTAAGTGTGACTTGAGACCCGTGGGAAATGGCCTATCAAGATTTTACTAATAAAGAATGTTGGGAATCAGACCATCCACTAAAATTGGGCTCAATAGAAACCATCGTACCAGGAAAGAGGACTACCTAGGAACGAGAAAATAAACTGCGTCGAGATTACCCCGACCTATTCGCTAGCTAGGCTGAATCTCGGGGTCGAGATTCTTTTTAAAGGGGGTAGATTTGTAACATCCCGAGAAATATAAATAGTAAATTATGGAGTTTCTGGATTATTTTATTTGTTTTCCATTTAAATTTGGAGTTTATTGGTTTTTTTTAATATAAAGGAATTTCAAAAATAAAAAGAGGGAAGAAATCAACACATAGAATAATAAAACATGGGCATCAAATAAAGAATCTGAAAAGATGATCTATAAAATTCAATGGAGAAAATTTGGTTAACCCTAAAATTCTCACCTCTAAAAATTATGGAATAAATAGAGAAATATATGTGTACATACACAAAAATCAGAGGAGATGAAAATATATATAGGTATATACCCAAGATGTATGTGAAAATGTATATATACATGCAGAATTTAAATGCAAAAACAAAATAAAACAAAAGAAAAAGAAAAAAAATGAAATGGAAATAGCCCAGCCGGGCCGGCCATCACCCCGGCCCAGCTTCTCGCGCCGCGCCCCCGACCGCGCCCGCGTGGGCCAGCACGCACGCGGCCCAGCGCCCCGCTGCCCCGCTCCCTCGCGCGCGCCATCCCCCGCTGGCCGGTGGCCCCGCGCCCGCTCGCGCCTCTCTGCGTCTGACCGGTGGCCCGCCTCGCCCCCGCGCCTCTTTCCCTGGCTGGTGGACCCCCGCCCGCGCTCGCTTCTTCCTCCTCCCTCTTCTTCTCCACGCGCCCGTTGCCGCTGCTCTCCCTCTCTCGCCAGCTCTCTCCCGCAACGGCCGCAGCAAATCTCCCTCTCTCTCCCTTACACCTCAAGGCCAGGTTCAAGGCATCTCCCGCCACCTCTCTCCTACGAGATCTCGGTGAAGATTGCCTCCATCCCCCCTCGCCAGCATGCACAGGGCGGAGCCAGGTGCCACCCTCGCCGTGCCTTCCCCTTCCGGCTATAAAAAGCCCCTCCTGGAATTGCACTCGCGTCGCAACCCTCCCTACTCCCTTTCCCTGCGAGCAATTGAACTCTAACGCCCTCAAACCCCGCCCACGCCCCCGTCTTCCCCACGGCCGGCGACCAAGCCGTCACCGATTCCGGCCGTCCCCGAACCCCTCCTCGCTCCCAGAGCTGCGTAGAAGCCAGGCGAAGCCAACCCCCTCCCTCACCGGGCCTCCCATCGCGTGAGCTTCGCCGGCGACGACCGCATCCCCGAACCGCCGCCGTCACACGCCGCCGGCCCGCCACCGTGCCCCTCCGCCTCCACCGACCCCGCCAGAAGCTTCCCCGTCACTCGGGGATTGTATTCCACGCACGACCCGGACCCCTCCGGCCACCGCTCGCCGCCGGCGCCGTCGCCTTCTTCTTCCTCAGCCCGACCCCCTCGGCGAGCTAACTCAAGAGGTATACTTACCCTTATATGGTAAGCAACGCTCGGTCGTCCGAGTGGCTTTCAGCGCTATCCTCCCCTTCCCCCCTGCTCCCGCATCGCGCATTCGAGTCCGACTCCGCGCGCGCGGTTGAGCATTTCTTTCTTTTTCCCGGCTGACAGCTGGGCCCCGCTGCTCAGCGACCGCCCGTCACAGGCCGGCTGACCTCTGGGTCCCGCCTGTCTGCCGCCGCTGACACACGGGCCCCACTGGCCATAGAGACAGAATAAATAATAAAAAGAAAAGGATAAAAATTAAAACATGACATGTGGGACCCACTGTCAGAAATTTCACATTTTATGGAATTAACTGAACTGAGAACTTCAAATAATCATAACTTTTTCATTTTAACTCCAAATTGGATGAGACAAATTTCTAAATTTATCTAAATTCAAGATCTATCCAATTGTAATTTTTAAAGTTCATTTGAATTTCTGGTGGTATTTGGTTGAATTGATGTTTTCTTTTTATCCAAATTTTCGCGCACGATTACAATAGCCTACGAAGCACAAGAAGAAGAGTTCGAGGCAGCAGCACTAGGAGATCCGGATAATCCAGCACCCGACCACTGTAACCCAGGCGAGTCAATACTTTGATCATGTTGAACCTACATTCCTGCAAATTACTTTGTTTTAAATTAACAAATTGCATTGCTGTTATTTTTATACAAATACATGCTAAAGTTGATATTCTAGTTATATGCCATTGTTTACCTTGAATAGTATTACCCCCTCCTTTGAGTATTTGAATGTGTGAACCTTGTCGCCCTAGCAAAAATATATTAGTAACATTTCGAAAATAAGTCCGTAACCGTATGCCATGCTTAGCATTGATTAGGAACTCGGGGCAAGAAATTGTCCCGAGCATCACTTTTAGTCAGGAGAAACTGGTTTGGGCAGTCATGGTGGAAATGACTGGTATATTGGTTATGGATATTTTATGCTCCCAAAATCTCCAACATGCTTTAATGTCTGGGCAGATTGGTTCGAGGGTGTGTATGAGTATGAGTATGAGTGGTGCAGTGGAAGCACAAGTGGGTTAGTGGTAGGCCGCCCAGATACCACTAAGGACTGAATCTTGTCATGCCAACCCGTGTAAAACAGTACAACCACAAGTCTGTAAAGTATAGCTTGGCTTAGTAAATGTGCCGGACCCTGAAAGTCATCCTTCCAGGAGGTGGTGTGAGGATGTGCAAGTGGCAGTCTGTGAGACGGCTTGAATGGGACACCCGTGAAAGGTGAAGTTCTGCTGTGGCGGGCTAGCAGGGGCGGGGAGCCAGCTGCTAGACGTTCAGAAGGAGGACATCCCGCACAACGTATGGGACCCACCGCAAGTGGGAACGACCCATAGGGTGAAATGATGGAAGGGGCGAGGTACTTTGAAAAGTTACTGTGATGGTCTGCTCAACCACATAACTAAGGAATCATGTGGGGCAATGAGTTGATTGTCTCTTGTGGTGAAAGTGTACAAACTCTGCAGAGTCAAAACTATTCGAATAGCCGTGCCCACGGTCAAGGGCAGACATGGGAACTTAACCAGATATAGTTCTATTTCAAATTGCTTTGTGGGTGGGAATGGAAAAGTGGAAGGGCAGTGTGAGGCCCTAGTTTGGAATTGTCCTGGGTGTCGTCCCAGTGGTAATGTAAGCGGCTATAACGCTGAAGAATGGCTATATGGTGCAGATGCCATGTAATGGTGGATGGAATCTGAATCACTATTATTACCGCATTCAACATATACGTGTGTTCAAAATGCTAGGTCTTAAGGCATTTTTATATAATTGTATTCAAAAGCACTCTTCGCAAAAGAAAATAAACCTGAGCCATCCTTTGATTAGCCATACATGTTATATACTGCATTCTGTGTGTTGGCTCGCTGAGCACGGGGTCGGAGTGCTCACGCTCGCTTTGCGGCAAAAATCCAGAAGCAGGAGCGCAAGACCACTACGCCTTCGAGGAAGCCCCCGCTACGGAGGAGAAGAGCGACGAAGGAAGCTAAGGCATAGGATTCGTTGATGAAACATGGACAAGTGGACATCCGGCGTTGTGTGCACGTATGTTACTAGTTAGCTGGTGACATATAATGCACACAGTACCTTCCAGTCGCCTGCCTGTGGATTTGGGTTTACTTTTGCTGTACTTCCGCTGTGCATGTTTGTAATAAGGCAATTGGCCTGATCGGCCTCTTTTGTAAACTCTATCACCCGACGTGGTGTATTTCAAGTTATGTAATATAATGAATGTTTATGCGATGTATGAGATGATTCAGCAATGTTCCTGTGTGCACTAACTACTGATCCAGGGATTAGTGCAGTGAAACACAGTAAGATTCAGATTGAAAAATCTGGGTCTGACACTCTGACAGGCTCAAACTCTGGGCGAAGACAGCAGACGAAGTCATAAAGGCGAAGGTGATCATGATAAGCCTTCTGCACTTTGTGACACTCCTGACAAAGTGGAGAGGCCAGCTCATCTATTTGGCGTCAGAGACTTGCCAGGGCTCGAAAGAAGTCGTCAATAGAAGAATCTCCCTGCGGAAGCGTCTTCAACTCACACTGAAGCGAAAAGAACTGAGCATTACTGCTCTGCTGGTATCACTCATGCAAGTACTCCCAGATCTGTTGAGTAGACCGTAGACCAACAATGTCTGGCTGGGTGGAGTCATCAACGGTAACCACCAGGATGGCACGAACAAGAGCCTCGTGAGCACACCAGCGCTTGAAAGCATCAATGACATACTGAAAAGCCTCATCAGCAGCAGCATTTGCCTCCTTCTTGGTAGAAGTAGACTACCTAGGAGGAGGCTGAACCAACGGTGGCGGAGAAGGGCGTGCACCAATGACATGTCCCCAAAGGCAGAGACCATCAAGCGTGATCTCCATGAGAGAAGATCATAACCTATAGTTCGTTCCATAGAGCTTTGTTCCTGAGAATGGGATCGCAGCAGATGGAATGGAAGCCATCGGTAGGCGGCGCTGGATGGCGCGGCGACCAAAGCAACGAATTCTAATAGGCGGCGTTGGACTGCGCGGCGGTTAGAACAACGTTATATCTTTTTTTCTCTTTTCTTTTATTTTTACAAAACTACAAAAGAACGAACGGTCGCTCACTCGCTCGCTCCTTCGCATCGGTCGAAGCAAGCGACAGAGTGGGAGACCGACAGAGCAGCGGCCGGTGAAGCGGCGGCTGATGGAGCGGCGGTCAGCGGAGCGACGGCTGATGGAGCGGTGGCTGGCGGAGCGGCAGCCCTGCGGCGATGACAACAACGATGGATCGAAGCTTGGAAACGCTTGATCTAGCCGGATCTGGCGACGTCTCGGGCGACGGCCGCCTAGACGCCAGCCGCGGCTCGAGCGGAGGTGGCCCGGGAAGCGCCGATCTGGCCGGATCAGGCGGTGGCGGCTCAGGCGGTGGCGGCGGCAGCTCGAGTGGAGGTGGCCCAGGAAGCGCCGATCTGGCCGGATCTAGCGGCGGCTCGAGCGATGGTGGCTAGGGCAGCGGTGCCACGGGCAGAGGTGGCCCAGGAAGCGTCGGATCTGGCTACGGCCGGATCTTGCGGTGGCTCAGGCGACGGCGGCCGAGGCGGCGGCTTGAGCGGAGACAGCCCGAGCGGTGACGGCGGCTCGGGCGAAAGAACAAGGTCAGAGCCCTACCTCTGATACCATGTTATGAATATTGTGTGTATATTATAAGGCTTAAAGTGCAATATATATAGAGAGTATAAGGGGATACACAGAAGAATATGCCATATATAGATAAGAAAACCAAGGCATATAAAGAAACAAATAATAATCCTTTTCTATCCTTAACATTTAGCACCTATCCTACTGAAAATTGGACGATTAACATACATCCATTATTCTGAGCTCCGAAAACACACAGTTTTCTAACCCAAAACTATCAAGTTTCATTAGACACACTTTGGGAAGCAAGGATATACACTTATGTACGCACACATTGCATATAGCAAACTATTCCAAGTCCACATTATGAGCAACGCAGACCAAACCAGGATCATTTAGCCAAAGTTACACTAAGCGGGAACTTATGTTGCCCTCTGTTTCTCACTAATCGAATGTCCATCCAAACAAAAACACCTAACCCAGTTGCTTCACATCGTCATTGGTTCGACATAATCTATGCACGGGAACCCAACCTCCTACGCATTCCTCTTCACCGCAGTTCAAACCAAATGATCGTACAATATCACCACTAAATTAGCAATTCTGTCCACTCCAAAGTCCAAACTCCATTTACAGCTACGAGGGCGTCGGAGGCCTCCGCGGAGAGCATCCGCGCCGGGGCCGGCGAGAGGAGCACGCGGCCGAGGGAGGGGAGGCCCCGCCGGAGAGGGGTTGCGGCCATCGCGTCAGAGACGTACACCGGAGAGGTGGAGCCGTGGAGGGGAAAGGAGATGGCAGGGTAGGAGGAGCAGCTTGGGAGAAGGCGGCCTGCGCCTGCGCGATCCGGCTGGACCGAGAATATGACGGAGCCCAGAGTCGTTTGGGACCAGATCCATGGCGTGGGCTGGACCGGTAGGCCCTGTAGATGGGTGTTTTGTGGGCCGAGGTGGAAGGCTAATCCACAGTGATATAGCTGAAACTCAACGCACGCGTGTATGCATGACGTGTGTGGTGTCCGTGTGATTTGTGTGAATGTGCGTTTTTCTTTGTAATCTAAAAAAAGATATAGAAGTATGGAACCGTGACGCCATGAAATAAAATCATGTAAAATCCAAAAGTAAATCCATCTAAAATAGTAAAATGTAGTTAATAGGGCTCAAAATATAAACGGATGCTACACCGGTTGGACTAACTACTAGTTTAGAGGGTGTTCTATTGGTTATGATCAATGACTTTTCGTTGAAAATGAGTAGTATTAATTGAAAGAAGTAATTTTTTGGTCATGTCGTTCGTACATCTGGTGGAACTAGGGCTGAAAACGGTCGGAAACGATCGGTAGGAGGTCAAATCACTTTCAGTTTCACATTATTTTTTCGAAAACGAAATCGATACGATATTGTCGAAAACGAGAACGACATCGATATTCCGGTAAATTCGGAAACGAAACTATTCGATCAAAAGTGCATCGATAACGATCGAAAATCATAAAAGCGATAGCTAAAATACGATATTCTCCACATCTAAGGAAGCCAAAACATGCAACCATAATCAATTCTAAGCCATGAACTCATATCATCATATCACAAATTCTCAACTAAATGAAGCAGGCATACTTCAACACTTCAGTTCGATCCCATCCATCACACGAACAGCGAACTCATACTACCACAAAAGGTCCTTCCTTTCATTGCATAATACTTAAAGAAACTACTACTACGGTCTACGGTACTACCAAGAAGATCATAGGCATATCAAGAACGAAACGGAACCAGGCTTCCTATAGCTGAACCTCCGGCATGTCATCATCATCTCCAAGCACATAATCACCGCCCATTTCTGAAAATTCATCCTACAAATTGCAATGGAAATAACGTGTTAGTATTTCAAATGAATTACATGGTACTACAATATATATCAATATAATTATACCCCAATAAGCAGACTGCTCTTAATGGCTTCAAGAACTTCAAGATCACTAGGCAAAGAAGAAATATTCTTAGAACCTGAAAACCAGCTGGCTTCAACAGTGTTACGGGTATTTCGTAACAACAAGCACTAGCTAAACTCAAACTATTATATGGACCTCATCCATGAAAATAGTGGCAGATCAAATTATGGCACGGCACCCTCATGCACATTTCATCAAACAGGTTTGGTGCACCCAACATAGACCCGAGAAGGAAAAAAAGGGGCATGGCTGTTCGGGAGATGAGACCGATATGCATCAGATTCAGCATATGCATCATATTTTACTTTGCTAAAATTCTACAAACCTGCAGGTGACGGCGGTCGGCGGGAGTAAGCAGAGCTGGGATGGAATAGAAAGTTCCTCCAGGCGACGACGGTCGGCGGGAGTAAGTTCCTCCAGGCCCCAGGCGACTCTCACCTCCAGACGGCGAAAAGGAGTAAGCAGAGCGGCGGAAAGGAGTACGCAGAGCGGCGGCGCGGCGGGAGAAGTAACTACTACCTCCAGGCGATGGCTCTCCAGGCAAGAGGTGTGGACGGGCCGGCGGTTCGGGACTTGGGCAATGGAGAGCAAGTCAGAAAACCAGCAGACTCGTGGGAGGTCCCTCTCCGGCGGGCCTGGGCCCTGGGACTCAGCGCCTCAACGGTCCAACGGAGCTGCGCTGCTGCGGAGATGGGTCCCGGTACTCCCGGCCGCGTGGAAATCGGTAATTACCGACGGTAATTACCGATTAAATACGGTATTTTTCGAAAACGATCGGAAGAGAGCTAAATCGTTTTCGTTTTCGTTATCGGATATTTTTACCGTTCTCGTTTCCGTTTTATCGGTTACCGGTACCGTTTCCGTTTAGGGGAAAAAATCGGTAATTTTTCGAAAACGATTTTCGGTAACCGAGAATTACCGTTTTCGTTTTCAGCCCTAGGTGGAACCGTTACCGGCTACTCGACGAGTTATTTTTTTTTTTGCCCCAGCACTACCATATGATCCAAAAATGCCTTTGCCATTTTTCCCCCGCGTGATCAAGAAAATCGAGGATCCCCTGAAATCAGTCACCATCTTTCTGTCGCAGGTCCATGCGCTCGCTCATTTCAATCCTTTTCCAGAACGCCAAATTTTATAAACTGCAGTCGCCCGGCGGCAAGTACGGAGAAGCCCTTTCCATTCCTGAAACCACCGCGAAAACGACTGCGTGCCTCCATTAGTTGCCAGCCCGTTCTGTTACGAGCTTTGTGATCGTATGACGGCGTGGGTGAGGAAGAAGTGACAGCAACCTCTACATGAAATATTCTGCACGCATGGTGGCACAATCCATCCAGAAGGTTTGAAACCAAGAGCCGCATGCTAATCAATTAGCGTAGCAGCTTGTCCAGTTGTGCCCGCGGGGTGCCGGCCGGCTGCTATAACAGAACAACATTAACCAATTCGTGACAGCCTCAGCCTCAGCCTCAGTAGTAATAATATACTAGTAAGTAGTTGATGTGATAAGAGTTGCAAAGATTTAGCAGGAGTAAGTTACAATTGCCCAGTGAATAATATACGCGCTCTCTCTCTCTCTGTGTAAGTCGTCATCTCTTCCGTGTTCTAGAGCACTTTCGTGCAGATTTCCCTCATAGGTAGCTTCGTACTCCACCGAGTCAGGCATTAGCATTGTTGGAATATGGATGGCTATATCAGCGTGGATTAAAATTTTCTATCACATAAACCAGTAAGCTATACGAGTAAGAGACTATAGATCATTATCACTAGACGCGTAGTGCAGCGAAATTAGAGTATCTCCAGCAGGAGCCCTCAAATCAAGTCCCCTATTTTTGATTTGAGGGCTCTCCTAACATTTGAGAGCTTGTTTTTTTTGCAACTACTCCAGCAGCAGCTCTCAAATTAGGGCCCTCAAATTCATCCTAATAGACACTGCCATGTGGGACCCATTCATCATCCTAAACCAAAATTTGAGGGCTGAGGATAAAAACACAGGTCCAGCAAGGCCCCTACTCAGGCCCTCAAAAGTAGGGGCCTCCTCCAGGGTCCCCAGAAATGAGGGCTTGATGGGTGAATTTGAGGGCCTCCTACTTTTGAGAGCCTGAGTAGGGGCCCTGTTAGACCTGTGTTTTTGTCCTTAGCTCTCAAATTTTGAGTTTGAGGGCCCTGCTAGAGTTGCTCTTAGGATTGAAGCAGCTGGTTCAATATAGCGCGTATTGGTGTAGTGGAAGTAATCGATTATCCTCTGGCCAACTATCTCCTCCTCGCGATCGTCCCGATCAATGCCGCAGTCACAGCAACGCCTCTACCAAAGTACATACGTCTAGGGATGGAACGCTATAGGTCGATGTACTAGCATTAGCGCGCACGGCAGGGGTTCTAAAAAGTAGCAGATAGGGTTCCGATGAGTGTGTCTCGGGTGCATCCCTCAGCCCGCGTCTCTCTTAATATATAGTTTCCAATTGAATCTTTATCCGATACAATCAGATATTGTATCCAACTCAGAGAGCTTAACTGAATCTCTATCCAATACGAGTAGAGATGGTATCTCACTCAAAGAGCTTCCAATCAGATCCTTATCAAATAGAAGTAGAGATCATATCTATTGTGGGGATGGACCCACCGGTATCCATTCTGCCTGCTAAGCCAAAAGGCCTCAATAAGGCATAAAGACATGTGTATTCTTAGAATAGTACCCTATGGTGGAGGTGTTATTGTAATAAGACCTTATGGCCATGTATATATACTTCCTTGGATCAACAAGGAAGGGCATAGCTCATTTTCTCATACTTACTCTACTAGTCCCCTCTTCTACTGTTTGGTCTGTAGCCATAACAGTTGGCACCATCTGTGGGAAACGACAAGCAAGCTACAAGCTTGAGAAAAGCAATGGCACCAAAGAAAGCAACATCAGTAACCAAGCAAAAAAGGAGTATAGCGGTAGAGATTGTTGCGGCCAGTGCGCAAAGGCCGGTGGTTAAAGGCCCGCCGGCCCCATGGCAGTGACACATTGACACCGCGGCCGACGAGCGGTTCACACTGACGCAGGAGGTTGGCTTCGATGCTAGCACTAGCGCGACCGCCAACCGCGATGGCATGGCCGTTGTCCACGACGCTCGCGCCACGACCATCGACCACGGTGCCTGAGTCACGACCGTCGACCATGTCGCCAGCGCGGGCATGGCCGTGGACCTCGACATTCGCGCCAGCACATCTGCCGACCTGGGTGCTTGTGCCAACCCCGCCATTAACCGCCACGCCTACCACATCAACACACCTACTGACTCGGGTATCCAAGCCGTTTTCACCAACAACCTCGTGCCGAGCGCCTGAAAGCCTCGCTACACGAACGACAGAGGATGCGCTAGCGGTGACTCTCAGAGTGCTGCAACGCAAGCTAGCAGACCTCCAGAGTGCCATGCAGGAGACCTCCAGAGTTGCAAAGTTTTAAAAGGAGTAAGTTACAATTGCCCAGTGAATAATATACGCGCTCTCTCTCTCTCTCTGTGTAAGTCATCATCTCTTCCGTGTTCTAGAGCACTTTCGTGCAGATTTCCCTCATAGGTAGCTTCGTACTCCACCGAGTCAGGCATTAGCGTTGTTGGAATATGGATGGTTACATTAGCGTGATTAAAATTTTCTATCATGTAAACCAGTAAGCTATGCGAGTAAGAGACCGTAGATCATTATCACTAGACGCGTAGTGCAGCGAAATTAGGATTGAAGCAGCTAGTTCAATGTAGCGCGCATCGGTGTAGTGGAAGTAATCGATCATCCTTTGGCCAAATGTCTCCTTCTCGTGATCGTCTCAATCAATGCCGCAGTCATAGCAGCGCCTCTACCGAAGTACATACGTCCAGGAATGGAACACTATAAGTCGATGTATTAGCACTAGCCCGCACGGCAGGGGTTCTAAAAAGTGGCAGATAGGGTTCCGATAGGTGTGTCTCGGGTGAATCCCTCAGCCCACGTCTCTCTTAATATATAGTCTCCAATCGAATCTTTATCTGATACAATCAAATATTGTATCCAACTCGAAGAGCTTAACTGAATCTCTATTCAGTACGAGTAGAGATTGTATCTCACTCGAAGAGCTTCCAATTATATCCATATCAAATACAAGTAGAGATCAAATCTATTGTGGGGATGGCCCCCACCGGTATCTATTCTGCCTGCTAGGCCAAAAGGCCTCATTAAGACATAAAGACGTGTATTCTTATAATAGTACCCTATGGTGGAGATGTTGTTGTAATAAGACCTTATGGCCATGTATATATACTTCCTTGGATCAACAAGGGAGGGCGTAGCTCATTTCTCATACTCACTCTACTAGTCCCCTCTTCTACTATTTGGTCTGTAGCCACAACAGTTGGCACCATATGTGGGAAACGACAAGCAAGCTACAAGCTTGAGAAAATCAATGGCGCCGAAGAAAGCAACATCAGTGACCAAGCAAAAAAGGAGTATGGCGGTAGAGACTGTTGCGGCTAGTGCGCAAAGGCCGGTGGTCAAAGGCCCGCCGGCCCCATGGCAGTGACATGTCGGCGTCGTGGCTGATGAGAGGTTCACACCGACGTAGGGGTTGGCTTCGATGCTAGCACTGGCGCGACCGTCAACCGCAATGGCACGGCCATCGTCCACGACGCTCGCGCCACGACCATCGACCACGGTGCCCGCCCCACGACCGTCGACCATGTCGCCAGCGCAGGCACGACCGTGGACCTCGACATTCACGCCAGCACATCCGCCGACCTGAGTGCTCGTGCCAACCCCGCCATCAACCGCCACGCCTACTGCATCAACACACTTACTGACTCGGGCATCCAAGCCGTTTTCGCCAACAACCTCGTGCCGAGTGCCTCTGCGTCGGAAAGCCCCGCCACACGAATGGCGGAGGATGCGCTAGCGGTGACTCTCAAAGTGCTGCAATGCGAGCTGACAGACCTCCAAAGTGCCATGCAGGAGATGCAAGAGGCTCGGAGTCAGCAAACATTCACAGCAACAACGGCGAAGGTTGCGGTCGATAGGGCCGACAGCCACAAAGCCCCTACACCTGCTCGCAGTATGCTCCTTGCACGTGGATCTGGAGTCTTTTTTGTCTGCCAGTCTGCAACAGGCTACGTGGCCGCAGGATTTGAAGATGCCTATAGTCGAACCATTCAAGGGTGATATGGACCCGCGGGAGTTCATACGGGTCTATGAAACGGTCATCAAGGCGGCCAAAGGCGACGACTCCACAAAGACAAAGGGACTGTCGCTGGTCCTTCAAGGGATAGCGCTCTCCTGGTTCTTCACCCTCGCGCCAAACTCCATATAGCGTGGGAGCAGATCTGGGACCGCATGTACAACAATTTCTCAGGAAACTATGTCGAGCGGGTGGATGCTGACCAGCTTTTCGCCATTAAGCAGAAACCTTCGAGAAGCTCAAAGAATATTTCTAGCGCTTTGCTAAGGTCCGCTATCAGGTCAAAGATGTAAATGAGACCACCATCATCAACGCAATAATACGAGATCATCGCACAGAACCATTGGCTGAATATAACACGCGCAAGCCTATAAAGTCAGTCAACACACTCTTCGACAAGATGGAGCAATATGCAAGAGCAGAAGAGGACGTGCAATGGCGTCAGGGTGATGCCTCTGACTCAAAGCGCACGTCTGACCCTGTGAAGGAGGGTTGTACCTGTAAAGACCGAAAGAACCAGCAACATAAGTACATCTTTGATATTAAAGGCGGGAGTGACAACACCACCACCACCTCAGTCGGTCAGGGCCGTGGCCGAAAGGGCAGAGGTCATGGAAGAGGCTGGGGTTGCGAGGCAGCGGTAGACATGGGTATGACGACGACCAACAATGAGGGCTGTGGTGCGAGGTGCACGGTCGTGGAGACCACCTCACCCAGCACTGCACGACCATCGCAAAGCTCCAAGAGAGCGTCGTCAGGAACAGACCACTCGAAGCCAGAGCGCCAGTGGTGGCGCATGTCCAGCAGCCCCCCAAGGGCCAACTGGTCCAAGCTAATCCTGCTGCGTTGTGCATACAGGCCCCCAACGGCGGAACGTGCTGGGTCATCAATGCCATCACGGGGGCTCATCGTTTGAATTCTCGTCTGAGTGGCAGAGGAAGACCTACGCTCGTCGACTACACCATATCGCCGCATATCCCGCCCAAATGCCCCCCGACTGCACGCAGGTTGACATCACATTCTTGATGGCCGATACGGCGGGCGTCAACTTCCCTAACCAGGACCCCTTGGTGGTCCAAGCCAGTATTACAAGCTGCGACATCAAGCGCATCCTGGTACCTACAGCGGTCTCCTTGGGCTCACCAGACTCACCCGAAGAAGGCACCACGCACAGCGACGGCGTAGCAATGGGAGAGCGAGCTCTTCAATACGAAAGGGATGCCTCCCCACTGTCGCCCTCGTAGACACGGGGCTGACCAATGATGGGGATGGCACGCTCTGGTACAGGGATGCCGAGGGCTTCGCATACTCGGCTAACCCAGCCACAGTTCGCCGTCACCGACTCTCAAAGGCTGTGCTCCTTTGTTATATATGGCCGGAGGGGTCAAAAGGTGTACACAGCATGGTCTCAGTCTGTTCAAGAAGAAGCTCTTTACCATGAGAGGCTCCTGTTGTGGGATGGCCCCACTTGTTTATCCATTCGCCCTACTGGGACAAGAGGCCTCAATAAGGCATAAAGACATGTGTACCCTTGGAATAGTACCCCATGGTAGGGATGTTATTGTAATAAGACCTTATAGATGTGTATATATACTTCCTTGGATTAACAAGGGAGGGCATAGCTCATTTTCTCATACTCACTCTACTAGTCCCCCCTTCTACTGTTTGGCCCATAGCCACAACAATATCACACTCGAAGTCTATAATCCAGACCCTTATCGTTCCAATCCGTTAAAGTGTGTAACCCTGTAGCTTCATGTATATTTGTCCATGACCCGAAAACTTCTTTCCAATCTATAAGTCGGTAGCGGACACTAGCAGGACATAGCGGCTCCTAAATATGCATAAAGATCGTATCGGACGAATCTATATAGTGCTTATATACCAATCCTTTTACTTCACGATACTAGATCGAACTCAAGAGGAGAAATGTGTCATCATATGATAGCTCGATAGTTCACTTGAATCTGTAGTGGATTACTAAGTTATGATTAACTCCTCAACCATATTTGATATGGCCATACACTTTCTTAATCCAACCACATCAAGAGTCCCAGAAATATCGGTCCCAGAGATATATCCCCTAGTCGTTATATAGGAGGGATAAATTCCATCTTGATCGCTCACATTCCTCTGCATGTTTCATAGTAAACCTGAAAGTTACCTTTATGACCACTCAATTACGGAGTAGTGTTTGACAGCACATAAGTAAACTATTACACATGTATGAAACTATGACGATTTGAGATCTAAGGATTCTAAATACACTATCTATGAGACCAACTGATGATACTTAAAAATATAACAATTTCCGCAGTGTCTTATAGTAAGTCAATTCAACACCATGTTTTCTAACATGTGTCTATATTATTGATTTGATATCATCATATCCATGATCCATGAAACATGATTATTAATCATACATGTGTTGGTTTATAAATTATAATTATCCCACATAATGATATAAAATCAGGGATAATTTAGAATAACATCAAAATATGAATAAAGAGTTTCACAAACAAGTCACATACTTATTGATCAATATGAAAGATATTTACTCAAAGGACAAAATAACATATTATTTAAAAGATCATAATATAGAAATGATACAATCATCTCTATGATTGTTTTTAGGGCATATCACTAACAAGTGCAGCAAAAGACATGAAATTCCAACCCTAGCTAACCACGTGTAAAATCTTAGGGGGTGTTTAGATAGAGAGAAATGAGAGATGGGAATGAGATTAGGATATAAGGTGGGATAAATTTAGTCATTGGATGGAAGTATTGAGGGATAGATTTATGTCCCATTCTTTTCAATATTTTTAGCCAGCTGGTGGCTTCAATTTTTATCAGGAAATACTATTTATCAAACCTACCAGTTACAGCCAAAAGATATTAGTTGCAGCCTAAAAGAATGAGGCCTTATCGGACCTTATATCCCAATCTCATTCCTACTCTTCGATTACTTATATCCAAACGCCCCCTTGGAGTATTTCACCTCAAACCCTGGTTTAATCATCCAAGATGGGCAGCCTACCATTGTCCAAACAGAAGTAGAGAAGCAGAAATGATGGGCACCGGGCAGGCTACCTATTTGTTTTCTCCTCATTTGAGTTGACTCCAAATATATACTAGTAGCAGTAGTATGCCTGTGTGCAAGAAGAACTCAAAGCCTTTGATCCGTTCAAAGACACGCATTAATTTATGTGACACGATAAGCTTCAGAATCAGAGTCCACGGCTTGCCCAGCAATCAATTCTTACCGCGGGTTAGCAGCTCGATCGCGAAGCACTGCAAACGCGACGCGCTAATCCTGAGCAGAAAACTAGGCGATCAGCACCGAAATCATGAGAGTGACGTTGAAAGCCGCTCGTGGAATGAAATCAATGTAGCCAACCAGTGCGCGGCTCAGGTCTAGATCAAGCAAGTTGGAGTCAGTTTATCCAGACAAGCTAATAAACCCATGATTCTCTCTCGTCTATTGCAATTTGCAAGCATTGCTGAAACGCAGAATCATATGCCTTAGGGGCATATCCACGCCCTGGACAGCTTAGGCTTTAGTTCAAGATGTGCGATATTTATCAGTGCAAAATTTAGCTAAGTAAATCAAGTGCATAACTTTTCTTTTTAGCTTAGGTAATAATAGCCTCTGACTCTCCCTAATGTGGGGCGTGATAAAATCCTAGATCCACCAAACCTTACCATGCCAAATCAGAACATCGGATCATTGTTGGGGGCGTAGAGCATCAGATACCAGCGAGCTAGTCCTGTATACGCTGAGCTCGACGGGTAACCAACATAATTGATGGCAATTAGAGGATTCAGAGACAAATACGCATGTCATGGATAACCCGATGCAGAATAACGAGAGATTCGTATAAAAACAAATAGGCCACGTTGCTCTCGGCAAATTCTTGCATATTCTTATGCAGGCACAAATTTTCCGGGTCAAACGTGGCAAACAAGCCATGAAATTGAATAGCAATTCGCACCTCCATACTTGACCAAAAGCACTCGCTAACCCTGAGCCTCCATATGATCAGGTCGTCCCAGACCCCGGAGAACGACTCAATAAATAGCGAGACAGGAAGAAGTTACAGGCAGCTTGAGCCTGTAGTATATCCTCTCTAGAAGCCTTTCCTCTTGACACAGTCTCAAAACGGTATGCAAGAAATGAAGTTCTGCGGCACGGGCAGCTTCGAGGATGTTGACAAGGACGCGTGTGGCGCCGGCGAAAAGAAGGCGCCGGACGCCAAGGCGAAGAAGAAGAAGCCTGGCAAGAAGGAGAACCCGTACGCGTCGCGCGGCCTCGACAAGTTCTCCACCGTGGTCGCCGAGCTCGAGTCCCGGCGGGAGAAGATCCTGCGCCGCGTCGGCCCGGTCGGCGGCGACCACGTCATGGTCCGGTTCGGGCGGTCCGAGGCCAAAGGCTGGGTTCCCATCGTCGTCAAGCTCCCGCCGGAAGAGCAGCAGCAGGTTGCAGACGCCAAGAAGTGCAAGGCAGCCGCGCCGACGTCAAAGACGTCGACGCCACCGACGGAGCCTGCCAGCCCCAGAGAATACGTTAAGCCTGCCGCTGCGGCGAAGGCAACGGCGGTCGCTGCGCCGCCGCCAGGAAAGGCTGCAGCGAAGAAGAAGGCCGCCGACGAGGGGAGGTCGTGGGGGAAGTCGAAGTTAAGGCCGCACCACTACATGCCGTTCGTCGCGGTGTTGCTGCTGCTGAGCCTGGTGGTGTTCGGGAGGGTGTTCGCCGTCTGCTGCACCTCCATTTGGTGGTACCTCGTGCCGATCTTGAGCGGCTCTAATGGAGGCGAGGAAGGGCAGGGTGTGAGGAGAGCCATGGCGAAGGTCGGCAAGGATCTTGACAGCAAGAAGACGAGTGACAAGAAGATCGGTGAGAAACTCGTGGCGCCATTACCTTCTGCACACGGAAAGAAGAGTAGCTCTGGTGCACATGTGGTGATCTCACCAAGAAGCCATGCACATGGGAAGAAAGGGTAAATTGCACCGAGAAGAACAGGTCGTGACGTCGTGTTGTAAATTTTGTATAGTAGGGTGGCCAGAAAGATCAGGTTTTCCAGGTTATCTTTCCTCCCGTTTCTCAGTTTGATTCATTCTTTTTCCCGAAAGAACTGATTGTAATTGTAGCGTTCATGTACACTACATCAGCCCCTCCATGTGAGGCTACCCCAAAAGTGTTCAGAAAGCTTCAAAAATTCCGGCAATTAACTCTTGTTCATGGTATAGTTCACACAAAGTTCATTGTTTATTTTCATCTCCTGTCCTCTTCGTTACGAATTCTGGTCAATTTCGGATATTAACAATTCGTCAGTACGTTGTGGAAGTGTGTTGCTTTCTGTACCCATCCACCTCGATTTTAGGTATAAATCCGCCCATAAAGAACTTCTAGATTCAGGCATTTGCACCAGCATCACAGAGGACAATGAAACGAAAGTCAGCATGTGTACTTCTAGGTGTTTCAAAACCTATTAGTTCGAGTGTTTCACAATCTCGGAGAAGATTCATTGCAAAATGGACTTATGCACCGGCCCCGACACCGTTCCTTCACAAAATCCGACTAACACTGGTAGCCAATTGTGCTTAGCATGTGCATGCTTATCCATCCCAGTCCCTCTCATTCAGGATAATAGAAATAGTTTGGGCTCGATATATCCTACAATGAAAGGTAACTGCAGATTTTAGAAGCTAACATTGTGAATTTGTGATTGATGGCATAAGTCGATGTGCCAATGGTGAAATTCTTTCACACCTTTCATAAGCAAAACTAGTTTTGTTATGCTCTCTGGGTATCAACCAGAACACCCGCTAGTAGTAATAACCAATAACTACAAATCAGTAACTAAACCAGAATGAATTTGCTGTTAGACTAACGAGAACTAAAAGGAGAAAGAAAACTTGAAACCAGAGAAGGAAACATCACAATGGTACAATACAACAATTTTCCCCTCTCCTTATAAAATGTAACACCAGGATCATATGATGCCCTTGTGCCATCAATCCTGAATCACAATGGAAAGAATAAATGTTAGAAAATAAGAGCAAAGCAAGGCAGAAAAGGAATGCATCATACAGGGCCACAGGAACAAATAAATACAATTGACAAGAATTCAAGGGGAAATGCCCACTACCATTATACTAACCAAGAATCGAAAGGATTAAATTATGAAAAATTAATAAAACGGACCAAAATTGTAACTGGATGCAGGGGTGGCAGTTTTACTCAAAGCGATGATTAACTCCAGAGATTTCTTCTAATACGGGTGGGGACGGTGGCATATATCCCCGATAGCTAAATGGGGAAGTGGTAGATATTGCACCCCATGCTCCTGCTCTGTTAAACCCCCATCAAGATACTTGTATGCATGTAAATGGAAGTATGTTGCCTAACAAATACATGTGCATTCCACATGTATCTACACATATCCAAATTGAAGCCCACCCATGCAGATGATTTAAAAAACACTATTTGATGGTAGATTTGGCAGGTATCATGCAGGAATGTTTCACTCAAGCATGAAGTTGTACGCACACCACATCAGAGAGTTAAAAACTTTTGGTATAAGACTTGACATAGAAACACACCCTAAATCTCTTCCTATGATATGATTCAATTCGCGAGGTGTAATGTTTCTTCCTTGCATGAACCGATGTATCTCTTTTTTCAAAAGTGCTACGAGAAGGCTCGTATTGTGCATTACGGAAGAAGCCTTCATGGTCCCAAGTCACTTCATAGTCTACTTTCAACCGTGACCCTTCCTGTAAAAATAAAATAAATGAGTCAGCTTTCATTATGTTTTCTAACATATAAAATACATACAATTATTATACATTAATTGAACTCACTCTGGCACAGAAGGTAGTGTACATATGTGTGTCTATCCATGTGTAAACAAATTGTCACTTGTCACTTCAATTGTGTCAAGGTACGATACAAGGTGGTTCTGGGCGAAGGCTGCCTCAGTAACCACTTACGAGAGCTCTTATGGTGTGCAAGGAAACAAACAAATCCTACCAATGGTCGTGGTCCCGAATCCTCATAGAAGTCATGCACTTCTAACAAATTGTTATAAACAATATGTATTTTATGCTTTAGTAACGTTGTTGTCCTCATTCCTAGCTAATTTGGTAATGATCTCTGTACCCTGTTGACCAGACAACCATAAATATGTAACAAAGTAATACAGGTAGATAATATCTAGCACTCCTGGAGATGAAGATCTCACAAATGAGAAGAGCACATGAAGGATGCATGCAAGGTTAGAAATATTGGTGCCGGAGACTTTCCCGTCCAGGCACTGGTAACAGTATGTTATGATCTAGGATTTCGGCGTACGCGCAGCAGGCGAGCGAACAGTATCACGGGGTACTGTAGTATGTACCGATTTGGATGGTTCGCCAGTATATCATAGATTAGGAATATAATAATTAGTTTCATTATTATTTATGCTTATTTTCTCCTAAGACATCATGGTCTATCCTCTACCATATCATTTAGTATCAAAGGCACTCACCATGGCTTCCGGTGCCGTACTATCTATCCTGGAATCATTAAAGGCTAGCAACAAGGAGTTAATGGCCTTACTCGAAAAGGCTATGGAGATGGTGGACAAGCTAAAGGAGCAGGAAGAGGTGTCGCATGCCATTGTAATGGTTGCGCTACCACCACCTTCCCCGACGCCAGTGTTGGCACTGGCCACGTCACCAATGACGACTCCTCTTCAGATTTCACCTTTGACGCCTTTGCCAAGGAGAAAGATTGTCGCTATCTAGCGGCAGTCATCTCCATGCGGCTGGCCAACATCATGCCTCCATAAGTGTGGAGCACAAGAGTTACCATGTGGGGGTTAGCGACGTCGTCGCATCTCTTCCACAACTGTTGCATCTTGAGGCAACAAGGATGATATTGCTGCCCCGCGTTAGGTGCCCATGCCCTTAGCGTCTCCTGCGTCATCAAACCACACCCAGGGGTTGCTGTCTATTAGAGCTTCGCTGATTTTCTTCTATGCGACACGACATTATCATCGTGCCCTCTCGTTAACATGGGGTTACGAAGGACTTCAACCATGGCCGTCACCTGACTTCAACCATCGTGTAATGTTATGGTCTAGGATCTCAGTTTACGCGCAGCAGGCGAGCGAACAGTACCGCGTGGGTACTGTAACATGTACGGATTTGGGTGGTTCGTCAGTATATCACAGATTAGAAATATATTAATTAGTTTTCTTATTATTTATGCTTATTTCCTTCTAGATTATTTCTATGTATTAGAGATAAGTTTCCTATTATTAGGAATTAGTTTCTTTAACATAGAGATATGTTTCTTAGGGGTCAAGTTTAGCCATCCTATAAAAGGAACATCATTATACCTATTATTATTAAGCAATGAAGCAGTCAATTTCTAAACCAATTGGTCTCCAAATCAGAGCCTTCGTAAGGAGGGCGATCCTAAGTCATCCTGGCCTATCCCCTACCATATCATGGTAATAGGCTGGTTACCGGAAACACCGGGTAAAATTCACGATTCGAATTTTGAATTTTATACGGTTTGTTGGCCGATAACTGGAAAAACTGGTGGAAAGCCGGTTATTGGTAATTAGAAATTGGAATAATGCAAATACTATTAATGAAGTAACAAGGCTCATGTTGTACATAGAAATTGCTCCTTGCTAGCTTGATCATGTGTCGTGAAGCCTCCAAGGCTACATTGCCTACAAAATTCATGCATTTTTATGCCTATAAGGCTACATTGCCTACAAAATCCAAAGCTCATGTTATACATAGGAGTAGGACAATAATTTATGCATTTTTACTTTACATAATAGTTAATCTACCACAAACAATGCCTAAACCAATCTATGAAGTGCATTACGCCATCACAAAATTCAAATTTACATTTGAGATATTTCAGCCAGGATTCTCCCCACTGGAACTGACTGGAATTTCCGATAACTGACGGTATTTTGATCCCTGGATGCATGCTATACAACATCCATACATGATCATTGCCAATAGGCAATACTAAAACACAAGCTGCACGGTTGTAAATATAGTGGGGAAGTAAGTGTTGTTATGTTACTGTGTTAGGTGTACTAATAGGAGTGGACGATTAAGAGACAAATCTTACCTTCTCTAATGAACGCCCAGATAATGCCTTCATTGCATTATAGAAGTCATCGTAACTCTCAAATTGCACCCACACCTTGCAATTGAGTCCAGATATGAGCCCCTTGTTAGTCCCATCTTCTTTTGCTCCTAATTCATCATCGCTAGAAATATGTAGGTTCCTGTCAATTGGATGGAAGAATGTCAAAGAAAAGGAGAGTGTAAAATAAGTTTCCACACGAAAAAAAAAGGGCAGTGCAGAACCAAATATCAACACAGCACAAATATTTATATTACTTTACAGACTAGTAAGTAGCCAGAAATATCTGAAGTGATATAGATGCCAAATAAAAGATAGAATGGAAGAATATGTGGATCATAACTTCAGTGAAGCCAATTCACAGGACATCAATTAAAAATCCTGAAAATGGCCTAAGGAAAATTAGCAACAAGGAATTTAATGAAGGCCAGGAATTTATTGAGAAGTAATTTAGAAAGTAATATCTATACTACTACTAGTGTCCACCAAGGCGCTACGTGCTGGTCGGGCGGCAGACTGGCACCTAGCGCCTAATCGCCGCATAGGTGAGAAAAATCGGCTAGACGGTCAAGGCGAGAGGGTGGTGCCTAGTGCCTAGGTGCCGCCTAAACCCGATTTTTAGAACACTAATTACTATATAATGCACTATTTTTTTAATTTGGATTTGAAATGTTTTTTCCCACCCGAACAACGAAGAAACAATGTCAATCGTTGATTTATCTTCATATTGTGATATCTACCGTGCAGAGACACCCAACCCACAAGATCCAAGGACTGGGATTGTTCAGATTCACTTGCCACAGTAGTCCAAAACGGCAGTCTCGAAACCTTCCGATGCAGAGTTCAGGAAAAAATAATATAAAAACCCTCCCATCTCATCTCCCTGCACTGCCAGTTGTCCACTTCCCAAACACTGTAACCGTTTTTCTTCTTTTTTTAAAGAAACATAAAAAAGGCTTTTTGTGTGATGTGGATTCAACATGCACAATAACTAGTACTAATAAAGAGAGTTTCTTAAGATCTATTTTCGCATTTCAATTCCCAAGCTTCTTTATTATTTGCTAAGTAAAAGGCTTCTTTATTATAAATTCAGAGTATTAAGAATATAGTCACCTACCCGATAGCATGGTTGGGAAAACCGGCGGTTACCGGCCGGTAACCGCCGGTAACCGGAAATACCGGTGGCAACCGGGTTTCGAAATACCGTCCGAAATTTTTTGAATTGAAGATTTGAATTTTTGACTTGCTAATGCAGTGGGTATATTAGTTTGGGTATTGTTTTTGATATATTAGGTTGATTAGCTGCTGTTGGAAGTAAAAAAAGGGTGAATTATTGTCATTGGCAGCTAGTGTAAAAAATGGGCTTTGTTGATTAGCTGCCATGGTTCGGATTACCATTTTGCAAGCCTCTGATTTCATTTTCTATATGCATCACCAGTTCATCTTTAGATTGTAAAGACTAGATGAGAGTTGTGTTACTTTGGTTCTCTCAAGTTCCTGAACAATGGCAGCCTCGGATTTCATTCTTGTGTATTAGAATTCAAAAGAGCCAAGATGCCAAAAAAAAGCAAACTCCAAACATTTCCACCACAAACCAAACTCAAAAATGGTTCCCAAGTGAGTTCTTGAAAAATGAACCACTTCTCTAAGATTGCCCAATCAATCAAGAGTTATGAAGCACAAATAGACAGGGGCCAAGGATCTACTCATCTACCAGGAAACAATAGATTGAGAAATCACTTCAACATCAAAGTTCAAAAAATCTCAATTGAATCAACAACTGGATTAGCCAAACCCCTCTCACCGGTTTTTCCGGTTTTCTCCCCGGTAAAACCGGTAACCGACCGGTTACCGGTCCGGTTACCGGTCTTCTCCCGCCCCACCCAAAAAAAACATTTGACGAATTTTGACCGGTTAGAATCCGGGATTTCCGGTTACCGGGTGGTAACCGGCCGGTTACCGGTACCGCCCGGCGGCCGGGATTTGTCCCGGTTCCGGTTTTTTGATCCCTGCCCGATAGTCACTAACATAAGAAACCAGACGAACTGGTTATTAGTTTACGTGCGAAGTTTAATTGATAGCTTGCTGACTCAGATAATACATTTTATAATCAAATAGGAAGCAAGATGAGAGAAAAGGAGCTTATATGTAGACGGAATCATATTGGAGAACACATATTGAGGAACATTCCAGTGATACTGATTTCTTTCTATGCGTATATTAAGTTCAATAGCTACGTGTGCATTTCAGGAACAGGGAAGGCACGTGAGAACAAATATGGTTCTACAAACAAATCAGAAACCACCGAGATGAACAAAGTTGAATCAAACAATGGTGTTCTGGATTTCTATTAAAGGTCGAAGGTAGCTCATGTCTGGTTAGTTTAGGTGTCTGTAGACTTTAGCAGATTCCAGTTTTGGCGGCACTAATTCTTTTGGCTCGTAGAGTTGTAGCCCATTGGCGCAAAAGCATGTACAACATAATGAATCAAACAAACGTCAGGAACACCAGAATGCACCTTATTTTACCAAGCGCTGAGAAGATAGTGTGCGTGACCAGCGTGGATGCCTTGGAGGATATCCTCGTCTCCGCAAACCACCTGGATGGCACACCCCGGACAACAATCGTGTCCGGCCTTTTCGCTATCTTCCTCACTGGATTCCCTGAAACCAGCAAACATCAATCCAAACTCCACCTAGCAGCGAATCCAACCAAGAACAGCCAATACAAGAACCAGTCCATACTGCTACTAAGGAGCTCGGAGGCGTAGGAATCCTCCCATGACTTCTTCATCGCCCTGAAATCATCGGAGGGCGGGATCTCGACGCTCATCCGGAACTTAACCCCCTCGAGGTTGAGCTCGATCCCGGCGAGCTTATCGACCAGGGAACTCCGCCACTGGAAGTACTTCTCCTCCTGCACTCGGGTCATCTCCTCGGCGTCGTCATCGCCCTTGCTGCGGAGGCAAAGGAAGGAGAGATCGCGGACGTGGAGGATGCCGGAGGCGACGGGCTCGCCCCGGCGGCGCTTCTGCAGGTCGGGGAGGCGGCTGACGGAGAGGTCGGAGTCGGGAAGGAGGGTGAGGGAGAGGGGCGGGTCGCAGAGGAACGCGATGAGCGCGACCTTAAGCTGCCACTCGTCAATGGGCCGGACGGCGAGGTCGGCGCGGAAGAAGGTGAGGAGCAGCTTGAGGCGCGGCGCTAGGGAGAGACCGCTCGGGAGGGGGAACAGCTCGGTTGGCAGGAGGGCGGCGGCGGCAGCCGTGGACATGGTGGTGGGAGGGTGGGGAGACTGGAGACGGCGCCGGGGAAGAGGGGAAGCGGATCGGCTGCGTGGAGACTCACTGTAGATCGGAGAACCCGATGCAGGTGCAGGAAACCCGATGGAAAATCAACGTTTGGGAATGATCATCGCTTGGGAGCAAGAAAGAATACTAGAAATAAGATATAACGGATCCAATTCAAATACAGCTCTAATAGAATAAAAGATCCGCTAAAAGGTCTGTATATATTGGTTTTTAAAAATTGTTTTTTATAATAAATATTTTTTATAGTACATAACTTTTAAATGAAGTATCTTTTTAAAACAGTCTACTAGCCAATTATAGTGCATACTACATCGACCTTATTTATATCGATCAAAATTGCACACGAGTGTCTTTCTCTACAAGCTATTATTGTTCATAAGCCAAAGCTAAAAGTCAAAATCACTTCGAATCTCCAAATTGAAAATTAGTAGCTTGCAAATAAAACAATGATTTAAAACTACAGATATTGGAACACATATAGAATTCGTACTTTATATTTAAATCAAAGAATAAGAAAGAATCTCAACCCAATTTTAATTTAAAAATTAAAATTCTGAAATCAAATTTGTTATTTAAAATTGCATATATCAAAGCATATAATTTTGAACCTCAACGACGTTTAGATGTTATATGGAACCTTTCAAACTCATAAAGAAAGATACCTAAATATAATATAAATGATCATCATTTTTTGAGATTTAAATGATCCTCATTAAGATACAATGTTAAGGAAAAATTGAGTTTGGAAAATATTTGGGATATATATTTTATTGGTTTTGCTAATTTTTCAGCCACTTAGAGTTTCTTATTTTTCAGTCACCTAAAATTGCAAATAGATTATTTTAGTCTTTGTTAGAATAATTCGTTATTTTAGTCTCTGTGGTTCGTAACAACAAGAAGACAACATTTCATCCATCGCAGCACAGATGCATTTTCAGGACAACATTTCAGAAATGCTTGCATGGTTGCATTCCACATATTTGCAAATAGATTATTACTCCGCAGCAAGCTTTGATAACTACAAACTTCGCTAGGAAAAAGAAAAAGGGGAAACTAGAAGATTACCAATATATTCATCCACCGAAAATGCCTTGTAGATAGTCAAATAGCACAAAGACATTGATGATCTATATATCTACAAACAACTTGTGGTATTCAAGGCATCTCATTTGTTTTAGAGATTTAGAAAATACCACAATAATTCTTAAATCGGAAAAAATACTAGAAATTCTCTCATTAATCGACATAAAAACAGAAGATCTCTACCACTTATTTTTGGTGGATCCAGATTATAACTATACAGATTAATCATATAAATATTACAACTGTTACACTTATATAATAAAAACAACTATATTTTTTATAGGCATTAGAGATATATAATAAATACAATATATTACAATATCTAGCTGCGTAATTGTACGAAAAATTCCGCTAGTTACTCCGCACTCCAAAGCTAGCTTCACACCTTTCACAGTGTTTGATTTCTAATGCGGATGCAAATTCTGGAGTACCTACTGCTTTTCGCTCATCTCCAAGATCAAACTGCTCGTGTCTGTGCTCTGGTTGTCGGTGAAAGCAGTTGGAGCACGCTCTGAGGATCGATCAGAGTAAGACCATCTCTCAGCGCTGAACTCCTGGCCCGCTTGACCCAACCAATCCCAGTGAACAGCCATCACCATTCGCAATCTCTGAGAAATCTCCCGCATCGTTGTCGTTGTACAGTGCCTTCTTTCTGGTTATGAGCTCTAGGAGCACGACGCCGAAGCTATAGACTTCGCTCTTTTCAGGTAGCTGAAGGGTGAGGAAGATCTCGGGGTCCAGGTAACCACGGGTCCCTTGCAGAAACTGAAACACCACGAACTCCTTCTCATCCATAGGCATCAGCGCTGATCCTCCGAAGTCGGACACCGTTGCGTTGCAGCCGTCATCCAAGAGTGTATTGGCGGACTTGACATCCCCATGGATGATGGAGCGATGCATCGTGGAATGCAGATGGGTAAGAGATTCAGCAGATTGCAAAGCGATCTTCAAACGGGTGTACAAGGAAATCAGAGCACGGAGGCTGCCGTGGAGGAGATCATGCAGTGTGCCATTAGCGACGAACTCGTAGGCCAACATAGGTATATATGTCTACCTCTAGGCAGCACCCCAGTAGCTGGACCACGTTCTTGTGATTGATTTGGGACACGATTATGATCTCGTTCACGAACTCTTCCTTCTGGTCTTCGCCGACTAATTTAGCCTTCTTGATGGCGACTTCCCTGCCGTTCTGTAAGATGCCCTTGTATACAGCTCCTCGCCCTCCACCTCCAAGGAATCTGTCAGCCTCAAAGTAGTTCGTGGCTTTATCTATCTCTTTCTTGGTAAATATTCGGATAGCGTCAGCTCGGCTTGATCTCATCCTTTCGAATAGAATGAGACCTCCATTTTGCTTGAAGTAGTCATCTTTCTCTCTTTTGTACCTTCTCCTTTGTAATTCTAGCAATGAATATGAACCAAGTGCCAACAGAATTGTAATGCCTGCAGCAGTACCTGTACGTAGAAACAGTTTCTGCACTCTCAAAATCTACTATATATTTGTCATCGTTACTATACTAATGAACATCGTATCTCATACATATCATGTGTATCAGAAAACCAACGCTGGGCAATCCGCAGAGGCAGGACTCACCCACGGACAACTTGGCCGCAAGGGGAAACTTGTCGGGTGGTTTGGTGCAGTTCCCAGCTTTAGCATTCCCCACCATTCCGTGCTTGCACGGGCAATCATAACTCCCTGGCGTGTTGGTGCATGTCCGTTGATGCATGGGTACTTCTCCGGGAGCTCGCACTCATCAATGTCTAGCGCCATTAAATTAGACCGATCAATATATACACGAGCAGGTATATACACGAGTGGATGATTTCTATTCGAGCAATGGTTCGAAGATTTTCAAAGCGAATTCAGAATAGAGGAATGAGTATCACTGGTTTATAAGTTAATTCTTTTCTTAGATTGTGTGCAATGCAGTCTGCACTGTTTCTCGACGAGCAGTTATACCTGCTCTCAATTTTCTCTAGCATTGATAGAAAGTGAGTTTCAGGCTTGTTCTTAATATATTCTTGATAGAGATCTATTAGATGTTTGGGTGTCCTACAATCCTTAGCAATGATAGGGCTTCGCTTGGTGGTTGTGAAGTTTGGCGCGTGCGTTCAAGCGAATTAAAAGAGTGTTCGTTCTTGCATTAGTAATGGAGGATCACTACGATTCAAGAGGCTACACATAAGTATCTTGATTCTACGTCGAGAAGATTGGATGACCCTGTATCAGATATACCGACTGGTTGTGAGCTAGTCGGACATATCATAAACTAGTCTGTAAACTAATCGTATAGGGATATGAACTGGTCATGACCATATACGATCTGGTCGTAAAGAGTTATGAGTTGATCTGAGTGACTAAGACCTAGTTGCAGATCATATTATATAAGGTTTGTCCAGATTGATCTTTGTGTATATTGGAGGTCAATATGTTTTGATAGGGATTGTTACCGAACAGTGATCGAAAAGGTATTTCTGGATTACAACCAAATGTACATGAACCTACAGAGTGATACACTTAATAGGTTGGAACCGTAAGGGTTTGAATGATATACTCCGAGTGAGATATGATCTCTACTTATAGTGGATATGGATCCGATCAAAGGCTTTTTGAGTGAGATATGATGCCTACTCGTATTAGATATGGATCTAGTTGGAGTCTTTATATAAAGGGGCACATGGGCTATGGGTTGCATGCGTCTAAGGCACACACACCGAAACCCTAGCCACCACCTCCAATAGACCCTGTCCTGCATGCTGGTGCTAGCACATCTGTCCATGACATTCTATACCCAGACGTGTGGATTTCAGTAAAGGCACTACTACGACTGCAGCGTTGATCGGGATGATCACGAGGAGAAGATGATAGGTTCGTGAAGATTGACTACTACTTGTGGACGATTGACTACTTCAACTACATCGACGTCCAATACATTGAACCAGGCTGTTTCAACACTTCTTTCGTTGCACTGCGCGTCTAGTGGTAACAATTCATGATCTTTTACTCGCATGACTTTTTGGTTTACGTGATAGAAAATTTTAATTTGTGCTAGTGTAACCTATCTCGTGTGTGTGTATAGGAAAATGCTTTTGTGCTACCGGGAGTATGTACTCCCGGATCGATCCACGCGCCCCCTCGATCAAACCTTTTCCACGAGCATGCTCGTAATTGAAAAAGTACCGAGTAAAACCTGGATTTGTTGGATCACACCCTGGATTGCTTGTCAATTTGCATAGAACCTTCCAGTGAGTCAATCAGCTCCTAGCTTAGGTCAAAAGCCCTAAAGGTCAAACATTAGCTAGTTCGTCAGAACCCACACAACTCCTAGTGGCCCCCACCTTCCGCAGACCAAAAGTCGATTGTCTCCATCGTCCTGCAACGCAAGGCTGCACCCGATGGGCGTTTGATCCTCCCGAATCTAGAGAAAACAGGCGATCTGCACAGTGAAAGTGCAACTGACCAGCAACCCCTCAATTTCTACTAGGGGTGGCAACGGGACCGGGTCCTGAGGAGACCCCTGCGGTCTCGCCCCGATCCCCGCCAGCCCGCCTCGCCCCCAGCCCTGCTAGCCTTCCCAGGGGACCCACCCTCCCCTGCCCTCGACCCCCCCAGATTAAAAATAGGTTAATATATTTTTAAAAATAATAATGTAACTTTATTTATTAATTTGCAATTATTTAGACATACTTTTTACAAAAAACATATAGCTTCAAAATATATATTCTAATATATATATATATATATATATATATATATATATATATTCAAGTTTTAGTTTAAATATATAATAAAAAATACAATCTTCTATATTAAAAACTATAATCTATTTTTTAATTTTTTAATTTTAGTGAGTCCCCGTGGGGCCCGTGGGGATGGATGGCCCTCGGCCCCGTCCCGCTAGCCTAGCGGGGTCTAGCCCCTGTTACCCATGGGGGAGAGCGTCCCCACCTCCGATTGGAAAATTCTCTGTGGTAGAAATTGCCATAATTTCCACGACGCTTCCTTTTCAGGAGTGGAGCGACCCGCCTACCCGTCTACTCCTTATGAGGGTTTGGATCCTCTTATCTGCGGAAAGTAAGTCCACAATGATATTAGTATGACCATGGAAGATTCTAAACCATCCGGTCAGAGAAAGAACCATTGAGGATTTCAAACTGTGATGCATAGTTTCTTCCTGTCATGGGGAAATTGGTTTTGTGGCACCAAAAGATCACTACTAAAAAGTTGAGTACACTTTAATACCACTCAGAGATTGCGCCGTTCCGTTATATACCATGAGAAAATTGATATTATGCTACTCCTTTGGAGTGGCTTCGATAAAATGCCACTCTCTAGATGGCAATTGTTAAAATGTCATCCAATACATGATTAACTCTATGATTTGCCATTTTTGGAGGTTTTAACCATTTCTTTTTCATTTTTTATTTTTTCCCCAAAATTGTATAGGAAATGTCCATAATACCCTCCCCTCCTTTTAGCTATTTCTTTCAGACTCCGTTCATTCAACTGAACGCTGATCCTCCTGGACCTCCTCAGACTAATAATTGATCCTTGTCATTTGCGACTTATGGAATTATCGCACCTTGTTGATTGGTACTGGCAATGTGAATATTTACCTTGCTATTTTCTTTTACAGAGGGGTTTTGATCCTCAATGGTTGTCAATTACATTCTCCAAGGCTATATTTATTGGAAATGGTCTAATTGCCATTGTAGCTGGGCTATTTGCAAACCTGCTTACTGACAACTTGGGCTTTGATCCTGTGGCTCCTTTTGATGCTGCTGCATGCTTCCTGGCAATAGGCATGGCTATCATAATGTCCATCTGAAAGCAAGGACTTGATGGCTCAGTTCAAGGTTGCGGCTAAGGCAATTGCTGCAGGTATGCTTAACGCATCATCAAACGGAATGAATCTGCTGGAATGAATCGACTAAAGGCTGAAAGAAATGGCTAAAAGGAGGGGAGGGTATTATGGACATTTCCTATGCAATTTTGGGGGAAAAAATAAAAAATGAAAAAGAAATGGCTAAAACCCCTAAAATGGCAAATCATAGAGTTAATCATGTATTGGATGCTATTTTAACAATTACCATCTAGAGAGTGACATTTTATCGAAGTCACTCCAAAGGAGTGGCATAATATCAATTTTCTCTGTATACCATTCCGTCAACACCCATTACACTTTTCCTGGTTTTTTATTTTTTTTCTTGACTGAACCTTTGAAGGTTAATAACGCCTTTCCCTCTGCTACCAAATCATGTCGAGCCTAACCAGACCAATCAAGTCAAGAGTCCCAGTCAAAGCCCTCTTCTCCCAGGCTAAGTCCCCTCCTCACCCCTTCATCACCGTTGAAATTTCTGTCCCGCACGCGGACAACGCGCCTCCATTCCGGATCAACACCACTGCAACTCAAATCCCTCAGTTTGGGATTCAAAAACAGCATGCAACAAGGTACTACAACTATTGCTATACAAATTGAGAGTACAAATTGCTCGAAAAAGCTATATTGCTATACAATTTGATACTACCAATAACTGCTATACAAAATTGTTCTAGAAAACTACAGCAGCAGTGGCATTCAATGTACTCAGCAAAACAGCAACCATCAACGAAAAATTCTAACAACCACTGACCGCACGAGGAGGAGCTCCCTGATGAAGACGACTATGCTGAGCCGCTCTAGAAAACTACATCAGCAATAGCATTCAATGTACTCAGCAAAACAATAACCATCAACGAAAAAATTCTAACAACCACTGGTCGCATAAGGAGGAGCTCCATGATGAAGACGATGATGTTGAGCCCACCGCCATGCCCCCAATCGTAAAGCTTCAAGCAAGCGGTGGAGATGAGCGGTAGAGACGAATGCAAACATTTCCATTGAGGACGACAACACTGGCCGCGCTACAATGGCCGATGCCATAAATATCCAAGAACGCAGTAGATGAGAGCAGTGGAGAGGACCGCGGATGTCTCCCCGTTGAGGATGATAGCACCGACAGCGCTGCCATGGCCATGAGCGATGAGCTTCAAACATGTGGTGGAGGGGAGCAGAGGAGAAGAACACGGATACATCCTTGGTGCCAGAGGGGAGTGGAGGAGGCAGCCTAGATGGGGGGAACGATGGTGGTGTTGCCCCACGAGGGTCTAAGGAGGCTGCGGTGAGAGCGACATGATGAAACGAATTGAGAGGCAGTGGTGGGACTAAAGGGTAAAACGATAAGTTTAGACGATGCTAACGATCGAGTGGACGAAATGGCATATAACCAAATGACATGATCTTATATGGTATTAAAGTGTACTTGATTTTTCGGTGGTATAAAACTAAACTCATGATCTTTCTATGTCATAAAACCTATTATTTTTATAAAATATTTAATTTTTTGTTTTATAGTTGATGTGCACTTAATGATTTATTCCTCACATATGTATCAGTGCACAACATCAAGTCATCAACTGTTGGACAAATAATCAAATCCCTATTCCTATTATTTATCACTGTGCACCGCGGTGCTCCCCTCACGAACACTCTCTCTCCTCCCCCAACCCCCAAACCGCCCTCCCAACCTCAAAACCCTCGCCGCCTCCTCTCCCCGTGCTCCCATGGTCACCGCCGCCTCGTCGGAGGCCATCAAGGTGAGCCATCTCCAGCCCTTCCCCTGGGTTATGTGGATCTCCCCAGTCCGTGTTTTTTTCCGTCGAATTTTGGTGCGCCTGGGGGCTGATTATCTGCTATCGTGGTGCTGGTGTTCGCGTGCGCGCAGGCGGCGAAGGTCCTGATGGTCGGGGCGGGAGGCATCGGGTGCGAGCTGCTCAAGACGCTCGCGCTCTCCGATTTCAGCGACATCCACATCGTGAGTCTGTTGGCTACATGCATCCTCGCTGTTAGTTAACACTGTTCCTAGGTTTATAGCCGTGCTGCTCGAATTGAGCTTGTGCGTTAGCTATGTAGATAGCAGCGCGGTGGATGGCTCGTGTGCTTCTGAGTTAGTAGTGGGATCTGTGAATCTGTGATAGGGATAGCGTTGCCTAGAAGCTGAAAAGTGGATCGGTAAACTGTGTAGAGCATATGAGAGGGCTATTTGATACTCTATTGAAGGTTTTCCTGTAGTCTGCTCTTACTTGCAACTATGCTTGTTAAGGGTTGTATTGATTTTTAGGACGCAGGTCGTTCCTTGTTAGAATTGTGCATAGGGCCTTTACTCTTGCCCACTAGGTGACTGCTGCGTCGCTACTCACGTTTGTTTTGCTCTTGGTGCGAAAGGTTTCCTCTTTACGCGTTTGTTTTGCTGTTGGTGTGAAAGGTTTCCTCTTTACGGTAATTCCTTAAGGTTGATGTACCTGGTACTTAAAAGTGGCTTGTGAATGGACACGGTGTAGTCCTTCAGGTAACCAAAGCTACACAAATCAGTTTGCTTGAGACGCCTACAATGCCCTTGGGTGTTATTCATGGGCCACTTGCTAGGCTATTATTGATGTCTTTATCGGGCGGGTTCTTTTGGGTTGTGGCTTATGACTTTTGGTTTATTGTTTTTGAATTCTGGCTGTTCAAGAGAGACAATACAAAGAGGGAAATAGTCGCATACGATTTTGGCTAGTATAGCTAAACTCGCTGCAATATCTACTACAATCGACTTGTAAACTCTGTCTTAAAAAGAGTAAAAGACGCACCGTTTGAAAACTAGTTATTGTAGCAAAAAGTGATAAGCCAAAGCCAGGCCGAATCCACCCATCATGTTTTTCTTGCCTGGACTAAATCGGTGGTTCTATTTACAAAGAAAAAACTATGCCACGGGAAACAAAATCTTAATCTGACTGCATTTTGGCATGACACGGGGATAAAAATGATTCTTCATACATTCTGTCTGCATTTGCTTTTTTTCATTTCTTTCCCTTCTTACATCTGCTTTCTCATTTAATCAGATCCGCTTCATGCTTCTAACATACTAGTTCATATGCCTCTGTCAATGGTCATTTTCCCCTTTGTGCTGATGGAACTTGTGAAAAATATGTTGATTTCCTGTCAAATGGTGTACCTAAGGATTTTGATATTTTTCTCTGCAGATTGACTTGGACACAATTGAGATCAGCAATCTGAACAGACAGTTTTTATTTCGGAAGAGTCATGTTGGACAGTCAAAAGCCCGTGTAAGTACAATTTCTATGATAGTTATCTGGGGGCTTTCTATATGTATTTGTTGTCTTCACTTGCTTATTGCTGCTGCTTATGCTGTTTGTATCATTGATCTTGCCAGATTGCTCGGGATGCTGTTCTGAAATTTAGGCCAAATATCAATATAACATCATATCATGCAAATGTGAAGGAATCTCAATTCAATGTTGAATTCTTCAAGCAATTTAATGTAGTTCTAAATGGCCTTGATAACTTGGACGCTAGACGTCATGTTAATCGCCTCTGCCTTGCAGCTGAAGTTCCTTTGGTTGAAAGTGGAACGACTGGGTTTTTGGGACAGGTGAGGTGATCAAATACCACAGTTGTAGTATCAGTAACTCGTGTGCTACTGTGCATGGAGCTATAATTCTTAGTAGCTTATCATCATGCTGCTAATTTGTACTGTTAGTTTTATAGCTTTTCCATTCTCTGTATGTGTAAAGTATGCAAGGTATATCTTTTGTTACTGATGGCTGTGAGTACTGGTATGCCAGTCTTTCTTATTTCGCTGGTAGTACTACTGTTACAGCTGATTCCCTGTCATTAAATTGTTGGCCAGTATGTTGAGTCGCATACTATCTCTTAAGGAAAACCTTGGTGGTTTCTTTTCTTTTTGTAAGTGATCATCAATAATACTTACCATAGGCGGACAGCCTTCCGGTTGAGTATCTGTTGTGTGCTGGCGCTGGCCATTGTGTACCGCATGGCTGAATCTTTGACCTGGACCATTGGATAATTACGTGATGGGTCCACAGAGGGAAATGTGTAGTCATTTCTTGACTGGGCCTTTTGAGTGCAGATAAGCAAATATCGATCGGAGAAAGTAGGCTCCCCCCTCCACAAAATTTACATATGCATCTTTTCAATATAAACGGTGTATTTAGAAATGGAAATTGTGCAGAATTTAATTTCAAATCTTCTCCTTACACAACACACAAGTATCTCCTGGTGGTAGCTATGCTCAAATTTGTGTACATTCCACATAGGCTACATATATTTTTCATGCAGTGTTTCTCAAATCTCAAGAGTTCTTGTGTACCTTGATTTGGAAGGCATTTAATGGTTGGATCTTAGCATACTTGCAAACGAGTTTTTGTTGTGGACTTGGTGACACTGTTGTTGATACCATCCTTGTTTATTTTATAGTATAGCATATCTGTGAGCTGTACTAAAAGATAAGCTACCAATTGTTTGCGTTGTGGACTTGGCGACACTGTTGTTGAAACCATCCTTGTTTATTTTATAGTATAGCATATCTGTGAACTGTACTAAAAGATAAGCTACCAATGTTGACTAAACTAATCAAGGAGTCCCTGCTAAATAGTTCAAATTAATTCTTTGCTAAAAATAATTGTCATTCCATATTTTGCAGGTTACTGTTCATGTCAAGGGTAAAACTGAGTGCTATGAGTGTCAACCAAAGCCTGTCCCAAAATCATATCCTGTCTGCACAATTACAAGCACTCCATCGAAGGTTCCTTTTATCATACTTGCTCCCGACTTTCCATTTGCCTTTCCCTTTTTTAAATTTTTTGTAAGCTACATTTCTTATCATTTTTGTGTTTCTGTTCTTGTATTTCTGACTAATTATCTACTTCTGCAGTCTTTTGTTGGTTTAGACTGTTTGTAAGAATAAGATGCAAATTTTTTCTTTTTCGATCAAAAAAAGATGCAAAATTTTTGTTAAATATGGGAAGGGGTATTTATTATGTAGTTAGTATTCTTTTTGTATTCATGTCTTGACACCCCTGTTTATATATGAAATTTTCTTGTTTACTCCATCTTTGGTACTCGGGTAATTTCGATGGAACCTGGCAAGAAATTTCTGCCCAACTGATGCTATTGGGCTTAGTTATTATAAAGACATGCCTGTTATGGTATCATTTATGTATGTTGAATATCTTGGAATCAACAAAATGCAAGTTGCATGCACAAAAGGTGTATTCTTCTAACAAGTATTTGTTCACTTGTTTTGGGCAATTCCGATGTAACTAAAATTTGAAATATCAACATGTTAGCTTGCCAGTTTTGGAAATACTTTTGAGAACTCACAGTCTTGCTAACTATAGTACCTGACCAGTTTTTAATGCTAGCACTAATGGCTGATTTCGTCTCCTCTTTGCAGTTTGTTCACTGCATTGTTTGGGCAAAGGAACTGCTTTTTGCAAAGCTGTTTGGTGATAAAAACCAGGATAATGATCTTAATGTGCTTTCAAAAGATGGTACCAGTTCAAAATCAGATGTATTCGAAAGGAATGTAGATGAAGATCTTGAAAAATATGCTCGGAGGATATATGATCATGTATTTGGTTACAACATTGAAGTTGCCTTAGAGAACGAAGAAACTTGGAAGAATCGAAAAAGGCCAAATCCAATATACATCAGAGACACATTACCTGAAGAAGCTGTTCAGCAAAATGGTAGCTCACGTGACTGCAATGATGAGGAGCAGGAAGAACCATCTGCTATGGTGTCTCTAGGTCTTAGAAATCCACAAGGGATATGGACTCTTGCTGACAATTCAAGAGTGTTCTTGGAGGCTTTAAAAATATTTTTTGAAAAAAGACAGAAGGTTTATATGAAATCTGTTCTGAGTTGTATAACCTTTAAAAATTATTTTCCTTTATATAATTGGGATTTTCCGGTTTTTAGGACATTGGGAACTTGGTTTTTGACAAGGATGACCAATTGGCTGTTGAGTTTGTTACTGCTGCAGCTAATATCAGAGCTTCCTCTTTTGGAATACCACTGCATAGCCTTTTTGAAGCTAAAGGTGTTGCTGGGAACATAGTACATGCTGTGGCAACAACAAATGCTATGATAGCTGGTCTAATTGTTATTGAAGCAATTAAAGTGCTCCAGGGTGATTATCAGAAATATAGGTGACAACATTTTTAATTTGTTACATGACATTGTTTTGCCAATGTTTTCTACTCAAGATGTTACAGTTCAGTCCCAGTCGATATGCTAGTTTCCAAACAGTCCTGCTGATGCCAATTTTCTAGACTTTAATGACACTTTCCTGCCTTTGAATATGCTATCACATATCATTCACATGTGTTGCTTCGGCTTTTCCATTGGAAATATAAAAGCATTGTAACTTCATTGGTTCACATTTTTTACAGAATGACATATTGTCTTGAACATCCTTCAAGGAAGATGCTCTTGATGCCTGTAGAGCCTTTTGAACCTAATAAATCATGCTATGTCTGCTCTGAGGTATTTTGCACTTGTCTAGATAATGATATTCTTATGTTTTATTGTTCTCTTTTGGTTCTGACCTGAAACTAAAATTGAATGCATCAGACCCCTCTACTTCTGGAGGTTAACACTAAGACAACAAAGCTTAGGGAGGTCATTGACAGGATTATAAAAAGCAAACTTGGAATGAACCTCCCTTTGGTAATGATTGGCTCCACGCTTGTTTTCGAGGATGGCGATGGCTTAGAGGAAGATGAGGCTGCAAATTATGCTTTAAACCTTGAGAAGGTACTACCTTCCTATAGTGTTCCCCGTTCAAGGCAGGGAAATGATACACTCCATAGCATTTATTTCTTTTTTAGCCTGTGGCCCCGGTAGTTGCCAATTGCTACATATTATCTATTTATTGCCAGCTTAGTGTTGATCGATTATTATAGGTCTTGGCTGAACTTCCAGCTCCAGTTATGAATGGTACAAAGCTTACTGTCGAGGATTTCCAGCAGGAATTATCATGCAGCATTAACATCAAGCACAGGTTTGTTTCGTCTTTTTTCACTATATAGCTTATGCTTTTCTTTTTCTGTGAACCTTGCATGTTGGCCTCTTTGGTGTGTCAGATATGTCTTTTATAATGTGATATAATATATAATATATTGGTAGCTGTATGTTTGTATATAATATATAATTTTCTTTTCTGGTTCCCTGTGCCTTCCAACAATCTTTTCAAAAGGTTGGGATCTTGCCGGAGGAACGATTACTCTGGTGCAATTTAGTCCTAGGAAGACGCAGATGATAGTTAACTACTAGTGTATAATATATTAGAGCGCTTTTATTTCACATATCTGCACTCGATAAATTTAGCAAATGACGGTCACAGTAATATTGTGCCAAAATTGCCGTTGTTTTATACAATGTTGTAACATACACATTGGCCCTAACATGTAAGATTGTCATAGTTCTAAAACTAGGTCTACTCGCCCGGATACTAGGGCTAGGTCCTCTCACTGAGTACTCGGGATAATCGGTTAACAGGCCGTGTACTCGTTGAGTGGCTAGTCAAGTCTAATGAAGCCCATAGCCTAACAGAGAGTCCCACATACATCAGCCACCACAGCAGCAGATGAACAACAAGGATCTTGTATCTTGTGGTTATTGCACCAGGTGTGTACAAGGTGAACAACTTCGAGGTTGTAGTTCTTGTAAGTTGCCTTTCTATGCCTAATTTCTGAACGTGACAAGGCCTTGAGTGGTGTTGAATCTTCTGATCCGGAGAGTGACAATGTAGAACTTTTTGGAACAGAAAGCAATGGTCCTGTTAGGTATGCTTGTACTATTATGTTATTGATTATACCATAGCTCATGACTTGTAGTTTCCATTGGTTCCATTAGATGATACAGAACTTAGGGAGGAAACAAAGTGTAAAATTGCAATGGAGAAGGTTTGTAGTCTCTTAGGCTTACATCTTTATTTGATATATCATATATATTTTTGTTTGGAGCTGTCCATGTTGTAATTTAAATATTCTTTTGTAAGCTTTGATTTTATATGAATAATATATAAATCCATTATTAAAATAGAAAAACCGAGTACAAGGCTGATTACCGTATAATCACTACAAGGTGAGGTGACTGAGTGAGTGAGTACCGGTTACCGAGTTTTAGAACCTTGAAGATTGTTGACTCATCCCATGCTTAATACATGGATATAAAATTGCTTCTCATTCTATGCTACATATGAATGGAAGCTGCATGCTATAATTCTGTAGTAGTGCACGCATACAATTCACTACTCTTTCAAGGGGTAGACCTTCATTTATTTAGTGATCAATGCAGGGAAGAGTTCGATGAGGAAAAAGAGCCTGATAGAATGGTTCTATCTGGATGGTCTGCTCCAGTGGAGAAGCAAGTTACCAGTAATGGGGAGAACAAATCGATTGCTTCTTCATCCAGTGCACATGACACTGATGATATCGTTGACGTCGAGGATATATCCGCTAAACCTGGAACAAAGCGCAAGCTGGATGAAATATTAGAAACTAAGGAAAATTGTGATGCTTCTAGCAGCGCTCAAGTTGTTGAAGACGACGACGACGATATTGTTATGCTTGCTGAGGACCCAAACTTAGTCAAGAAACAGAGATTGCAATAGCAGCCATTTCGTCTCACAATTCCAGAGATAACAGCTGTTGGCTACCGCTGTCATGGCTAACACATTGTTCCAACGTACCATCTTTTGTAACTTATCTATGTGGTGATGTTAGGCTGATGATGTTGAGCTATCAGTAACCGTACTCGGATATTTCTGGGCCATAGATACCGTGCTGGAACCGAATCCTCTAACTTTGCACTGTGCAAAGTTAGAGTGACTTTGCATCTGAACCGTCCAACGCAAAAAGAACGGTCCAGATTGATCCTGCTACAGTGTTTTTTACTGTAGCTACAGTACTTTTACTGTAGCTACAGTACTTTTTACTGTAGCTACAGTAGAAAAAACACTGTAGCCAGGATCAATCTGGACCGTTCTTTTTGCATTGGACGGTTCAGATTACGCCAAAGTCACTCTGACTTTGCACAGTGCAAAGTCAGAGGATCCAATTTCCGTGCTGTAGGGGTGTAATTTGTAGCTTTTAGGCACAGCAGCAGCTAATGCCCTGCTGACAGTCAGCTGTAAGGTTGCACTTGTGTTTCTCGAGATTTGGGCAATGGTGATGATTTTTTTGTTCACTTTTGAGGAGTGTACCACTATCCTTTTATGTTTTTCAGTATCAGCCTACTCGCCCTTTTACCGAGGCTTATGGCGAGAGCATAACGATGATGCCAGGGCTGAGTTCATAAAGATCTAACTTGGTTTAGCAGCTGAAACATTTGTATGCTGTCCACGGAAAGAGATGCAGAAGATGAAAGCAAGTACGTGATAAGATCAATTTCCAAGCTCCAAATGGTCGTAGCTCACAAGGGTCATAAGTTAGAACTGTGCGCCTTCATACCAGCAACTGATACATTGCAATTTCTCCCCAAAACACCAGCTCTATTCCAAGAACAAGTTTACAATCTCGAGTAGTCCAATCAGCAAAAAATTCACCTCGAGAACCAAGAGGAAAGCAAGAACAAGAAGTATAAGCGAAGAACAATACGATCAAATCATATGAACAATTCAACATCTCACGTCCATACCCCAAGAGCCGTTCGAAACAAATGCACCTCAAGAAGCCCAAGTCGAACAGAGAAGAAATCAATCAATGCAGCAAAATCCGCACTAATTTCCGGCCACCGCCCCCCTTCCCGAGGCCTTCCAAGAACGCCACGCCCCTCAAGTGGCAGACGAGCGCACAGAACGCGATACCGAGCAGGAACGCCGCGAGCCTCCGGAGCCCGCTCCTCCTCCGTAGTCCGTCCTCTCCTCCACACCGCCGCCCAAATGCCGAGCGCCTGGCCCAGGCCCGACGCGTTCCAAGAATCGGTCGATCCAGCGAGCTTGTCGCCGAACGCCAGGGAGAGAAGAAGCGTGGTCACCTCCTCGGCCGGCACCTTCCTCCTTCCCCGCCCGAACCATCCGCCGCCGAGGGGGAGCGGGAGCGGGAGGACGCGGCGGAGGGAGGAGGAGACGAGACTGCGGAGCGGCGGAGGGGGAAATGCGATGTGCTTGGGCTTCGTCCGGCGGCTGGCGGCGCTGCGGCTGCAGCTGATGGCGGTGGAGGTGGTGCGGGTGGGGGCGAGGAGGGAGAGGTGCGCGGGTTGAACGGGGCTTCACTGTCCCCTCTTCCCTGTTCCCTCCCTGTCCCCTTCAATCTGAGCCATTCAAAGTTGATCCAACGGGTAGGTTTTTATATTTTCATTTTTATCTGAAATTCAAAAATAAAAATATGTTAATCCATAATAAAAAATAAAAAATACATAAAAATAAAATTTATTTTTTCTGTATTAATAAAAAATACAGAAAAAATAAATTTTATTTTTATGTATTTTTTTATTTTTTATTATGGATTAACATATTTTTATTTTTGAATTTCAGATAAAAATGAAAATATAAAAACCTACCCGTTGGATCAACTTTGAATGGCTCAGATTGAAGGGGACAGGGAGGGAACAGGGAGCAGGGGGACAGTGAAGCCCCGTTCGCGCGGGTTTGGGGTGGGCTCCAGATAGGCGGAGGGGACTCCACTGGGTCTGACTCCATTGAGAGGAAATGGGGTTTGACACAGATACCTGACACGTGTCTACTCCGTACGAATCTCCGCGTCGTGCTGTCTCCCTTCTTTTCTCCGCGCGAGCGCATCTCCCGTCTTGCGAGCTCCGTCACTCCCTTCCCCTCCTCCGCCGCCGTCGCCGAGGCCCCCGCTCCTTACCTGGACCGATCCCTCGCCCGCCCCCATTGAGAGGACCGCTGTCTGGGCGCTCGAGGACCAGCAGCACTGCCACCTCCACCGCATATGGGAGCGCGGCGTCGCCTGGAAGCAGCCCGACGCCACCTCCCTCGTCTTCCGCTTTGACCACGCCGGAGAGCTCGAGGCCGACGACAACTGCCTCTTCACCGCCGCTCGGAGGGTCGCCGCCGCCAAGGCCGACGCGCGACAGCTCAGACACCGCACCGTGCGCTGCTTCGCCGACGTCTACGTCCCCGTTGGGGGCCCCGACAGGGACGCCGTCGATGCGGCCGTTCGCCACCTCTACGCTGGTCGGGGACGGCGGGCGACACGGAGGTGCCGGCGGTGGCGGAGGGAATCGTTGCGAGTTGACCAGGGAGGTGCCGGCGGCGGACAATGCGAAGGTGCCGATGGAGGGAAAGAGGAAGGAAGGAATGGGGAAGAGCCGAGCGTGGGGCGGGCGGCGGGCTTGCGCTCGGAGAGGAAGGAGAGGGGAAGGGAGTGGCGGAGCTCGCGAGACGGGAGAGGCGCTCGCGCGGAGAAAAGAAGGGAGACGGCACGGCGCGGAGATTTGTGCGGAGTAGACACGTGTTGGGCATCCGGGTTAGATCCCATTTCCTCTCAATGGGGTCAGTCCCCAGAGGAGTCCCCTCCGGAGGGGAGACGTTATTATGCTCGGATGCCGTACTTACGGTGCAGCCGGTTTTTGCTGTACGACAAAAATAATGTTTCTGTTGTCAGCTATCAAACGGTGGTGCTCTATAGATGACACGTGGTGTCTGCCGTTTGGCCGTCAGGTGGTAGATGTCTGCCACTCGGCTACCAGATGGCAGGCCACCTGCTGTCCACCACAAAATGGCAAGTGATTAAACTGGCTAATTAGCCACCTTAATTACCTGTCTAAATTCGTAATTTTATATCATATTTGTTTGAATTTTTAAATATAGTAAATGGGCTAAAAAATTATGAAATTTTATGTACAACCTTCCAACACAACGTAGTTCATTATGTATTTTTTTGACATTTTTATACACTATGAATATTGCGCAAAAATTCATACGATTTTGATATTTCTAGGAGTTGTTACATATAGCAAATGAGCTCCAAAAATTACAAAATTTTATGTGAAACCTTCCAACACAGTAAACCAAATTATGTAATTTTTTGAAAATTTTATGTGCTCTGAATTTATCATGTTAATTCGTGTTAATTTAATTGTAATTAATGATATGTGATGCTTAGGCATCTTTTACAGTGTGTGAACTCTGTCCTTCGCACATATGTCAGTCTGTTGCTGCTATCTTTCCTTTTCCACTGCATCATTTGCACAATTGTCACTATGTCCGTGTCATCCCCTTGAGCACTCCCTCTCCACACTGATGTTGTTATGTCCGTGTGGTCCATTCTCGCCCGCTCCCTCATCTCCACATTTGTCACTGTTACCATGCTGTCCCCCTCCCCCGAAGTGCTACGTATCGACAAAGAGTCCTTAATTTGCAAGGTGAGCGCACCAGGTTCCCTTTTCGCTCGGCCATAAATATGACCCTCTCACAGTTGGTCATCGGTAATCTTAGTCGCTCATCGCGGAAGCTCATTCTCGTGGTCGCCGCTCAAAATTAAGAGTGCATAGCTAATTATTTTGAGAAGCCAGTACATAGCTCATTAAGGACGCGGCAGTGCTGATTGCTTCTTTCGAAAGACAGGTAATTTTTTATCACATGCTTTCGACATTATCCCCGTAGTTCTAGTTAATTAGTGTTATTTAGTTAGTCGTATTTAATGTAGTTTGTATTATGAAGTAAGTAGGTTGTAGTAATTTAGACATAGTTTTTAGTATTTTTGAGTACGTACTGTACCCATAATTTGTTATTGTATGGTAATGTGTAATTAAATAGTCCTAATTACTGTAGTGGCTGTTAGTTAGGATTAAATAATGAGTTAGTGCTAAGTAATTAAGTGCTAAGGACGACGGTAATGAATCACTCATAATTTTTTGGATGGATAATTAAATTATCGGTAATTAATGAATTATTCACATGTAGTTACACGCATGTAATAACTAACTTGCATGCTACTTGTCATCATTTTTTGTGTAATGCTTATTGTGGATCTGGTTATTGTGGCTTCAGGTAGTTGTAGACATGGAATATTTGACAATGCTCTATAGCGATGGTCTTATACGGGTTGAATCCAATGGGTTGGACCAATCGACATGCCAATACAAGGTGCTCTAGGCCGAAGGGCTTGGCGTCATGAATATTCACAATCTACGAAGCTGCATCCGAAGGGAGTTCGCCACGGAGGCAATGGCGATGAAACTTGCGATCGAGGGGATCACCTGCACCAATGGCGTGTGAGAGCTCGTGAAGGTGAATGGCATCATAGCATGGAGGCAGTATATGCAAATTGCCTCCCAACCCGAGGCGGCCATTTACGGGAGGCCGATGGTGTACCTGAGTTTCGTGCGCCGGGCGTCGAAAAATATTGATGAGCCCGGCCCCTTGACACTCAGGGAACCATAGGCGGAGCTTCAAGATGATGCCACTGAATATATTGTATCGGAGGGAAGACCTCCTGATTTCGTGCGGAGTGACGTGGCGGGCATGTGGTGATCGCTCGCATTGACTACCACGAGTATCTATCGGACCAGACACTTGAGTTGGAGTCCGACAACAACACTGACAATTGTACAAATATTTGAGCAATATTCAGAGTGGATAAAATTGTCAAAACATTACACAATGAAGTACATTGTATCGGGATGCTGCACATAAAATTTCATAATTTTTTGAACTCATTTGCTTTATTTAAAAAATTCAAACAAATATAACATAAAATTATGAATTTAAGTAGATAATTAAGCTAACTAATTAGCTGGCTTAATTACTTGCCATTTTGTGTGTGGACGGCAGGTGGCCTACCATCTGGTGGCCGGGCGGTAGGCCACCTGCCGTCCAGTGGATGGGCGGCAGCCGCCTGGCGGCCGGACGACAGGCCGGACAGCAGGCGTCACTTGCACGTCCAGAGTGCTGCCGCCCGGTGATCGGACGATAGAAGTGCTATTTTTTTATAATACCACGCATATACGGCTATTCTTGTAAATACAAGTTGAAAAGGCACTGTATATGGCACAAATTCGCACAAGCACACAACGATGACATCTACTTCGCACTAGGAGTGTACCGGAGCGGATAATTTTCGTCCGACCAACCGACAGAAGTCTCGCTGAGTTAATATGGAAGAGATAGATAGATATCCAGTATTATCCTTGTCTGACTTCGATTTTGAGAAAAAAATATAGAATAGAATACAGGATGAACGATATACGTCCATATATATCCGTATATCAAGTGATATGAGGAAGTATGTCGTGACTTCACTTAGGAACAAGATAACATATGGATAGATTGTCACATCTAAATAGGTGGAGAATATTGAGTGCTCTTTTTGACATCTCAATGATTAATCTCTCTGTGTTCGCTCTGATTGTATCCCATTGTCAAATGTCCTGTGTAAAGAAGCGGGTAATTTTCATCTAATGACCATCCGAAGGCTTATGGAACGAATACGAAATGGAAAAATTGGTATCCAGTATTATCCGTATCCAACTCCAACTCCGAGAAAAAATACAGGATAGAATACAGGATGAGCAATATCTGTTTGTATCCACTCCGATTGCACCCCTACTTCATAGAACAACGATGAGGTTGTAGAACCTGTGGAAATTTCTGAGGTATTGGCACTGTTTTTTTTTTGCTTTTTTAGCTTTTTGCTTTGGCTTCTTGGATACTGAAAGAAATGGGATGGTTTCTTCAAATGGTTTTTCGAGTCTAGAACCGTGTAGACCGTTCGTATCGTCATCCACCGTTGCCTCGAAAAGTACAGCAACTAGCCACAACAAAAAATTATCAACCGCGGCAAAAAAACAGGATCATTGTTCTATTTTCTGTTAACTTTGTTTACAGTAAATTGATACTCTATGTTTCAAATAGGGTCTAAGTATGGTAGTATATGTATAAATGGATTAATGTACAGAGTATAGGTAGAAAATTATTAACGATAAACTGGTACTATTTCACAAACAAACAAAGTCATACAAACCCAACATAAACAAATGATGTGCACCCTTTAGTAACTTTCCACACCTAAGTTAAGCGTGATTTCTACCATCTAGCCTTTATCTAGGCCATCCGATTCTCCACATGTTTGTTTTCTTGGGTGGGATTGAGACAACAACAGTTAGTACTTACCTTGTATGGATTAGTTCATGGTCATAGATGCTCCACCATAGCAAAAATGAATTTCTGCAACCTTACTTAAGTACAAACATGAAATGTGTCATGAAATTCATTGGAGGAATGTATGATGCTTTTCAAAGTACAACCTTACTTGAAGGGCCATTACATGAAGAATGCACCATTTTCAGGGTAAGAGAGGTTCGTCACAGATCCATTCTCTAGTTCTATAAAAATCCATCAAATACAGTTACACTTTTTTTCTCTACTATCCCGGTGCTTTGGTTTACAAGCAACATGAATATCGAATCAACACTTCAAGAAATTCAGTTGTTTTGAAATTTCTAACTGAAGTGCTATTACAACGTACAACTGGATTAAAGAAAGAATTCTTTTTATTCAATCGATGGTGGAGGGGCGCAGCCTCTTTGACCTTTATGCAACGCACATCTCTTCCTCCCTGCAATTGGCTGATCCTTGCAAGGTGAACCATCTGATGCTCGAGCACCACAGATACATGGCCTTCCTGAGCTTCCAGAAAATGGTACAAATGAAGCACCAGTGACCCTTATTCCTTTGTGCTCTTCGCATCTTTTTCTTCCTGCCATTGGTACCATATTGCAGTATCCATTATCAGTCACTACTCCGCAGGTATTTGCTACATCGTCTGTTACTCTTGTCTGACATCCTGATTCCTGGGCCTCTTGATGACAGTGCGCTGGCCGACTTCTGAGCTTTGAGCAGCTCAAACCACGTTCTTCCAGAAGGCTGCTTCCCCTGGGACCGAGATTCAGCATGAAAAGGTTTCTCTCCACAAAGTTGGTCACTTGTCTTGCTTTGAAGCTTATCATCATTCTGGAGCAAATCAATGAGTCCAGATGAAACAAATTGTGCTTCTTTGAAGCCATCATGCAGCTGACACCTTTTGCTTCCTAACATTACTCTGTTATCGCAAACAGAACTGTCACTAATTTTTGCTCCACAGGTATCAGCAGCCCCAGAGGTTTCATGTGTTCCATATTCTGTAGGAACCTCTCCGGTTTTCACCTCCTTTGCTTCAAAGCAAACTAACTGAACTGAGGTCTGAAGCCAGAGCTAACTAACTGAGGTCTGAAGCCAACAAATGTACGAACTCTTGGGAGCATATTTTCCATAATACCGTGAGATGTCAACAGGCCCACTTCTGCTAAGCAGAGATGATCTGTAACTGAGTGCATAACTAGAAAGCTATTCCTTTGCCTTGACGATTCAGTCCTGGGAAAATTTTTGGACAGGTGTCCACCGGTTTGCCGTGCTTGATCTGACTTGCTTGCATTTTCAGTCAGTCGAGATATGGATTCAACAATTGGAATCTCAACTTGGCAAGTGTAGCTAGAAGAGGGTACTTCAGGATTGCCTGTGACTCTTCTACCTTTGTGTAATTCACACCTCTTCCTTCCTTGCACTGGAGGTTCCAGACAAGAAGAATTATCTTCCAGCACTACTCCACAAACAGAGCTAGAATCTCGTATCGGCACAGCTCTTTGTTTTATAACATCGATCCTTTTGACTTTGTATCGTTCAGACCTTCTATGTGCTTGTTTATTACCACAAGTATTAGTGTATTACCCTTTTTCCGGTAATCAATTGCCTTGCCTACATTGTCACCTGAGCTAACTAACTGACGTCTGAAGCCAACAAATGTATGAACTCTTGGGAGCATATTTTCCATAATACCGGATGAGATGTCAACAGGCCCACTTCTGCTTAAGCAGAGATGATCTGTAACTGAGTGCTCCCTGTTTTAACTTGAGCAGTATTTCTTCACGGCGACAAGCACCATTCTGAAGCTTGTTCCATGCATAATCGAATACTCTCAGCAGCTTAGCCTCAGTCTTCTCAGCTTCTTGTTTGTTACCCATCTGTTTGTTGGCAAAGTAACGAAGATACATTAGAATATAATGACAAGTATATTCAATAGAATAACGTAATTACAATGCTATTTGCTAAAGATGAATATGACACTAAGATTTATAATTGACCCCTTTTGTTTCTGTAAAAGATACTAAAGAAAAATGCAGGGATCTTCCTTCTTCCATCGGTCGTGATGGAAGATTCAACATCTTGACCTTAAACCACTAGTTATGAAATGCGGCAAGCTAAATTTTGACGTTCAAACATTTTTCATGAACAATGTGTAATTAAATTAGGAGTTATTGATGAGCAACCACATAATACGATAGTTCCAACTGCAGTTTCGATGCGGTGCTGAAGGTAATACTGCAGGAAACAGTGAAAAGTAAGACTAGAAGCTTCTAGGAGGAAGTGCTTCTATTCTTTACCACTTATGCTACTATTCTTTACAACTTAAATCGTGGACTAAATACACAAACTAGGATAGTATATCTGCACCAAACCAGCCAACATGTCGACTGCATAGCTAGAAAGATTAGTAAAAACTCAAGGGAAGCGTATATTCAGTACGAAATACTATACAATGAAGTGATCGCACATAGGGCCTGTTCTTTTTCAGTTTTTGTTTTTTCTACAGTAATTAACTCTTTAAACAGAGTGTTTTTTAAGATGGAGTCTACTAGTTAATTATAGTACATACTGTACCGACTTCATTTATATCGGCAAAACCGCACGTGAGTTCCAGTTACTCTGTAATCTCTCATACAAACAACCCAAAAATCACAAACTGCAAGCAAAAAGAACAAGCCCATAGCCTTTGTCACTATAGAACACATAAATGTCCACAGCATGAGCGAACGAATTTGAAGAAACTACAAAAAGAAGTCCTCAACATAATATCAACAGAACATAACACTAAGTAACTACTTTATAGTACTACGACTAGTAGGCTATGTATCTCTTATTGATCCTGCAGTTTATGAAAAAAAGTTCTTTTAAATTATTAAATTGCATGCTTAATTTAATATGCAAATGTATGTCAAAGCTTAAGGTAACTACACACCCACTTGATATTGTATTAATTTTAATGCGATTCCTTGACACTTGAAATATATGATCCTTATCACCCTAGATGTTAATGATAACTTTACTAGCTATAAGTCATATTAAATACCATGCTAGTCTTATCAAGTCCAGAGTACTAGTTTGCCCTGATCATCGATCTTTAAACATGAAAACCTGTTTTGGGACAGTCACGGGATGTAAGTGATTGATAATTTGTGACAACTGTATTTATGCTTCCCCAAAAACCCTAAAAACCTACTATACCTGTCTGGGTGGATGGTAAGAGAGGTTAGTGCTGATGTCGCATGAGAAATTATGGTTTGTGGTATGAACTGTTCAGACAAATTAAGAACTTAATCTTATAATGACCTCTCTGTGTAAAATAGTACAACCACAAGCCGACAAACTGTAGGCTTGGCTGAATAATTTACTAGACCCTTTAGTCATCTCACGGAAGACCAGTGTGGGAGGATAATAAAAATCCGAATTGAATGGGACACCAAGTAAAAGTGATGTTGCCAGGGCTAGCGTATGTGGAGAGTAGAGTCTGACTACACTAATCTATGGTGGAACATCCCGCATAACTTATGTGACCTTCTTCGTGAGGGATAAGCTCATATGGGTAAGATGCTAGGGGGCGAGGTATTGTAAAAGCCTCGTGACGATCTCTTGATCTGCATGACCAAGGAATCGCATAGGCCTGTCAGGTTGATTGTCTCTTGTGAGTAAAGATGTATAGTCTCTGCAGAGTATAAACTGTTCGAACAGCCGTGCCCACAGTCAAGGAAGGACATGAGAACTTTCTCAAGTTAGTTCTATTTTAAAAACCTTTATGGATGGGATAAAAACTCGTCGGGCAGAGATAACCTCGACTTTGGCTTTTTCTAGAGGAAAATGTATTCCAGTGGTGAAAACTAGCATTTGATGGAGGTAGTCATACATCGCAAAAGGTGGATGTAACATGCACTACTATTATTATTGCATTCTCACAATCAATTTCATAAAATCTATTTTAGTTAAAATTGCTAAGTCTCAAGGGTTTTCTACTTATTGTACTTTCAAAACAATACTTTTTAGCAACTAAAAGAACCTCAAGCCTCCTTTTGACAACTTTGTATATAATATTATTGCATCTTGTGCAGTGACTTGCTAAGTACCGTTGTACTTACTCTTACTTAATTACCATCGGTCAGTCAGGAAGGAAAAGAAGGTCAACTACTGCTATGCGTTGAAGGAGTCGACATAGTTGGAAGTCGATAAAGCCAAGAACTAGGTCGCAAACCCTAATTGGCTGCCTGTGGATAGGTGCTAAGGGTCCCACCTGTGTGAAGTTTCCGCTACTGTATTTTATTAATTTTGGTTTGATCGGCCCATGAGTAAGTTATTACGGTATTATCTACGTTTCTGCATGATATGTTTTTGGTATACAGTAATGTATCTGTGAGCACTCTCTACTGATTTAGAGAATAGTACGATGAAATCACAGAGAATCTGGATTTGCTAAACCCTGATTCCGACATCGTCAGCTAGCTCCTCCGTCCCCTCATCTGAGATGGCGTCAGACCTCCGACGTCGCAACCGTCGCTGTCAGCCAGTCGGAGGTCCGCGGCACCGCACGAGCCCTGTCCGAAGAGCTTGCAGCCTCCTCGGTTGTCGCACAGGTCATGGTCCATGCGGCGTCTCTGGCCGTCATGCGCGCAGTGCTGCAAGCTGTGCCCACCTCCGGTGTGTGGTCCCCTGAGCATTGCGGCGCTTGGCTACGCCAAATGTGGGCTTTCAGCCAATCCAACCACTAAAAAGCCATCGGCTTCATCCCAGATGGTTGCATAGCGGTACGTTCTTTGTTTCACGTAACATACTCTCGTTTGTTCCCAGATTACTTTGCAATGGATTCTTAGCCTTTCAAGCAAATCAACTCATTACTTGTTCGCAAAACAAAGATTGGAGTTTGGAAAGATTTCAAAGGTTATCTCAGTTGAGGCCCTGTGTTGCCATTTACATCTCTCACACATTACCACCCAAATCCAAAATTGACATTATATCGGGGTTCAACAATCTACGCTCAGAGAATTCCATGCTTGCGCATGACAACAAGTGAGAATCATGTAAGAATTTGCACAATGAAGTGCATGTTTGCTGAAAAACGGAAGCAAATATATCCCCATGTGTTTTTATGAAGATTATTAAGCTGTAATCGGCATGTTGCAGATACTTGTCGACATTATTCTTAAAAATAGTATGGCTGGGTCAACATTACATTCTTGTTTCGATCAGTCGGTTAGACATACACATTTCATTGCAAACTTTACGACAAGCTCGCTCATCGTGAATGTCATTCTCAGGTAGACGCAAAGGGTCCGCATACGGTACGAAGCATGGCTACGTGTACGTGTGTATCTATGTCTACTTGCCTCACAAACTGATAGATAGATAGATAGATATATACGTATCGCGTAAGTAGTCTCTCACAACCTCCTGCTGCTCTCGAGCTTCGTGTAGCCGAGTATGCAGTTGGCGTAGGCCACGTTCTTGAGCGCCTTGCCGTGCCACCTGCTGACGGCGGCCACGCCGGAGCGGAGCGTCTTGAGCAGGCAGTCTGCCGTCCTCACGACGCTCCGGACGCCCATGGGCAGCGAGAGGTAGGGCGCGTTGAAGAGGTGGAACTCGAGCGCCGCCGCCTGCTGCTGCCGCGGCGTCGCCATGAACATCCTGGCGACCTGCCGCGCGAAGCCGGCGCCCAGGGAGTGGCCGCAGAGGCAGACGTTCTCGGACCCGAACCGGTCGATGGTCGCCCTCAGCGCCTGCAGCGCGCCGGCGAGCCGCGCCGATCCACGGAGGCTGTTCCTCGCGAGCAGGCGGAGCTCGTCCTCCACGTCGCGCCGGATGGTCGGCGCGCGCAGCAGCGTGCCCCGGAACGCGATCACCGCGCTCGGCGCGCCGCTCGGCCTGTCCCCGCCGTCGCCGGTGCCATCGAGCAGGTGGTGGTCCCACTCGAAGATGGCGCCGAACACGGAGCCGTCCCTCTCGTCGACCAGCTCGTGCGCCAGCCGGTAGCTGAACGGCTTCCACCACCGCTGCGCCACCTCCGCCGCATCCCGCCGTTCCTGCCTCTCCAGCTCCAGCAGGTACACCGCCTCGATCAGGTACGCCATCACCATCCTCCTGTAATCGTCGTCCCTCCTGCAAACAACAAAGCCCAATGCCCTCATCGATCAGGCACGCATTTCTCGGCGCAAGAAACAATCCAAATCATGGTAGAAGAAGCTACTTACCAGCTAGTGTGTGTGAGCTCCCGCCAAGTAGACGAGCAGGACAGGTTCGCATGCGACGCCATTGCCATGGCTAGCTAATCACTCACTAACTACCTTCCTAACGCTGTGCGGTAAGTGCAGCTGTGATCGTTGGCGTAGGGAAGGTGTGTCATGGGTGGCGGCAATATATACTCGGGGACTGGTGCAGGATTAAGCCGAATTTGCTACCTAGTGGAGCAAAGCTTTTTTTGATCTTTCTATAATGGCTGGGAATAAAGGCGACGAATCGGAACAAAGATCGGACACTAGCTATCTAGCTCACCCTTTCCAGTTTAATTTTACGACTGGAATGGATCGAATGTATCTATGTCTACTTGCTTACAATTATGCATGATATGACGCATGGCACATTTGCCTCGAGTTTTTGGGTTCGTTTTACATGAATGATACCAATCGCACGAAAACAATACAAATAGCACTTTCACGATAGATGACCGTGCCTCAAAGCCCTAGAGACCGACATGTCAGGGCGCCGCATGGCCACCGTGTGGCCAACGCCTACCACACAACCATCGTGTAGCCGATGTGGGTGCCACACGGCCACTGTGCGGCAGAGCTCGGTGTCACACGGCCACCATGCGGCAGCCCTTTAGCACCTTCATTAGTTAGTTTGATTAGCGCAATTAGGGAATTTATTTATATGTACTACTTATAGAAATTTTTAGATATAGCAAATGAGTTCAAACACTTACAAAATTTTTTGTGGAGCTTCCCGATGTAGCATACTTGAGTGTATAATTTATTCATAATTTTATCCATTCTGAATTTTACTTGAAAAACTATTTAAATAAACTATATGTAGGAATCTTTTTTAATATAGCAAATGAGCATCAAAGATCATAAAAAACTTTTGAAGGATCCTCACGCAGAGAACATGATTGTGTAATTTTTGCAGATTTTGTATTTTGTAAAATTGTATAGATATAGCAGTATAAAAGCTCATAACATGGGATGCAATATGGCTCACTCATCTGAGCCACTATTCTCTCCTCGTGTGTCTGCGTCCGTGGGTGTGGCCTTGTCATGCGTCGAGCATGTCCCGTGGGATATGACACCGGTCCAGCACGTATGTCGGATCGGAGTAGGTACAGAGACCATTCAGTCTGTTGAGTGGCTGGAGGTGCACCACTAGTCTGTTTAGTTTGTTAATGACAACACTAAATAATATTTAATTGGCTACGAAGAAAGTGGACGAAGAGTGCAAGCAATGAGTGTGAGCGAAGAGTGCAAGTAGAGAGACTGCAAGAGTGTGAGTGCATGCAGCTCGAAATTTATAGCGAGCACGATAGCAAAGCGCACACTAATAATGCGCCGGTAATAACGGGAGGGAATTGCACGCGCGGGGACAGACGCGATGGCACCTCTCTTTCGGCGGTTTATCCCTGTCGGACCTTGGGTTAGCAAAACCCAGATCCTCTGTGATTCACCGCACTATTCCCTGGATCAGTAGATAGTGCTCACAGATACATTACTGTATATCGAAAACATATCATGCGGAAGCGTAAATAATACAGTAATACTTACTCATGGGCCGGTTAGGCCGAAAATGATAAAATGCAGCGGCGGAAACTTCACACCGGTGGGATCCGCAGGACTTGCCCATAGGCAGCCAACTGGGGTTCGCGACCTAGTACATGGCCTCATCGTCTTCCAGCTCTGTCGATCCTTTTTAGGCATCGCAGGGTTTGACTTTATTTCCTTTCTGACTGAATGATGGCAGTTAAGCCAGAATGAGTACGATGATACTCAGCAAGCCATCACACAGGATGCAATAATAATAGATGCAAGACTGTCAAAGGAGGCGCGAGGCTCTTTTATTTGCTTAATACGACATTTGCAATAATCATAATTAAAATTCCTATGACTTGGCATTTTATAAACATGCTTTAAAGAGTTTGAAATGTGCAATAAATATAGCGGTGTCGGTTCCATCCACCGATTACATGGTTCCATCCACCTATGCTAGCTTTTGATCATTATGCCACTTTCATATTATCAATCACGCTGGAGTACGTCCCTCCAGGAAAAATCCCAAAATCAGAGTACCTCCCTCTGATAGGTTTTTGTCCCACCCACAAAGGTTTTTGAAATAGAATTAACTCGAGGAGAATCCCATGTCCGCCCTTGACCGTGGGCACGGCTATTCGAATAGTTTGACTCTGCAGAGTTTGTACACTTTCACCACAAGAGGCGATCCGCTCGTTGCTCCACACGATTCCTTAGTCATGCGGTTGAGTAGATCATCACAATAGCTGTTCAAAATATCGAGCCCCTTTTGTCATCTCGCTTTATGGGCTGCTCCCACTTGCGGTGGGTCCCATACTTTGCACAGGATGTAACCACGGAAACTAGCGCATTCGGACTGCAACTCTCCACAACGCTAGCACGGCTGGAAACTTCACCCTGCACTCGGTGTCCCTTTAGGCCTTCTCTTGCCCTTGTAGCATCCTCCTTTCCCCTACCAGTGAAATGAGTTCCGGGGGTTCGATAGATTTACTTAGCCAAGTTGCAATTTGCAGACTTGTGGTTGTACTGTTTTACACGGAGAAGTCATCACAGGATTAAGTCCTTAATGCGTCCGGGCGGTTCAGTCCACAAACCACATATTCTCGTGCTACTTCTGCACCAACCACTCTTACCACCCGCCCAGACAGGTATAGCAGATTTTGAGGGTTTTGAGAAGCGTAAAATAAGTAGTCACAAAGTATTCAGCCACGTACATCCCGTGACTACCCAAAACAAGTTCTCATGTTTTTGAAGATTGATGATCAGGGCAACTAGCGCCCTAGACATTGACAAGACTAGCATGGCATTTAATATGACGTATAGCTAGTAATGTTATCATTAATATCTATGGTGACAAGGATCAGGTATTCAAGTATCAAGGGATGGCATAATATAATACAACATCAAGTGGGCATGTAGCTACCTTAAGCTTTGACATATATTTGCATAATAAATTAGGCATGCAAGTTGATAGTTTAAAAGAACATAATTTTGCATAAAATGTAGGATCAATATGATCAAAGTGATGACTTGCCTTGCTTGTTTTACCACGGCCTTGATTGCTCTAATTCAAAGCCTTCTCAGTCATTGATCTTAATTTTTACTAGTCCTCGCTTTTACCCGAGTCTTGGTCTTGTTCGACCCCGTCGTCCTGTTGAGTCTTCGGATTCTAATACGCGGCAAAGAAAAGAAAGATCAAATAAATCCAAACACTTTAAATGTCCAAGTTAATTTAAATTATACATTTATTACGATTTGAGAATAGAAGGATGATTCGGGTTAGTGTGCCGTAAGCACAGCCGTAGATGAATTGGGCGAAGGAATGAGGTGGCAGAATAGCTTTACCGTGAGGGAAAATTTAGAATAAGGAGGGACCAAAATGAAGAAGTATCTACAGGCATATACCCCCTTTTGAAAAGGTAGAGGTCAAAACATAGCTGATCGGGGCAATGCGAGGTTCGACCATTTATTTGATAACCTCCTCATTATTAATTTTATATTTATCAAGGAAGTCCCGTGAGTCAGGCAGGACTTACGGATGGATAAAAGGGGCTAGCAAGGATAGTAAAGAGGAATTGAACTTTGTAATTTTAGGATGCGGGAGCTTTGCAGGAGATGAGAAAATTTAATTATTTAAAGAAATTTGATATTTCATGAGGCGATATTTATCTGAGATTGCAGTAGCCAGCTTAACAAATCATTATGTTAATGGCTTAATCAAATGATGGGGTTAGCCATTTCAGTCTAGTCGTTATTAGGAGCAAGGTTAATTAGCCGGCTTATTATCAATTATCAATAGATATGGCCAACGATTATGTTTTACTAAAAGAGATGCTATTACTTTATAGGGATCTTCTTAATAAAGCTATTTCTTTCATTGGTAATTATTCTCGACCATTAGATTTAGATCTTGAGATAATGATTAGGGATTTGGGTGTGAGACGAAGATTAATGATGGCTCTTTCTTATTCAGGAGTTCTTAATCGTAAACATTCGTTATTTTAAATCTTAGCATTTTAAGATAAATGTTAAAGTTTGTACCACAAATATATTAAGCACTTTTGAAAAGATAGCTTTCATGATTTTAGAGGTAATTAGACCACACCCGATATTTTATGTGGTAAAATCTTGTTAAATCGATTTACTTAGTTGGCATAAATAGAGACTTAGATCGCCGGACGAAAGATAGCATCTAAACCACTCGAGATAGTACTAAAGTTACTATTCGGTTTTCTGGAGTAAAGTGTAAAAGCATCGGTATTATTCCCGTAAAGCTTCAACCGTGCGACTTTAATTAATTAGGATCAACTTCTATTACATTCGATTTGTAAAAGAGAAACTCTAATTAGTTTCATACTCTCTATTTGCATGAAATTAACTAGTGTTAAATGATTAATTTACTTTCATAATACTTTTAGTTTAATCTCATCATTAGTTTCTTGTTCCTATTTTGTTTGTAGCTCAGATTTCATAAGGTTGCTTCTTCGAGTATTTACACAATATTAAATTATAAGCTAGCCATATACCAGGGAATGTGGGGACTTGCATACCAGAAATGGGAGACACTGACTAGCTGGTCCCACTAGTCAGAGGGGAGGCAGACAAAGAAAGGAGCTGTCGGCAAAAGCAGAGCAGAACAGGGGAGGGAGGCCGAGGCACGGCTGCGGCGGCGACGTCGGCGAGGAGCGGCCGGGAAGGGGCGGTGAATAGTAAAACAGAATGCCCCGGCGACGCGGAGGCTCCCGGTGGCAGTAGCTCCGGCCGGGGAGGGGGCCAAGCACACGGGCGGCGGCCTTAGGTGGCCGGCGGTGAGGAGGAAATGGGCGCCGGCGGCCAGAGGAGAGGGGGAAAGAATGGAGGTGCGTGAAAGCATAAGGGAGACACGGGGAACTCACCGGAATGGTTGGAGTGGCCGGAGGGAGGCCAGGTCGGGCCGGCGACATGTGCGGGCGGCGGTGCAACCGGGTCGCCGTGGCGGGGACACTGGGGCGGCGGTGGGCGGCGGCCGACCACTGGGGTGTCTTCGGGCGGCGCAGGTGGTGCTCTCGCCGTGAGGAATCGGCCGGGGATTGACCACGGGGGAGGCGGCGGTGAAAACGATGGTGACCGGCCGGAGGCGCAGAAGAAGCGGATGTGGCGTGCTCGGGCGTCGGTTTCCCGATTAATCGCGAGGGGAGGCAGTGGGCGGAAGGGGGTACACCGCGATGGGGTCGGCTTGTGGAGGGGAGGGCCAGAGCGGCGGGACGGCACGAATGGCGGTGGCCGGCGCAAGCGCAGAGCTGTTGCTCGGCTTGGAGGAGGAAGTGGGGAATGGGGAGAAGGCACCGGGTTCTTATAGCTGCGGAAAGGGGTCCCTGTGGCGGAGCTGTTGCCGGAGACCCGGGAGCAGTGCACGGCATGGCGGGGCGTACTTCGGCATGGCGAGGCGTACTTCGGCATGGCGAGGCGTCCGGCAGCATGGAGTAGGGGAATGGCGGCGGGGTAGGCCGGTGATAGGGTACTGGCGCAGAGGTGACGGGGCAGCCGGGGGCGGGCGAAACTGGGGGCGGGCGAGCTGCGCGGGCTGGGCCGCGCGAGCTAGGCCGTCGACCTGGGCGGCGGGCGCTTGGAACAGTGGCGGGAGGAGGAGGAAGAAGCAGAGGGAGGAGAAGGAGACGAGTGCGGTCGGGTGGGCTGGAGGCCGAAGAAGAAAAAGAAAAAGGAGCGGCCGGGCGGAAGAAAAGAAATGGGCCAAGCCCAAATTGAATTTTGGGGACTTTAGAAATTTCAGAAATTGGCTTAGTCCAACAATTGCATTCTTAGGATTGCCGAGTTTTGAGAGATAAACATTGAATTTCAGAATTTAAATTTTTGCATAAGAACATTAGATGAAAAGGATTTATTTTAATTTCTGCTCTTGGTTTTGAATATTCGGAATTCAAATTTTTAGATTCGAATTCAAGACTTCAAAGGAATTATGGTCTTCTAAATTTTAAATTTTCACTCTCGGTTTTTGATTCCAAGGTTTTGATTTTTAGTAATCGGGCTGTTGGCAAGAACTAACTCGAGAAATTTGAAATATCACCAAAACTTTTTGAGAGGCACTAGAAAAACGATTAGAAGATTTTTTTTAAAATTTTGAAAATACACTAGCTCCCTAATTGGGATGTTACAGACCCTACCCCCCTTAACAGGAATCTCGTCCTCGAGATTCGAGTGGAGTAACGGCTTGATACTACGCATACTGCTCTTGGTGCTGACGGAAAAGAGGGAAACTGCACAACTTGCTCTTCTGGATAGATTGCAGCTGACCTGGCTTCATTACTTGATATTTCTGGGACTTGTTGTTTTCGCCAGTGTTGATCGCTAACTTTTCTTTATGCCGGATGGTAGCAGGGCCTAACATCAAGGTGTGTTGATACTCCTTGGGTACTCAGGCTACCCCCCTTAACATGAAGAGTGACCGATACTAATTGCTCTTGTCAGCTTTAGTCATGACGAGTCTGATGGCGATTTGGAGACTCAGTCTTTGTATCTCAGCAGCCTTGGTCAGCAATAGATTCATGGAACAATCCTTGGGGCAGTGTTCTTGTCCCTCACAGAGAAAACAAGTAACCTTGCTCACGGAGGATTCTCCAGGTTGATGATCTTCTTCACGATTGGGGCAAGTTGCAGTGCATTGATTCGCTTGATGTCCTTTTTCTCCACAGCGTGTACATGCCACTAGGTTCTTGAGATAGCCTTCTGGTAGATGGTGTTTCTTGCAGTAGGGACAGTACGGAGCTGGGCAATTGTAGCTGTAGTGCCCTGTTTGTCCACAAGCAAAACATGTAACCTGTCGCAGCGGAGGGCATGATTGGGCATCATGTCCTGTCTTGCCACATGCAGCGCATGCGGTAACTGGCAGAGCTTCTGGACCTGGTAGTAGGAATTTGTTAGGTCTTGTTGGTTCCTGGATGACACACTTGGAGCTAACACACTTTCCTTTGCCAAGACCGAGGTTGATGGCGACTACATCCTTTTCTTGCTTGTTCGATTTCCGTCGAGGGCAGTCTCTCACAGAATGTCCTGGGTCACTGCATTTGAAGCAGTTGAACCCTTGGCCTGGCTTCCTCTGAGGGCCTTGATTGGTGGTGATAGCATCCCAGGCTAATCCTTCTAGATTCCGTTGGGGACATTTGATCGCGCAACATCCTGTGTTACTGCAAAGGGGATAAGCACCCTTACTGTTCCTTTTCGCAGGGCACCTACGGACGTCATGTCCTTTTTCTCCGCAATAAAAGCATATGGTATTCTTTCGGGGTCCACCTAATGTAGTGGTACGGTTGCCTATCATGTGGCGACTCTTTCTTGGTAGTCTTTGCGGAATGGATCTGAGTGTTGGCTTGTGCAGGTGGTGAGTAGAAACTGCTGGTTCTGGTTTCTCGCTTTTAGCCTTCTTTTTGGCCATTGACAATGTCTTGATGATGACTGGAACAGTGAGTCTGCTGCGAGAAGGAGACTTGAGTCTTGATCCTTTTGCAGGCTAAGGCCTCTTAGCTGTTGTCCTTTTCTGAAGGTGTTGACTCTTTAATTTCAAAGCTTTGAGTGTCTTGACTTGGCTATCTGCTATCTCTTGCCTACAGACCTGACGAGGTTTTCAGCAATAAGGTGAGGGGGAATTAGCATGAGACGCGTAAAGGATCACAGAGATGAGATATTCTAACCCATTCTAAGGAGTGCACACCCAGAAGCTGGGGCAGCACACAAGCCACACAGAATAACCAAGCTTTTGCAAACAAACTTTTCCTGTGACTACGAAATACAACGCCCAAGGGCAAGAAGGCAGTGCACAGGGCCAAATAAAATCTTTTTGACCAAGCAATGTCTATGCACGAAGACACAGACAAGGAGGCACAGGGTTCTTAACACTAGATTTGCTGAAGCGAAGCCATCCAAATCTTCACGAGCATCCTTGACGTCTTTGAACTTAAGTCTTTGAAGTAAGGGAGAGAGAATAGGAAAAACCAAACTTCCTTTTTGTAGACAGAAGTAGCAGAAGGAAAGGGTTAAGAAGTGTTTTGGCAGCAAAGCTCATGCTTCTTATTATTATTTTGGAAACAGAGCTATTTAGAATACAGTTTTCAGAAATCCGAGGCTGAAGGCATTTGCTTTTCCAAGGTAACCTCATAAATAATTTTCAGCGCAAGTAGATTCCCAAGTTTTGGTTTTAGAAGCAAGTTCTTGGGAATTAAACTTTTGGATTTTCAAATACTGGGGCCAAGTTTCGAAGTAACTTGAAATCAAACCTTTTCGCAACAAAGATATACTATATACTTTTGATATAGAGTTCTAATACACGAGTGCGGTCGGGTGGGATGGAGGCCGAAGAAGAAAAAGAAAAAGGAGCGGCCGGGCGGAAGAAAAGAAATGGGCCAAGCCCAAATTGAATTTTGGGGACTTTAGAAATTTCAGAAATTGGCTTAGTCCAACAATTGCATTCTTAGGATTGCCGAGTTTTGAGAGATAAACATTGAATTTCAAAATTTAAATTTTTGCATAAGAACATTAGATGAAAAGGATTTATTTTAATTTCTGCTCTTGTTTTGAATATTCGGAATTCAAATTTTTAGATTCGAATTCAAGACTTCAAAGGAATTATGGTCTTCTAAATTTTAAATTTTCACTCTCGGTTTTTGATTCCAAGGTTTTGATTTTTAGTAATCGGGCTGTTGGCAAGAACTAACTCGAGAAATTTGAAATATCACCAAAACTTTTTGAGAGGCACTAGAAAAACGATTAGAAGTTTTTTTTAAATTTTTGAAAATACACTAGCTCCCTAATTGGGATGTTACAATCCCCTCGTCGCACATGGCACGAGCTTTGATTTCGCATGCAAAAGCAGAGTAAACAAATTGCACTGGGTCCACCTCCACCGTACAAGCTTTGGTTTCTTGCATGTTTTGTAGACTAAAAAATCACCTGGCCCCACCTCCACCGCACGGGGTTGTGCAGTAGCAACCTCCACCGCATGGCTACCATGTGGCAGAGGATTAATTAGTGTGCATTAGGTGCTAATGGGCTGCCACTAATGGGCTACTGCATGGTGGCCGTTCGGCACCGAGCTTTGCCGCATAGTAGCCGTGTGGCACCTAGCTCGGCCGCATGGCGGTCGTGCGACGACCTGACGTGTCAGCCTCTAGGGCTCCGCTGCACGGCCACCGTGTGGTGGAAGCGTCATTTTTTGCCATTTCCACATGGCTGGAGTCATTCCTGTAAATACGAACACAAAAACGGCTAATTTGGTCAAAAACTCCATTTGCCTCAGTTTCTTTGGTACGAAACATTACTAAGTACGCACATCGAATTTTTGGTACGGTATTTTCCCATCCTCTTCGGATAAACAAAATCGGCAATAATATATAAACCATCAGCTAAAAGGAACATAAGAGTTTCATTCATAAGTCATCAACTAAGAGCCTATTTTTTTATCTTCTTTGTCGCTTTTAGCTTCTCTGGGAGTCGAAATAAACGTGACGGCTTCTCTAAGTGCCCTCTCGAAGCTGCTTCTTAAAGTAGCTTCTCGGGTCTAAAACAGTATGCATCGATTGCGTCTGTATTTTCGTAATCCGCACGCCATCTCTAAAAACACAAATAAAAGCTATTAGTTGTATTCAAAAAAATATAACAGAAAAATAATAATTTTCGTAGTAAGTCGCAATGGAAAAGAATACCCAGCCGGTCTGTTCGAGAGGCCTCACGTTTGGTTGATTAGCCTGGTCCTGGGTATACAAAAGTGACTCCCGAGCTCACCTCAAATCCGGCCTCCACCTCCTTTCCCCCAGCTTCCTCTGTTGCGACCGTATTGCTCCGCACCTGAATCCATCCCCTCCAGTCGCCCTCCGCCGCCACTGTCGCCCATTGTGGTCCGGCCGCCGTCTCTGAGCCTAGAACCCGTCATCCCCATGCGAGCCTGGAGCCTCCACAATCTGCCGCCATGCTCGAATCGTGGAGCCTGGAACCGTCGTCACCGGCCAAGCCCGAAGCCTTCGCGATCTGTTGCGTTCTTGTAATGTGGTGTGAATGGAAAGGAGCGGTCCATAAATCACAAGTTGATTAGGTAGATAGTAAAGACCGCTTTCAAAATTTGTGTGTAAGCACACGAAATTTTGGTGTCATGCTTTCTATTGCTTTCAAGTTGCAGATTTCCGTTTCTATTTGTTGGTTCTATTGCTAAGTTAGATATTCCTGTTTCTATGGTGTAGATGGAGCTTATGATGGGTACTGCAATAGCTTTCTTTCTTTCTTTTGCCACGATTTTTTTCTTTCTTTGGTCTGCTGTTTGGAGAATCGAAGTTTATGCCAGAGTAACTTTTTTGTTGCTCTTTTAGCTGTTCGCCATTGTTTGATTTCACAAGCTAAATCACATCAATCTTGGTGGTGCTAATCACACCATATCTAATGCAAGGCTATCACATCTGGATAACCTGGTTGAATAATGCAACTAACCAGACAACCTTAGGTTGTATGTGGTGAGCCAGGCTCCACTCATCCTGGCTCAAAAAAGGGGCCAGGCTAAGGCGCTGCACACAACCAATCACACCTTTAGAACATATTTATCCTTCAGCATCCAAAACAGATGCCAAAGTAGGTGCATCAACTCTCTCCACAATGTCATTGGTAGCTATTTTTAGTTTAACCTTTAGCGTCATCTACAAATACTAAAGTGGCATCAAATATTTTAGATTCTATTATTTATATAATGATTCACATAAATGATATATAGTTTATACAGTTAAACACGTCTTTTTTTTTTTTGGTTTCAAATGTTAGCACCGGCGTACAATAATTACTTAGATACTATACGCGCGCTCAGGCCGTAGCAACCGTGCCCTGATCGTTTGGCCTTGACGCTAACTAATTTCTCTCTCCTCTGGATTCCTGTTAGCCTTGTGCTATGCGTATGCTCTTAGGGTAGACCGAAATTTCTCTTGGGAAACAGCTTTACCGCGTGTGCATGCCGTTGGACAGATGATTGATGGTCTGGAACAAGCACAGTGGGGAAATAGCCAAATAGGGGTTGTTTCCTATTAGACTTGTCCTTTTTAGTTTTGGTAGATACCTTTCAGACTGTTTGTGAGAGAAAGTATAAAATTATAGAAATTTATGTATGGTTTTGGTCAATATAAATAAAGTCACTATAGTTTGTACTATAATTAACTTGTAGACTCCATCTTAAAAAGACACTCCGTTTAAAAGTTAGTTAGAAAAGCTGAAAAAGAGCTTTTGGGCCTCTTCTTTTCGGATTCAGCTTTTGGTTTTTCTATATTAAAGTATTTTTCTACGGTAGTTAGCTTTCAAACGAAGTGTTTTTTAAGACAGAGTCTATAATTTGATTATTGTAGACAATGTAGTAACTTCATCTATATCGACTAAAATTGCATACGTGTTTCTTTTACTCCGTACTTTTTCTCACTATCTCTCTACTAGCTATTACTATTTATAAGCCAAAACTAAAAATCACCGATCGTAACTCAAAAAAACAGACCCTTTATTGTTTGTCATTGTTTTCTCCAAGCTATTGAATCTGCAATGTGACGGTGCATGACGCACGCGGTAGTAGAAACAGCTGCGATCAACCCCATTTGGCGATTTATCTTTGGCAAGATCGGGTGAGAAAGAGAACAATTTCTTACTGTTGCTACCAAGGTTTAGGCATCCATTCTTTATTGGAGGGTTACAAAATCGATTATAAATGTAAATGAAAAGCCCCTAAAATTTCAAACCAAAAATTTTTGTGAGTTTTTGCTGAATTTTGGGTGATTTTTCTGAAAACTTTCCTTTTTGGGAAAGTTTTCCCCTCGCGCCGCTTTTCTTTCCGGGCGATGCCGCCTCCCCTCTCCTCCGGCGCCTCGCCCGTTTCCGCCTTTCCCCTCCCTCGCGCGCCCCTGCGCTCGCCCCAGCCCGTTGGCGCCGCCTCTCCTTCCTCCTCTCCCCTCGCCCCGGTGCCCTCCCCGTCCTCCCTCTCCCGCTGGCGCCGCGCCCTCTCCCCGCCTTCTCCCCGCGCACGCGCGGTAGCGCTGCGCGCTGCATCATCCTCGGATTCCCCCTCCGCGCCCGCGGTTTGGACCCCGCCGTCACCCAGTCCGAAGGAGACTCCGCGCCACGCGTCGTCCCCCTTCTGCGCCCGACCCCACCTGGCAGCGGCAACCTCCTCCCTCCCCGCGCGCGGACGCGCCCGTGCCCATGCCGCGCCTCAACTGCTCCCCTCTCCCGTCTTTCACCATTACTCGCCTGGCAGTGCTTCCGTCACCCCCCCACTGCGCGGAGGAGACGCCCGAGCAACTCCCCGTCCCTTCCTGTTGACTCCCCGGCCGCGCCCGTTGCCTTCTCCCCGAAGGAACTCCTCCCTCCGCCCGGGCATAAAAGTCCCACTCTCGACTCCCTCTCCCTCATTTGCTTCCCGAGCTCCACCCCTGCGCTCAATCCCTCCCCATCACTCCAAAGAAGCTCCCCGAGCCGCCGATTGAACCCCCGTCGCCCCAGTCGCCGCCGCCATTATCCCCTGCGCCGGCGGCACCGTAAAGCAGATCTCCCGCCCCTCCCTCATTCTTCAATTACCCCTCACCAGAGCATCTCCTCCACTTGTTAATGCCGCTGGTACCTTTGTTTGAGCAGAAGGATCACCAAGGAACTCCGGCGACGAAGCTCCCTCTTCGGTCGTCGCACCTCACCGTGGCTAGAGCAACTCGAAGCTTCTCGGCTTGAACCACCGCCGCTAATGTGAGCCCCAGACTCCCCTCATCGTGTACCCGCAGCCGATTCGATCAATTCGCCATCGGTAACCTCCATTGCCGTCGGAGAACTGAGCTTCCCCATTCCGTCCACTGCCTTCTCCCTTGGTCTCCTTGAGCTCCAACACCCCAAAATGGGATCCCCTAGCCATAAGCTACCCGTTGGTACCCTTGGTTGCCGCCGACAAGCCCCCTGGCGCCCGGGCCGCCGTCGCCACCGTGTCCCTGCCCCGGGAGCACTGTAGCGGCGAGAGGAGGAAGAAGACCCCCTCCCCCGCTACGTGGCTCCTCTGCCTCCGTCCGATCTCCTTAAACCCCGCTCGCCACGCCCGTCCGATTCCCCGTACCGATTCGGCCACCCGCTTGTATTTCAGCCGTTCGATCTTTCCTCCCCGCCTTGATCCGGGCCGCCCGCGCTCGCCACACCGCCCGCTCCGCCACGCGGCGGCCATGCGGACCGCAGGGCGCAACGCAGCCGGGCCGTGGCCTCCCGGCCCACTCCCCTTCCCCGCGCGCGCGTTGGGCCGCGCGGTTTGAATCGGCCGAGCGGGCCGAAACCGTGGGCTGGGCCGCACTGTAGCAAAGTGGTCGGGCTGCACTGTTGCTAATGATTTTTCCCCGAATTTCTTAATTTATAAATCCCAGAAAATCCAAATAAATTCTAGAAAATCACAGAAAATCCCAAAAATTCCCAAATTTCACCACTCTGCTCCAAATAATATCCTGGACCCATTTTTGGCCTCCACTTCCACAAATTCATCCCAGATAAATTTCTAAAATTCCATCTAAAGGTTTTATGCATTTTACTAATTTTTAATTAGTTTATTTTTCCTCGCTTGATTAGTCTCAAGCTGGATTTAATTATTTTATGTGTTTGCGCTAGTGTCGAAGATCCCGGGAGCTCAAGTGCAGTCGCAGGATCCAGGTGTTTGTTCGTTCGAGCTAGCTGAGATCATCCGGATTGACGGCAAGTCCCAAATCCTTTGATCATGTTGTATCCCATGATGTTTAATTACGTTACTATGTTATTTGCATTAAGCTAGTTCTGAAATGCTAGTTCAAAGTAAAATAAAATGTTTAGAATGACATGATATGTAGTTAAACCTACCACCGACAAATGCCATGTTAAACTTCTAGCCATGCCTTTGTAACCCTAGAAATAATTATCTGTTAATCTAGATAATTGTAGGTTATTATTATCATGCAAAGTCTTCGACTAATAAGGTTGTGGCTGCGAGCCAATAAAATTTGAAAACCCGACTCTAAGGTAGGGTGGTATGGGACACCGTATCTTAGAGCGGAGAGTCCCGGTGTGCACAAGTTAGGGTAAGGGTGGTGGTGCGCCGCAAGATGGATCATTCGCCCACCGCCTACCCTAGGTTGGAGGTCGCGGACCTCGTGGAAAATGTAAGATTTAGACCCTTACGCTGAGCAAATGACATAGTGACCGCTCAACCACAGGTGTTGACTTGTTAACCCTGGTTTAGTACCTGCTCAACTTAAGTGAAACCCCGCTTTGGGAGTCGGAACAAGACAACGATAGGTCCCCACAACTCGGGTCCGGCGTTCCGCGACGGCCAGCGGACGCCCGAGGATGTGCGGGTTTCTTATCTATCGGGTGGAGTGTATACCAAGGGTTGAGCAGCGAAAAGACTCGGTTCCTTAACTCAGTCATGAGGGTTAAGGATGCGTGTGGGTAAAGTTGGGAAACTCTGCAGAGTCAAATAAATGGTATTCGAATACGCCGTGCTCCCGGTTAATGGAGCTGTGTCACTTGGGTGATTCCAGCAGCAAAGCTTAAGTAGTTTTGTACATGTTTTAACTTGATTAGTTGGTTAATTAACTCTTCATGAAAAACCCCTGAGATCTTAAGAAGTTGTTTTGGGTCCGTTTTATTAAAATATTTGCAAATAAAACTGCATCCACCAAAGCTAATAAACCAAGTATACTCCTTTCCATTGTAACTCCATGCATGTAGTAAGATAGAGTCCCTTTGGGGCTTGCTGAGCCGGTTGTTTGGCTCACGTCTTGCTTAATCCACTCTTTAGAGGATCAAGACGAAGGTGAAGGTCTCCCCGTTGAGGAAGTCCCGGAGGATCTCTTCTTCGACGAGGACCCGTGGCTTTAGGTCTTCGCCGCGCTCAAGCGGATTCTGGAAGTCTTTTGTAATGTAATTATACTTTGGGCTTGCACGCCCCGCTGTCAAAAACTGGATGCTATTCCATATGTGAATTATATGCTGGACTTTTGTTGTAAGCATACAATGGTATACTCTTGCGCGACACTCCATAACTGTTCAGGCGTGAATAGTTACGGAATGTCGTGTCCGTACGCGCCCCTGGAAACGGGGGCGTTACAAGAAGTGGTATCAGAGCAGGCTCTTGACCGTAGGTTGAGACCTAAGGCAAACTACGAAGCAAATTTATCTCAAAACTTAATATAAAGCCATAAAAAGGGTTTACGAAAAACATAAGTATTATTGCTGTCTTTTTCCTCTCTGATTGCTACCTTATCTATCTTAGTTTACTTCCGCTTAAGTTTTGCTTTTGCAAAATGATTACTACGTCACTTGTCTAGCTTCAAAATTTCGCTTCTCGACAGCTGGAGGAGTAGCCGTTGTTCGCTAGACTAGACTGACCGTGAGTTGTAGTGGTACTTTTGTAATGTAAAACAGGTGCAATCACGAACCCTAAGTGGTTTGTGTACCACTTGCATATTGTAAATTTATGTTCATTATATTGTATGTTGTTTGCTTAATTATCTGTAATTCCCCTGCGTTCAAAGCTTTCTCCTGTCCCCTTTCGTTCTTGTTCTTACCCTTGTTCGCCCTATACTTACCTTGAAATTCGATGTCTTACTTATCCCCTCTTGATTGCCAAAGCCGCTGCAAAGCTAATCTCAAGTTCCCAATTGGCAGATGGATCCAGAACAGCAGAGTGGTCAGACCAGCGGGCAGGGTGCACCTGCCACAGATCAGACAACACTTGCCAGCGTACTAGCAAAGATGGAACAAAATCGCTATTAGGGAGAACAGAATATTCTGCGAGTGCTAGAACAAATTGCAGCCAGATCTCCAGGTATCCAAGGTGGAGGCAATGCCACTCGGGATGGTTCCCCAATAACCACCCGATGGGCAGACTTTCAGAGGACACGACCACCGGTCTTCATTCCCTCGGCTGACCCAATAGCAGCTGGGGATTGGCTGGTAGATGTGGAAAGAAAACTACAGACTGTACAATGTGAGGACAAGGAGAAAGTGCTATACGCTTCCCACCTATTGCAGGGTGCTGCAGCTACATGGTGGATCAACTATCAACGCACACTGCAAAACAGAGAAATCAGTTGGGAAGATTTTTCAAAGGCCTTCCGCAAGGCACACATACCAGATGGTATCATGGAGGCTAAGCGCCGAGAATTCCTAGCGCTTAAACAAGGCGGACGCACTGTTATGGAATACTTACATCAATTTAACCACTTATCCAGGTTTGCTCCGGAGGATGTTAACAGTGAGGATAAGAAAATGAGCAAGTTCCGAGCAGGACTGTAACAGTCATTGAAGTTCCATATCTCAGCCATGAAGTTCAAAGACCTGCACGATATGGTAGATAGCTTGATTATTTCAGAAGAGGCCAGAGGTGAAATGGAAGATTACAGGAAGCGCAAGGCAGCACATAAGTCCCAGTCTTCTTCGCACAGTGCTCAGCGGAGTAAGACTACGAGATCATCCTCATTTCGATCCCCATCTTCCCGACAGTATGTGATGCTACCAAAGAACCAGTCTGGACAATCTCAACAGTACAGTTCTCCTTTACCCTTGGCCACCAAATGCCCCACCTGTGGTGGGAATCATCTTGCTAGCAGCTGCCCGCGAAGGTCAGATGCTTGTTTCCATTGTGGAGAGATTGGACACTACAAGCATCAGTGTCCCAGGAGGAGTTTACCATCAGATGCAGCTAAACTCCAAGCCCAAAACTAGCAGCAGCAGGAAACACAGTCACAGTCAGGCCCTAGCACCCTCGAAGGAGGCTATCTGCAGATCAAGACAGCCGGACCTCAATCACCGGCAGGCACCGCGAACTTCACATCTGCAGGCAGAAGCAAAGGTCGTACCAGACCCACATTCTATGCAAGAGTAAATCATGTGTCCGCAGAAGATGCAGCTGAAGCTAGTGACATCATTGCCGGTATGTTCCCAATCAACACCATACCTGCATTGATTTTATTTGACCCTGGTGCAACGCATTCGTTTATTTCGAAGAGTTTTGCTTCAATAAATCAGTTGCCTTCTGTTTCATTGCCAAGACCTTATGTGGTTGAAACCTCCGGGATTAGAATGGAGTCCCACAGAGGGTGTAGTGGGCTCAATATAAAAATCCAAGGGGTAGACTTCAGAGCAGATTTGTTGCAATTAGACATGTCAGGATTAGATGCCATTTTGGGCATGAACTGGCTAGCCAAGAACAAAGGCAAGGTAGATTGTGAGATCAAAACAGTATCCTTGGTGAATCCTGAAGGTCAGAGAGTGGTAGTAGAAACAGACCGAAAGGTGCTGAAAGATGCCAGAAAGCATATGATCAATATGATAGCAGTTGCACCTGATCAAGTGCCAGTGGTACAAGAATATCCGGATGTGTTTCCGGAAGAATTGCCAGGCAGACCCCTTGACAGACAAGTGGAACTTGCCATAGATTGGTTCCAGGCACCAAGCCAATTGCCAAGCACCAGTACAGAATGTCAGCCAGTGAACTGAAGGAACTGAAAAAGCAATTAGATGAATTACAAGAAAAAGAATTTATACGACCAAGTGTTTCACCTTGGTCGGCCCAGTTTTGTTTGTAAAGAAGAAGAATGGCGAGCTCAGAATGTGTGTTGATTACAGAGGTTTGAATGCTGTCACAATCAAAAACAAGTACCCATTGCCCAGAATTAATGACCTGTTTGATCAGCTTAAGGATGCCAAAGTATTTTCCAAGATCGACTTGCGCTCGGGTTATCATCAACTCAAAATCCGAGAGCAAGATCGAGAGAAGACAGCCTTCATCACTCGGTATGGATTATTTGAGTTCACAGTCGTTCCCTTTGGTTTAACCAATGCGCCAGCTTATTTCATGAATCTTATGAATCTGGTGCATATGGACCAATTGGACCGATTCGTGATAGTCTTCATCGATGATATTCTGATATATTCCAAGAGCGAAGAAGAGCACAGGGAGCATTTGCACATGGCATTGACCAGATTGAGAGAGCATAAATTGTATGCCAAGTTCGACAAATGCAGCTTTTGGCTAAAAGAAGTTGCTTTCTTGGGTCACATTATATCAGAAGATGGAGTCAAGGTTGATCCAGAAAAGATTGCTGCAGTTATGGAATGGAAGCAGCCTAAGACAGTAACAGAGGTGAGAAGTTTTCTTGGATTGGCAGGTTATTATCGCCGATTCATAGAAGGATTCTCGAAGATTTCTCGTCCACTCACTCAGCTACTAAAGAAGGACAAGCCCTTCACATGGACAGATACTTGTGAAGAGAGTTTTCAGCTATTGAAGACCAAATTGACAACAACGCCAGTATTGATTTTGCCCAACCCAGAGAAAGAGTTCCAAATCTACTGCGACGCCTCAAAGCAAGGATTGGGTTGTGTACTCATGCAGGACGGAAAGGTTGTTGCCTATGCCTCAAGACAATTGAAGCCACATGAAGAGAATTACCCCACACACGATCTAGAACTAGCAGCTGTGGTGCATGCACTCAAAATCTGGCGGCCTACCTACTAGGGAATCGTTGTGAGATATTCTCGGATCATAAAAGCTTGAAGTACCTGTTCACACAGTCAGAATTGAATATGAGACAACGAAGATGGCTGGAATTGATCAAGGACTATGAGGTGGATCTTCAGTATCACCCGGGCAAAGCCAATGTAGTCGCCGATGCCCTCAGTCGAAAAGCTCGTCCCAGCAAAGTCAACACCACCGAGTACCCACCAGAATTGCAAAGAGATATGCTACGACTGAATTTGGTGATCACTGAGCATGGCAGTATGGCAGCATTAGAGATTCAACCATTACTGACCGATCGGATCAAAGCAGCACAAGATGAAGATGAAGAGATTCAAAAACTGAAAAAGGAAATTCAAGAAGAAGATTCATCAGAGTATGCGATAAACGAGCATGGAATCCTTACCTTCCGTGGCCGCTATTGTATACCCGACAAGAAGAAATTGAGAGAGTTGATCCTATCCGAAGCCCATTCCTCTCAATTCTCAATTCATCCAGGAAGCACCAAAATGTACCAAGACTTGAAGAAGCAGTATTGGTGGAACCAGATGAAGAAAGAAGTGGCAGAATACATGGCTAAATGTGATGTTTGCCAGCAGATCAAGATAGACCACCAGAAACCATCGGGATTGTTGCAGCCTTTGCCAATTCCCGAATGGAAATGGGATAGCATTGGGATGGATTTCATTACTGGACTTCCCAAGACTCGTGAGGGATATGACGCTATCTGGGTCATTGTTGATAGATTGACCAAGATAGCTCATTTCCTCCCGATCAAGCAAACTTATGGGAAGGATAAGTTTGCCGAGCTATATTTGACCAGAATAGTGACACTACATGGAGTCCAAAAGAAGATTGTGTCAGATCGAGGAGCACAGTTTACATCCAAATTCTGGGAGAAATTACATGAAGCTATGGGCACCGATTTGAATTTCAGTTCAGCATACCACCCCCAGACAGATGGACAGACAGAGAGAACCAATCAGATTTTGGAGGACATGTTGAGAGCTTGTGCAATTGTGTATGGTGCAGCATGGAATACTTGTTTACCATTTGCTCAGTTCTCATATAACAACAGCTATCAAGCCAGCATCCAAATGGCACCGTTTGAAGCACTTTATGGCAGAAAATGCAGGACCCCACTGATTTGGACAGAAACAGGAGAACGACAACTTATTGGCCCCCAGATTGTTCAAGATGCAGAAGCGCATGTCAGAATTATCAGAGATAGACTCAAGATTGCCCAAGACCGATAGAAAAGCTATGCAGATAACCACAGGAAGGACTTGAGTTTCGAAGTTGGAGACTATGTGTATATCAAAATCACCCCATTCAAGATAGTCAAAAGATTTAAGTAAAAGGCAAATTAGCACCAAGATATGTGGGACCGTTCCAAATTACCGGGAGAGTTGGAGAGGTAGCTTATCAAGTGCAGCTCCCGCCCAACTTATCCAGGATCCACAATGTGTTCCACGTATCCCAACTTCGGAAATGTCTGCGCCAGCCCACAGATGAAGTACCATTGTTAGATATTGAATTGCACGATGACTGCACGTATACTGAAGAACCACTACAAATACTTGAAACGTCAGAGAGGCAGCTCAGAAACAAGAATGTCAGATTTTGCAGAGTACAGGGTAAGAATCACACAGCGGATGAGGCCACTTGGGAACGAGAGTCAGACTTGCAGCGAGATTTCCCCAACTTACTCCCTGGACCAAGTTAATCTCGGGGTCGAGATTCTTTTAAGGGGGGTAGGTTGAAAAGCCCCTAAAATTTCAAACCAAAAAATTTTGTGAGTTTTTGCTGAATTTTGGGTGATTTTTCTGAAAACTTTCCTTTTCGGGAAAGTTTTCCCCTCGCGCCGCTTTCCTTTCCGGGCGATGCCGCCTCCCCTCTCCTCCGGCGCCTCGCCCGTTTCCGCCTTTCCCCTCCCTCGCGCGCCCCTGCGCCCGCCCCAGCCCGTTGGCGCCGCCTCTCCTTCCGCCTCTCCCCTCGCCCCGGCGCCCTCCCTGTCCTCCCTCTCCCGCTGGCGCCGTGCCCTCTCCCCGCCTTCTCCCCGCGCACGCGCGGTAGCGCTGCGCGCTGCACCGTCCTCGGATTCCCCCTCCGCGCCCGCGGTTTGGACCCCGCTGTCACCCCGTCCGAAGGAGACTCCGCGCCACGCGTCGTCCCCCTTCTGCGCCCCGACCCCACCTGGCAGCGGCAACCTCCTCCCTCCCCGCGCGCGGACGCGCCCGTGCCCATGCCGCGCCTCAACTGCTCCCCTCTCCCGTCTTTCACCATTACTCGCCTGGCAGTGCTTCTGTCACCCCCCACTGCGCGGAGGAGACGCCCGAGCAACTCCCCGTCCCCTCCTGTTGACTCCCCGGCCGCGCTCGTTGCCTTCTCCCCGAAGGAACTCCTCCCTCCGCCCGGGCATAAAAGCCCCACTCTCGACTCCCTCTCCCTCCTTTGCTTCCCGAGCTCCACCCCTGCGCTCAATCCCTCCCCATCACTCCAAAGAAGCTCCCCGAGCCGCCGATTGAACCCTCGTCGCCCCAGTCGCCGCCGCCATTATCCCCTGCGCCGGCCGCACCGTAAAGCAGATCTCCCGCCCCCTCCCTCATTCTTCAATTACCCCTCACCACAAGTTAGGGTAAGGGTGGTGGTGCACCGCAAGACGGATCATTCGCCCACCACCTACCCTAGGTTGGAGGTCGCGGACCTCGTGGAAAATGTAAGATTTAGACCGTTACGCTGAGCAAATGACATAGTGACCGCTCAACCACAGGTGTTGACTTGTTAACCCTGGTTTAGTACCTGCTCAACTTAAGTGAAACCCCGCTTTGGGAGTCGGAACAAGACAACGATAGGTCCCCACAACTCGGGTCCGGCGTTCCGCGACGGCCAGCGGACGCCCGAGGATGTGCGGGTTTCTTATCTATCGGGTGGAGTGTATACCAAGGGTTGAGCAGCGAAAAGACCCGGTTCCTTAACTCAGTCATGAGGGTTAAGGATGCGTGTGGGTAAAGTTGGGAAACTCTGCAGAGTCAAATAAATGGTATTCGAATACGCCGTGCTCCCGGTTAATGGAGCTGTGTCACTTGGGTGATTCCAGCAGCAAAGCTTAAGTAGTTTTGTACATGTTTTAACTTGATTAGTTGGTTAATTAACTCTTCATGAAAACCCCTGAGATCTTAAGTAGTTTTTGGTCCGTTTTATTAAAATATTTGCAAATAAAACTGCATCCACCAAAGCTAATAAACCAAGTATACTCCCTTCCATTGTAACTCCATGCATGTAGTAAGATAGAGTCCCTTTGGGGCTTGCTGAGCCGGTTGTTTGGCTCACGGCTTGCTTAATCCACTCTTTAGAGGATCAAGACGAAGGTGAAGGTCTCCCCGTTGAGGAAGTCCGGGAGGATCTCTTCTTCGACGAGGACCCGTGGCTTTAGGTCTTCGCCGCGCTCAAGCGGATTCTGGAAGTCTTTTGTAATGTAATTATACTTTGGGTTTGCACGCCCCGCTGTCAAAAACTGGATGCTATTCCATATGTGAATTATATGCTGGACTTTTGTTGTAAGCATACAATGGTATACTCTTGCGCGACACTCCATAACTGTTCAGGCGTGAATAGTTACGGAATGCCGTGTCCGTACGCGCCCCTGAAAACGGGGGCATTACAGTAAACAATCAAATTTTCACATCCCGGTGCCATTTTATTTAACACTTAAGCGGCGTTGATCCATTTTTCAGTAGTTCAATGTAATGACTGCCTTTGTATTTGAACTGAACTTACCTGGTATGGATTTTATACTTGTCATTGGTAATATGGTAGTGCAACGTCTATTGCCTCTCGCACTGTACTGCACAACGTGATGTATCCGTCAGGCTAGCGTTCACACGACAGAGGCACACAAATTTTGGGAACATGTTTTTGTTATATACAAATACTGCTACGATGAAGAATGCAACCTGATTCTACAACACAATAGTATAGCATTTATAACTATGATGTACAACGGACAAGATAACGGTGGTCACATCAGCATTTCGTCAACTACGCAGCAACAGCATAGCGCGGTGAAACTGCATCACATAAGAAACTGTCAGGAGAATAAAGCCTCTATTTTGTCGCAACAAGACCCGAAATAAATGCAAAAACACGACAAGATCAAGGGAAAGAAAGGTGTAACATCAAAAATGTTGCTTAAGGCCTCATTTTTTTGGGCTTATGACTTATGCTATAGTAAGTAGTTTTCAAATGAATTGTTTATTTAAGATGGGGTCTACTAGTTGATTGCAGTAGACACTATACCGACTTCAGTTGTATCAGTCAAAACCGCACATAATTATCCCTCTAACTCTATAATCTCTCGCGAACAGCCAGAATTTAAAAACCTCAGCCGAAAATAACGCACCTTGAGAGTTAAGACTCCGTTCAGAAAACATATTGCTTGGAAAACATGATCATCATTGTCCCTACCGTGCACAAACATAAAATCGACATGATCAGCATATATTTGGTCAAGATCATTCTCTTTGTCGATAAAGTTTGAAAAGAAAACCCAAGCAGTAGATGCTGCTTTTGTCAATGGGAAAAGAGACGGGAAAACGAATCTGAAATGGTTACCTCGTGCGCCATCGTGATGAAAACTGTTCCGATGTTGCATCATGAGACACCGTTAGTTTTGCAATGAAACTATGAACGAATGATATCAACAAACGGAATGAGAGGGGGAGAGAGAGATGGACAGAGGGGGAAATCTCAAAGCCAGAAACGTATTCTAGACGAGGAGATCTATTTGTTCAAAGCAACAAACCAAAAAAAAAAGGCGATGGTGATCTTGCCATGAACAAGAACACAGCTGGTAATTTTCAGCTGGCAGTCACAGCATCTTTTGACTGCTATGAGATGTTGGCCACTTCACACATCACCTCTCTGTACGTAGCTCACCATTTTTCGCCTGCTCAATCTAATTTTTGGTAGCACGTTGGGAGTCCGTCCCCCCTCCCTGTAACGTACAGGCGAGATGCACCCGACATGGGCAGCCCTCGTGGTGTCGTCGCTGTCCTGACTTGCACTTTCACCGTGAAATGTGCGTGCCGCGTGCGTGCGCCTTCGTGGCCGTGCCAGCACCGACCACGCGGTTCACCGGCCGGTTGCTTCGCCGTGCTTCTCTGTGCGTTCCTCCGTTGTTAGACGTGAAAAGCTACCCTTCCTTTTGCCGTTCGAACCTTTCTTCCTTTTCTCTGTGCTCTTGTATTTTTTTTGTAGTCAGTGTAATGCTCACCGACGGAATCAGGTCTAGTAGATATGTTATCTTAAGTCGAATACTCGTACAAACTTGGTGGCGAAGTAGACGTTCTTGTATTTTTAGTCAGTGTAATGCTTGCTCGCCGACGGAATCAGGTCCGGTAGAGATGTTATCTTAGTCTAATACTCGTAAAGTCGTCGTAGATTTGATCAACTCTTTCCAGTTTATGATTTCCTATGAACAATCAAACAAGATAATTTCTTCATCATCTTTTCGCAACGGCTTATCAGGACAGACTTTTCAAAGAGTCTTATCGACATTCAGTTTGTTCACACAAATACTCACGCTAGAGCTAAGGGGGCATTTATATTGGCTTTTGCCTGATAAATAGTAATAATTTATAGAGAGACACTTACGTGTGATTTTGGCCGATATAAATAAAATCAATACACCAGTATCTACTACAATCGACTAGTAGACTCTACTTTGATAAGATAATCTGTTGAAAACTAAGTACCGTAGAAAAATCATTAATTTACTATAGAAAAACGGTTTTTAGAAGCTAATACGAACAAGGCCTAAAAGTCATCCGTTGCAGTCATAAATCATAAACCGTAGTTAAAAAAAGAACCCACCTTTTAATAAGTTGTTTCACGAGTAGTTATACAAAACATGGCAAACGGGCAAATCCATGAACAATAGTAGCTGCTTTAATTAACAATTAACAGTGCCAAACGATTTACATGTACAAAGCAAGCATGCAGGCGATCTAAGCCGTGCACCCTCAGGTCATATGATTATTTGTTTCCTTGAATTGAATCACAAACTGATAGATAGGTATATACGTATCGCGTAAGTAGTCTCTCACAACCTCCTGCTGCTCTCGAGCCTCGTGTAGCCGAGTATGCAGTTGGCGTAGGCCACGTTCTTGAGCGCCTTGCCGTGCCACCTGCTGACGGCGGCCACGCCGGAGCGGAGCGTCTTGAGCAGGCAGTCTGCCGTCCTCACGACGCTCCGGACGCCCATGGGCAGCGAGAGGTAGGGCGCGTTGAAGAGGTGGAACTCGAGCGCCGCCGCCTGCTGCTGCCGCGGCGCCGCCATGAGCATCCTGGCGACCTGCCGCGCGAAGCCGGCGCCCAGGGAGTGGCCGCAGAGGCAGACGTTCTCGGACCCGAACCGGTCGATGGTCGCCCTCAGCGCCTGCAGCGCGCCGGCGAGCCGCGCCGAGCCACGGAGGCTGTTCCTCGCGAGCAGGCGGAGCTCGTCCTCCACGTCGCGCCGGATGGTCGGCGCGCGCAGCAGCGTGCCCCGGAACGCGATCACCGCGCTCGGCGCGCCGCTCGGCCTGTCCCCGCCGTCGCCGTCGCCATCGAGCAGGTGGTGGTCCCACTCGAAGATGGCGCCGAACACGGAGCCGTCCCTCTCGTCGACCAGCTCGTGCGCCAGCCGGTAGCTGAACGGCTTCCACCACCGCTGCGCCACCTCCGCCGCGTCCCGCCGTTCCTGCCTCTCCAGCTCCAGCAGGTACACCGCCTCGATCAGGTACGCCATCACCATCCTCCTGTAATCGTCGTCCCTCCTGCAAACAACAAAGCCCAATGCCCTCATCGATCAGGCACGCATTTCTCGGCGCAAGAAACAATCCAAATCATGGTAGAAGAAGCTACTTACCAGCTAGTGTGTGTGAGCTCCCGCCAAGTAGACGAGCAGGACAGGTTCGCATGCGACGCCATTGCCATGGCTAGCTAATCACTCACTAACTACCTTCCTAACGCTGTGCGGTAAGTGCAGCTGTGATCGTTGGCGTAGGGAAAGTGTGTCATGGGTGGCGGCAATATATACTCGGTGGGGAGTGGTGTAGGATTAAGCCGAATTTGCTACTTAGTGGAGCAAGGCTTTTTGTGATCTTTCTATAATGGCTGGGAATAAAGGCGACGAACCGGAACAAAGATCGGACACTAGCTATCTAGCTAGCTCACCCTTTCCAGTTTAATTTTACGACTTGAATAGATCGAGAGAGAGAGAGAGAGAGAGAGATCTCAGTGCATGAGATGGATGGCAGCGTGCTGCCCGTAGGGGCGAATAGTTGAGTCCAGCCTGAAAGGCGAGGGCTCGGACGGACTACGTCGATTGCAAGCTTTAGGGGAGCATATATTCCCCACGGGCCACGGCTAATGTTCGTCCCATGCAGCAGCTTGGATGGTTCGTCCCAGGGATATAATTGAGAGTCGAATCTCACAGTCTTCTCTCTCTGTTCGTGTAATGTGTGTATGACAGCTTGGGCGTTCAACTCGATAGTTAGGCGATCTTTCTTGCCCGACCCGTCGTTGGTGCGGGAACAGCTAGATGGCATGGCAAGCTACTGGACCATTCTTTTCATCCTACTTATGGTGTATCCGTACGTTACAACGAAAAATAAAATTTAGAAGTAAATGTTATACTGCAGTTATATATTTTTATTGAAAGGGATAGAAATTTGTTTCTGCTTAACTATATAACACACCTCTAATATTACAGACAACCAAATGTATACACAGAATGGCCATGCTTTGTTATGGATAAAAAAAATCATATTATCCTAATATGTTGAGTCAACATTGTCAGGATCGACCAGCTCGGCCCATGTCGTTGGCTCTGCCACCGCACTCGGCCACATTGTGCCTCCGCACCCTCAGCTCTCCCGCGTACCAGGTAAAGCTCTGTTGTTTTACTTTTTTTAGAGAATTTTTAGGGTGACAGATTTTTTAGGTTGCCTTTTCTTGTTTTGTTAGAGATTTTAGCAAGGTTAAGGGGAGTTGAGAGGAGCAGACGAACCACCGCTATCAATTTCTTTTTTAAGTAGTAGAAATATGTGCGCCAGTGAAATCAGAAACTTTGATAACATAGAAATAAAGCTGATCCCCCAAAAGCAAGAAGCCAAGAATTGAGAAATTTTTTGCTTTTCAGACAGAAGAATTGAGAATGTTATTAGATGGCATCATCAAAATGACGTTTAACTTATATCAAGAGAATCATGGTCACAAATTTTGTTTACTAATCGATACTGTGAAAGGGCTATCCATATAACCCTCCATGCGAATCAATATGGCAATGGTAGCTTTTCATTCCTTTGACGAACATTTTTTTATGAGACTCCCAGATAAATCCTCGCAACAATGCGTGGATATCTGCCTAGCTAGTACTAGAAAATCAACTAATATTTTTTTAATATAAGAACATGATGAAACAAAATGATTTGGCAGTTGGGTCCACACATATAATTAGCATGTCATAGTTTGGATGGTGAGGATAATATCTCATGTAGATATAAGTTACCTCACCACAGATGGTCAAAGCATCTGCTCCAAACCTCCACCAGCAAGATTTGTGTATAATGAGAGCTTACATCATGTTTCTAAGAAGGTATATTGACTAATACTAATATTTAGCTCAGGATTAATTTACGGAATCTACCATAAGAACATAGATGGAGCAATAGTCTAATACTAATATTTAGGTCAAAGCATGGTAAGAGTTGTCCAAAAAAAAGGCATCTAATATAATGGTCTTGCAAACCAACTCATGTCCGGCCATACACCATTGCCCCCGTGGTCAAAGCTACACTGCAAGAAAAAACAGAGCTATTAAGTAGCTACAGCTTTGCAGTAAGCCTCAGGAAGACAAACAAATAAGAATAAAACCTTGAGAAGGTGGAAAGACATCGCACCGTCTGAAATATTTTTGGGATTTATGGTTTAAAAATTGTAATATTGTTGGGTTTATATTACTGATAGTGGTTGGTTTTCAGACCATTGCAAAGGGAAGCAAAAATATTGAACCTTTGCCTGTAGTATTTTCGAAAATCTTATTTTTTCAGGGGTTTTACTTCCAATAGCTATTTTTTTTGTGGTGTGCGTATATACCCTCTTGTGACCGGTTAGAGTAAAAATTTTGGCACTCTATTTCACTCCTTTGAGCTAGTGTGAGGTTCTCCTCTCAATTGTGCATGTGTTGTATCTTGTGAGTAAGAATGAAGGCTCTAGATTGCATGTGTTGCATTTAAAGGTAGATTTAGTATCCTCTTGAGTTTGTGCATTCGTTGCACGTGGTGAGAGTCAAGCGATAAGCTTGACTTATTACTCTTGGAGGTTGCCAACTCCTAGACGACGTTAGAGGCGTCGTGCGTGGTGATCTTCTCAAAGAAGACTGTGAGAAGACCTGACAAAGTGTGAAGGTTGCAGCTCACCTACCCGGGGCAGGAAAGAACTACCACTAGTGGATTTGAGGTGAATGGTTTAATTCGTGGAGCTGGTCCAATTTGTTTGAGCTTACCTCAAGGTGAACTAGGGAAAACCGGTAAGTCTCCGAACACCATAGTAAAAAGCAACATTATCCTTTGTAGTTTATTTTTTGTGCTTAATTTATATTCAAGCAATTTACATTCATAAAATTAAATTGATTGCTTGTATTCCTAGGATTGTAAACCCTTGCCATAGTCTTAATTTGTTAGTGCACTTAGGTGAACATAATTTTTTTAAGAGTTGTTTGTGCTAAACCAATTTATGTTAAACTTCTGCATTATATACTTGATTTAGACAAATAAAATTTGATAATAATTGGAAGAGAATTTTTAGACTACCTGTTTACCCCTCTCTAGTCGGTCTCTTCGATCTTACAGACAGTGGGCGGGCGATGGCGAAACGATAGGGGTGAGCACAGCAAGAGAGCGGGCAGGACTAGGGCCAGGCGTGGGAAGAGAGGGGTAGAAGAAGAAATGGCAACAGGAAGAACGACACAGATTCTTTGTGACGGGAGGGAAGAAGTTGGCGAGTTAAAGAACGTACCACTCACCAACTTCCTCTACTTAGAGATAATTTATGGCTTATCTGAAGCAAACAAACGGAGCAATTTCATTTTTTCGAAGCAATTTATCGGCATTCAGTTCGTTTGTATAAACACTTGCTCTAGGAACAAAACCAGCTGTAACTGGAAAGAAAATGGCTGCTTTCGTCACAAAGGTGGCGGTTGATTAGGGGCGAAGGCTAGCGAGTCATTTGGGCACGTTTTACCTAATCAGGAGAATTTGTTCCCTCTGAATCTCGTTAATCCGGTCGTGCTCCGCGTGTTGATCCGTCTGCTTTCGTCGGTCGGAAGGGTGGCGATTGATTAGGGGCAAAGGTTAGCGAGTCATTTGGGCACGTTTTACACTAATCAGGGGGATTTATTCCCTCGAATCTCGTTAATCCGGTCGTGCTCCGCGTGTCGATCCGTTCGCACCGATGCCGTGTTTGCTTTCGTGCTCACGGCAGACCCGAGCAAAACCCGGGCCAGGTCACGCTAAGGTCTGGGTCCTTTCGGGCCAGCCGAGTGGGCCTGAGCCGGACACCCATGGGTCCGTTGGGTACCCGGGCTGAGATGGGCTCAAACCGGATATTTTAAGCACTCAAGCTCAAGGTCGGGTCACGCATAACTTGGCAGGTACTCGAGACGGGCTAGGCCTAGTTAGGTTCAAGGATCATATTATCTGGAGCCACCTTTTGGCGGCTAGTGGAGACGTGAGTGCCCGACTCCACTCTAATGCCTACTTTTATGGCTGGATTCAACTCAGTTTAGGTTTATTGGTTTATATCTTTTGCTATTATAACTCATTTTTAAATAGTATATTTTTAAAGATAAAATCTATTAATTAATTATAGTATATATTATACCGATTTTAACTGTATTGGTTAAAATCACATACGACTGTCCCTCTTCGTATTCTTTTTATAAACAGCTAAATTTTAAAAGAAATAAGATATAGCTTAAAACAACCTATCCTATATAAGAAAAGGAAGTGCCTCCTAGTGGCAAAGTGCATGTCCTGCCCGCGCACTGTGACACTGTGAGGTATCGGTTGTCCTAGTTGTAGTTAAGAAAAATTAAATAAATTACCAGTCATGGTAGAAGTCCTGGACATGGATCCTATCAGGAGGCCGAAAACCAGCTGGTTCCTGTAGAGTCGAATAAAAAGCATGCTTCCTTTTTGTTTTTACAATTAAATATTAGCACTTCAAATATCCCAAACCGGTCGGTATTATAAACCCCGAAATCTCCACTGCGATTTGGAACCTGGTTGGGATTGCTTTCGGTCTACAACTCTACACTAATCTAGCTAGGAATTTTTGCATGGGCAGCTTGTGATCATCCGCTGGTGTGGACAATTAAATATCTGCATGATCGCGAATCCAATAATTGCGATCTGAACCAAACATAAACCCTAATATAGTACATTATCAAGCTATTTATATAGCAACTCAGGTTCACTAATCGCGAGTGGAAAGTGGAGTGGTCCATGTTGACGTCAATTTTTTAGCACGATCATCGAAAATCACCTATCCCATCTGATGCCTTCGTACGCAAGTGACGAGGAAAGAATCGGTCTGAATGTGCGACATGGTTGGACAAGATATTTGAGACGATAAGCTCCCCCCTTATCTGGGGGACACTGTTGTGACATGAGCGTCAGAGGCAGTCTATGAAAGGCGTGCTCGATGAGATGTGTGACTAAAAAGATTACGAGCAGATACAATAGCAACAAAGCACGTTAGAAAGTAGAAGGATCTGGTAGGTGTGTAAGCTAGGACTAATCGGGAGCAGAATCATCTAGGTAGCTGGGCTATGAGGTGCTGGAAAGATAAGAGTGAAGTAAAGTGAGATCAAGATCAGTGTAAAAGTAGTAATTGTTCCTGTTTATCTTCAGGTATAGGGAGAATATTTATCTTTGCGAGGAAATGAGGAATATGTAAGGGGACTATTGACGATGCTTGATCGAGGATGCTATGGCTTGCTTGCTGCTTCAGTTCAATGGAGGAGACCTGACTCCTGAGTCCTGACTCCCATGGAAGCCAATACCTGCGTGCACCATTGGCATCATGACCATGTAGGAACAGCTACCGCGTTGCTTTGCAAGGCGCGCCGGCCCTGGATGACGTGCTCTCGGAGCAGTGTGTGTCGCCTCTGCAATGCTACTCCATCTGGGTGCTAATGCTATGGCCTTGTATGTTTTTGGTTTCAGACTTCCAGTTTCAGTCATCATGGTTGTATTGGACATGGTCTTCAGCTCTTCACAGCTATAGCATTACTGCCCAGGATTCCAACTCGGCTTAAGGGGTTTCAGTCTGAACTTTTTTTTGTATAGGTAATTACTAATGAATGTTAGGACTATGGACAAAGGCAAGCTTCATTCAAGATAACTGAAGCAAATTGAGTAAGGCCTTGAAGCAGATTAATAAGTCGTAAACCTCTCAATAAAATAAAAGTTTGGTGGGCCAGAATTGGGCCTTGAAAGTGTAAGAAGTGAGCCCTGTTATTAGACGAGATGTACTAGTGTCTGCTGCTGAAATGTCAGTACAGTGTAGGTGATCACCACATCAACAACTCAAGCATGGTACAGGAATGACACATGTTATTGTTCTTTTTATTTCTCTTAATTTCTTATTTTTTCCGAGTTCACTGTTTTAGGATCTTGTCTGGCTGCAACAGGAACGCATATAAAACTACCGCAGGTGGGATGGCCATGAATGTATGCAGTTAAAGCAGCTGTATCTTCCTATGTTTCCAATATTTTCCTTTCCGTTCTTTTGCTTTGGTTGTTGTTGGATGGATCTTCCTTCACGCGCGTGTCATCAAACACAAAGCAAAAAAATCAATTCTAAATTGTTAGTACATGAATTTTGAGATCATTTGCAGTCAAATCAAGCAAGACTTTCAGTTAAATCATATGATCCACAACCTTACTTATTTCAGTTTAGTTCCCCCCTGAGAAAACACAATCCATGCCTTTCGAAAGGAACAGTAGTGGATAGTGGATACCAATCAAGCATTCCAGCTAGCTATGACGCACTGCCCAACATATTGGTCTGACGAGGGAAAATGGCCAATGTGCTAGCAACAGCGATGTCTCACAGAATAATAGGGGGCAGAGAACAGGGTGTGATCGACCTCTCGAAAGAAGCTCAGCGAAGCAAACAATATTTGCCGTGCTCGTATGAATCGCATTATGGGCGGCAAGCAAGGGAAGGCGAAGGCATGGTCAGGTCAGGGTGTGTGTTGCAGCAGCAGCAAGCAAGCATGCATGCAGCTTTGAGCTGGCTCTCACTACATCATGCTCCCCACCTCTTCTGGATCTTGGACCATGGCACGCACAAGGGAGAAATTGGCAGCGGAAGATGTGTCCCATTTTGCTAGGACACTCCAGATAATTCCTTTTCCAATATAGACTGTTGATTATACTGTAATTCTGCTTTTTGATGATTGGAAAAGGAGAAACGGGTTGACTAATCTACAGACCACCGTCACACAGAGGCGGAGGGGGCCCTATGATCCAAAATTTGACACTATATCTTTTTCTGATGTATAAAATTCTCCTATTTGAACATTGTTCGCGTACTTCTGTACCACTCAAATCTGACCCAACAGTGTTTAGGAAAATACAATAACGATGGGACTAAAGTTTTGCGATCGCCTATTATAAGCATGGCTCATGTACTGTCTGGAGGTGTTAACCATGCAGGGTTTTTTTTGCGCGTATGACTGCGGGTCTACGGCCGGTGGTAGGAAAGGGGATGGATGGATGATGTCGTTGAACATCGAAGAACGGGGAGAAGACAAAACAGAGAAAAAGACACCGGGCAGCAGCAGTTTTAGGTAGGCATGCGTGATTGCTTTGAGTCCTGAGACAAATGTGTGATGATGGTGTCGCCGTACTTTGGCTCCCTTGGATTGATTCAAAGGGAGAGAGAGGAAGAGAGAGAGAGAGAGAGAGAGAGAGAGCTTCCGGCATGGCAGCTAAAGGGAGTGCATCGGGCGTCGATCGGCTACCGGATGAATCCACTTCGGAGATTCTCTTCACGATTGGGATGCAAAGCTGGCTTAATTTTCTCCAATGAGGATAGATGCATTCGATTCCAATATGTTAACATGCCATCTTCTAAATTTTGCTTGGCAATTAATTGGCTCTGTAATCCTTCAGGTACAGCAGGGCTAACAAGTGGGATAATTGCATCAGAGTTATCAATTTGTGAATACCATATCGGAGAAAAACAGAAAATTTAGATAAGAACAGTTGCACCTCTGGAATGATGTATATTTTTTTCTGCCATTTTTCAATCCTACTTGTTGGTTCGTATGATTTGTATGATTTCTCTGGTAATCCAAACTGAGCATGGAAGCTAGCCGGGGGCACGCGCACACAAATCATTGGACTGGAAATTCTATTTGTTGGGTGTACAGGGTGTATATATATACTGTAAGTTCTTTTCTTTTCGCCTGGGGTTTCTAGATCCGAGAGGGGAGAGAGAGGGAGAGGGTACCGACCGTCTGATTGCGTGGAGGAGGAGCCGGCCATCGCTGGTTCGTCGATGAAGTCTGCGCACGGGCAGCGGCGGTCGGAGAAGAGGAAGACGGTGGCGGCGGCGCAGATCCGGTGAAGGAGACAGAGGTGGCGGTGGTCTTCCCGTCGCTGACTGCGCCCCCTCTAGATCGGTTAGGGTTTTGTCGGGTGGGGATTGCGGCTCAGGCGAACCTCGTAAGTCGAGCCGCCGGCCCCCACCCTCTATTTATTGCGCAGCGCGACGGGGGTCCGCCAGCCAAGAGATGGACTGGGCGCCCCCGATCAGGGCGCGGATCAAGGCCCGATTAGCCGTTGGGCTAATCGGCTGAGATCAATCTAACATTCTCCCCCTTGATCTCAATCTATACTTTAACTTTAATTACTTTTGACTTTACTCATTCCATCACAGATTAGTGCACAGAACATGTCTCATCGTCACGGTCAATCGCCGATAGATTTAACAGCTACAATACACCTCTCTGTTCTGAAATAGCTACTTTAATCTTTTGGGCCATCTTTTAGTCCAGGAATCATAGGCTTTCCCTTAAACCTATGTCGGCTACATGTTCTCTGAACACGTTGGGTGGTAAGCCTTTTGTAAGCGGATCCGCTAACATCTTTGCGGTACTTATATGCTCAAGACTTATAATTTGATCCCGAACTTTATCTTTCACAACATAGTACTTTATGTCAATGTGTTTGGCAGCACCACTTGACTTATTGTTGTGGGCATACATTACTGCGGGTTCATTATCACAGTACAACTTAAGTGGTCTATTGATGTCGTCAACCACTTTTAAACCGGGTATGAACTTCTTTAGCCAGTTCACCTGCCCCGTGGCCTCATAACATGCTACAAACTCAGCATACATTGTGGACGATGTAGTGACGGTTTGCTTTGAGCTTTTCCACGATATAGCTCCTCCAGCGAGAGTGAACACATATCCGGATGTGGACTTTCTATCATCTCCCGCATAATCAGAGTCTGTATACCCCACTATATGGAGTGAATCTGATCTTCTGTATGTCATCATGAGGCCTTTTGTTCCTTGCAAATAACGCAAGACTTTCTTTATCAATTTCCAATGTTCTATTCCAGGATTGCTCTGGAATCTGCCAAGTAACCCGGTAACAAACGCTAAGTCAGGGCGCGTACACACTTGAGCATACTGCAAGCTTCCGACAGCTGAAGCATATGGAACCGATTTCATTTGATCGAGCTCGTACTGGTTCCTGGGGCATTGAAAAACCCCATATCTGTCGCCCTTGACTATAGGTGCAGGTGAAGGACTACTTTTATGCATACCAAATTTCTTTAAGACTTTCTCTATGTATGCCTTTTGTGACAGTCCCAATATCCCCTTGTTTCTATCCCGGTGAATTTCGATCCCTAGAACGAACGAAGCTTCACCAAGATCTTTCATATCAAAGTTTGAGGACAAAAACTTCTTTGTCTCCAGTAGCAGACTGACATCACTACTAGCCAGTAGGATATCATCCACATACAGGATTAGTAAGATAAACTTCTCATCTTTAAACTTTGTATAAACACAGTTGTACTCTACATTCTCTTTAAACCCAAATTTTCTTATTATACTGTCAAACTTCAAGTACCACTGTCTTGAAGCTTGCTTTAACCCATAAATCGATTTCTTTAGGCGGCATCCCATTCTTTCATTTCCTTCCACGACAAAACCTTTCGGTTGTACCATGTAAACATTTTCCTCCAAATCCCCATTAAAAAATATCGTCTTTACATCCATCTGATGTAACTCTAAATCATAATGTGCTACTAATGCCATTATGATTCTGAAGGAATCTTGACATGAGACTGGAGAAAAGGTCTCATTGTAATCAATCTCTTCTCTTTGCGTAAATCCTTTTGCTACAAGTCGCGCTTTGTATCTTTCTACATTCCCTTGAGAGTCAAGCTTTGTCTTGTAGACCCATTTACAGCCTACTGTTTTGGCTCCTTTAGGAATAATTTCCAAGTTCCAGACTTTATTAGCCTTCATGGACCTCATTTCCTCTTCCATGGCCTCAAGCCATTTTGAAGAATTTTCGCTTCTCATGGCTTCTTCAAATTAGGTGGGATCATCCTCCATTTGAAATTCCTCTGTATAATAAATCTGATAATCATCAGAAATAGTTGATCTTCTTACTTTTTGAGACCTCCTCGGGGCCTCCTCATTTGGTACATCTTCTGTTTGAGGCTGCTGTTGCTCCCCCTCATCTGTGGCAATGGGTTCTATAGGATCCTGAAGAACAGGTTCTTCATTCTCATTCATTGTTGCCACAGGAGGAACAATAACAAGTGCTGGCACCACAGTGTATTTCACCGACGATGCAGCGACAGCAGGTAATGTGAAGAATGGCTCTTGAATCATCGGAGTGGGCGCATACGCCCGCTTCTCTTCAAGGTCAATCTCACGAGCTACCATACTTCCTCTCATCATTTCATCCTCTAAGAAGACAGCGTGTCTCGTTTCTACAAACTTTGTATATCTGTCTGGGCAGTAGAAACGAAAACCTTTTGACTTTTTAGGGTAGCCAATGAAATGGCAACTCACTGTTTTGGGATCAAGCTTCCCAAGGTTTGGGTTAAATACTTTAGCCTCAGCAGGACTCCCTCACACACGTAAGTGGTTTAGTGAGGGAACTCTTCATGTCCACAACTCGTACGGTGTTTTGGGCACCGACTTACTAGGCACTCTGTTGAGAATATGAATGGCGGTTTTCAACGCCTCCATCCATAAACTCAATGGCAGTGTGGAGTAGCTCATCATGCTTCGCACCATATCCATCAGGGTACGGTTGCGCCTTTCAGCTACTCTATTTTGCTGAGGTTCGCCCGGTGTAGAATACTGGGCCACTATTCCATTTTCCTGTAAAAACCTTGCAAAAGGTCCAGGAACTTGTCCATATGGGGTATGTCGACCGTAGTACTCCCCCCACGATCAGATCGGACTATCTTAATCTTTAAATCATGTTGGTTTTCAATTTCAGCCTTAAATATCTTGAATTTATCCAAGGCTTCATTTATTTCTTTGATTGGATAAATATATCCATAACGGGAGTAATCATCCGTGAATGTTATGAACGAGTCATATCCATCCACACTTTTCACAGGAAAAGGACCACAAATATCTGTGTGAATAATTTGTAGAACTCTTGTGCTTCTTTTAGCGTCTTTTTTAATTTTCTTTACATATTTTCCTTTAATGCATTCTCTGCATTGTTTTAAGTCTGAGAACTCTAATGGAGGAAGAATATCATTCTTAACTAGTCTTTCTATTCTCCCCCTCGAAATATGGCATAAACGACAGTGCCATAATTTCGACGACTCATCTAGAGTTCTCTTTCGTTTTCTGTTTACATTCGTAGACGAGGATTCAATCACTTTCTCGCACGCAACGTTCCCATTATCGCATACGACATTCACATCATCACATAATGATAACAAATAAAGCTCATTCTGTAAGATGGCAAGACCAACACATTCTTTATTAAACATTATTTCACACTTGCCATTTCCAAAATTACAATCATAACCATCTTTGTCCAAATTTGAAACACAAATCAAATTCCTCTGTAAAGAGGGAACAAAAAGGACATCTCTAAGTAAAAGATTGGAGCCATTAGCTAACTCTAATGAAAGATCGCCAACGGCTTCAACTTCAGCTTGGACTCCATTTGCAACTTTAATGCATCTTTCGTTTCTTTGCGTAGTCCTCGTCGAACGGAATCCCTGTAAAGAATTAGCAACATGAACAGTTGCTCCTGAGTCAATCCACCAAGTGGATTTCGAATATTGCACATACAGGGATTCATTTATATAGGTAATAATGTTCTCACCTTTCTTTGCCATTATCATCTTTAAGTAATCAGGACAGTTCTTCTTGTAGTGTCCTGTCTTCTTGCAGTGAAGACACTGATCTTTGTCTACAGCAAACTTATTCTGTTGAGGCTGATGGACAGAGACTTTTCCCTTGTTCTTTGAGAAGGAGGTACTGTTGAAGTTCTTTTTCTTGTTATCCTTCACATAGTTGATAGATCCACCATGTGAGGATTTAATTCTTTCCTCCTCTTGCACACACATAGCTATGCACTTTTCCAAGTCCCATTTCTCGGGCTGCATATTGTAGTTGACAACAAAAGTGTCAAACTCTTTCGGCAAGGAAGCAAAAACCAAATGAATAAGGAACTCAACCTTGAGCGCCAAATCCATTGGTTTAAGCTTAGATGCCAAGTTGCTCATCCTTAGTATGTGCTCTCTTATGCCACTGCCATTACCAGAGTACTTTTCTGTCACAAGCTGCTTAATCAGCTGTGTAGCATAAGTCTTTGAAGAGCCAGTGAACTGACTCTTTATTTTATCAAGGTACTCTGTGACAGTGTCACACTCTGCAATTGAGCCCACAATTGCAGGCTCAATTGTGTTCTTTATCACAGCCATACATTTCTTGTTGGCTGTGGTCCATTTCTTATGATCAAGGTCATAAGACATCTGTAAGGGAGCATGATCCCTCTGTCTTTTCTGCCAAGCAGTATCATCCTCATTTTGATCCCTCACTGGTGCCATAGGCTCAGTGGGACGTGCTGTAGTGAGGACCCAGTCCACCTCAGCCAAGATAAACGCTAAATCTATCTTTTTCTTCCACTCTCCATAATTATCTCCTTTGAGAGTGAGGATCTCTCTGATACAACCCATCAAGTTGTATCCGCCTGAAAATTTAGTTCAAATAAAGTGAGAACGTAACAGCAAAATTATATTCCTTATTTCCAACGTTGGTCAAAAATACGACATACAATTAAATCAATTTTATCTATACATTAAATCTACATCACCGTCGGGCAGAAATAGAAATAATGCATAAAATCATCAATTAAAAAATTATAATACTGTTATTATCAATGTTGGTCAGAAAATAACAATATCATAATTATCTGGGATTTATATCTATTTTTTCAAAATTAAATTCTCCCGTTGGTTCGAATTTAATAATGAAAATCAATCAACATTAACTTTTGCAGCGGAAACTGTAATTATTCTAAAAATAATTCATTATACAGAAGCATTATACTGTACACATTTAATCTCTGAAAAATTAACACGTTGGTGCAAAATTTACAGAGATTTTAAATCAAAATTCATTCAAATTGCTTCTGAAAAACAATAACATTCATTTAACAAACATTACTGTGCAAATGGCCATTTTGGCCCATCAGCGCATCCGCGGCCCAAACAGATACAGCTCCTGCGCATGGCCGCAGCCCATGAAGCAGTCGGCCCAACAAAAAATGACCGCCGGATCCCATCCGACGGCCCCCGCGCGCTGGCAGCCAAAGCAAAAGAGGGGAAAACCCTAACCCTAATGCCACATCCACCGGCCAACCCGAAAAAAACGGCGCACAGGCGGCGGCGGGCGCGAGAAAGACGGCGTGCGCGCGGGCGCCCTCGCGGGGCGGAGCGGCGGCTCCGGAGCGCCGCGCGACGGCGGCAGCGGGCGGCTGCACGCAGCGACGGGGCAGCGGCCGCGGAGCGGCTACGGCAAGGCGGCGGCCCCATGGGGAGGCGCAGCAGTGGCGGCCGGAGCGCGGCGCGGCGCACGGCGACGGCGGCCCGGCGGCGCAACCGGTGCGGCGCGAGGTCGGCGACGGCCGGGCGGCGCAACCGGTAAGGCTCTGATACCATTGTAAGTTCTTTTCTTTTCGCCTGGGGTTTCTAGATCCGAGAGGGGAGAGAGAGGGAGAGGGTACCGACCGTCTGATTGCGTGGAGGAGGAGCCGGCCATCGCTGGTTCGTCGATGAAGTCTGCGCACGGGCAGCGGCGGTCGGAGAAGAGGAAGACGGTGGCGGCGACGCAGATCCGGTGAAGGAGACGGAGGTGACGGTGGTCTTCCCGTCGCTGACTGCGCCCCCTCTAGATCGATTAGGGTTTTGTCGGGTGGGGATTGCGGCTCAGGCGAACCTCGTGAGTCGAGCCGCCGGCCCCCACCCTCTATTTATTGCGCAGCGCGACGGGGGCCCACCAGCCAAGAGATGGACTGGGCGCCCCCGATCAGGGCGCGGATCAAGGCCCGATTAGCCGTTGGGCTAATCGGCTGAGATCAATCTAACATATACTGGTATCCATGCCATGTGCCGGAGGATTATCACGCCATACCGGGTGCAAAATGAAATCAGGCAAAATTCCGTTCACATGGCGTCCATGCTATGCATGCAGCTACGGAAAGGAACAACGTATGAGAATTTTGTCACTTTTGTAGCTCCATCTACGACGGCATTAACCCATGTCGACCCCATGATCTGAGTAATGGAAACAGATACAGTTGCAGTACGAGTACAATTTACATTTTGTTGTTGTTGTTGTAAGTTATATTCAACTGAAGGCCAATTGGTATGCAACTTTGTGCAACCAGCAGATCCTACGATATAGTTTGTGTTAATCTTGCTCACACACGCCAAATCAATGGATACTCCGATTAATAGGGCCTTTCGTATATACACGGCATTGTAGCAATTTTTTTTTCAAAACTGACCACTTGACATATAAATTTTTAATTTTAGCCTCTTTCGTGATCATGAAAGTAATGACAGATGACACATATCACCCGCCAAGCTTCCACGACATAATAGATAGGATGCACTGTGGCAGCGATAAGCGATGGCCGTGTGCGGCAGGTGGAGACCTGCCACGTCGGGCAGGCTTAGAAGCACTTACCGTACTGGGCAGCCGCGGCATGAGGAACCTAATACATGCACTAGTATATGCTTACACTAATGGATGCTTAAGTATTAATACTATGCATGCTTACACTAATGCATACTTAGGCCCCGTTTGGCACGACTCCATTTCACAAGTGGAGCTGTTTTTTTTTCTTCAGCTCCACGAACAGCTCCACCGGTGGAGCTGGAGCTGTTTTGGTAGACTGTTTGGTAAAACAGCTCCACCTGTTTTATCATGCATGGTAGAGAGATGTCAATTGTCCAATATACCCCTGTCTATTTGGCTTGTAGTAACATCAAGAGCTGTATGTTTCTACATGATTTTTCATCTGAGTAAATTTGAATTCAAAAAAAAATTAAAATTTAAAATAACACAAAGTATTAGCAACCAATATTTAATGGCGACGGCGCTCCCTTCACGGTCGAAGACGAGAAGACCGAACAGAGGAACGGGAACGGGAGAATAGAAGAGCCGGTGGCAGATCACGTAAATTCACGAAAGTACAAGGGCAGTGGCATGCGGGCCTGCGGATGGAGCCGGGTGGAGCTACTTTTTTTTCAGCTCCATCTCGTACATATCTTTTGTCTCAGCATATTTTAAGGGACTCCTTGGGTGGAGCTATTTTGTTTTACCCCGTTTGACACAAAACGGCTCCAAACAGCTCTAGGAGCCGGTGATGGAGCTGTGCCAAATGGGGCCTTAAGGGGCTGTTTGGTTGCCTGCATGTGTTCATGCAGCTGCATGAGCGTGGCCAGGCTGAGGAGGGAAACTCCTCAGCCACGTTTCTCCTCAGCCTGGCTTCAGTTGATTTTTTGCATCCACTCGTGCAGGCTCTCTCCTCCATGCAGGCAACCAAACACCATCTCTCTGCATGTGCTGGTGCGAGCCACCCCTATGCAGGCAACCAAACAGACCCTAAGTTAATGCTGTATTACATCCTGCCGAGTGCTACCACCACTGTAGCTAGCTGCCAAGCTCGGTTAGCTCGGTAAATGATACGCGTCACCTACTGTTGCTTCCGCGGTTATGAAAAAAGTCAAAATTGAAAGTTCGTGTATAGGAAGGCTAGATTTGGAAAAAACATTGTTACAGCGATCGGTTCCAACTGTAATGGTACCTATGTTGCGTGGGTTAATATCACAGATCTAGCCCCAAAAACAAGAAGTTAGTTATGCATGTTTGTGGATTTTTCGGGTTTTGATCCTAAACCTTTCATTTGCTCAGTCTTAATATTGTTGTGTTATAACCTACTGCACATTTTAGATCATGATCGACTTAGAATCTATAGGTTCTAATCAGGGTAGAAGACGCACAGAGATTTGAATATTGCCGGTAGTACGCAAGCCTCAAACTGTTTGTGTAACCGTAGCTACATATTGTAGGCTCTGTTTGGAACACGGATTTTTTTTGTAATGCCTACAAAAATTAAACTATTTTTTATATGGACCAACCAATGACCCACGATTGCTGCAATAACAGTCCCTCAATATTGTGACTTGACAGGACAAGTTGGAGCGTTAAACAAAAACCCATGAGTCAATGACTCATGGATATGAATGAGAGAGAGAATGTGTTTTGGGGTTATTTGTTCTGAAAGAAAGTGCCAAATGGCCGGATCAGATTATTCTCACAGAAGTTATCCCATCAAAGTTTTTTCATGACACGCCATGCCTCCTCCAGTTCAGTGCTTCAGTGAACTGAAAGTCTGAAACTAACCAACATGATCACAAATCATCAAGATGCATGCCGGCTACAACGCAACAGTCAAAGGGTGATTTCTTTTACGCTTATGATTTAGTTTTTTACAGTCAACTAAAGTGTCTTTTTAAGATGGAATCTACAAGTCAATTGTAACAGATACTATCCCGACTTCATCTATATCGGCTAAAATCGCAAACGAATATCTCTCACTCTATGCTCTCTTACGAACATCCAGAATTTAAAATTTTAAATCAAAAGCCATAACCCACACCACCAAATAACCCACCCAAATACTCAATCTCAAGCTCAACACTCACACAGCAAACACCAACTTCTCAGTCAGTACCTACCCCAGCCCTGCGTTTCCATGACCCCATCACTGCACTGCACAAACATATGATATTAGGTAATGAGATGGATAGGGGAGCAGCACCAGCAACAGCTGCAGCAGCAGCCTGCGATGCGTGCAGCTGTAGGCAGCACCGCGGCACAGCACAAAGGAGACACACCAAACATATCTTTTAGGAGCCAGTCGTGAGGGTAAGTAAGCAAGCGAGCTAAGCTCGTCCACATGTGCGATAGACAGGCCCGTCTTTTTGGCCTTCCAAAAGGAGCGAGACGACTGGGGCGATTAATTTGCGACAAAATCCAAAAGAATTGTCATGTACATAGGACCTTTCTCTAATATCTAAAAGGCGATGTAAAAGAATGTGTATACACTATACGGCAGGTGAAGAAAATTCTACGAGGGGCCCTAGCATCTGCCTTTCAAGGTCCTAGCTAAGATTTTGCCAAGTAGCACACCACCAATCTCAAAGCATGTTCCCAGTTCAATGGGTCCATCTAATCATTGACATCTGGATCTGGCAACCTCCCCCTGCACCGTGTGCGATTCACATTTTCCCCCACCTATTTCCTCTCCGGCACCATCACCTCGTCGGAGCTCCGTCGTCTCCGGCCGCTGTTACTGGAACTCCTCGGGCTCAACTTCCTTTGGGCAGCTACGCTGCCACCTTATTCCCCAGACTCCTCACTCCCTGTTGCTGCTAAAAGAATCCATGGATTGATGGGATGAGGCCACCGGGCTCCTCTCATGGTTCCTTCCTCCTCCTTGTATCGTCTTTACCACAATAGCAACACATTTATTGCATAGGAGGAGATTGATCACTTGGATCAGAATTTTGCTTCTAATGATTACTGGAAAGCGATAGAACGAAGAGATAGGAGGAGATTGATCACGGGATTGGAAATGTCCTTCAGCGAAGGGTGGGTGTGGGAGGCGAGTTGACGATTGGTTTGATTCGGCACTGGAAGAGATAGGAGGAGATTGATCACGGGATTGGAAATGTGCTTCAGCGAAGGGTGGGTGTGGGAGGCGAGTTGACGGCAGGAGTAGTGGAGCCCGGCGGCGGGGAGTTAGATGCAGGCGCGTTGGCTGCTGATGCCCGACGCAGGAGGTGACGAGGAGCACCAGGACGGGAGAGGAGAGCGGGGGGAGATGAGGTTGCTGTGCTTTGAGATTGGTGGTGCTGCGTGGCAAAATCTTAGGTGCCGCTCGGTTGGGCCGAAATAAGCTGGTTTATGGTTAGAATTACACTATAGCTGACTAAAATTACATTGTAGCTGATGATAGCTTATTTGGCGTAAGTAAATTTAAAAAATTAAAAATAGAAAAAACAGGTTAATCCATCACTGACAATACAAATGAATATAAGAAAAAAACCGGTAAAAAAGCTCAAAAAATAAAAAGTTTAAGAAAAATGAAATTTAGAAATAGTAAAACATAAATTAGAAATCAGAAGTTTAAACTGAAATGAACGATAGAATAAGCCTTAGAGCAACTCCAGCAGTAGCCCTCAAAATAGGGCCCCTACTTTTTATTTGAGGGCTCTCCCTACTTTTGAGGGCACTATTTTCTGGGCTACACTCCAGCAGGAGCCCTCAAAACAGGACTCTCAAATTCATTCTTAGAGGAGATGACACATAGGACCCACCCTCATCCTCATCCTACTTTTGAGGGCCGAGGGGCAAAAAATTCACTCCAGCAGTGCCCCTATTTGAGCCCTCAAAAGTAGGGGCTCCCTCCAGACCCCCAAGAACGAGGGCTCGAGGGGGAGATTTGAGGGCCCCCTACTTTTGAGGGCTCAAGTAGGAGCCCTGCTGGAGTGAATTTTTTGCCTCTCGACCCTTAAAAGTAGGATGAGGGCTCAAGTAAGGGCTCTACTGGAGTTGCTCTTAGAAGGTAGGGGTTTAGGCCTCTTTCCTGGAATTTTCTTCCAACGACAGGCAGGCCTTATGATGACGACGAAGGTGGTGGGCTGCTGGCCACCGCACGCTGTGCTCCAGCTTTTGCTTTGTTTTCTTTATTTTTCTGCCGTGCTAGCTGCTTGCTTTCTTTAGCCTCTCATGTCTCGTGCATTGTGTGTACCGCACGATGAGTAGAGCATGCAATCCTGGAAGGTAAGGCATGCAAGCTAGGGCTTTTTTTTCCTCGCCTCAGCAGTGGATGCCTGACAAAGCCCTCCTTGGCTGCTGCCATTCCCCGGCTTGAACGGTCGTTTCAGACGCGCACTAGTCTTGCTGCGCGCGTCCCAGGATTGCTGCGGTGGGCGGGCATGCGTGCATGCCTTCAATTCTTATCCTGGACTTGAGACGGCCAAATGTAGTGATGTTTAGTTGAGGTATTAGTTATCACCTATCGGTAGACAGATAACAGGTGTACGTATGGCACACTTAAAAGGAGATTGGATCATATACCCTCTCTTTGGTTGGAAAATTGAGGATTTACTCTCCACATCTCAATAACACGTGGGGTCATCATAAGTCACTGACACGTGGGCCAGGAGAGTAAATCCTCAATTTCCATCTAAATGAAGGGTATATGATCATTTTTTTCCACTTAAAAATAGCGTCCGTTAGATTAAGGGGCCGTTCAATCCGGTTTTGGTTGTCGGCCGTTGGTTTTTGGCTAAAATTACACCATAATAAATGTTAGTTTTTTCTAAATTATTTAATAAAAATAAAAATATTATTATATCTCCATAGACAATACAAAGGAAGAAGGAGACAAAAAAGCAAAAGCAAAAAAAACTGAAAAAAGCCAAAAAACCAAAAATTAAGAAACTACGTGTTTATTCCGCCTTCTTGTCTTTGGAAAGCCGAAAGCCATAAGCCCAAGTTGAATTGACCAGGGCCTAAGGAGTATGTTTGTGACGCTAGAATCCAACAGAAATTCCACATTTACATTTCAATTTCAGTTGGAATAAAAAAACCACGTTTCAAGCAGGACCTTACATTATTCTTACAAAATTCATGTATTCAAACATACCTCTAACCATTTCGACACCATACGTTTAACATACTCAAGATTAAACCATGTGAAACGATGACTACAATTTTTATTTAGCTGATACATGATGATTGATACCAGCTGGTTTAGCATCAAGTTAACCGCAAGTATAATTTGTGATACGTGAAGCATTTATATGTATCTCTCGTCAACAAAAGGTAGAAAACGAAACAGTACTGACAGAGTTACAGTGAGTTGCCCTATCCCCAATTCTGTGTATATCTGATCCCATAGTACTTTTTTTTAAAATCTAGTCCCTCACTTTTCAAATTTGCATTTCCGACCCATCTCTGACCACAGCAGCGATAGACGACGCATATTACCTGCCACGCTACCCCCACTGTGGTAGGAGGTGGCCACTGCGGCACGTTGGTCCAGGCGGTAGACGACAAGTGAGCGCGGCAGCTGACAGGCCTTATAGCCCTAGCGCGCCACCCGAGCTCGGCAACTCCTACCATAATGCCCGAGCACAGCAGCTCGCTACTGCGGTGCTGCACCGCGGTAGGACTCGGTGGGCCACCAGGGGACCGTGTGCATAAAAGTTGTCGCTGGCTATCATCCTCCGCTCACCCCTGTCATTTTTGCTGTTGTTGCTTTCGGGAAAGAAGAAAGGGAGAAGAGAAGAAATTAAAAGAGATATTCAAATCAACGAGGTGGGTTTCTAGGAATTTACAAGATCAGGTAGTTGTGAAAAGTGCAGATCTGGTGGAGAGCTTCAAAAAGAAGTATGCTTCATTCGTTTGCAAGTAATGTACTTATTTTATCATTAGCGCGCAATTAGCGTAATGGTTGCTTGTAGTATAGAATGTGTTAGATAACCATGCTTAGTTGATGTATATGTTTAGTTCATGTTGATGGCGTTGTTTAATTAGCCATGGTAACGGCGGCTTAGTTGAGATAATGATGTGCATGATATTATTTGATGAAATTATCATGTAGGAAACAATATAATAATGACTGATGCAGTAGATATCTCTATATTAAAACTATTTAATTGTACGAATTAATTCAACTGCAGACAATATATATATATATATATATATATATATATATATATATATATATATATATATATATATATATATATATATATATATATATATATATATATATATATATATATATATATATATATATATATATTTGCACTGCTTTCGTAAGATCAAAATATATAGAAAATGATGGAAGAAATGTGCATTACTATTTTTAGTATTTTGCATGACTGTAATTTAGGATTATATATGTATGTGTGTGTATATGTATGTATGTATGATAAATTGGTTCACTTATGCAGATATGAATGGTTATTTTTTTGTTATGTTTAGCTTTATTTAGTATTGGCGGAATTAAGTGGATTTCATATGTATTTGTGGTAGGTACATGATATCGGATATATAAGATTTACTTATGTTCTATGGGGAGGATGTCGTACAAGATGGGTCATACGGGGCGGACCTAACAAATTGTGAACGAACCGTGATCCAGGCTCCAGATTTGAAGGACATAGGTACAGAGTGCATTTGATAGGGAGACAAGCAGGAAGAAACTTGTCATCGAGGCGATGATCACCACAATGGTTGGAGGTTTAGGGGAATTTTTTGGGAGATTGTGAAGGCGACAGACAGCACTATATGGGGCAGTACATAGATATTGCAAACAATCCTAATATGGCGATATATGGAAGGTCGATAATGTATGTGTAGTTTGTGGAGAGGGGATCATTGAGCAGGGGCAAGCCCGGTGGGAGTAGCGGTGTGGAAGTGCCGCAGTTGGATGGTGGTTGCGAAGTGGAGTTTGCTATTGGTGGGGATGGTGGTGGCGCAATGGAACCTAGCGTCGGTCCGAATGTTGGATACCTAAGGAGACATGCTCAGAATTTTGAGCCAAATGAAGGCGTATTGAGATAGTGGGCAACCCGTATTGACTGCCATGAATATTTGGAGAGTCTATCGGATGGAATGCAATCTGATGATGAGGGGGATGTCAAGTCAGACAGCAGTGGAGATGAGGCAGGTGTAGATGCTGGTGGGCATGGTGTAGTTGGTGGTATTGTGTGCACTAACGTTGAGTACGTGTCCTCCAGATTAGATGTTGTTGCAACAGCCTCCCTTGTTCTACCACACAAAGACAGGTCAAAATGGGTGTTCGATGAAGACACTCTAGTAGTAGGGCAACACTTTCCCAACAAGGATATTGTGTAGCAAGCCATTGCTAGATATGCCGTCAACATAAGCCACATATATCGGGTGTGCAGATCGAACCCCGACACATATTCAGCAAAGTGTGTGGATGATTCTTGCCCTGGGAAGGTCTGTGCACAAAAAGTCAAGGGCACTACTATGCACTTCTGGATAATGGTGGTGAAAAGTCACACTTGTGAGTTTGTTGAGCCGCCACACAAGCACAGGAATGTGACCTTGTCATACGTTGCCAACTTGATTAGTCACTTGGTCATTGCAGATGTCACAATTTGACCGAAGCTGTTGATGGCAGATGTGGTGAACATGGTGGATTTCTCGTAAGCTATGCTAAAGTGTGGCAGGTGAGGAGGAAGGTTATAGAGGGAATGTATAGCATGTACGAGGATGTCTACGACTTTATCTCAAGAATGCCGCATCAAATTGCTAAAGCAAATCTTGGGGCTTACGTAAACAAGACGGAGAGGATGCACCCCTTGAAGGGACCTAATTGCTTCGTCCTTGATTGAGTGTTATGAGTGTTTTGATAGGTGATCGAGGGATTCAAGTACTACCATGTGGCTTTCGTAATTGTGGAAAATGAGAACATGAATAGCTGATAGTGGTTTCTGGCTAATGCAAAGGAAGTCTTAGTTCAAGATCAGCTCAATGTTTGCCTAATCACAGACCATAACACCGAGTTGTTGTCGATGATGAGCACCATGTAGCATGAGATGTAACCACCATGTTAGTGGAATGACGTGCAGACTTGTTGGTGCATGACGCATCTTGCATCGAACTTCCACACCTAGTTCGCAACAAAGACTTAATAAAGAAGTACAAGAAGCTCTACATGTAGAACCAGAGGTGCAAGTTCAACGCAACATGGAGACACTACTACAGAAAGGGTCATCATAGACGGTTGAAAACCATCATCACAGATGGTTCCTGAACTGCCTAAATTCATGTGTCTGTGATAACAGGTGGTTATCATAGATAGCTCTCAAACTATCTGTGATAAGTTACAATATAGACGGTTTTTTAAAAAAACTGTCTGTGAAATATAACATATCACATACGGTTTTTGATATTAATCATCTGTGATAGGTGAGGTATCACAAAAAGCTAATACTAAAAATCGTCCGTAATATTACAGATATCACAAACGATTATTAAATATAGCCGTCTGTGATACCTCACATATCACATACGGCTAATACTAAAAACCATGTATGATATTGCAAATATCATAGACGGTTTTTAAGCATAGCCGTTTGTGATATCTGAAATATCACAGACGACTAATACCAAAAATCGTCTGTGATATATCATATATCATAGACGGTTTGTTGTTATAAACCGTCTGTGATAGCTATTTTAATAGCTAAATTATTTCTTATTTTTCAACTAGTCTCAGGAAATGCTAACCATACCGTCTGAAAACAAACAAACAGAACACACATATAGCACAATATAGCACACGACAATCATTACATAGATCTCTACATGCATGATATCAATGCAATTGTAAACATCTAAGTACTCCCAATAAGGTAAGTCCCAAATACCAACTTCTTCTTACACATGTTCTTCTGACGGGTCCTCAACTTACATTCCTTTCCAAGCACAACGTCGGTATCCTTAACCATATCATATACCTCTTTCCCACTAAAAGGCCTTAGTGTTGAGTCATCATCTTTATTTCTGTTAAATTGTTTCTTCATCTTGCGGTATAAGTGATACCTTGGAAGGACCCTACGGTTATGCATGTACACAGTTTTGCGCGAGTTGTTCAACCACACACTCTCTATATAATCTAAGCAGTGCGGATAGACTTTAGCTCCTTTCGTACTCAATCCTGATAGGTTACCAAGGGCAAAAAAAATCATTGATGGTGTAGAACAACATGGTGTGCAGAGTGAAGTTCTCTCGTTTATCCACATCCCATACATGTACCCCTTCATTCCACGATGTCACAAGATCTTTCAAGAATGGTGTAGGTACACATCAACATCGTTCCCAGGTTGTTTCAGCCCTTGGATAAGTAGTGACATCAAAATGTACTTTCACTTCATATACAGCCAAGGAGGAAGGTTGTCGGCATACATTCATGGGTCAGGTGCTATGTCGGCTGCTCATGTTACCGAAAGGATTCATTTCATCTATACTCAATCCAATCTTTATATTACTCGGTTCTGCACTGAAGTATGTAAACATCGTATCGATGTTTCTCCACTGGACAGAATCAACAATGTGTCTTATCATTCCATCTTTCTTATACTCCTCCGAGTGCCAACGTAGTAATCTGACATCCTTTTGGTTCGTAAATAAATGCTTCAAATGGAGAATTATTGGTAAATATCATAACATCTTAGCAAAAGGTTCTTGCTCCACCTCGATGCCATCGCCGTCATCGGAGTCATCCTTATGCTTGTATCGTGATGCTTTGCACACTGAACAAACGTATTATTTTTCATACTCTTTACAGTAGAGGATACAATTATTTGGACATGCATGTATTTTTCTACATTCATTCCCAATGGACAAAGAACCTTTTTGGCTTGGTAGGTGGTTCTCGGCAATACATTTCCCTTTGGAAGGATATTCGCTAAGAGACTTAACAGCACCGTGAAACTCTTATCAGACCAACCATTGCTTGCCTTTAATTTCAGTAGTTCAATAACGGATGACAATCTTGTGTATTACGGCTTGCAGCCTGGGAACAAAGGTTTCTTTGAGTCCACCATCAAGACCTTGAATTTACCAAATTCTCTCTCACTATAGTTCCCTTCTACATCACGTAGCATCTGATCTAGATTGTCATCATGCGATCTATCCTCATCGAAAACACAGTCCACAACCAGGATATCATTGTCTCCCTCGACGATGTTATAATTACCTTCCTGTATAATATTCTACTCTTCACCATGACTGATCCAACATGTATACCCATTTTTGAAACCCCTTCGAATCAAGTGAGCTTCGATTTGCGATGAGTTGGTAAAAATCTTCAAATTATCATAATCAATGCATTGATAGTACATATATTCCATTCCAGCGACAAGGAAGAATATGTAGCCATTTATTTGTGCTTAACAAACAAGGAAGATAGCCGGCCGGTAAGGTGCTCGTACAGGATTAATCTCCGGTGGTGGATGGTCATTTATATACAAGAAGGAATACATCCAGCTCATGAGATGAATAGACACATCCGAGAACCGAAATGATCAAAGGTGCGCATCGGGGAGATCAAGCATATCACAGACGGTTCCAACCATAAGCCGTTTGTGATACAAACAACCACAGACGGTTTATATTAATGACTGCCTGTGAACTATCATATACGGTTCTAATTAAAAATCGTCTGCAATGTCTTAATTATCATAGACGGTTCGTATTAATAACTGTCTGTGAAATATCACAGATGGTTATTAACAAGAACCGTCTGTGATAGTAGGGTATCACAGACGATACACCAAATACGCTTGTAAAATCGTCTGTGATAATTATAACACGGATTGTTCGAGGAAACCATCTGGGATGAGGCGTCCAGTATAGCCTTTTTGTAGTAGTGAGAGAACTCGATGAGAAGACCTTAAGGAATGTGAGGGAATCACAAGCAGTAGAACTGGCTAAATGTCAGGCTAGTTCCACAGAAGTTAGTGAGTTCACCCAATGAATCAACTCACATACCCCCGAGCTGAAGAAATACTCCCTGCTTCATGACACAAATGGTGCGATGTATGTCATTATGATGATAATCATGTCGGAGGTGTATAACAGTGTGCTAAAGTGTGTATGTTCCCTCTTGATCACTGTTCAATTATGCAATTGCACCCAAATTGTTCACACGTTAGAAACCTCCCTCGGCTGGGAGTGAGGAAGGGAAAGGGACCAATGGTGGCCCTTCCGAACTGTAGAACCATAAGAGCCAGGTTCCACCGACGAGACATGACGACTATGTACCAAAAGTCATACGTTGCCATTGCAGTGTGCAGGCTAAGTACGGACTTGTCGGGATAGGAAGCCAAAATAGTTACGTCTGCAGATACATCACAGCATAGTCGCATGTGAATCTTCTATCGAGATTTTCATTCTACCTTTTTTTTAATAGTACTAACTTCTTCGTCGACGCTTGCACATGAGAATTGTTGGGGGAGTGGCCTCCACCTTGACCCAAAAATGGTCCACGACGCTAGGAAAGCCAATCCGGTAGCTTCGTGGAAGCCCACAAGGCCAAGAAATGGCATATATGCCCCTAGAAGAATAGGCTTAGATAGGGTGTTTATGTAACTATAGGTAAAGGAAAAGACTTATGTACCCTTGTAAAGATAGATTTAGGTAGGCGTATCTATGTAATTATACCCCCATGGCTATATATACATGCCTGAGTGCGCCGTGGGGGGACAGAGCACTCTTTTTTAGTGAAGAGTCAGACATTATCAATTTCCAAGATACTAGCACAAACTTCTAATGTCATCCCTAGGGTGTTGTAGGCTACAGGTGGCCTCTCCACGGCTCCCCTATGGCCCCGTCCTTTACTATTTGGTTCGTAACTGCAACAGGAATGGTGGCCGACTAAATAGGATATTGACCTTATCATATACGGGCTTGCGACTATTGTCAGGTGGAAGTAGCACAAACATAAATAGGATGAGGAAAAAGGAAGAATACATGGAGCGCACGAGGAAGATACACAAAGAATATCTTGAAGAGCTGAGGAGAACCCGCGGGGAGGAGTAGAACGTACGCATGCAAGCCTGACTTGATTTTCATCCATCAAGTTTATACTTTCTAAAAGGTGTATTTATATCGTTTTTGTAGTTCATGTCCATAGTTCATGCATATTATCATTTATATTGTAGGAATAGCGAGGCATGGGTATATATGTCTGCCTGCCTACCTACCATGTAATTCATAACTTCATTACCAAACCCTACGTGCCATGTAATTCATACCTTCATTATCCACCGTTATGTCAGGCTTTAAATCTTATCTTTGCTATTCTATTCTTGCTTAAGCTGAAGCTTGCAAAATATTAATCCATTTGAACACAAAATAAAAAAATATGCGTACTTTTGATAATTCTAAATTTGTGTACCCTTCAAACCATATGGATGGTTTATTTACAAAAGTTCTAAAATAGTCTAGCATCGAAGATTATTGGAAACCGATGTACAGCCGAAGATTACTGAAAACTGGTCACACCAAATACTATTAAAGGCTAGGTGAAAACTATTACTGACCGAGTGGATGGGATGCAGCAAACCTACTGCGGAGCCATGTCCAACACCTCTTACTGCGCCTAGGCACCGCAGTAGGTGGGGCTGTGGTTGAGCAGCATGGTAGGGCTGTAGGGCCACTGCCTATCGTGCTTGCTTGTTGCCTACCACACTGGACTGATGTGCCATGGTGGGCATCTCCTGCCATGGTGAGGTAATGTGGCACATGACACGTATCGCTTGTCGTTACTCTCGTGGTCATGGAGGGAGATAGAAATGCAAATATGAGCGTGAGGAAGCTAGATTTGAAAACAAAGAGTGCTAAGGGCAGATATGAACATAATTTGCCTATCCCTGCATCGTCACAAACGTAACAGTCTTGAGTTCATTAGCCAAAGCCAACAAAAAACCTAAAAGCAAGGCAAGCTAGCTAGCTCGGTAGTAAGATCGAGATGGAGAAAGCAAAGGCAAGCAAAAGGCACCAACACCCACTGAACCATGCACACCGCCGCCTGCCTGCCGCCTGTTACCCTCGGTAGATTTGAAGAACCCCTCCCATAGGAACCAATCATCGTCCCTTCCTCAGCGGAAGAAGATTCCAAGAAGAGGGACAAAAAATCTAGCACTGAGTTTCTTTTTTGGATTATACCATCTAGTATTAGTATCAATATTGGGACAATCTCAAATAACTCATTCTCTTACCTCACGACCACCATTAAGAATATGTACAATGATATAGACAACTGTTGTCTATCATATCTTCTATATCATCTATAGATGACACTAAAACAATTCCCACAATAGGTTATCTTTTTACATATTTTTATAGACAGATTTTTCATGACATAATAGTAGTACATGATACAATAAAAAAAAGACTTTAGTGGTGCTCAGTTAGGCTGAATTTTGGTGACTTATGGCTGAATTTCCACTGTAGCTGGCTGAAATTATACTGTAGCTGATGGTGGCTTATTTGACATAATTAAATTTAAAAAAATAAAAAAATGGATTAGCCCATCACGTATAATACAAACGAATATGAAAAAAAGAACCAGCAAAAAAGCTCAAACTAAGTAAAAAAATTAAAAAGATGAAATTTAAAAATAAAAAAATAAGCTAGAAATTTTAAACCCAAATAAACAGGGCCTTTAGGTGCTAGAATTTTTAAGCCCTCCCGGTAGACCTTTTTTTTTTTTTTTACTTTCTCAGCTCCTCATCGATCCGGCCAAAAGCACAGCAAATATTATCGATTTTACCAAAAGAGAAGTGGAACCGGCGGAGAGGAGGCTGAAAGAGAGAAAGCGAGCGCATCACGCAGGGCTTTTCCCACTCAAAAGAATACACACTTTTAGATTCCTCACAATTTACATGGCCTGGCCTCCTAGATAGATAGGAAGCTAGCTAGCTCCTACGTACATAACGCACTGCTCGGCTCGCCATTAAAAGCCCTTGTTACCACCTTGCTCTAACCCTTGTAACAACGACGGGCACAGAAGCTTGTGGTGGTAGTAGTACTGCTGCTTATGTTGCCTCGCCGTAGCTTACATGGATACGTTGTTTAGGTTGGTTAGCCTCCAAGCCTCCGAGCAGCAGCAGCAGTCGGCTTCCTACAACTCCAGGAGCACCACCTCGAGCAGCTCAAGGTCGTCCTCCCACCAGACCAACGCCTCCTACAACTACTACTACCACAGCAACAGCGGCGGCGGCGGCGGTCAGTATTACTATAGTCAGCACCACCACCACCAGCAGCCGTACTACCTGGAGCCGTACCAAGAAGAATGCGGCAACGCCCACCACCAGCTTTGCATGGATGAAGACTTCTCCTCCTCCTCCTCGTCGAGGCACTTCCACTCGCACGGCACGCCGGTGCAGCCGCCGAGGTCGTCCACGCCCACGCCGACGGTGCCGACGCCCCCGCTGTCCACGTCGTCCACGACGGCGGGGGCGGGGCACGCGCTGTTCGAGGCGGCCGACCTGTCGTTCCCGCCGGACCTCAACCTCGATTTCTCGTCCCCGGCGTCGTCGTCCGGCGAGGGGACAGCGTCGTCGGCGGCGGTGGGGGGAGGAGGCGGGGGGAGGTGGGCCAGCCAGCTTCTGCTGGAGTGCGCGCGCGCGGTGGCGGCGCGCGACAGCCAGCGCGTGCAGCAGCTGATGTGGATGCTCAACGAGCTGGCGTCGCCGTACGGCGACGTGGAGCAGAAGCTGGCGTCCTACTTCCTGCAGGGGCTCTTCGCGCGGCTCACTGCGTCCGGGCCGCGGACGCTGCGCACGCTTGCGGCGGCGTCCGACCGGAACACGTCGTTCGACTCGACGCGGCGCACGGCGCTGCGGTTCCAGGAGCTCAGCCCCTGGTCGTCGTTCGGGCACGTGGCCGCCAATGGGGCCATCCTGGAGTCCTTCTTGGAGGCCGCGGCGGCGTCGTCGGAGCCGCAGAGGTTTCACATCCTCGACCTGAGCAACACGTTCTGTACGCAGTGGCCGACGCTGCTCGAGGCGCTGGCCACGCGGTCCACCGACGACACGCCGCACCTGTCGATCACCACCGTGGTGTCAGCCGCGCCGTCCGCACCGACTGCGGCCGTGCAGCGCGTGACGCGGGAGATCGGTCAGCGCATGGAGAAGTTCGCCCGGCTGATGGGCGTGCCCTTCCGCTTCCGCGCCGTGCACCACGCCGGGGACCTCGCAGAGCTCGACCTCGACGAGCTCGACCTGCGCGAGGGCGGCGCCACCACCGCCCTCGCTGTCAACTGCGTCAACTCGCTGCGCGGTGTGGTGCCTGGCGGCGCCCGCCGGCGCGACGCGTTCGCCGCGTCCCTCCGCCGTCTCGACCCGCGAGTCGTCACCGTCGTCGAGGAGGAGGCCGACCTGGTGGCGTATGACCCCGACGAAGGCGGCGACACGGAGGCAGCATTCTTGAAGGTGTTCGGCGAGGGCTTACGGTTCTTCTCGGCCTACATGGATTCTCTAGAGGAGAGCTTCCCGAAGACTAGCAACGAGAAGCTGGCGTTGGAGAGGGGAGCAGGGCGTGCCATTGTCGACCTGGTCTCGTGCCCAGCGTCGGAGTCCATGGAGCGGCGGGAGACGGCGGCGGCATGGGCTCGGCGCATGCGGTCAGCCGGGTTCTCTCCGGTGGCATTCAGCGAGGACGTAGCCGACGACGTGCGGTCACTGCTCCGCCGGTACCGGGAGGGCTGGTCGATGCGCGAGGCCGGCACGGACGACTCGGCGGCCGGAGCAGGCGTGTTTCTTGCGTGGAAGGAGCAGCCTCTCGTGTGGGCAAGCGCGTGGAGGCCATGATCGATCGAGGTCGATCGAACTCACCAATGCAAATGCAACCTCGGTGAGTGGAACAGCAGGAGAACGGATGCATCCATGCATTGGGACGTCGCACGCACGTACGTACGTGCGTATGGCTAGCTCTTGTGTGTCATGAAATCAATGGCTCACACACATGTAGGGTTTTGAAACAGCGTAAGCGTAGGAAGCTAAAGGAATGGCTCACGTACACATTGGTTGCAGCGAGGTGGTCGAGGAGGAAGAGGAGGTGATCATAGTTTTAGCTTTTAGACTTGCATCGATTTTCAATCATCGATCGTCACAAGTTCTTGGCGTGATGATTTTGATTTGCTTGTTTACCTTTTTTTTCTTCGCTTTCGTCTGTGCTTCTTCTTGTAAGGTTAACAACTTCTCTTCCTTTCGGAGAAATTTACGTCCATGGTCTTGTCATACGGCCGGCATCCCCTAGCTAGCTAGCTTCTAGCATCGATGCTTTGCATGGTTGTTGAGATGTTACTTCTTGTCTTCTTGGTGGGAGAAGGTTTAGAGTAGACACTTGCACGGCCTACTACTTCTAGTCATCAAACATGAAGCACTAAAGCTTGCTAGACCATATCAGCTACTACTTTAATTTATATTTGTTTCTACGAAAGATGGTTAATTATTGGCACTCTTTTTTTTGTCATTGTATATTTCCCTTTTTCCCATTAATTAGCAACATGAAAGAAAAGCATATTGAACAGCCTCAATATAGTTTGATCAAAGAAGGTTATGTCATTCACATTACCTGACTCAAAAGAGTATGATTAGGTCGATATTTGCATGATCGTCGAGAGATCGGGTTGATACTAATATACGAGTAGTATAAATTAAGTTCTAGCCAAATACCACTCGTCCAAACAGGTTCACCTCATGCATATGCCTTATGCAGCTTAACTGCTTAAGTACTTGGAGCAAATAGACCGGTTTCAATTTTAGGTTGAGATAAGTGACAAATGGCCTTATTTTAGTTTGCCAGACAATCTAAGGGACCATTTGTTTTTTATAAATTTCGTGTCCATATCTTTTGTCCAAGAAGCCGGATCAAATTTGTTGTGTCTATTGCAAGCTAAGACCTTTGAAATCTTTTGGAAAGAATGGCCGGCCTGTCGTTGACAGATTAGTTTCTTCGCGTTACTTAATCGGTTAATTAACTTAAGTTTGATTCTCAGTATAAGACAAGATCAAGAGTTGTTTCGAGTTTGCAACATAGTGGGCAGTGACGGCAATCAATGGCATTATCAAAACATAATAGGTCGTAGCAGAAAAATGATATATAAAAAGAGAAGAATAAGGAATGCCGATCTCAGAGGATTAGGTGATGGGGTGGTATCATGAGCTCAGAGCCATTTCTAGAAAAATCATAGTTTGCACACGTCCCTTGTCCTCTTCTTGCCGAAGCATCTGTCCCATTGTCACATTTCAATCTTGACATGAACACGTCCCTGCCTTTTACTTTCATCGTGACTTGATCTGTTTCACGAGTAAGTTACGGCCGGTTAACTAAAGCACTCAATTTGTGGTAAAAATACAAATCACATCACAATGACTGCTGCAAAAAAAAACATTCTAATAAAATCTTACAGAGATGCTAGACACACATGCAGAGTGCACAAATATATATGAGTGGGTTCGTATTGACTTTCAGTTGGCTTTAGTTTTTATGAATTACAGTAACTAGTTTTCAAACGGCATATTTTTAAGGTAATGTCGACATGAAGATTGTAATAAAAAAGTGTATTGAGTTCAACTATACCAGCTAAAATCACATATAACTATTTTCCTCTACGTATTACCTCTCACGAACAACTACAGTTTAAAACCCCACCCATAAACTAGCTAGCCCGCCGGCGGGTCATCATATTGCCAACATATGTCACAACATGCGCGTTAGCAACCCATCGGTGAGATTTCATGTGTGGCGTACGTGTTTTATTCGTAGTTATGCACATCAGCCGACAGCACATGTTGTGTGCATCTGTGGCATTGCCTCGTTTTACACCGAGGTAATCAACAGCCCACGTACTTACAAGTGCCGGCCGGCGATCGAGAGGCATGGGTATGTATGCCTGCCTGCGTACGTACGTACCTTGCTAGCTGCGGTGCGAGATGGTCTACAAAAAGGCCAGTGCGATCGAGGGATGGAGAGGCGATGGGGGCGATCAGGCCGCGCGCCGCCGGGGTCGTTATCGCGGCTCGCCGCGCGGCGCGCGGAGCGGACAGAGAGAGAGAGACGGACGGAGCGTGGCCGCGTGAGGTGCGGGCGGACGGCGGAGGGGGGGAAGCGAATCTTAGGACGGGCGCTGCTGGAATCTAACAAAAGAAGGTGGCCTTGGACTGCCCGGCCGGCCGGCCGGCTGGCCGGCTAGCTAGTGGCCTTACCTGCGCGCACGTACGTACGGGTCCCCACGATCTTTGCCTTTTTCCCTTTTCTCCCGCGAAATTATTACGCCGACCCACTCAGCCTCACTCGTACCGGCCCATCCATCGACGACGTCGCTGTCGACCGCCAGACCGGCCCCCTCCTCCACGAATCAAACACTTGCGCTACCACACTCGTCTATCATCTATCCATGATCCACTCGCCAATCGAGATCCAAGGTAATCCACCTCCCATATGTGTATATAGAGGAAGTCTTTTCTAAGAGTACATACTTTCAATTTCAATTATCACTTAAACAAATATGTTATACCTCTTTATCATTTTTAGTAATCCACTTTTATAATCCATGGTGTGTGTATATATACACACCGTGGAATACAAAAGGGGAATCATTGAACACACTTATCCTTAGATCACACTTTAAACGAGTTTAGCTTCTAACTTTTTTATTGGTTGATTTTAGCTTTTTTGTCTTTTTTTTTCTTCTTGTTCCTTTGCATTGTTCTGACGATATAAAAGGTTTTTTTTCTAATTTTTTTATATTTTTTCAGAAAACTAACAGCCGTTATAGTATAATTTTAGTCAAAACTAAGCCAAAAGTTAATTAGTTGGAGGGTCTCACGTGTTAGTCCACTTAAATGTAGCATCTCCAGAATCGACACCTTTTAGGGAAAATATAAACGAGTTGTCATGCGTACGTCGGGCCTGTCGCACCATATGAATTGGACTGAGTGAATTTTGGACCTAGCTAGTGTGTTACATGTAACAAGTGCATTACTAGCTATGTCTAAGTATTGCCACGCAAACTCACAAGTGGACCGTTGGATGCTATTTGCTATGAGGTGGTGGGATAACCTCGTATATGAATTTTCAATCCATAAGGGATTATATGCAAAATGCTCAAGTCTAATTAAATCTTAACCGTTCAAATATCATCCAAAGTTCCATACCGTGGGTCTTCACGATAGCACCTCGATATAAGTTTGCGCTAATTATTTTATCGAAGTCTTCTCTAATTAATCATATTGCAAGTTTTTTTTTAATTACAAAGGACGGAGGGCGTGATGGGAACGTCCTTGATATATATATAAGTGCGTGGAGTACCATCGGCTCGACACATCAGAAAGTTTTCGCTTTCTTATACGTGGGTCAAAATGGGCCATAAGCTGAGCGAATTTTCAATCCAATTCTGAACAAATCATGATACCGTCGGTCCTTTTTGCAGCCTTTGTAATAGTCGGGAATGCATGCTTTTGGTTTTGTCCAAGAAGGAAATAGGGTTAGCTTTTTCTGAAGTCCAGTGGAGATTTCTCTTCTTTTGGGTCATATATATTGTACCACAAGAGAACTCATATACTACACTGACCCCCGGTATGTAAAGATATATTGGAGATTTGTAAAGATATATTGAAGATGACTATCTTCATATGCTGTTTACATGAGTGAATCAGATAACTCCGTCTGCAAGCATCAAGCTGATTTGTCTGTTTGAATTGAATCGATGCGGCACCTCTATAGAAGACTTCATCTGAACATCTCTGCACTACATGTCCATGGGCATGCATGGGCGATGGCTGCTCATACGAAAGAGTTCAGCAAGCACCAACCGAGGAGATGGACAAGCGAGGGGAGCAGTTTTCCTAGCTAAAGTATCATCAGCATGTCATACTACGACTAACTCTCCCTTATTGATCCATGTTGGATGTCTAGCTCTTATCAGAACCTCCATTCCATTAACTTCACTAGGCTGTACCAAGACTGTGTAAAGTTAACAAGTCAGAAGATGACACTTGATGTTGCATTTTATGCAAGCAATAAGAGAGACTGGGCAATGCTTTTTTGAGGCTTGATAAAGGGCCCTATCCCCGCTAGCACTGCAGGAGCCAGGAGAGCCCGGTAGCACCCTAGTGTTGAGTCGAGCTGGAGTGGACAAGCACAAGGTCTTGGACCAAAAGCAGAGAGAGGAACAAATAGTGGGAGCTCCTTTTTAGGGGGTGGGGGGAAGGTGTGGCCATGGAGAGGCATGGCCCCTCCTTTTCTGCCCCCCAACAAGCACTTTCCACAGGCCTTTCTTTTAGGGCATGGGGTTAATACTAGTTTCTTCTTCCCTGTACAGTTGCATGTGTGATTGATGCACATCAATTCAATTCTTATATCCTAGATGCTGGTGTGCAGGATGGACATGCATGCATGCATGCATGCACATTCTATCGTCTTTCCAAATAATTTCACGGTCAGATCAGTTAGCAAGAGGTCGATTTGGTTCTATGTCCTCTCCCGGTCAATTATTTTTCTTGAAGGTAGTGTTCCATGGAGCGCGCGTGAGAGGAAGGCAATCATTAACCTCTGCATGCTCGCTAGGTCGCTTAGAACGATGTATATATTGCTGCATATATGCTACATTCCCTTCGGGTCACAAGCATCATGGATGTACTTATAATTCTTCCATACCTACGTCTAAACAATGAGTTCGATCGAGACAGTGCAGTGCTACTTGAGCTTGCCATTGTCTGCATTCTCCTGTGACCATGAGCTCATATATAGTACTCGATCGGCATGCAGGTCGATGCCAAATGGGTTCAGATAATGGGGTTCGGAGTAGCATGCCTTTGTTCCATAGTGATACATACAATTGCGCCCATGCATCACTAGCTAGCTAGCAGCGAGAAAAGACAGCTTTAGCTCGATGAACGAGGCAATTAGCCTGTGTGCTAGAGAAAGCGAACTTTTTTTACGGTCGATCATGGTCATGGCATGGCCCAGTTAAGTGATCGCCTTTCGAAAGCTGATCGCATGTGTGGTGCATGCATGCATGCGATGCCTTTTTTTGTCAGGCAAAACTGACCTCAGAAAGACCGACAACCACGCAGGCGCGAAAATACATGCAATGCGCGACTTTGGCAGCTTGTCCCCGGCACTGCACATCATGCATCCATTCCATCGCCATGGGGCTACCAAACCATACCTCGGAAATGCACTGGTAACAGCCGTTACGTTACGTACTTTCAAGTGTAGTAGCATCAAGGTCTAGCTTATTGCTAGCAGGATACTACATGCTAGTACTCGCATGCATCGTTCATCCATTCATCCTCACTGTTCAATGGATCCATCGTGACATGTGAAAAAGGGAGGGAGATACACATCTACGCACATCCCCAGAGGAGAAGGGGGAAAAATAGTACTCGTGATCGAATCATGCAGGACCGGAAAGCAAGCATGGAGAGAGGGCATGCACTGTGCAGAAGTAGCAGATACACATTGCCACGCGGGGCCCCCCCGGCCTGCAAAATGATTGCAAGGAGAAGAGCAGTTAACTACTTGCGCCATTGACATGCATGTCGTGCGTGCGTGCCCTTCCCCTTTCAAATTTCGATCTAGAACTTCAACTGTTAAGTACACAAAGGACGTCCCGTTTGAATGTGATATCTCAAGGTTATATGCATGTAGTGTACCCCCCCTGCCGAACACATGGATGCAACTTCGGTCCTGAATAATTCTGATCGAATGAATCCGCGATGAAGAGGGGGAACAAAGCTACCCAGGTGATTTTCAACCGTATGACGAAAGAATGGCGATGGCAATGTGTGTGGCATCGAAACGGATGGTTTCCGTTCTTTCTTAATTCTCTGGCTTTCGATGGAAACAATGGTACTGATGAGTGTAAACTGTGGGGCAGCTTGTCGTGCCTTGTTTGAACGTAGTGGCGAATGACCACAAGACATGTCCAACATCAGTAGCCGAGTTAGGATTTAATTACACCTTAAGTTCAATGGTGGAATAATCTAGGTTATCTGAGCTAGATCATAGAAATATTACGTAAATTGAACTGAATTTACTTAGACTGTACACTAGATATTTTTCTATACTCTGGACTGAAGTCTACCCTATCCAGGATATGGCTTCACCCCTGTCCAACAACGACTCTTGCTCACAACGCACGTGCTGGTGCTGCACACGCAGATCGACACTTAGCTCGCACACAATCCTTCTCATGGGCGAAGATTGTGAAAAGGGCCACATGACGGGGGTAGGGAGCCGTACGTAATGATGCCGGCGCGAGACCGGTTTAACGCCGGCAAGGAAGCCGGCACAAGTGCAAAGCGAGCCGTCGCTGCCAGCCCCCCCGCACTGGCGCCTCGGCGGCGACCACTTCACCCGCCGACCCCGGCAAGCTCGAGCCGGACTGCCCCCCCCCCCCCCCCCCCCCCCCAATCCTTCGCGCGGCCACTGGCTGGCCAGTACAGTCTGGATGATTTGATCTTAGTTGTTGGCACGCATGCAGCGCAAACACCGCGGCGCAATCAGGCTACGGCAGATAAGGAGGACAACGTGCATGCATGCTGCTGACATGATGGAACGCGTGCGTCGAGATCTAGGCCCAGACGTGAAACCTTGATGAGCCAACGACAACAAATCTTTGTCCCAAACAGATTATGATAGCTTAGGAATAAAACCTATTCAAAATCAAAGAAATTATTAATTTTGGATTTCATCCATTAAAAAAGTGTTTTTTTACGTTGGCTCATCGAGTCTAACGCTATCTTGCTTTGTTTTCTTGGCTTGAGATAGGGACGGAGTTGAAGCCTTGATGAGCCGTACACAAAAAAAACTTGGGCTGTGGCGCTGTGTCGACTCCAATAATGGGTGAGAATTGAAATACATTGGAGCGCGAGGAATAGATGTATGTCTTGAGGAGCTTCGTGTAACGTCGATCGATTCTACAGTTTTGAGTCGTATTCTATCACGATCTGACGATTTGGACGCAGTTGATTTGAGCCCGTTGGAAATAGAATTACAGAACGATGAGTCTCCTGCGGGCTTCCGCCGAATAGCATTCTTTGATTGAACAAAGATTTATAACCTAGGGTGTGTGGTCGGCCGGTGTCCAACCAACAATAACTATGGCAATCTTCGGCGAAACGAACGCGAAACGTTTGAGACCGACGTTGAATGAATCAGAGGAGCGGTAGCATATGTACGGGCGACTAGTTGGACCTTTTGGACAAAGTCACACCGCCTGCTCCGTTGAGCTGGGCACTTGCTCCAACGAGATTAATCGATCTCAGATGACACGACATGGATCGGGAATGTTTACAGCCGTGTCGAGTGCCGACGCCGGCGGCGATGCGCCGTACGCCTGCAGCCGAACAGGACAGGCCCCACGCGGCGCGTTACCCAGACCGGCCTTCGAATCGAAAGTACAAGTTTTTGCCATGAGGTACCTGCTCGTCCGTGCTGTTTTGCGTGCGGCGTTCCGCGGAAAATTTCACGCAGCATCGCACGCCAAGCCTGCTCGGCGAACCCACCTGAGCCGAAATTAGCCCAACCATCTCGAGGCTTCACGTCCACTATTTGCCAGGCCTCCGCCTCGTAACCCGTCGACCTGACTTAGGGCCCATTTAACCGAGCTTGGCCTTTTCGTTTTCGGCTTTGAAGCCTCGCTGCAAAAGAGGCTAAGAAAACTCAGCTTTAAATTGTGTAGTTTATTTTGGGCTCGATCTCTTCATTTCTGGCTTCGAAGCCTGGCTTTAAAAGAAGCTAGGAAAACCCACTTTTAAATTGCGTAGTTTGTTTTAGACTCGGTTTCAAATTCGTAGTTTATTTTTGAGCATCAAAGCCCATGTGTTTAACCAAAAAAAACGGTTTTGAAGCAAAAAAAACTGAAGCCGAAGCTCGGCCGAAGTAGGCCTTAGTTTTGGCCCAGGTTGTCGCCGTCTCTGGGGCAAAAACACGGTGCTTCTATTCTATACAACGATACAAGTATACTCGCTGCTCCAAAACACCATGTCAATGGTTACGAAAAGATACGAGTACATAAATAAAATGAGCAATGCACCGCAAAAATTGAAATCTAAATTGAATCAACAAGAATAAAAGAGAGAGAGAGAGAGAGAGGAAAAAAAGATAAAAGTAGCTATTCACTGAAATTTATCACTTTTGTTTATCCTATTCTACAGTGTTATCACTGTCTCTTTTATTTCCCTTCCCGTCCTCTTGATACCTCGTGTTAGTAAACCCAGCATCTAAAGATATTGTATCTAGATAATAACGCAAGACAACTGCATATATCAAAAAGTAACTGCGTATTATTATTAACTAGAATATTAAAATGTCAAGTCAAATAAAGTACACAAGGTATGAAGACTGATATTTGCGTTATACATTTAAGTACAGGATTATTCAAGTTAGATGCTCAGTGAAAATCTGTACCTCAAGCACAATGGACCAAAATGACATTGTATTCTTTATAGAAATCACTATCTGTGCTTTCATTCAGAGCTCCAAGAACACTAGATACAAAGAATGGCCATTTGCTGGCTAGAAAAGCTGCAGTTTATCATTCTGATCCATCAGGGAAATGTTCAAGTGCATTTTGTTTTCCATTAACATAAAATTCAATCACTGCTTTCATGCGATCCAACTTATCAGGATGGTAGTTTAAATGCACAATCACTGGCTTCAACTTCCACAGTTGAGCATCTTTCCTCACAATCTTGAAAAGAACTTTACTGTTCATAAAGAGGTAAATGTCCATGGTTCTTTTGGATGCATGAAGACCTTCATAACCAGGATGCGAGGGAAAAAATAGTTCCTCATTGAAAACTGCTTGGTCCCATGATTTGGTTTCACGAGAAAGGCGACCAGCTACCCTATCCAAAAGCTCAATTGAAGGAATTGTTGGTCTTATGAAGAAAAATCCAGAATTATAAACCCATATACGCATCGTGTGTGCATATCTTGCCCAGCCCATTGAAGGCTCATCAAACACATCATTGAAGCCATAAGCTGTCATATTGTTGTGGCCATCGCTCATGGACTCCACATCAGAATCTCTGTAAAGATAGTCAAAGGGATTTTGGAAGAATATAATATCAATATCTGAGAGGAGAACACTGTATCCAAGCTGCAAGAATTCCCTCAAGATGCGAAACTTTAGTGCAGAAACGGCATGGTTTCCACCCGTCTTTCCAATGTTGTCAACGCCTTCATCAGGATCCCGCCGGTAAACTGGGACAGCTTTGGACTTGCAGAAGTTCTCCATGTTGTCATCTAATGCAACAACTAAATAATTTGAAATCCCAACTCGTTTGATGTTAGTAAACCACATCTCAAGCATCTCTTTCACATTAGAGTTTGCCAATGCAACAATAAGTTCTTTCTTTACAGCAACCTGTTGCAATATCTTGGCCAATCTGGGATTGATGGATTCATCAGGAATAACTGTTGGATTTGTTCTAAGAGCCTTCACAGTACCAAAAGGACCAGCCCTATACAGAGTCTCATTTGTTCCTTGTCCAGCCATTTGAAGTTTCATTGATAGTTCATTGATCTGCTTCCTAAATTCAGCATTTTTTCTCTCCAATGATGCCAACTGTGACTTTAGGTTGGCAACTCCCACAGATGTCTCACAAGCAACTGACTCAGCCTAAAGAATAAATGTAGAAAGTATAATTGTAAAAACAATATGTGATAACAAACGTTCTTCAGAAAAATGAATTTAATGTTCTAATCAATTTATTAAAAGATCAACAAGTGACAAATAAATGTATAAGCTATGAAATCAGATTATAAACATTTGATTTTCGACATAGATGTGTACAATACTGAACAAATGACTATCATATCCTATAACACTGAATCATGGTTGTCACGGCATAATTGGCAACCATGGCGCCTAAGAGGCGCCAAGACGCCATGGTGACACCACGGCGAGAAACAGTGACACAGGGTTAAATACGATATAATATGCCGACTTCTCTCTCTCCCAAACTCACCTCCTCTCCTCTCCCCAGTGCCTCCTCCCTCCGCAGCCTTACCTCCTCTCCTCTCCCCAGTGCCTCCTCCGCCCGCCACCTCGCCTCCACCCCCCGCCGCCTCCTCCCCTCCCCGGTGCCTCCTCCCCCCGCCGCCTCCTCCCCCTGCACGGTGCCTCCTCTCCCTGCGCCCTTCCCTCCCCGCTGCCTCCCGCCCCGTCTCCGCCAAATCCAACCGCCTCCGGCCATAATCCAACTGGATCCGGCTGTTCCCGCTGGCTGGAGACAAGGAAGATGGGGGGCAGCCACAGGATGGGAGTGGGGGAGGATGGTTGTCACATCGAAGCTCCATGGCGTCCCCCCTAGACCGCCACAACGCCTAGGCGTCGCCAAGGTGACGACTTGGCGATGCCGTGACAACCATGCACTGAATACAAACCAAGAGCAGACAAATACATGATGCACCTTATAAGTTTTTGGCAATGAAATGATTATACGACTATCTGAAGTGCAAGAAGGTTCAGGATTCCTTGGTTACCATCGCGAAATTCACTTGAAATGGCTTCCACATTGCTAAATCTGTGTTCATTACTAAATTTTTGTACTTCAACAACATCTTACATTTATCTTATTATGCACTATGTTAAATGCTGATAGTTGACCTTAAATAATGCATGTTTATAAGGGAAATGATAGATCGTATAATTTGAAATGCAAAGCGATAATTTAGAAACTACAGACAATACAAGTAGTAGTCAAGCAAAAAGTAGGTTGTAGAAGTCCAAAATGCTCTAAAGCATAGCCTGCTGGAATTATCTACTTTAGATAGGAATGAAGCTACCACCAGTCCACCACCACCACCATTCTTGTTCCCAACAAAGAGAAAACACTCACACGATAAGAAAACGGTAAATATAAATTTTTTAAAAAAATGCTAACATAAGAACCACAAGTCAATGCCTTCATAAACTAACATTTTGTTAAAATGAAATATTTCCCACCAAATTAAAGTCCTTAGCAAGACTGACAGAGAGTGTTTTGCTTCTTTTAAGACCCCTGATGACATTACAAGGATGACAAAGATCACTATTCAGACCCACAGTATTTTAGAATATGATAAATGGAAAAGCAAAAGAAAGATAATCTCAGTCATGCAGAGTGAGTGTCTGACAACGGGATGAAAAAACTTGGGATCACCTAGAATTTGAAGTTCACACTTCTGTTCCCTATCCTCTCAGATTATTCGCAATTTGAAATTCCCGGCACTAACTAGTTATGTGTTTATCCTGTTTCAGCCTAATTTTCATATATTACTTGATTCAGCCCACTGCTAGTACCTTGACTGCAGGTCACATGTATAGGCACCATAAAATTGAATATGACTGCTTGAAATATTGTCTGTTCGTAAATGGATAAAACGAATAGATGTGTGTGTTGCTACAAGAAATACTAGATCAATCTACAGGCTGCAAGCATTGCCAGACAAAGTATTGATTGGGCAAAGGTCCACATGCATCGCTCATTTCTTGCAACACAATCTAGCAGCATGTGCTGCCAACATCACTAACAAGCATACCAGGGACCAATCATTCCACCAACCACTTCACCAGATGTGATAACCAGCCCCACCACATTCTTGAGTGATTACAAAGCATAGCAGCAATCAGAGAAGCAGGGCAAAAATGCAAAATCTTGCCTTTTTTCACTACAATAATCATCTCTTTTAATGTACTGGGGCTAAACTATTTGCTTTGTATGAGCATTTCCTTATCCAGTTTAAGGTTATATGATCCTAGCAATTGATGACTTCGTTTTCTGTTTATCTCTAGGCAATTACATTCATATCACTGCATCCTTTTAAGCGTTCTTCACAGTATGATTTTAATTGGTCCGGACCAGGAAAATGCACACCATCCCGATTACCTACAACTCATCGGTTCTCACGCGTACCTCTGGTTGGCTTAGAATTCCTTGATGCATTCGCCCATCGTTACTGTTGCATTCGTCCAAAGGGAATCGTATACGAACAAAAATGGATTTCACATTAATTGGATCGACATTGGAAAACTTTCCAGCCAACGAGATATCCCAAAATCAGCAAGCACTGACCCAACTCAAACCCCAAGAATCCCCGACTCCACCCAGAACCCACGTAACAAGAAATCAACAGAGGGAACGACACACGAGCGTACCCGGCGAGGCCAACGGAGGGCGGAGTCGGAAGAGCGGGAGAGGAGGCCGTCGGGGTAGAGGAATGCGGAGACGCAGCCGAGAGTGACGCCGACGGCCACCGCCGCGGCGATGCGGGACCCGCGCGACAGCGGCTGTACGCCGACGCGCATCAGGGGGCCCTCTCGCCGGCCGGCCATCCACCTCGGCGATGCCGCCGCCACCGAGATCGGAAGGTTGATTTAGTGTATTCCTTTCGTCTTCTTTTTCTCCCGGGATGTGGAGTGGTTCGGCCGAGACGTGACGCTCGGTTTGCGGGACGAACTGTGCGGATGCCGCCCAGCGAAATGCGGCTGATCGATTTTGGGGTCAACAGTGTGTACTACGGCTGGCAAATTGGACAGATTTTGCAATTTTGGAATTATGGATTCGTGTTTATCTGGCATAATATACATTTTTTTGAAAACGGGTTAAGAGACCTGTCCTATATTAATTCATAGTTAGAATATATATATATATATATATATATATATATATATATATATATATATATATATATATATAAGTCACTAAGTCAGATTGGTGACAGACATGGGAGAGAGGGAAGGGAGTCCGGGGACGGCCAAAAGCAAGAGAAACACTTAAGGTGTTACCAAGGTGATTGAGAGATCCGCTAGCCTCTTGGCCTCTGCTAGGACCCAGGCACCAGCCTTCTCTTTTATGGCGGCGATCAAGTGCATCGGGGTAGTCATCGTTGCTCGGAAAATTCGGGCATTCCTTTCTTCCCATATCTGTGATGTGACAAGTGTTACTAGCGTTGCCATTGCTTTTCTCGGTGCTCAAAGTGTTAGGATAACTGACTTCCACCAGTCTTGAACCGAGAAGGTCCGCCAAGTAGTCGGATTAATGGAATCACAAGCTGTCCACTACACAATGAAGGTCAATACTCTTTTCGTGTAGTGGCACTCGGTCAATAGGTGGATAGCAGACTCTAGCACCTGTCTGCATAAGGGACAAGTGAATTGGTTCGACCACCCTCTCATGTCCAGGCAATCTGCTGTCCATACCATGTTTTGTATGGCCATCCAGGCAAAATTTTGCATTTTTGAGGTGCTTAAGTTTTCCAGACTAGAGGATTTATGGTGGTGCTTATCGCCCCCATAAATTGTGTTTTGTAAGCAGGCCACACTATATTCGCCGTTGGGAGTTAGCTTCCAAGTGATGTTGATCTCCAAACTTTCCTATAGATTGATTACTGAAATGTGCCCCCAAATAGCAACCAGCTCCTGCATGAGCTGTGGTGTTAGGCCGGCTGCCCAATTGAGGTTCTGCAGCCAGTTGCTCCCTATTAACGTAGCTCGTAAGATGTGGTTCTTTCTCCTGGAGACCCTAAACAGTCGGTACAATATCACACAATATGTTTCCTTCCGCCTAAGCGGAACTCAAGAAAGATGCATTCGCTCCATCGCCAATCATTATGGAGGTGGCACTACGACAAAACAAGCTATACTGGACATCTTACCACAGACGGTTCATGGCTAAAACTGTCTCTGAAACTACCACAGACAGTTAGGTTTAAAAGCCGTCTGTGACATACGCATTATCACAGACATTTTTAATTAGAACCATCTAAACTATCACATACGATTTTTATTTACAACCGTCTGTGTTTTGTCCTTTATCGTATGAACTACAGAAGCTACTAAGACGAGAGACGAATTCAGGCAAAATTATTACAAAAGTCCCAAAAAAAGAGATACCCAGATCTTAGTCTTCTGAATTTCATATGCTTCTTTTTTCAACTTTTGGAGTTGGAGGATCAGCCACTGAGTTCTCAAATACCGCGAAGATTGTCCTTGCCCTCTCCACTTCTTCCTCTAGCCTGGGCAAATCATTAGCATGACCCATAATCTCAAAGAGGATGACATGATAAGTTTCCTCAAAATCAGCCGCTTCTGCTTGATCGGTAATGTTATCCATGTGTCTCTCCACTGGCGCAAGAGTTTCCTCTACTTTGTGCACATTGCAGAGAAGAATAAGGCTGAGGACAGTTTCCCTTTCTTGAGCGGCAACGAGACACCTTCGTCGACGACGGATGATGAGGTCCAGCTGACGGATGGAAGCGAGTAGAGGAAGGAGAGTAGGGCGTGAGCGGAGGAGCTACTCCAGACATAAATTGTTGGTTGACCGTGTACGGTTGTTGCGGCCGAACAACTCATGATGGATAGATGGAGGAAGGAGATCAAAAAAATATTAGATGCCATTGTTGAGAAATCTGGTGAAGAAGATGAGGAAGATGACAGTTTAGAAGAGCTGGATTAGGGCACGTATATTTAAGCATTATCACAGGTGGTTCGTATACTAAACTGTCTCTGATATTAATATCATATACGATTCGTATAACAAACTGTCTCTGATATGTGCCTTATCATAGACGGTTCGTATAACAAATCGTCTCTGATAATGACATGTCACCGATCCATGGCGTATCCCCCAGGATTTCGATCTCACCCGTCCATTCTCTCCACATCGAATGGCATGCACCGGTTCCTATCACTACTCGACCCTTATTAATTACTCCCTATCTACCTTTCGACCGGTAGTCATGTGTGAGTTCATCCACTAGCTAGCTTCCTGCATCCTCCCCTCGACGATGCTAACTACCACCGTGAGCTAGCACCTCCGTTGTGACATCACGATCGACTGTACATCACACTCTTGTCATAAGTGTCGTAAGAGTGTCTTATGCAGTCTCACCGTCGTGCCACAAGAGTGATGCTACTGCCGTCTCTCCATTGCCGGTGGTATTCAGCCACCATCCGATGCCCTCCCCTCTCTTCCTTGATGGCAGGCGTCAAGGACATCGCGCGCTACATCTAGGTTGTTCCTCGACGATGCCGACTACCGCTGTGAGCTAGCACCTCCATTGTCACACCACGGTCGACTGCATAACACACTCTTGTCGTAAGTGTCATAAGAGTATCTTATGCAGTCTCACCATCGTGCCACAAAGGTGGCGCTACCGTTGCCTCTCCATTGCCGGTGATATCCAGCCGCCATCTGATGCATCCAGCTTCTACTGTCTGCTAGGATCTCTGCTTCTTATATATTCTTGTCGTGTTAAAAAATTAGGTTCATTACTTGTTATGCTGTAATGATGGATTCTAATCTTAATGGAAATAAAATATGTTGTTGTGTTTATCACTGTATTTACTTGTTTTCAAATGGCATATGTAACTGTTGTAGGGGTGGCCCCCACCTAAGCCCAGCAGGCCTGTTAGGAGGTTATAAGGCCCAAAATGGGACATGTGTAATGGTGAAAGTGCCCCTGAAAGGGATGTACAGATGTAAGGGCATTATTGTAAAAATACTCCCCATGTGGACATATATATAGCACAGGCCATGGGGAGAAACCCCAAGACATTACTCACCTAACTCTCCACTACCATACCCTCTCTCTGTTTGGTCTGTAACCACAACAGTTGGCGCCGTCCGTGGGGAGGACAAAGTAAGCCTCCAAATCCGAAGGAGGATGGCACCAAAGAAAGCTTCATCGTCAGTGGCGAGGAAGAAGAAGGGGGCGCGACGGAATCTCGCGTCAGTACCAGAGCTTCGACGCTGGCAGCCGCAGGTACAAGTGGAGATGCGGGTGCGACGGTTGTGAACACCGAAGTTCACGACACGACGCTTGACCCCGCCGCCACCGCCACGGCGACCAACCCCGCTGCCACCGCCACGACGACCAACCCCGCCATCATCGCCGCGCCGCCGGACCTCGCCACCACCACCGCGCCACCGGACCCCACCGCCACTGCCACAACAACCAACCCCGCCACCATCGCCGCAGCCGGCGAAACCGCCCCACGCGTGGTAGGTGACCCCGCAGCAGGCACCGCGGCAATCGCCAGCAGCGCCACCCAGGTGGTTGGCGGGGGCAATACAGGTGCGTCTACTCCCCCACCCGGCGCGGGAGCCGTGAACGATTCCGGCGGCGACGCGGGCCTCGTCACTAGCTCCAGGGGTCCTCCAGGACAACGCGGCGGGCAGCCTGGGCGCGCAGGCCGTGGTCACCGCCGTGTCGATCGTGCCGCCGGGCGCACCGACGGCCCCAACCACGCCCACGGTGGAGACCGCCCTGCTGGCGGCCCTCAGCGCGTTTCAGCGGGAGCTGACAGACCTCCGCGGGGCTGTGCGAGACATGCAAGAGGCTCGGAGCCAACACGCCCCACCAACGGTTGCATCGGGGCCCACTCTGGAGAGGACGGATAGCCGCGATGCCCCTACGTTCAGTCGCGTCCCACCACGACGCGTAGACCCGGAGTCCCCGCTCTCCGCGGGCCTGCAGCACGCGGCATGGCCTTTGGACTTCAAGTTCCCGAGCGTCATCAAGGCGTACAAGGGCGACACCGACCCGCGAGAATTCGTGCGCGTGTATGAGACCGCTATCGAAGCCGCTGGCGGAGACGACACCACGAAGGCAAAAGGACTCCCCCTCGCGTTACAAGGGGTGGCACTGTCTTGGTTCTTCACTATCGAGCTGCAGTCCATCTACGCGTGGGAACAGATCCGCGATCGACTCTACTACAACTTCCAGGGAAACTACGTCGAGCGTGTCGATGCGGACCAGCTCTTCGCAGTCAAGCAAAAACCTGAGGAGAGGCTCCGGGATTACTTCAAACGCTTCACAAAAGTACGTTGCCAGGTGAAGGACGTGAACGAAACAACCGTCATCAACGCAGCGATACAAGGCCTCCGCCCGGGACCGATGACCGAATACAACACGCGCAAGCCAATTAAGACGGTCGCGAAGCTCTTTGACAAGATGGAAGAGTACGCCAGAGCGGAAGAGGACGCGCGGTGGCGACACGGCGATGACTCCGACAACAATCAGGCGGAACGCTCGGCAAAGTACGAGGGCTCGCCGAAGCAGCGCTGCTTGAAAGGCAAACGCAAGCAGGAGCAGTCGAAGGACGCCTCCGAACGCAAAGATACCCAGCACAAAGACTCCTCAGGCGACAGGCCCAAGCACGACCAACGCAAGTCTAGGAAACCTCGTTACGTCTTTGACATCGAGGGCGGCTCCAAAGATAACGCCTCCGCAGGTCGCGAAGGCAGAGGGCGCCGTGGCCGGGGACGGGGGCGTGGGCGGGGTCACGACGACAGAACCCGCGAAGAGTACAACGACCAGCACCACAGGCAGTGGTGCGAAGTCCACGGCCGGGGCAACCACGACACGCGTGCTTGCGCCACTATCGCAGCGCTCCGGCAGAGCGTCGCCAAAGACAAAAACCCGGAGGCACGCGCGCCTGTTGTGGCCCACGTCCAACATCCCCAAGACCAAGGATTACAGCCCCAGGAGGGCCTCCTGCGAATTCAGGCCCATGTGCAGCAACCTTGAGAGAGCCTCCTGCAGTTGCAAGCCCTGGAAGGAGCCCAGCGCAGGGTCATAAACATCATTTCCGGAGGCTCCTCGTTGGAGTTCGCCTCGGTGCGACAACGGAAGGCCTACGCGAGGAGGCTGCACCACGTCGCGGCATACCCAGCGCAGGCGCCGCCGGAGTGGGCACAACACGAAATCACATTCACGCCCGCTGATGCGGAAGGCGTGGAGTTCCCCCATCAAGATCCCCTGGTCCTCCGGGTCCTCGTTGCAGGATGCGAGGTCAGGCGTGTCCTGGTCGATGGAGGAAGCTCCGCGAACATCCTGTTCGCCATGGCCTTCGACCAGATGGGGATCCCTCGGAGTCGGTTGGGCCCTTCAGGCATCCCGTTGCAAGGCTTTGGAGGGCAATCTTTGTGGGCATTGGGCCAGATATGCCTCCAAGTCTCATTCGGCCAAAACGACAACGTGAGGAGTGCGGACGCCATCTTCGACGTTGTCGACATTGCATGCCCCTATAACGCCATATTGGGGCGGCCGCTCCTAAACTCTCTCGGGGCAGTTCCGCACCACGGCTTCCTATGTATGAAGCTTCCCAGACCGCGGGCCATCATCATCGTCCATGGCGACCAGGACATGGCTCGGCGCATAGAGCTCGGTGTCAGGGGTCCATGCCACGAGGCCCGCCAAGGCACCTAGGTCGGGTGTGTGCAGATGCGGAGACCCCAGGCGACCCCGGAGAGCGTCCCGCACTCCCCGTGCACGAGTTGTCCCAGCAGCAGAGGCTCGTCAGCGGTCGCCCCCGTCCTTAAGCGGTCAGTGGTCGATATCTCCCCTTTTGTAACCGCTCACCCGCGCAAACGGGAATTTAATAAAGTTCAACGTTTGCACAAATTTTCTTGTTTCCCGCAACAAAGACACGCGTTCGCGCGCGCACTCTCTGTGACAAACACGGGCATGAGTATAAACAAAGACACGCGTTCGCGCGCGCACTCTTTGTGACAAACACGGGCATGAGTATAAACAAAGACACGCGTTCACGCGCGCACTCTTCGTGACAAACACGGGCATGAGTATAAACCAAGACACGCGTTCGTGCGCGCACTCTCCGTGACAGACACGGGCATGAGTATAAACAAAGACACGCGTTCGTGCGCGCATTCTCCGTGACACACACGGGCATGAGTATAAACAAAGACACGCATTCGCGCGCGCACTATCTGTGAAAAACACGGGTATGAGTATAAACAAAGACACGCGTTCGCGCGCGCACTCTTTGTGAAAAACATGGGCATAAGTATAAACAAAGACGCGTGGGGGACGCCTCCGTGCGCGCACTCTACGGAGTATAAACAAGACGTAGCGCCGAGGTCCGCCTCCGCACGCAACTTCACTGCCCGCAACGCGCGGAGGCGAGGACTCTAAACAAGACGTAGCGTTGAGGTCCGCCTCCGCATGCACTCCACGAAGTATAAACAAGACGTAGCGCCGAGGTCC